>OZ024859.1:29023222-29623222 GCA_964017155.1 Oasisia sp. SBJ-2009
GCATAATCCTTTCTAATCACTTGCGGACCGGCGTAATCCTTTCAAATCACTTGCGGACAAGCGTAGTAATTTCTAAACAGTTGCGGATACGCGTAATCCTTTCAAATCACTTGCGGACCCGCGTAGTAATTTCTAATCAGTTGCGAACCCGCGTAATCCTTTATATGCATTTGCAGACCCGCGTAATCCTTTATAATCGTTCGCGGACCCGCGTAATCCTTTCTCATCATTTGCGGATTCGCGTAATAATTTCTATTCACTTGCGGACCCGCGTAGTAATTTCTAATCAGTTGCGAACCCGCGTAATCCTTTATATGCATTTGCAGACCCGCGTAATCCTTTATAATCGTTCGCGGACCCGCGTAATCCTTTCTCATCACTTGCGGATCCGCGTAATAATTTCTATTCACTTGCGGACCGGCGTAATCCTTTCTAATCACTTGCGGACCCGCGTAATCCTTTCTAATCATTTGCGGACCCGCGTAATCCTTTCTAATCACTTGCGGACCCGCGTAGTAATTTCTAATCACTTGTGGACCGGCGTATCCCTTTCTAATCACTTGCGGACCGGCATAATCCTTTCTAATCACTTGCGGACCGGCGTAATCCTTTCAAATCACTTGCGGACAAGCGTAGTAATTTCTAAACAGTTGCGGACACGCGTAATCCTTTCAAATCACTTGCGGACCCGCGTAGTAATTTCTATTCACTTGTGGACCGACGTATTCCTTTCTACTCACTTGCGACCGCGAGCAATCCTTTCTAATCACTTTCTAACGTGCGTATTCCTTTCTAAACATTTCCGGACCCGTGTAATCTTTCCTAATCACTTGCGGACCCATGTAATCATATCTAGAAACTAGCGAACCCGCTTAATTCTTTCTAATCACTTGCGAATGTGCGTTATCCTTTCTAATCAATTGCGGAACCGCGTATTCCTTTCTAATTACTTGCGGACACGCTTAATCCTTTCTAATCCCGTGCGGATCCGCGTAATCCTTTATAAGCATTTGCGGACCCGCGTAATCCTTTCTAATCACTTGCGGACCCGCATAATCCTTTCTAATCACTTGCGAACCGGCGTAATCCTTTTAAATCACTTGCGGACAAGCGTAGTAATTTCTAATCAGTTGCGGACACGCGTAATCCTTTCAAATCACTTGCGGACCCGCGTAGTAATTTCTAATCAGTTGCGAACCCGCGTAATCCTTTATAATCACTTGCAGACCCGCGTAATCCTTTATAATCTTTCGCGGACCGGCGTAATCCTTTCTCATCACTTGCGGATCCGCGTAATAATTTCTATTTACTTGCGGACCGGCGTAATCCTTTCTAATCACTTGCGGACCCGCGTAATCCTTTCTAATCATTTGCGGACCCGCGTAATCCTTTCTAATCACTTGCGGACCCGCGCAGTAATTTCTATTCACTTGTGGACCGGCGTATTCCTTTCTAATCACTTGCGACCGCGCGCAATCCTTTCTAATCACTTTCTAACGCGCGTATTCCTTTCTAAACAGTTCTGGACCCGTGTAATCTTTCCTAATCATTTGCGGACCCGCGTAATCCTTTCTAATCACTTGCGGACCCGCGTAGTAATTTCTATTCACTTGTGGACCGACGTATTCCTTTCTAATCACTTTCTAACGTGCGTATTCCTTTCTAAACATTTCCGGACCCGTGTAATCTTTCCTAATCACTTGCGGACCCATGTAATCATATCTAGAAACTAGCGAACCCGCTTAATCCTTTCTAATCACTTGCGAATGTGCGTTATCCTTTCTAATCAATTGCGGAACCGCGTATTCCTTTCTAAACATTTCCGGAACCGCGTAATCCTTTCTAATCACTTGCGGACACGCTTAATCCTTTCTAATCACTTGCGGACCCGCGTAATCCTTTATAAGCATTTGCGGACCCGCGTAATCCTTTCTAATCACTTGCGGACCCGCATAATCCTTTCTAATCACTTGCGGACCGGCGTAATCCTTTTAAATCACTTGCGGACAAGCGTAGTAATTTCTAATCAGTTGCGGACACGCGTAATCCTTTCAAATCACTTGCGGACCCGCGTAGTAATTTCTAATCAGTTGCGAACCCGCGTAATCCTTTATAATCACTTGCAGACCCGCGTAATCCTTTATAATCTTTCGCGGACCCGCGTAATCCTTTCTCATCACTTGCGGATCCGCGTAATAATTTCTATTCACTTGCGGACCGGCGTAATCCTACCTAATAAACTTCGGACCCCGTAATCCTTTCTAATCACTTGCGACGGCGCGCAATCCTTTCTAATCACTTTCTAACGCGCGTAATCCTTTTTAATAACTTGCGGACCCGCGTAATCCTTTATAATCACTTGCGGACCCACGTAATCCTTTATAATCGTTCGCGGACCCGCGTAATCCTTTCTCATCACTTGCGGATCCGCGTAATAATTTCTATTCACTTGCGGACCGGCGTATTCCTTTCTAATCACTTGCGATCGCGCGCAATCCTTTCTAATCACTTGCGGACCGGCGTATTCCTTTCTAATCACTTGCGACCGCGCGCAATCCTTTCTAGTCACTTTCTAACGCGCGTATTCCTTTCTAAACATTTCCGGACCCGTGTAATCTTTCCTAATCACTTGCGGACCCATGTAATCATATCTAGAAACTAGCGAACCCGCTTAATCCTTTCTAATCACTTGCGAATGTGCGTTATCCTTTCTAATCAATTGCGGAACCGCGTATTCCTTTCTAAACATTTCCGGAACCGCGTAATCCTTTCTAATCACTTGCGGACACGCTTAATCCTTTCTAATCCCTTGCGGACCCGCGTAATCCTTTATAAGCATTTGCGGACCCGCGTAATCCTTTCTAATCACTTGCGGACCCGCATAATCCTTTCTAATCACTTGCGGACCGGCGTAATCCTTTCAAATCACTTGCGGACAAGCGTAGTAATTTCTAAACAGTTGCGGATACGCGTAATCCTTTCAAATCACTTGCGGACCGGCGTATTCCTTTCTAATCACTTGCGACCGCGCGCAATCCTTTCTAATCACTTTCTAACGCGCGTATTCCTTTCTAAACATTTCCGGACCCGTGTAATCTTTCCTAATCACTTGCGGACCCATGTAATCATATCTAGAAACTAGCGAACCCGCTTAATCCTTTCTAATCACTTGCGAATGTGCGTTATCCTTTCTAATCAATTGCGGAACCGCGTATTCCTTTCTAAACATTTCCGGAACCGCGTAATCCTTTCTAATCACTTGCGGACACGCTTAATCCTTTCTAATCCCTTGCGGACCCGCGTAATCCTTTATAAGCATTTGCGGACCCGCGTAATCCTTTCTAATCACTTGCGGACCCGCGTAATCCTTTCTAATCACTTGCGGACCCGCGTAATCCTACCTAATAAACTTAGGACCCCGTAATCCTTTTTAATCACTTGCGGACCCGCGTAATCCTTTATAATCACTTGCGGACCCGCGTAATCCTTTATAATCGTTCGCGGACCCGCGTAATCCTTTCTAATCACTTGCGGACCGGCGTAATCCTTTCAAATCACTTGCGGACCCGCGTAGTAATTTATAATCAGTTGCGGACCCGCGTAATCCTTTATAATCGTTCGCGGACCCGCGTAATCCTTTCTCATCACTTGCGGATCCGCGTAATAATTTCTATTCACTTGCGGACCGGCGTATTCCTTTCTAATCACTTGCGACCGCGCGCAATCCTTTCTAATCACATTCTAACGCGCGTATTCCTTTCTAAACATTTCCGGAACCGCGTAATCCTTTCTAATCACTTGCGGACCCGCATAATCCTTTCTAATCACTTGCGGACCCGCATAATCCTTTATAAGCATTTGCGGACCCGCGTAATCCTACCTAATAAACTTAGGACCCCCGTAATCCTTTGTAATCACTTGCGAACGCGCCCAATCCTTTCTAATCACTTTCTAACGCGCGTGTTCCTTTCTAAACATTTCCGGAACCGCGTAATCCTTTCTAATCACTTGCGGACCCGCATAATCCTTTCTAATCACTTGCGGACCGGCGTAATCCTTTCAAATCACTTGCGGACAAGCGTAGTAATTTCTAATCTGTTGCGGACACGCGTAATCCTTTCAAATCACTTGCGGACCCGCGTAGTAATTTCTAATCAGTTGCGAACCCGCGTAATCCTTTATAATCACTTGCAGACCCGCGTAATCCTTTATAATCGGTCGCGGACCCGTGTAATCCTTTCTAATCACTTGCGGACCCGCGTAGTAATTTCTATTCACTTGTGGACCGGCGTATTCCTTTCTAATCACTTGCGACCGCGCGCAATCCTTTCTAATCACTTTCTAACGCGCGTATTCCTTTCTAATCACTTGCGACCGCGCGCAATCCTTTCTAATCACTTTCTAACGTGCGTATTCCTTTCTAAACATTTCCGGACCCGTGTAATCTTTCCTAATCACTTGCGGACCCAAGTAATCATATCTAGAAACTAGCGAACCCGCTTAATCCTTTCTAATCACTTGCGAATGTGCGTTATCCTTTCTAATCAATTGCGGATCCGCGTAATAATTTCTATTCACTTGCGGACCCGCGTAGTAATTTCTAATCAGTTGCGAACCCGCGTAATCCTTTATATGCATTTGCAGACCCGCGTAATCCTTTATAATCGTTCGCGGACCCGCGTAATCCTTTCTCATCACTTGCGGATCCGCGTAATAATTTCTATTCACTTGCGGATCCGCGTAATAATTTCTATTCACTTGCGGACCGGCGTAATCCTTTCTAATCACTTGCGGACCCGCGTAATCCTTTCTAATCATTTGCGGACCCGCGTAATCCTTTCTAATCACTTGCGGACCCGCGTAGTAATTTCTATTCACTTGTGGACCGGCGTATCCCTTTCTAATCACTTGCGGACCCGCATAATCCTTTCTAATCACTTGCGGACCGGCGTAATCCTTTCAAATCACTTGCGGACAAGCGTAGTAATTTCTAAACAGTTGCGGACACGCGTAATCCTTTCAAATCACTTGCGGACCCGCGTAGTAATTTCTATTCACTTGTGGACCGACGTATTCCTTTCTACTCACTTGCGACCGCGCGCAATCCTTTCTAATCACTTTCTAACGTGCGTATTCCTTTCTAAACATTTCCGGACCCGTGTAATCTTTCCTAATCACTTGCGGACCCATGTAATCATATCTAGAAACTAGCGAACCCGCTTAATTCTTTCTAATCACTTGCGAATGTGCGTTATCCTTTCTAATCAATTGCGGAACCGCGTATTCCTTTCTAAACATTTCCGGAACCGCGTAATCCTTTCTAATCACTTGCGGACACGCTTAATCCTTTCTAATCCCTTGCGGATCCGCGTAATCCTTTATAAGCATTTGCGGACCCGCGTAATCCTTTCTAATCACTTGCGGACCCGCATAATCCTTTCTAATCACTTGCGAACCGGCGTAATCCTTTTAAATCACTTGCGGACAAGCGTAGTAATTTCTAATCAGTTGCGGACATGCGTAATCCTTTCAAATCACTTGCGGACCCGCGTAGTAATTTCTAATCAGTTGCGAACCCGCGTAATCCTTTATAATCACTTGCAGACCCGCGTAATCCTTTATAATCTTTCGCGGACCGGCGTAATCCTTTCTCATCACTTGCGGATCCGCGTAATAATTTCTATTTACTTGCGGACCGGCGTAATCCTTTCTAATCACTTGCGGACCCGCGTAATCCTTTCTAATCATTTGCGGACCCGCGTAATCCTTTCTAATCACTTGCGGACCCGCGTAGTAATTTCTATTCACTTGTGGACCGACGTATTCCTTTTTAATCACTTGCGACCGCGCGCAATCCTTTCTAATCACTTTCTAACGCGCGTTTTCCTTTCTAAACATTTCTGGACCCGTGTAATCTTTCCTAATCACTTGCGGACCCATGTAATCATATCTAGAAACTAGCGAACCCGCTTAATCCTTTCTAATCACTTGCGAATGTGCGTTATCCTTTCTAATCAATTGCGGAACCGCGTATTCCTTTCTAAACATTTCCGGAACCGCGTAATCCTTTCTAATCACTTTGCAGACACGCTTAATCCTTTCTAATCTCTTGCGGATCCGCGTAATCCTTTATAAGCATTTGCGGACCCGCGTAATCCTTTCTAATCACTTGCGGGCCCGCATAATCCTTTCTAATCACTTGCGGACCGGCGTAATCCTTTTAAATCACTTGCGGACAAGCGTAGTAATTTCTAATCAGTTGCGGACACGCGTAATCCTTTCAAATCACTTGCGGACCCGCGTATTAATTTCTAATCAGTTGCGGACCGGCGTAATCCTTTCTAATCACTTGCGGACCCGCGTAATCCTTTCTAATCATTTGCGGACCCGCGTAATCCTTTCTAATCACTTGCGGACCCGCGTAGTAATTTCTATTCACTTGTCGACCGGCGTATTCTTTTCTAATCACTTGCGACCGCGCGCAATCCTTTCTAATCACTTTCTAACGCGCGTATTCCTTTCTAAACATTTCTGGACCCGTGTAATCTTTCCTAATCACTTGCGGACCCATGTAATCATATCTAGAAACTAGCGAACCCGCTTAATCCTTTCTAATCACTTGCGAATGTGCGTTATCCTTTCTAATCAATTGCGGAACCGCGTATTCCTTTCTAAACATTTCCGGAACCACGTAATCCTTTCTAATCACTTGCGGACACGCTTAATCCTTTCTAATCCCTTGCGGACCCGCGTAATCCTTTATAAGCATTTGCGGACCCGCGTAATCCTTTCTAATCACTTGCGGACCCGCGTAATCCTTTCTAATCACTTGCGGACCCGCGGAATCCTACCTAATAAACTTAGGACCCCGTAATCCTTTCTAATCACTTGCGACCGCGCGCAATCCTTTCTAATCACTTTCTAACGCACGTAATCCTTTTTAATAACTTGCGGACCCGCGTAATCCTTTATAATCACTTGCGGACCCGCGTAATCCTTTATAATCGTTCGCGGACCCGCGTAATCCTTTCTCATCACTTGCGGATCCGCGTAATAATTTCTATTCACTTGCGGACCGGCGTATTCCTTTCTAATCACTTCTGACCGCGCGCAATCCTTTCTAATCACTTGCGGACCGGCGTATTCCTTTCTAATCACTTGCGACCGCGCGCAATCCTTTCTAATCACTTTCTAACGCGCGTATTCCTTTCTAAACATTTCCGGACCCGTGTAGTCTTTCCTAATCACTTGCGGACCCATGTAATCATATCTAGAAACTAGCGAACCCGCTTAATCCTTTCTAATCACTTGCGAATGTGCGTTATCCTTTCTAATCAATTGCGGAACCGCGTATTCCTTTCTAAACATTTCCGGAACCGCGTAATCCTTTCTAATCACTTGCGGACACGCTTAATCCTTTCTAATCCCTTGCGGACCCGCGTAATCCTTTATAAGCATTTGCGGACCCGCGTAATCCTTTCTAATCACTTGCGGACCCGCATAATCCTTTCTAATCACTTGCGGACCGGCGTAATCCTTTCAAATCACTTGCGGACAAGCGTAGTAATTTCTAAACAGTTGCGGATACGCGTAATCCTTTCAAATCACTTGCGGACCCGCGTAGTAATTTCTAATCAGTTGCGAACCCGCGTAATCCTTTATATGCATTTGCAGACCCGCGTAATCCTTTATAATCGTTCGCGGACCCGCGTAATCCTTTCTCATCACTTGCGGATCCGCGTAATAATTTCTATTCACTTGCGGACCGGCGTAATCCTTTCTAATCACTTGCGGACCCGCATAATCCTTTCTAATCACTTGCGGACCGGCGTAATCCTTTCAAATCACTTGCGGACAAGCGTAGTAATTTCTAAACAGTTGCGGACACGCGTAATCCTTTCAATTCACTTGTGGACCGGCGTATTCCTTTCTAATCACTTGCGACCGCGCGCAATCCTTTCTAATCACTTTCTAACGCGCGTATTCCTTTCTAAACATTTCTGGACCCGCGTAATCCTTTATAATCACTTGCGGACCCGCGTAATCCTTTATAATCCTTCGCGGACCCGCGTAATCCTTTCTCATCACTTGCGGATCCGCGTAATAATTTCTATTCACTTGCGGACCGGCGTATTCCTTTCTAATCACTTGCGACCGCGCGCAATCCTTTCTAATCACTTGCGGACCGGCGTATTCCTTTCTAATCACTTGCGACCGCGCGCAATCCTTTCTAATCACTTTCTAACGCGCGTATTCCTTTCTAAAAATTTCCGGACCCGTGTAATCTTTCCTAATCACTTGCGGACCCATGTAATCATATCTAGAAACTAGCGAACCCGCTTAATCCTTTCTAATCACTTGCGAATGTGCGTTATCCTTTCTAATCAATTGCGGAACCGCGTATTCCTTTCTAAACATTTCCGGAACCGCGTAATCCTTTCTAATCACTTGCGGACACGCTTAATCCTTTCTAATCCCTTGCGGACCCGCGTAATCCTTTATAAGCATTTGCGGACCCGCGTAATCCTTTCTAATCACTTGCGGACCCGCGTAATCCTTTCTAATCACTTGCGGACCCGCGTAATCCTACCTAATAAACTTAGGACCCCGTAATCCTTTTTAATCACTTGCGGACCCGCGTAATCCTTTATAATCACTTGCGGACCCGCGTAATCCTTTATAATCGTTCGCGGACCCGCGTAATCCTTTCTCATCACTTGCGGATCCGCGTAATAATTTCTATTCACTTGCGGACCGGCGTATTCCTTTCTAATCACTTGCGACCGCGCGCAATCCTTTCTAATCACTTTCTAACGCGCGTATTCCTTTCTAAACATTTCCGGACCCGTGTCATCTTTCCTAATCACTTGCGGACCCATGTAATCATATCTAGAAACTAGCGAACCCGCTTAATCCTTTCTAATCACTTGCGAATGTGCGTTATCCTTTCTAATCAATTGCGGAACCGCGTATTCCTTTCTAAACATTTCCGGACCCGCGTAATCCTACCTAATAAACTTAGGACCCCCGTAATCCTTTCTAATCACTTGCGACTGCGCGCAATCCTTTCTATGCACTTTCTAACGCGCGTATTCCGTTCTAAACATTTCCAGAACCACGTAAACCTTTCTAATCACTTGCGGACCCGTGTAATCCTTACTAATCACTTGCGGACCGGCGTAATCCTTTATAAGCATTTGCGAATGTGCGTTATCCTTTCTAATCAATTGCGGAACCGCGTATTCCTTTCTAAACATTTCTGGAACCGCGTAATCCTTTCTAATCACTTGCGGACACGCATAATCCTTTCTAATACCTTGCGGATCCGCGTAATTCTTTATAAGCATTTGCGGACCCGCGTAATCCATTCTAATCACTTGCGGACCCGCGTAATCCTTTATAAGCATTTGCGGACCCGCGTAATCCTACCTAATAAACTTAGGACCCCCGTAATCCTTTCTAATCACTTGCGACCGCGCGCAATCCTTTGTAATCACTTTCTAACGCGCGTATTCCTTTCTAAACATTTCCGGAACCGCGTAATCCTTTCTAATCACTTGCGGACCCGCGTAATCCTTTCTAATCACTTGCGGACCCGCGTAATTCTTTCTAATCACTTGCGGATCCGCGTAGTCCTTTATAAGCATTTGCGGACCCGCGTAATCCTACCTAATAAACTTAGAACCCCCGTAATCCTTTCTAATCACTTGCGACCGCGCGCAATCCTTTCTAATCACTTTCTAATGCGCGTATTCCTTTCTAAACATTTCCGGAACCCCGTAATCCTTTCTAATCACTTGCGGACCCACGTAATCCTTTCTAATCACTTGCGGACCCGCGTAATCCTACCTAATAAACTTAGGAACCCCGTAATCCTTTCTAATCACTTGCGACCGCGCGCAATCCTTTCTAATCACTTTCTAACGCGCGTATTCCTTTCAAAACATTTCCGGAACCGCGTAATGCTTTCTAATCACTTGCGGAACCGCGTAATCCTACCTAATAAACTTAGGACCCCCGTAATCCTTTCTAATCACTTGCGGAGCCGCGTAATCCTTTCTAATCACTTGCGGACCCGCGTAATCCTTTATAAGCATTTGCGGACCCGCGTAATCCTACCTAATAAACTTAGGACCCCCGTAATCCTTTCTAATCACTTGCGACCGCGCGCAATCCTTTGTAATCACTTTCTAACGCGCGTATTCCTTTCTAAACATTTCGGGAACCGCGTAATCCTTTCTAATCACTTGCGGACCCGCGTAATCCTTTCTAATCACTTGCGGACCCGCGTAGTCCTTTCTAATCCCTTGCGGACCAGCGTAATCCTTTCTAATCACTTGCGGACCCGCATAATCCTTTCTAATCACTTGCGGACCGGCGTAATCCTTTCAAATCACTTGCGGACAAGCGTAGTAATTTCTAAACAGTTGCGGATACGCGTAATCCTTTCAAATCACTTGCGGACCCGCGTAGTAATTTCTAATCAGTTGCGAACCCGCGTAATCCTTTATATGCATTTGCAGACCCGCGTAATCCTTTATAATCGTTCGCGGACCCGCGTAATCCTTTCTCATCACTTGCGGATCCGCGTAATAATTTCTATTCACTTGCGGACCGGCGTAATCCTTTCTAATCACTTGCGGACCCGCATAATCCTTTCTAATCACTTGCGGACCGGCGTAATCCTTTCAAATCACTTGCGGACAAGCGTAGTAATTTCTAAACAGTTGCGGACACGCGTAATCCTTTCAATTCACTTGTGGACCGGCGTATTCCTTTCTAATCACTTGCGACCGCGCGCAATCCTTTCTAATCACTTTCTAACGCGCGTATTCCTTTCTAAACATTTCTGGACCCGCGTAATCCTTTATAATCACTTGCGGACCCGCGTAATCCTTTATAATCCTTCGCGGACCCGCGTAATCCTTTCTCATCACTTGCGGATCCGCGTAATAATTTCTATTCACTTGCGGACCGGCGTATTCCTTTCTAATCACTTGCGACCGCGCGCAATCCTTTCTAATCACTTGCGGACCGGCGTATTCCTTTCTAATCACTTGCGACCGCGCGCAATCCTTTCTAATCACTTTCTAACGCGCGTATTCCTTTCTAAAAATTTCCGGACCCGTGTAATCTTTCCTAATCACTTGCGGACCCATGTAATCATATCTAGAAACTAGCGAACCCGCTTAATCCTTTCTAATCACTTGCGAATGTGCGTTATCCTTTCTAATCAATTGCGGAACCGCGTATTCCTTTCTAAACATTTCCGGAACCGCGTAATCCTTTCTAATCACTTGCGGACCCGCGTATTAATTTCTAATCAGTTGCGGACCGGCGTAATCCTTTCTAATCACTTGCGGACCCGCGTAATCCTTTCTAATCATTTGCGGACCCGCGTAATCCTTTCTAATCACTTGCGGACCCGCGTAGTAATTTCTATTCACTTGTCGACCGGCGTATTCTTTTCTAATCACTTGCGACCGCGCGCAATCCTTTCTAATCACTTTCTAACGCGCGTATTCCTTTCTAAACATTTCTGGACCCGTGTAATCTTTCCTAATCACTTGCGGACCCATGTAATCATATCTAGAAACTAGCGAACCCGCTTAATCCTTTCTAATCACTTGCGAATGTGCGTTATCCTTTCTAATCAATTGCGGAACCGCGTATTCCTTTCTAAACATTTCCGGAACCACGTAATCCTTTCTAATCACTTGCGGACACGCTTAATCCTTTCTAATCCCTTGCGGACCCGCGTAATCCTTTATAAGCATTTGCGGACCCGCGTAATCCTTTCTAATCACTTGCGGACCCGCGTAATCCTTTCTAATCACTTGCGGACCCGCGGAATCCTACCTAATAAACTTAGGACCCCGTAATCCTTTCTAATCACTTGCGACCGCGCGCAATCCTTTCTAATCACTTTCTAACGCACGTAATCCTTTTTAATAACTTGCGGACCCGCGTAATCCTTTATAATCACTTGCGGACCCGCGTAATCCTTTATAATCGTTCGCGGACCCGCGTAATCCTTTCTCATCACTTGCGGATCCGCGTAATAATTTCTATTCACTTGCGGACCGGCGTATTCCTTTCTAATCACTTCTGACCGCGCGCAATCCTTTCTAATCACTTGCGGACCGGCGTATTCCTTTCTAATCACTTGCGACCGCGCGCAATCCTTTCTAATCACTTTCTAACGCGCGTATTCCTTTCTAAACATTTCCGGACCCGTGTAGTCTTTCCTAATCACTTGCGGACCCATGTAATCATATCTAGAAACTAGCGAACCCGCTTAATCCTTTCTAATCACTTGCGAATGTGCGTTATCCTTTCTAATCAATTGCGGAACCGCGTATTCCTTTCTAAACATTTCCGGAACCGCGTAATCCTTTCTAATCACTTGCGGACACGCTTAATCCTTTCTAATCCCTTGCGGACCCGCGTAATCCTTTATAAGCATTTGCGGACCCGCGTAATCCTTTCTAATCACTTGCGGACCCGCATAATCCTTTCTAATCACTTGCGGACCGGCGTAATCCTTTCAAATCACTTGCGGACAAGCGTAGTAATTTCTAAACAGTTGCGGATACGCGTAATCCTTTCAAATCACTTGCGGACCCGCGTAGTAATTTCTAATCAGTTGCGAACCCGCGTAATCCTTTATATGCATTTGCAGACCCGCGTAATCCTTTATAATCGTTCGCGGACCCGCGTAATCCTTTCTCATCACTTGCGGATCCGCGTAATAATTTCTATTCACTTGCGGACCGGCGTAATCCTTTCTAATCACTTGCGGACCCGCATAATCCTTTCTAATCACTTGCGGACCGGCGTAATCCTTTCAAATCACTTGCGGACAAGCGTAGTAATTTCTAAACAGTTGCGGACACGCGTAATCCTTTCAATTCACTTGTGGACCGGCGTATTCCTTTCTAATCACTTGCGACCGCGCGCAATCCTTTCTAATCACTTTCTAACGCGCGTATTCCTTTCTAAACATTTCTGGACCCGCGTAATCCTTTATAATCACTTGCGGACCCGCGTAATCCTTTATAATCCTTCGCGGACCCGCGTAATCCTTTCTCATCACTTGCGGATCCGCGTAATAATTTCTATTCACTTGCGGACCGGCGTATTCCTTTCTAATCACTTGCGACCGCGCGCAATCCTTTCTAATCACTTGCGGACCGGCGTATTCCTTTCTAATCACTTGCGACCGCGCGCAATCCTTTCTAATCACTTTCTAACGCGCGTATTCCTTTCTAAAAATTTCCGGACCCGTGTAATCTTTCCTAATCACTTGCGGACCCATGTAATCATATCTAGAAACTAGCGAACCCGCTTAATCCTTTCTAATCACTTGCGAATGTGCGTTATCCTTTCTAATCAATTGCGGAACCGCGTATTCCTTTCTAAACATTTCCGGAACCGCGTAATCCTTTCTAATCACTTGCGGACACGCTTAATCCTTTCTAATCCCTTGCGGACCCGCGTAATCCTTTATAAGCATTTGCGGACCCGCGTAATCCTTTCTAATCACTTGCGGACCCGCGTAATCCTTTCTAATCACTTGCGGACCCGCGTAATCCTACCTAATAAACTTAGGACCCCGTAATCCTTTTTAATCACTTGCGGACCCGCGTAATCCTTTATAATCACTTGCGGACCCGCGTAATCCTTTATAATCGTTCGCGGACCCGCGTAATCCTTTCTCATCACTTGCGGATCCGCGTAATAATTTCTATTCACTTGCGGACCGGCGTATTCCTTTCTAATCACTTGCGACCGCGCGCAATCCTTTCTAATCACTTTCTAACGCGCGTATTCCTTTCTAAACATTTCCGGACCCGTGTCATCTTTCCTAATCACTTGCGGACCCATGTAATCATATCTAGAAACTAGCGAACCCGCTTAATCCTTTCTAATCACTTGCGAATGTGCGTTATCCTTTCTAATCAATTGCGGAACCGCGTATTCCTTTCTAAACATTTCCGGACCCGCGTAATCCTACCTAATAAACTTAGGACCCCCGTAATCCTTTCTAATCACTTGCGACTGCGCGCAATCCTTTCTATGCACTTTCTAACGCGCGTATTCCGTTCTAAACATTTCCAGAACCACGTAAACCTTTCTAATCACTTGCGGACCCGTGTAATCCTTACTAATCACTTGCGGACCGGCGTAATCCTTTATAAGCATTTGCGAATGTGCGTTATCCTTTCTAATCAATTGCGGAACCGCGTATTCCTTTCTAAACATTTCTGGAACCGCGTAATCCTTTCTAATCACTTGCGGACACGCATAATCCTTTCTAATACCTTGCGGATCCGCGTAATTCTTTATAAGCATTTGCGGACCCGCGTAATCCATTCTAATCACTTGCGGACCCGCGTAATCCTTTATAAGCATTTGCGGACCCGCGTAATCCTACCTAATAAACTTAGGACCCCCGTAATCCTTTCTAATCACTTGCGACCGCGCGCAATCCTTTGTAATCACTTTCTAACGCGCGTATTCCTTTCTAAACATTTCCGGAACCGCGTAATCCTTTCTAATCACTTGCGGACCCGCGTAATCCTTTCTAATCACTTGCGGACCCGCGTAATTCTTTCTAATCACTTGCGGATCCGCGTAGTCCTTTATAAGCATTTGCGGACCCGCGTAATCCTACCTAATAAACTTAGAACCCCCGTAATCCTTTCTAATCACTTGCGACCGCGCGCAATCCTTTCTAATCACTTTCTAATGCGCGTATTCCTTTCTAAACATTTCCGGAACCCCGTAATCCTTTCTAATCACTTGCGGACCCACGTAATCCTTTCTAATCACTTGCGGACCCGCGTAATCCTACCTAATAAACTTAGGAACCCCGTAATCCTTTCTAATCACTTGCGACCGCGCGCAATCCTTTCTAATCACTTTCTAACGCGCGTATTCCTTTCAAAACATTTCCGGAACCGCGTAATGCTTTCTAATCACTTGCGGAACCGCGTAATCCTACCTAATAAACTTAGGACCCCCGTAATCCTTTCTAATCACTTGCGGAGCCGCGTAATCCTTTCTAATCACTTGCGGACCCGCGTAATCCTTTATAAGCATTTGCGGACCCGCGTAATCCTACCTAATAAACTTAGGACCCCCGTAATCCTTTCTAATCACTTGCGACCGCGCGCAATCCTTTGTAATCACTTTCTAACGCGCGTATTCCTTTCTAAACATTTCGGGAACCGCGTAATCCTTTCTAATCACTTGCGGACCCGCGTAATCCTTTCTAATCACTTGCGGACCCGCGTAGTCCTTTCTAATCCCTTGCGGACCAGCGTAATCCTTTCTAATCACTTGCGGACCCGCATAATCCTTTCTAATCACTTGCGGACCGGCGTAATCCTTTCAAATCACTTGCGGACAAGCGTAGTAATTTCTAAACAGTTGCGGATACGCGTAATCCTTTCAAATCACTTGCGGACCCGCGTAGTAATTTCTAATCAGTTGCGAACCCGCGTAATCCTTTATATGCATTTGCAGACCCGCGTAATCCTTTATAATCGTTCGCGGACCCGCGTAATCCTTTCTCATCACTTGCGGATCCGCGTAATAATTTCTATTCACTTGCGGACCGGCGTAATCCTTTCTAATCACTTGCGGACCCGCATAATCCTTTCTAATCACTTGCGGACCGGCGTAATCCTTTCAAATCACTTGCGGACAAGCGTAGTAATTTCTAAACAGTTGCGGACACGCGTAATCCTTTCAATTCACTTGTGGACCGGCGTATTCCTTTCTAATCACTTGCGACCGCGCGCAATCCTTTCTAATCACTTTCTAACGCGCGTATTCCTTTCTAAACATTTCTGGACCCGCGTAATCCTTTATAATCACTTGCGGACCCGCGTAATCCTTTATAATCCTTCGCGGACCCGCGTAATCCTTTCTCATCACTTGCGGATCCGCGTAATAATTTCTATTCACTTGCGGACCGGCGTATTCCTTTCTAATCACTTGCGACCGCGCGCAATCCTTTCTAATCACTTGCGGACCGGCGTATTCCTTTCTAATCACTTGCGACCGCGCGCAATCCTTTCTAATCACTTTCTAACGCGCGTATTCCTTTCTAAAAATTTCCGGACCCGTGTAATCTTTCCTAATCACTTGCGGACCCATGTAATCATATCTAGAAACTAGCGAACCCGCTTAATCCTTTCTAATCACTTGCGAATGTGCGTTATCCTTTCTAATCAATTGCGGAACCGCGTATTCCTTTCTAAACATTTCCGGAACCGCGTAATCCTTTCTAATCACTTGCGGACACGCTTAATCCTTTCTAATCCCTTGCGGACCCGCGTAATCCTTTATAAGCATTTGCGGACCCGCGTAATCCTTTCTAATCACTTGCGGACCCGCGTAATCCTTTCTAATCACTTGCGGACCCGCGTAATCCTACCTAATAAACTTAGGACCCCGTAATCCTTTTTAATCACTTGCGGACCCGCGTAATCCTTTATAATCACTTGCGGACCCGCGTAATCCTTTATAATCGTTCGCGGACCCGCGTAATCCTTTCTCATCACTTGCGGATCCGCGTAATAATTTCTATTCACTTGCGGACCGGCGTATTCCTTTCTAATCACTTGCGACCGCGCGCAATCCTTTCTAATCACTTTCTAACGCGCGTATTCCTTTCTAAACATTTCCGGACCCGTGTCATCTTTCCTAATCACTTGCGGACCCATGTAATCATATCTAGAAACTAGCGAACCCGCTTAATCCTTTCTAATCACTTGCGAATGTGCGTTATCCTTTCTAATCAATTGCGGAACCGCGTATTCCTTTCTAAACATTTCCGGACCCGCGTAATCCTACCTAATAAACTTAGGACCCCCGTAATCCTTTCTAATCACTTGCGACTGCGCGCAATCCTTTCTATGCACTTTCTAACGCGCGTATTCCGTTCTAAACATTTCCAGAACCACGTAAACCTTTCTAATCACTTGCGGACCCGTGTAATCCTTACTAATCACTTGCGGACCGGCGTAATCCTTTATAAGCATTTGCGAATGTGCGTTATCCTTTCTAATCAATTGCGGAACCGCGTATTCCTTTCTAAACATTTCTGGAACCGCGTAATCCTTTCTAATCACTTGCGGACACGCATAATCCTTTCTAATACCTTGCGGATCCGCGTAATTCTTTATAAGCATTTGCGGACCCGCGTAATCCATTCTAATCACTTGCGGACCCGCGTAATCCTTTATAAGCATTTGCGGACCCGCGTAATCCTACCTAATAAACTTAGGACCCCCGTAATCCTTTCTAATCACTTGCGACCGCGCGCAATCCTTTGTAATCACTTTCTAACGCGCGTATTCCTTTCTAAACATTTCCGGAACCGCGTAATCCTTTCTAATCACTTGCGGACCCGCGTAATCCTTTCTAATCACTTGCGGACCCGCGTAATTCTTTCTAATCACTTGCGGATCCGCGTAGTCCTTTATAAGCATTTGCGGACCCGCGTAATCCTACCTAATAAACTTAGAACCCCCGTAATCCTTTCTAATCACTTGCGACCGCGCGCAATCCTTTCTAATCACTTTCTAATGCGCGTATTCCTTTCTAAACATTTCCGGAACCCCGTAATCCTTTCTAATCACTTGCGGACCCACGTAATCCTTTCTAATCACTTGCGGACCCGCGTAATCCTACCTAATAAACTTAGGAACCCCGTAATCCTTTCTAATCACTTGCGACCGCGCGCAATCCTTTCTAATCACTTTCTAACGCGCGTATTCCTTTCAAAACATTTCCGGAACCGCGTAATGCTTTCTAATCACTTGCGGAACCGCGTAATCCTACCTAATAAACTTAGGACCCCCGTAATCCTTTCTAATCACTTGCGGAGCCGCGTAATCCTTTCTAATCACTTGCGGACCCGCGTAATCCTTTATAAGCATTTGCGGACCCGCGTAATCCTACCTAATAAACTTAGGACCCCCGTAATCCTTTCTAATCACTTGCGACCGCGCGCAATCCTTTGTAATCACTTTCTAACGCGCGTATTCCTTTCTAAACATTTCGGGAACCGCGTAATCCTTTCTAATCACTTGCGGACCCGCGTAATCCTTTCTAATCACTTGCGGACCCGCGTAGTCCTTTCTAATCCCTTGCGGACCAGCGTAATCCTTTCTAATCATTTGCGGACCCGCGTAATCCTTTCTAATCACTTGCGGACCCGCGTAATCCCATCAAATAACTTGCGAACACGGGTAATCTTTGCTAATCACTTGCGGACGTGCGTATTCCTTTCTAATCACTTTCGGACCCGCGTAATCCTTTCAAATAACTTGCGAACCCGCGTAATCCTTTCTAATCATTTGCGGAACCGCGTAATCCTTTCTCATCACTTGCGGACACGCGTAATCCTTTCTAATCATTTGCGGAACCGCGTAATCCTTTCTAATCACTTGCGGACCCGCGTAATCCTTCCTAATAACTTGCGGACACGCGTAATCCTTTCTAATCACTTGCGGACCCGCGTAAGCCTTCCTAATAACTTGCGGACACGCGTAATCCTTTCTAAACACTTGCGGACCCGCGTAATCCTTCCTAATAATTTGCGAACCCGCGTAATCCTTCCTAACAACTTGCGGACCCGCGTAGTCCTTTCTAATCCCTTGCGGACCAGTGTAATCCTTTCTAATCATTTGCAGACTCGCGTAATCCTTTCTAATCACTTTCGGACCCGCGAAAACCTTTCTAATCACTTGCGGACCCACGTAATCCTTTCTAATCATTTGCGGACCCGCGTAATCCTTTCTAATCATTTGCAGACCCGCGTAATCCTTTCTAATCACTGGCGGACCTGCGTAGTATTTTCTAATTATTTGCGGACCCGCGTAAACCTTTCTAATCACTTGCAGACCCGCGTAATCCTTTTTTATCACTTCCGAAGGTGAAGTGGGGAGTTTGGGTGAAGTGGGGAGGTTGGGTGGGTTGGAGAAGCTGGGTGGAGTGGGGAGGTTGGGTGGAGTGGGGATGTTGGGTGGAGTGGGCATGTTGGGTAAAGTGGGGAGTTTGGGTGAAGTGGGGAGGTTGGGTGGGTTGGAGAGGCTGGGTGGAGTGGGGAGGTTGGGTGGAGTGGGGATGTTGGGTGGAGTGGGCATGTTGGGTGAAGTGGGGAGGTTGGGTGGGGTGCGGAGGTTGGACGGACTGCGGAGGTTGGGTGAAGTGGGGTGGTTGGGTGCAGTGGGGAGGTATAGTGGAGTGCGGAGGTGGGGGGAGTGTGGAGGTTGGGTGGAGTGCGTATATATAGTGGAGTGCGGAGTTTGGGTGAGTGGGGAGTTTGGGTGGAGTGGTGAGGTTGGGTGGAGTGGTGAGGTTGGGTGGAGTGGGGAGGTTGTGGGAAGTGGGGAGTTTGGGTGGATTGGGAAGGTTGGGAGAAGTGCAGAGGTTGGGTGGAGTGGGGAGGTTGGATGGTGTGGGGAGGTTGGGTGAAGTGGGGAGGTTGGGAGAAGTGGGAAGGTTGGGTGAAGTGGGTAGGTTAGGTGGAGTGGGGAGGCATAGTGCAGGGCGGAGGTGGGGGGGGAGTGGGCATGTTGGGTGGAGTGGGGAGGTTGGGTGGAGTGCGGAGGTTGGGTTGAGTGGGGAGGTAGGTATAGTGGAGAGGGGATGTTGGCTCAAATGGGGATGTTGGGTGGAGTGGGGAGGTTGGGAGGAGTGCGGAATTTGGGTGAAGTTGGGATGTTGGGTGGAGTGGTGAGGTTGGGTGGAGTGGTGATGTTGGGTGGAGTGGGGAGGTTGGGTGAAGTGGGGAGGTTGGGTGGAGTGGGGAGAATGGATGGAGTGGGGAGGTTGGGTGAAGTGGGTAGGTTGGGTGGAGTGCGGAATTTGGATGGAGCGCGGAATTTGGGTGGAGCGCGGTGGTTGGGTGGAGTCCGGAGGTTGGTTGGAGTGCGGAAGTTGGGTGGAGTGCGGAATTTGGGTGGATTGCGGAGGTTGGGTGGAGTGCGGAGGTTGGATGGACTGCGGAGGTTTGGTGAAGTGGGGAGGTTGGATGCAGTGGGGAGGTATAGTGGAGTGCGGAGATGGGGGGAGTGTGGAGGTTGGGTGGAGTGCGTAGTTATAGTGGAGTGCGGAGTTTGGGTGAAGTGGGGAGTTTGGGTGGAGTGGTGAGGTTGGGTGGAGTGGTGAGGTTGGGTGGAGTGGGGAGGTTGTGTGAAGTGGGGAGTTTGGGTGGATTGGGAAGGTTGGGAGGAGTGCAGTAGTTGAGTGGAGTGGGGAGATTGGGTGGAGTGGGGAGGTTGGGTGGAGTGGGGAGTTTGGGTGGAGTGGGGAGGTTGGGTGAAGTGGGGAGGTTGGATGGAGTGAGGAGGTTGGGTGGAGTGGGGAGGTTCGGTGGAGTGCGGAGGTTGGGTGGAGTGGGGAGGTTGGGTGAAGTGGGGACTTTTGGTGAAGTGGGGAGGTTGGGTGGGTTGGAGAGGCTGGGTGGAGTGGATAGGCTGGGTGGAGTGGGGAGGTTGGGTGGAGTGGGGATGTTAGGTGGAGTGGGCATGTTGGGTGGGGTGGGGAGGTTCGGTGGAGTGCGGAGGTTGGGTTGAGTGGGGAGGTATAGTGGAGAGGGGAGGTTGGCTGAAGTGGGGAGGTTGGGTGGAGTGGGGAGGTTGAGTGGAGTGCGGAAGTTGGGTGGAGTGCGAAGGTTGGGTTGAGTGCGGAATTTGGGTGGAGTGCGGAGGTTGGGTGGAGTGCGGAGGTTGGGTGGAGTGGGGAGGTTGGTTGGAGTGCGGAGGTTGGGTGGAGTGGGGAGGTATAGTGGAGAGGGGATGATGGCTGAAGTGGGAAGGTTGGGTGGAATGGGGAGGTTGGATGGAGTGGGGAGGTTGGGTGAAGTGGGGAGGTTGGGTGTAGTGCGGAAGTTGGGTGGAGTGCGGAGGTTGGGTGGAGTGCGGAATTTGGGCGGAGTACGGAGGTTGGGTGGAGTGCGGAGGTTGGATGGTCTGCGGACGTTGGGTGAAGTGGGGAGGTTGGGTTGAGTGCGGAATTTGGGTGGAGTGCGGAAGTTGGGTTGAGTGCGGCGGTTGGGTTGAATGGGGAGGTTGGGTGGAGTGCGGAGGTTGGGTGGAGTGGGAAGGTATAGTGGAGTGGGGAGGTTGGGTAAAGTGCTGAGGTTAGGTGGAGTGGGGAGGTTGGGTAGTGTGGGGAGGTTGGGTGGAGTGGGGAGGATGAATGGAGTGGAGAGGTTGGGTGGAGTGGGGAGGTTGGGTGGAGTGGGGAGGTTGGGTAGTGTGGGGATGTTGGGTGAAGTGGGGAGTTTGGGTGGATTGGGAAGGTTGGGAGGAGTGCAGAGGTTGGGTGGAGTGGGGAGGTTGGGTGGAGTGGTGATGTTGGGTGGAGTGGGGAGTTTGGGTGGAGTGGGGAGGTTGGGTGAAGTGGGAAGGTTGGGTGAAGTGGGTAGGCTAGGTGGAGTGGGGAGGTACCGTGGAGTGCGGAGGTTGGGTGAAGTGGGGAGGTTGAGTGGAGTGCGGAGGTTGGGTGGAGTTCGGAGGTTGGATGGAATGCGGAAGTTGGGTGAAGTGGGGAATTTTGGAGGATTGGGGAGGTTGGGTGGAGTGCGGAGGTTGGGTGGAGTGGGGAGGTTGGGTGAAGTGGGGAGTTTGGTGAAGTGGGGAGGTTGGGTGGGTTGGAGAGGCTGGGTGGAGTGGAGAGGCTGGGTGGAGTGGGGAGGTTGGGTGGAGTGGGGATGTTGGGTGGAGTGGGGAGGTTCGGTGGAGTGCGGAGGTTGGGTTGAGTGGGGAGGTATAGTGGAGAGGGGATGTTGGCTGAAGTGGGGAGTTTGGATGGAGTGGGGAGGTTGGATGGAGTGGGGAGGTTGGGTGAAGTGGGGAGGTTGAGTGGAGTGCGGAAGTTGGGTGGAGTGCGGAGGTTGGGTTGAGTGCGGAATTTGGGTGGAGTGCGGAGGTTGGGTGGAGTGGGGAGGTATAGTGGAGTGGGGATGATGGCTGAAGTGGGAAGGTTGGGTGGAGTGGGGAGGTTGGATGGAGTGGGGAGGTTGGGTGAAGTGGGGAGGTTGGGTGGAGTGCTGAAGTTGGGTGGAGTACGGAGGTTGGGTGGAGTGCGTAATTTGGGCGGAGTGCGGAGGTTGGGTGGAGTGCGGAGGTTGCATGGTCTGCGGAGGTTGAGTGAAGTGGGGAGGTTGGGTGGAGTGCGAAATTTGGGTGGAGTGCGGAAGTTGGGTGGAGTGGGAAGGTATAGTGGAGTGGGGAGGTTGGGTAAAGTGCTGAGGTTGGGTGGAGTGGGGAGGTTGAGTGAAGAAGGGGTGTTGGATGGAGTGGGGAGATTGGCTGGAGTGGGGAGGTTGGTAGGAGTGCTGAGGTTCGGTGGAGTGCGAAAGTTGGTTGGAGTGCGGAAGTTGGGTGGAGTGCGCAGGTTGGGAGGAGTCGGGCGGTTGTGTGAAGTGAGGAGGTTACGTGCAGTGGGGAGATTGGTTGCAGTGGGGAGGTATAGTGGAGTGCGGAGGTGGGGGAGTGTGGCGGTTGGGTGGAGTGCGTAGGTATAGTGGAGTGCGGAGGTTGGGTGAAGTGGTGATGTTGGGTCGAGTGGGGAGGTTGGGTGAAGTGGGGAGGTTGGGTGGAGTGGGGAGGTTGGGTAGTGTGGGGATGTTGGGTGAAGTGGGGAGTTTGGGTGGATTGGGAAGTTTGGGAGGAGTGCAGAGGTTGGGTGGAGTGGGGAGGTTGGGTGGAGTGGTGAGGTTGGGTGGAGTGGGGAGTTTGGGTGGAGTGCGGAGGTTGGATGGAATGCGGAAGTTGGGTGAAGTGGGGAATTTGGGAGGAGTGGGGAGGTTGGGTGGAGTGCGGAGGTTGGGTGGCGTGGGGAGGTTGGGTGAAGTGGGGAGTTTGGGTGAATTGGGGAGGTTGGGTGGGTTGGTGAGGCTGGGTGGAGTGGGGAGGTTGGGTGGAGTGGGGATGTTGCGTGGAGTGGGGAGGTTGGGTGGAGTTCGGAAGTTGGGTGGAGTGCGGAGGTTGGGTGGAATGCGGAATTTGGGTGGAGTGCGGAGGTTGGGTGGAGTGCGGAGGTTGGGTGGAGTGCGGAGGTTGGGTGGAATGGGGAGGTTGGTTGGAGTGCGGAGGTTGGGTGGAGTGGGGAGGTATAGTGGAGTGGGGATGTTGGCTGAAGTGTGGAGGTTGGGTGAAGTGGGGAGGTTAGGTGCAGTGGGATTTATTGTGGAGTGCGGAGGTGGGGGAATGTGGAGGTTGGGTGGAGTGCGTAGGCATAGTGGAGTTAGGAGTTTGGTTGGAGAGGGGAGCTTGGGTGGAGTGCGGGGTTGGGTGGAGTGGTGAGTTTGGGTGGAGTGGGGAGGTTGGGTGAACTGGGGAGGTTGGATGGAGTGAGGAGGTTGGGTGGAGTGTGGAGGTTCGGTGGAGTGCGGAGGTTGGGTGGAGTGGGGAGGTTGGGTGAAGTGGGGAGTTTTGGTGAAGTGGGGAGGTTGGGTGGGGTGCGGAATTTGGGTGGAGTGCGGAGGTTGGGTGGAGTGCGGAGGTTGGATGGAATGCGGAAGTTGGGTGAATTGGGGAATTTGGGAGGAGTGGGGAGGTTGGGTGGAGTGCGGAGGTTGGGTGGAGTGGGGAGGTTGGGTGAAGTGGGGAGTTTCGGTGAATTGGGGAGGTTGGGTGGGTTGGTGAGGCTGGGTGGAGTGGGGAGGTTGGGTGGAGTGGGGATGTTGCGTGGAGTGGGGAGGTTGGGTGGAGTGGTGAGGTTGGGTGGAGTGGGGAGTTTGGGTGGAGTGGGGAGGTTGGGTGATGTGGGAAGGTTGGGTGAAGTGGGTAGGCTAGGTGGAGTGGGGAGGTACAGTGGAGTGCGGAGGTTGGGTGAAGTGGGGAGTTTGGGTGAATTGGGGAGGTTGGGTGGGTTGGTGAGGCTGGGTGGAGTGGGGAGGTTGGGTGGAGTGGGGATGTTGCGTGGAGTGGGGATGTTGCGTGGAGTGGTGAGTTTGGGTGGAGTGGGGAGGTTGGGTGAAGTGGGGAGGACGGATGGAGTGAGGAGGTTGGGTGGAGTGGGGAGGTTGGGTGGAGTGCGGAGGTTGGGTGGAGTGGGGAGGTTGGGTGAAGTGGGGAGTTTGGGTGAATTGGGGAGGTTGGGTGGGTTGGTGAGGCTGGGTGGAGTGGGGAGGTTGGGTGGAGTGGGGATGTTGCGTGGAGTGGGGAGGTTGGGTGGAGTTCGGAAGTTGGGTGGAGTGCGGAGGTTGGGTGGAGTGCGGAATTTGGGTGGAGTGTGGAGGTTGGGTGGAGTGCGGAGGTTGGGTGGAATGGGGAGGTTGGTTGGAGTGCGGAGGTTGGGTGGAGTGGGGAGGTATAGTGGAGTGGGGATGTTGGCTGAAGTGTGGAGGTTGGGTGAAGTGGGGAGGTTAGGTGCAGTGGGATTTATTGTGGAGTGCGGAGGTGGGGGAATGTGGAGGTTGGGTGGAGTGCGTAGGCATAGTGGAGTGCGGAGGTTGTGTGGGGTGGGGAGGTTGGGTGGAGTGCGGGGTTGGGTGGAGTAGGGGGTATAGTGGAGTTAGGAGTTTGGTTGGAGAGGGGAGCTTGGGTGGAGTGGGGAGGTTGGGTGGAGTGGTGAGTTTGGGTGGAGTGGGGAGGTTGGGTGAACTGGGGAGGTTGGATGGAGTGAGGAGGTTGGGTGGAGTGGGGAGGTTCGGTGGAGTGCGGAGGTTGGGTGGAGTGGGGAGGTTGGGTGAAGTGGGGAGTTTTGGTGAAGTGGGGAGGTTGGTTGGGTTGGAGAGGCTGGGTGGAGTGGAGTGGCTGGGTGGAGTGGGGAGGTTGGGTGGAGTGGGGATGTTGGGTGGAGTGGGCATGTTGGGTGGAGTGGGGAGGTTCGGTGGAGTGCGGAGGTTGGCTTGAGTGGGGAGGTATGGTGGAGAGGGGATGTTGGCTGAAGTGGGGAGGTTGGGTGCAGTGGGGAGGTTGGATGGCGTGGGGAGGTTGGGTGAAGTGGGAAGGTTGAGTGGAGTGCGGAAGTTGGGTGGAGTGCGGAGGTTGGGTTGAGTGCGGAATTTGGGTGGAGTGCGGAGGTTGGGTGGAGTGCGGAGGTTGGATGGAATGCGGAAGTTGGGTGAAGTGGGGAAGTTGGGAGGAGTGGAGAGGTTGGGTGAAGTGGGGAGGTTAGGTGCAGTGGGATGTATTGTGGAGTCCGAAGGTGGGGGAATGTGGAGGTTGGGTGGAGTGCGTAGGCATATTGGAGTGCGGAGGTTGTGAGGGGTGGGGAGATTGGGTGGAGTGCGGAGGTTGGGTGGAGTAGGGGGTATAGTGGAGTGAGGAGTTTGGGTGGAGAGGGGAGTTTGGCTGGAGTGGGGAGGTTGGGTGGAGTGCTGAGTTTGGGTGGAGTGGGGAGGTTGGGTGAAGTGGGGAGGATGGATGGAGTGAGGAGGTTGGGTGGAGTGGGGAATTTGGGTGGAGTGCGGAGGTTGGGTGGAGTGCGGAGGTTGGATGGAATGCGGAAGTTGGGTGAATTGGGGAATTTGGGAGGAGTGGGGAGGTTGGGTGGAGTGCGGAGGTTGGGTGGAGTGGGGAGGTTGGGTGAAGTGGGGAGTTTCGGTGAATTGGGGAGGTTGGGTGGGTTGGTGAGGCTGGGTGGAGTGGGGAGGTTGGGTGGAGTGGGGATGTTGCGTGGAGTGGGGAGGTTGGGTGGAGTGGTGAGGTTGGGTGGAGTGGGGAGTTTGGGTGGAGTGGGGAGGTTGGGTGATGTGGGAAGGTTGGGTGAAGTGGGTAGGCTAGGTGGAGTGGGGAGGTACAGTGGAGTGCGGAGGTTGGGTGAAGTGGGGAGTTTGGGTGAATTGGGGAGGTTGGGTGGGTTGGTGAGGCTGGGTGGAGTGGGGAGGTTGGGTGGAGTGGGGATGTTGCGTGGAGTGGGGATGTTGCGTGGAGTGGTGAGTTTGGGTGGAGTGGGGAGGTTGGGTGAAGTGGGGAGGACGGATGGAGTGAGGAGGTTGGGTGGAGTGGGGAGGTTGGGTGGAGTGCGGAGGTTGGGTGGAGTGGGGAGGTTGGGTGAAGTGGGGAGTTTGGGTGAATTGGGGAGGTTGGGTGGGTTGGTGAGGCTGGGTGGAGTGGGGAGGTTGGGTGGAGTGGAGATGTTGCGTGGAGTGGGGAGGTTGGGTGGAGTTCGGAAGTTGGGTGGAGTGCGGAGGTTGGGTGGAGTGCGGAATTTGGGTGGAGTGTGGAGGTTGGGTGGAGTGCGGAGGTTGGGTGGAATGGGGAGGTTGGTTGGAGTGCGGAGGTTGGGTGGAGTGGGGAGGTATAGTGGAGTGGGGATGTTGGCTGAAGTGTGGAGGTTGGGTGAAGTGGGGAGGTTAGGTGCAGTGGGATTTATTGTGGAGTGCGGAGGTGGGGGAATGTGGAGGTTGGGTGGAGTGCGTAGGCATAGTGGAGTGCGGAGGTAGTGTGGGGTGGGGAGGTTGGGTGGAGTGCGGGGTTGGGTGGAGTAGGGGGTATAGTGGAGTTAGGAGTTTGGTTGGAGAGGGGAGCTTGGGTGGAGTGGGGAGGTTGGGTGGAGTGGTGAGTTTGGGTGGAGTGGGGAGGTTGGGTGAACTGGGGAGGTTGGATGGAGTGAGGAGGTTGGGTGGAGTGGGGAGGTTCGGTGGAGTGCGGAGGTTGGGTGGAGTGGGGAGGTTGGGTGAAGTGGGGAGTTTTGGTGAAGTGGGGAGGTTGGTTGGGTTGGAGAGGCTGGGTGGAGTGGAGTGGCTGGGTGGAGTGGGGAGGTTGGGTGGAGTGGGGATGTTGGGTGGAGTGGGCATGTTGGGTGGAGTGGGGAGGTTCGGTGGAGTGCGGAGGTTGGCTTGAGTGGGGAGGTATGGTGGAGAGGGGATGTTGGCTGAAGTGGGGAGGTTGGGTGCAGTGGGGAGGTTGGATGGCGTGGGGAGGTTGGGTGAAGTGGGAAGGTTGAGTGGAGTGCGGAAGTTGGGTGGAGTGCGGAGGTTGGGTTGAGTGCGGAATTTGGGTGGAGTGCGGAGGTTGGGTGGAGTGCGGAGGTTGGATGGAATGCGGAAGTTGGGTGAAGTGGGGAAGTTGGGAGGAGTGGAGAGGTTGGGTGAAGTGGGGAGGTTAGGTGCAGTGGGATGTATTGTGGAGTCCGAAGGTGGGGGAATGTGGAGGTTGGGTGGAGTGCGTAGGCATATTGGAGTGCGGAGGTTGTGAGGGGTGGGGAGATTGGGTGGAGTGCGGAGGTTGGGTGGAGTAGGGGGTATAGTGGAGTGAGGAGTTTGGGTGGAGAGGGGAGTTTGGCTGGAGTGGGGAGGTTGGGTGGAGTGCTGAGTTTGGGTGGAGTGGGGAGGTTGGGTGAAGTGGGGAGGATGGATGGAGTGAGGAGGTTGGGTGGAGTGGGGAGGTTGGGTGGAGTGCGGAAGTTGGGTGGAGTGGGGAGGTTGGGTGAAGTGGGGAATTTGGGTGAAAAGGGGAGGTTGGGTGGGTTGGGGAGGCTGGGTGGAGTGGGGAGGTTGGGTGAAGTGGGGATGTTGGGTGGAGTGGGCATGTTGGGTGGAGTGGGGAGGTTGGATGGAGTGGGGAGGTTGGGGTGGAGTGGGGATGTTGGGTGGAGTGGGCATGTTGGGTGGAGTGGGGAGGTTCGGTGGAGTGCGGAGGTTGGGTTGAGTGGGGAGGTATAGTGGAGAGGGGATGTTGGCTAAAGTGGGGAGGTTGGGTGGAGTGGGGAGGTTGGATGGAGTGAGGAGGTTGGGTGAAGTGGGGAGGTTGAGTGGAGTGCGGAAGTTGGGTGGAGTTCGGAGGTTGGGTTGAGTGCGGAATTTGGGTGGAGTGCGGAGGTTGGGTGGAGTGCGGAGGTATAGTGGAGTGGGGATGATGGCTGAAGTGGGAAGGTTGGGTGGAGTGGGGAGGTTGGATGGAGTGGGGAGGTTGGGTGAAGTGGGGAGGTTGGGTGGAGTGCGGAAGTTGGGTGGAGTGCGGAGGTTGGGCGGAGTGCGTAATTTGGGCGGAGTGCGGAGGTTGGGTGGAGTGCGGAGGTTGCATGGTCTGCGGAGGTTGGGTGAAGTGGGGAGGTTGGGTGGAGTGCGGAATTTGGGTGGAGTGCGGAAGTTGGGTGGAGTGCGGCGGTTGGGTTGAATGGGGAGGTTGGGTGGAGTGCGGAGGTTGGGTGGAGTGGGAAGGTATAGTGGAGTGGGGAGGTTGGGTAAAGTGCTGAGGTTGGGTGGAGTGGGGAGGTTGAGTGAAGAAGGGGGGTTGGATGGAGTGGGGAGATTGGCTGGAGTGGGGAGATTGGTAGGAGTGCGGAGGTTCGGTGGAGTGCGAAAGTTGGGTGGAGTGCGGAAGTTGGGTGGGGTGCGGAGGTTGGGAGGAGTGGGGAGGTTGTGTGAAGTGAGGAGGTTAGGTGCAGTGGGGAGATTGGTTGCAGTGGGGATGTATAGTAGAGTGCGGAGGTGGGGGGAGTGTGGCGGTTGGGTGGAGTGCGTAGGTATAGTGGAGTGCGGAGGTTGGGTGAAGTGGTGATATTGGGTGGAGTGGGGAGGTTGGGTGAAGTGGGGAGGTTGGGTGGAGTGGGGAGGTTGGGTAGTGTGGGGAGGTTGGGTGGAGTGGGGACGATGGATGGAGTGGGGAGGTTGGGTGAAGTGGGGATGTTGGGTGGAGTGGGGAGGTTGGGTGGAGTGGGGAGGTTGGGTGAAGTGGGGAGTTTGGGTGGATTGGGAAGGTTGGGAGGAGTACAGAGGTTGGGTGGAGTGGGGAGGTTGGGTGGAGTGGGGAGGTTGGGTGGAGTGCGGAGGTTGGGTGGAGTGGGGAGTTTGGGTGGAGTGGGGAGGTTGGGTGAAGTGGGAAGGTTGGGTGAAGTGGGTAGGCTAGGTGGAGTGGGGAGGTACAGTGGAGTGCGGAGGTTGGGTGAAGTGGGGAGGTTGGTTGGAGTGCGGAGGTTGGGTGGAGTGGGGAGGTATAGTGGAGTGGGGTGATGGCTGAAGTGGGAAGGTTGGGTGGAGTGGTGAGTTTGGGTGGAGTGGGGAGGTTGGGTGAAGTGGGGAGGATGGATGGAGTGAGGAGGTTGGGTTGAGTGGGGAGGTTGGGTGGAGTGCGGAAGTTGGGTGGAGTGGGGAGGTTGGGTGAAGTGGGGAGTTTGGGTGAATTGGGGAGGTTGGGTGGGTTGGTGAGGCTGGGTGGAGTGGGGAGGTTGGGTGGAGTGGGGATGTTGCGTGGAGTGGGGAGGTTGGGTGGAGTTCGGAAGTTGGGTGGAGTGCGGAGGTTGGGTGGAGTGCGGAATTTGGGTGGAGTGCGGAGGTTGGGTGGAGTGGGGATGTTGGCTGAAGTGTGGAGGTTGGGTGCAGTGGGATTTATTGTGGGGTGCGGAGGTGGGGGAATGTGGAGGTTGGGTGGAGTGCGTAGGCATAGTGGAGTGCGGAGGTTGTGTGGGGTGGGGAGGTTGGGTGGAGTGTGGGGTTGGGGGGAGTAGGGGGTATAGTGGAGTTAGGAGTTTGGTTGGAGAGGGGAGCTTGGGTGGAGTGGGGAGGTTGGGTGGAGTGGTGAGTTTGGGTGGAGTGGGGAGGTTGGGTGAACTGGGGAGGTTGGATGGAGTGAGGAGGTTGGGTGGAGTGGGGAGGTTCGGTGGAGTGCGGAGGTTGGGTGGAGTGGGGAGGTTGGGTGAAGTGGGGAGTTTTGGTGAAGTGGGGAGGTTGGTTGGGTTGGAGAGGCTGGGTGGAGTGGAGTGGCTGGGTGGAGTGGGGAGGTTGGGTGGAGTGGGGATGTTGGGTGGAGTGGGCATGTTGGGTGGAGTGGGGAGGTTCGGTGGAGTGCGGAGGTTGGCTTGAGTGGGGAGGTATGGTGGAGAGGGGATGTTGGCTGAAGTGGGGAGGTTGGGTGCAGTGGGGAGGTTGGATGGCGTGGGGAGGTTGGGTGAAGTGGGAAGGTTGAGTGGAGTGCGGAAGTTGGGTGGAGTGCGGAGGTTGGGTTGAGTGCGGAATTTGGGTGGAGTGCGGAGGTTGGGTGGAGTGCGGAGGTTGGATGGAATGCGGAAGTTGGGTGAAGTGGGGAAGTTGGGAGGAGTGGAGAGGTTGGGTGAAGTGGGGAGGTTAGGTGCAGTGGGATGTATTGTGGAGTCCGAAGGTGGGGGAATGTGGAGGTTGGGTGGAGTGCGTAGGCATATTGGAGTGCGGAGGTTGTGAGGGGTGGGGAGATTGGGTGGAGTGCGGAGGTTGGGTGGAGTAGGGGGTATAGTGGAGTGAGGAGTTTGGGTGGAGAGGGGAGTTTGGCTGGAGTGGGGAGGTTGGGTGGAGTGCTGAGTTTGGGTGGAGTGGGGAGGTTGGGTGAAGTGGGGAGGATGGATGGAGTGAGGAGGTTGGGTGGAGTGGGGAGGTTGGGTGGAGTGCGGAAGTTGGGTGGAGTGGGGAGGTTGGGTGAAGTGGGGAATTTGGGTGAAATGGGGAGGTTGGGTGGGTTGGGGAGGCTGGGTGGAGTGGGGAGGTTGGGTGAAGTGGGGATGTTGGGTGGAGTGGGCATGTTGGGTGGAGTGGGGAGGTTGGATGGAGTGGGGAGGTTGGGGTGGAGTGGGGATGTTGGGTGGAGTGGGCATGTTGGGTGGAGTGGGGAGGTTCGGTGGAGTGCGGAGGTTGGGTTGAGTGGGGAGGTATAGTGGAGAGGGGATGTTGGCTAAAGTGGGGAGGTTGGGTGGAGTGGGGAGGTTGGATGGAGTGAGGAGGTTGGGTGAAGTGGGGAGGTTGAGTGGAGTGCGGAAGTTGGGTGGAGTGCGGAGGTTGGGTTGAGTGCGGAATTTGGGTGGAGTGCGGAGGTTGGGTGGAGTGCGGAGGTATAGTGGAGTGGGGATGATGGCTGAAGTGGGAAGGTTGGGTGGAGTGGGGAGGTTGGATGGAGTGGGGAGGTTGGGTGAAGTGGGGAGGTTGGGTGGAGTGCGGAAGTTGGGTGGAGTGCGGAGGTTGGGTGGAGTGCGTAATTTGGGCGGAGTGCGGAGGTTGGGTGGAGTGCGGAGGTTGCATGGTCTGCGGAGGTTGGGTGAAGTGGGGAGGTTGGGTGGAGTGCGGAATTTGGGTGGAGTGCGGAAGTTGGGTGGAGTGCGGCGGTTGGGTTGAATGGGGAGGTTGGGTGGAGTGCGGAGGTTGGGTGGAGTGGGAAGGTATAGTGGAGTGGGGAGGTTGGGTAAAGTGCTGAGGTTGGGTGGAGTGGGGAGGTTGAGTGAAGAAGGGGGGTTGGATGGAGTGGGGAGATTGGCTGGAGTGGGGAGATTGGTAGGAGTGCGGAGGTTCGGTGGAGTGCGAAAGTTGGGTGGAGTGCGGAAGTTGGGTGGGGTGCGGAGGTTGGGAGGAGTGGGGAGGTTGTGTGAAGTGAGGAGGTTAGGTGCAGTGGGGAGATTGGTTGCAGTGGGGATGTATAGTAGAGTGCGGAGGTGGGGGGAGTGTGGCGGTTGGGTGGAGTGCGTAGGTATAGTGGAGTGCGGAGGTTGGGTGAAGTGGTGATATTGGGTGGAGTGGGGAGGTTGGGTGAAGTGGGGAGGTTGGGTGGAGTGGGGAGGTTGGGTAGTGTGGGGAGGTTGGGTGGAGTGGGGACGATGGATGGAGTGGGGAGGTTGGGTGAAGTGGGGATGTTGGGTGGAGTGGGGAGGTTGGGTGGAGTGGGGAGGTTGGGTGAAGTGGGGAGTTTGGGTGGATTGGGAAGGTTGGGAGGAGTACAGAGGTTGGGTGGAGTGGGGAGGTTGGGTGGAGTGCGGAGGTTGGGTGGAGTGGGGAGTTTGGGTGGAGTGGGGAGGTTGGGTGAAGTGGGAAGGTTGGGTGAAGTGGGTAGGCTAGGTGGAGTGGGGAGGTACAGTGGAGTGCGGAGGTTGGGTGAAGTGGGGAGGTTGGTTGGAGTGCGGAGGTTGGGTGGAGTGGGGAGGTATAGTGGAGTGGGGTGATGGCTGAAGTGGGAAGGTTGGGTGGAGTGCGGAAGTTGGGTAGAGTGCGGAGATTGGGTGGAGTGCGGAATTTGGGTGGAGTGCGGAGGTTGGGTGGAGTGCGGAGGTTGGATGGTCTGCGGAGGTTGGGTGAAGTGGGGAGGTTGGGACGAGTGTGGAGGTTGGGTGAAGTGGGGAGGCTAGGTGCAGTGGGGAGGTTGGGTGCAGTGGGGAGGTATAGTGGAGTGTGGAGGTGGGTGGAGTGTGGAGGTTGGGTGGAGTGCTTAGGAATAGTGGAGTGCGGAGGTTGGGTGAAGTGGGGAGTTTGGGTGTAGTGGTGAAGTTGGGTGGAGTGGTGAGGTTGGGTGGAGTGGGGAGGTTGGGTGAAGTGGGGAGTTTGGGTTGATTGGGGAGGTTGGGTGGAGTGCAGAGGCTGGGTGGAGTGGGGAGGTTGGGTCGAGCGGGGAGGTTGGGTGAAGTGGGGAGTTTGGGTGGAGTGCGGAATTTGGGTGGAGTGCGGAAGTTGGGTGGAGTAGGGGGTATAGTGGAGTTAGGAGTTTGGTTGGAGAGGGGAGTTTGGGTGGAATGGGGAGGTTGGGTGGAGTGGTGAGTTTGGGTGGAGTAGGAAGGTTGGGTGAAGTGGGGAGGTTGGATGGAGTGAGGAGGTTGGGTGGAGTGGGGAGGTTCGGTGGAGTGCGGAGGTTGGGTGGAATGGGGAGGATGGGGGTGAAGTGGGGAGTTTTGGTGAAGTGGGGAGGTTGGGTGGAGTGGTGAGTTTGGGTGGAGTAGGGAGGTTGGGTGAAGTGGGGAGGTTGGATGGAGTGAGGAGGTTGGGTGGAGTGGGGAGGTTCGGTGGAGTGCGGAGGTTGGGTGGAATGGGGAGGATGGGGGTGAAGTGGGGAGTTTTGGTGAAGTGGGGAGGTTGGGTGGGTTGGAGAGGCTGGGTGGAGTGGAGAGGTTGGGTGGAGTGGGGAGGTTGGGTGGAGTGCGGATGTTGGGTGGAGTGGGCATGTTGGGTGGAGTGGGGAGGTTGGGTGGAGTGCGGAGGTTGGGTTGAGTGGGGAGGTATAGTGGAGAGGGGAGGTTGGCTGAAGTGGGGAGGTTGGTGGAGTGGGGAGTTTGGATGGAGTGGGGAGGTTGGGTGAAGTGGGGAGGATGGATGGAGTGAGGAGGTTGGGTGGAGTGGGGAGGTTGGGTGGAGTGCGGAAGTTGGGTGGAGTGGGGAGGTTGGGTGAAGTGGGGAATTTGGGTGAATTGGGGAGGTTGGGTGGGTTGGGGAGGCTGGGTGGAGTGGGGAGGTTGGGTGAAGTGGGGAGGATGGATGGAGTGAGGAGGTTGGGTGGAGTGGGGAGGTTGGGTGGAGTGCGGAGGTTGGGTGGAGTGGGGAGGTTGGGTGAAGTGGGGAGTTTTGGTGAAGTGGGGAGGTTGGGTGGGTTGGAGAGGCTGGGTGGAGTGGAGAGGCTGGGTGGAGTGGGGAGGTTGGGTGGAGTGGGGATGTTGGGTGGAGTGGGCATGTTGGGTGGAGTGGGGAGGTTGGGTGGAGTGCGGAGGTTGGATGGAGAGGGGAGGTTGGGTGAAGTGGGGAGGTTGGGTGGAGTTCGGAAGTTGGGTGGAGTGCGGAGGTTGGGTGGAGTGCGGAATTTGGGTGGAGTGCGGAGGTTGGGTGGAGTGCGGAGGTTGGGTGGAGTGGGGAGGTTGGTTGGAGTGCGGAGGTTGGGTGGAGTGGGGAGGTATAGTGGAGTGGGGATGTTGGCTGAAGTGGGGAGGTTGGGTGAAGTGGGGAGGTTAGGTGCAGTGGGATTTATTGTGGAGTGCGGAGGTGGGGGAATGTGGAGGTTGGGTAGAGTGCGGAGGTTGGGTGGAGTAGGGGGTATAGTGGAGTTAGGAGTTTGGTTGGAGAGGGGAGTTTGGGTGGAGTGGGGAGGTTGGGTTGAGTGGTGAGTTTGGGTGGAGTGGGGAGGTTGGGTGAAGTGGGGAGGTTGGATGGAGTGAGGAGGTTGGGTGGAGTGGGGAGGTTCGGTGGAGTGCGGAGGTTGGGTGGAGTGGGGAGGTTGCGTGAAGTGGGGAGTTTTGGTGAAGTGGGGAGGTTGGGTGGGTTGGAGAGGCTGGGTGGAGTGGAGAGGCTGGGTGGAGTGGGGAGGTTGGGTGGAGTGGGGATGTTGGGTGGAGTGGGAATGTTGGGTGGAGTGGGGAGGTTCGGTGGAGTGCGGAGGTTGGGTTGAGTGGGGAGGTATAGTGGAGAGGGGAGGTTGGCTGAAGTGGGGAGGTTGGGTGGAGTGGGGAGGTTTGATGGAGTGGGGAGGTTGGGTGAAGTGGGGAGGTTGAGTGGAGTGCGGAAGTTGGGTGGAGTGCGATGGTTGGGTTGAGTGCGGAATTTGGGTGGAGTGCGGAGGTTGGGTGGAGTGCGGAGGTTGGGTGGAGTGGGGAGGTTGGTTGGAGTGCGGAGGTTGGGTGGAGTGGGGAGGTATAGTGGAGTGGGGTGATGGCTGAAGTGGGAAGGTTGGGTGGAGTGGTGAGTTTGGGTGGAGTGGGGAGGTTGGGTGAAGTGGGGAGGATGGATGGAGTGAGGAGGTTGGGTTGAGTGGGGAGGTTGGGTGGAGTGCGGAAGTTGGGTGGAGTGGGGAGGTTGGGTGAAGGGAGGAGTTTGGGTGAATTGGGGAGGTTGGGTGGGTTGGTGAGGCTGGGTGGAGTGGGGAGGTTGGGTGGTGTGGGGATGTTGCGTGGAGTGGGGAGGTTGGGTGGAGTTCGGAAGTTGGGTGGAGTGCGGAGGTTGGGTGGAGTGCGGAATTTGGGTGGAGTGCGGAGGTTGGGTGGAGTGGGGAGGTTGGTTGGAGTGCGGAGGTTGGGTGGAGTGGGGAGGTTAGGTGCAGTGGGATTTATTGTGGAGTGCGGAGGTGGGGGAAATGTGGAGGTTGGATGGAGTGCGTAGGCAAAGTGGAGTGCGGAGGTAGTGTGGGGTGGGGAGGTTGGGTGGAGTGCGGAGGTTGGGTGGAGTAGGGGGTATAGTGGAGTTAGGAGTTTGGTTGGAGAGGGGAGTTTGGGTGGAGTGGGGAGGTTGGGTGGAGTGGTGAGTTTGGGTGGAGTAGGGAGGTTGGGTGAAGTGGGGAGGTTGGATGGAGTGAGGAGGTTGGGTGGAGTGGGGAGGTTCGGTGGAGTGCGGAGGTTGGGTGAAGTGGGGGGTTTTGGTGAAGTGGGGAGGTTGGCTGGGTTGGAGAGGCTGGGTGGAGTGGAGAGGTTGGGTGGAGTGGGGAGGTTGGGTGGAGTGCGGATGTTGGGTGGAGTGGGCATGTTGGGTGGAGTGGGGAGGTTCGGTGGAGTGCGGAGGTTGGGTTGAGTGGGGAGGTATAGTGGAGAGGGGAGGTTGGCTGAAGTGGGGAGGTTGGGTGGAGTGGGGAGGTTTGATGGAGTGGGGAGGTTGGGTGAAGTGGGGAGGTTGAGTGGAGTGCGGAAGTTGGGTGGAGTGCGAAGGTTGGGTTGAGTGCGGAATTTGGGTGGAGTGCGGAGGTTGGGTGGAGTGCGGAGGTTGGGTGGAGTGGGGAGGTTGGTTGGAGTGCGGAGGTTGGGTGGAGTGGGGAGGTATAGTGGAGTGGGGTGATGGCTGAAGTGGGAAGGTTGGGTGGAGTGGTGAGTTTGGGTGGAGTGGGGAGGTTGGGTGAAGTGGGGAGGATGGATGGAGTGAGGAGGTTGGGTGGAGTGGGGAGGTTGGGTGGAGTGCGGAGGTTGGGTGGAGTGGGGAGGTTGGGTGAAGTGGGGAGTTTGGGTGAATTAGGGAGGTTGGGTGGGTTGGTGAGGCTGGGTGGAGTGGGGAGGTTGGGTGGAGTGGGGATGTTGCGTGGAGTGGGGAGGTTGGGTGGAGTTCGGAAGTTGGGTGGAGTGCGGAGGTTGTGTGGAGTGCGGAATTTGGGTGGAGTGCGGAGGTTGGGTGGAGTGCGGAGGTTGGGTGGAGTGGGGAGGTTGGTTGGAGTGCGGAGGTTGGGTGGAGTGGGGAGGTATAGTGGAGTGGGGATGTTGGCTGAAGTGTGGAGGTTGGGTGAAGTGGGGAGGTTAGGTGCAGTGGGATTTATTGTGGAGTGCGGAGGTGGGGGAAATGTGGAGGTTGGATGGAATGCGTAGGCAAAGTGGAGTGCGGAGGTTGTGTGGGGTGGGGAGGTTGGGTGGAGTGCGGAGGTTGGGTGGAGTAGGGGGTATAGTGGAGTTAGGAGTTTGGTTGGAGAGGGGAGTTTGGGTGGAGTGGGGAGGTTGGGTGGAGTGGTGAGTTTGGGTGGAGTAGGGAGGTTGGGTGAAGTGGGGAGGTTGGATGGAGTGAGGAGGTTGGGTGGAGTGGGGAGGTTCGGTGGAGTGCGGAGGTTGGGTGGAGTGGGGAGGTTGGGTGAAGTGGGGGGTTTTGGTGAAGTGGGGAGGTTGGGTGGGTTGGAGAGGCTGGGTGGAGTGGAGAGGTTGGGTGGAGTGGGGAGGTTGGGTGGAGTGCGGATGTTGGGTGGAGTGGGCATGTTGGGTGGAGTGGGGAGGTTCGGTGGAGTGCGGAGGTTGGGTTGAGTGGGGAGGTATATTGGAGAGGGGAGATTGGCTGAAGTGGGGAGGTTGGTGGAGTGGGGAGTTTGGATGGAGTGGGGAGGTTGGGTGAAGTGGGGAGGTTGAGTGTAGTGCGGAAGTTGGGTGGAGTGCGAAGGTTTGGTGGAGTGCGGAGGTTGGGTGGAGTGGGGAGGTTGGTTGGAGTGCGGAGGTTGGGTGGAGTGGGGAGGTTGGATGGAGTGGGGAGGTTGGGTGAAGTGGGGAGGTTGGGTGGAGTGCGGAAGTTGGGTAGAGTGCGGAGATTGGGTGGAGTGCGGAATTTGGGTGGAGTGCGGAGGTTGGGTGGAGTGCGGAGGTTGGATGGTCTGCGGAGGTTGGGTGAAGTGGGGAGGTTGGGACGAGTGTGGAGGTTGGGTGAAGTGGGGAGGTTAGGTGCAGTGGGGAGGTTGGGTGCAGTGGGGAGGTATAGTGGAGTGTGGAGGTGGGTGGAGTGTGGAGGTTGGGTGGAGTGCTTAGGAATAGTGGAGTGCGGAGGTTGGGTGAAGTGGGGAGTTTGGGTGTAGTGGTGAAGTTGGGTGGAGTGGTGAGGTTGGGTGGAGTGGGGAGGTTGGGTGAAGTGGGGAGTTAGGGTTGATTGGGGAGGTTGGGTGGAGTGCAGAGGCTGGGTGGAGTGGGGAGGTTGGGTCGAGCGGGGAGGTTGGGTGAAGTGGGGAGGTTGGGTGGAGTGCGGAATTTGGGTGGAGTGCGGAAGTTGGGTGGAGTAGGGGGTATAGTGGAGTTAGGAGTTTGGTTGGAGAGGGGAGTTTGGGTGGAATGGGGAGGTTGGGTGGAGTGGTGAGTTTGGGTGGAGTAGGGAGGTTGGGTGAAGTGGGGAGGTTGGATGGAGTGAGGAGGTTGGGTGGAGTGGGGAGGTTCGGTGGAGTGCGGAGGTTGGGTGGAATGGGGAGGATGGGGGTGAAGTGGGGAGTTTTGGTGAAGTGGGGAGGTTGGGTGGAGTGGTGAGTTTGGGTGGAGTAGGGAGGTTGGGTGAAGTGGGGAGGTTGGATGGAGTGAGGAGGTTGGGTGGAGTGGGGAGGTTCGGTGGAGTGCGGAGGTTGGGTGGAATGGGGAGGATGGGGGTGAAGTGGGGAGTTTTGGTGAAGTGGGGAGGTTGGGTGGGTTGGAGAGGCTGGGTGGAGTGGAGAGGTTGGGTGGAGTGGGGAGGTTGGGTGGAGTGCGGATGTTGGGTGGAGTGGGCATGTTGGGTGGAGTGGGGAGGTTGGGTGGAGTGCGGAGGTTGGGTTGAGTGGGGAGGTATAGTGGAGAGGGGAGGTTGGCTGAAGTGGGGAGGTTGGTGGAGTGGGAAGTTTGGATGGAGTGGGGAGGTTGGGTGAAGTGGGGAGGATGGATGGAGTGAGGAGGTTGGGTGGAGTGGGGAGGTTGGGTGGAGTGCGGAAGTTGGGTGGAGTGGGGAGGTTGGGTGAAGTGGGGAATTTGGGTGAATTGGGGAGGTTGGGTGGGTTGGGGAGGCTGGGTGGAGTGGGGAGGTTGGGTGGAGTGGGGATGTTGGGTGGAGTGGGCATGTTGGGTGGAGTGGGGAGGTTGGGTGGAGAGCGGAGGTTGGATGGAGAGGGGAGGTTGGGTGAAGTGGGGAGGTTGAGTGGAGTTCGGAAGTTGGGTGGAGTGCGGAGGTTGGGTGGAGTGCGGAATTTGGGTGGAGTGCGGAGGTTGGGTGGAGTGCGGAGGTTGGGTGGAGTGGGGAGGTTGGTTGGAGTGCGGAGGTTGGGTGGAGTGGGGAGGTATAGTGGAGTGGGGATGTTGGCTGAAGTGGGGAGGTTGGGTGAAGTGGGGAGGTTAGGTGCAGTGGGATTTATTGTGGAGTGCGGAGGTGGGGGAATGTGGAGGTTGGGTGGAGTGCGGAGGTTGGGTGGAGTAGGGGGTATAGTGGAGTTAGGAGTTTGGTAGGAGAGGGGAGTTTGGGTGGAGTGGGGAGGTTGGGTGGAGTGGTGAGTTTGGGTGGAGTGGGGAGGTTGGGTGAAGTGGGGAGGTTGGATGGAGTGAGGAGGTTGGGTGGAGTGGGGAGGTTCGGTGGAGTGCGGAGGTTGGGTGGAGTGGGGAGGTTGGGTGAAGTGGGGAGTTTTGGTGAAGTGGGGAGGTTGGGTGGGTTGGAGAGGCTGGGTGGAGTGGAGAGGCTGGGTGGAGTGGGGAGGTTGGGTGGAGTGGGGATGTTGGGTGGAGTGGGAATGTTGGGTGGAGTGGGGAGGTTCGGTGGAGTGCGGAGGTTGGGTTGAGTGGGGAGGTATAGTGGAGAGGGGAGGTTGGCTGAAGTGGGGAGGTTGGGTGGAGTGGGGAGGTTTGATGGAGTGGGGAGGTTGGGTGAAGTGGGGAGGTTGAGTGGAGTGCGGAAGTTGGGTGGAGTGCGAAGGTTGGGTTGAGTGCGGAATTTGGGTGGAGTGCGGAGGTTGGGTGGAGTGGGGAGGTTAGGTGCAGTGGGGAGGTTGGGTGCAGTGGGGAGGTATAGTGGAGTGTGGAGGTGGGTGGAGTGTGGAGGTTGGGTGGAGGGCTTAGGAATAGTGGAGTGCGGAGGTTGGGTGAAGTGGGGAGTTTGGGTGTAGTGGTGAAGTTGGGTGGAGTGGTGAGGTTGGGTGGAGTGGGGAGGTTGGGTGAAGTGGGGAGTTAGGGTTGATTGGGGAGGTTGGGTGGAGTGCAGAGGCTGGGTGGAGTGGGGAGGTTGGGTCGAGCGGGGAGGTTGGGTGAAGTGGGGAGGTTGGGTGGAGTGCGGAATTTGGGTGGAGTGCGGAAGTTGGGTGGAGTAGGGGGTATAGTGGAGTTAGGAGTTTGGTTGGAGAGGGGAGTTTGGGTGGAATGGGGAGGTTGGGTGGAGTGGTGAGTTTGGGTGGAGTAGGGAGGTTGGGTGAAGTGGGGAGGTTGGATGGAGTGAGGAGGTTGGGTGGAGTGGGGAGGTTCGGTGGAGTGCGGAGGTTGGGTGGAATGGGGAGGATGGGGGTGAAGTGGGGAGTTTTGGTGAAGTGGGGAGGTTGGGTGGAGTGGTGAGTTTGGGTGGAGTAGGGAGGTTGGGTGAAGTGGGGAGGTTGGATGGAGTGAGGAGGTTGGGTGGAGTGGGGAGGTTCGGTGGAGTGCGGAGGTTGGGTGGAATGGGGAGGATGGGGGTGAAGTGGGGAGTTTTGGTGAAGTGGGGAGGTTGGGTGGGTTGGAGAGGCTGGGTGGAGTGGAGAGGTTGGGTGGAGTGGGGAGGTTGGGTGGAGTGCGGATGTTGGGTGGAGTGGGCATGTTGGGTGGAGTGGGGAGGTTGGGTGGAGTGCGGAGGTTGGGTTGAGTGGGGAGGTATAGTGGAGAGGGGAGGTTGGCTGAAGTGGGGAGGTTGGTGGAGTGGGGAGTTTGGATGGAGTGGGGAGGTTGGGTGAAGTGGGGAGGATGGATGGAGTGAGGAGGTTGGGTGGAGTGGGGAGGTTGGGTGGAGTGCGGAAGTTGGGTGGAGTGGGGAGGTTGGGTGAAGTGGGGAGGTTGAGTGGAGTGCGGAAGTTGGGTGGAGTGCGAAGGTTGGGTTGAGTGCGGAATTTGGGTGGAGTGCGGAGGTTGGGTGGAGTGCGGAGGTTGGGTGGAGTGGGGAGGTTGGTTGGAGTGCGGAGGTTGGGTGGAGTGGGGAGGTATAGTGGAGTGGGGTGATGGCTGAAGTGGGAAGGTTGGGTGGAGTGGTGAGTTTGGGTGGAGTGGGGAGGTTGGGTGAAGTGGGGAGGATGGATGGAGTGAGGGGGTTGGGTGGAGTGGGGAGGTTGGGTGGAGTGCGGAGGTTGGGTGGAGTGGGGAGGTTGGGTGAAGTGGGGAGTTTGGGTGAATTGGGGAGGTTGGGTGGGTTGGTGAGGCTGGGTGGAGTGGGGAGGTTGGGTGGAGTGGGGATGTTGCGTGGAGTGGGGAGGTTGGGTGGAGTTCGGAAGTTGGGTGGAGTGCGGAGGTTGGGTGGAGTGCGGAATTTGGGTGGAGTGCGGAGGTTGGGTTGAGTGCGGAGGTTGGGTGGAGTGGGGAGGTTGGTTGGAGTGCGGAGGTTGGGTGGAGTGGGGAGGTAGAGTGGAGTGGGGATGTTGGCTGAAGTGTGGAGGTTGGGTGAAGTGGGGAGGTTAGGTGCAGTGGGATTTATTGTGGAGTGAGGAGGTGGGGGAAATGTGGAGGTTGGATGGAGTGCGTAGGCAAAGTGGAGTGCGGAGGTTGTGTGGGGTGGGGAGGTTGGGTGGAGTGCGGAGGTTGGGTAGAGTAGGGGGTATAGTGGAGTTAGGAGTTTGGTTGGAGAGGGGAGTTTGGGTGGAATGGGGAGGTTGGGTGGAGTGGTGAGTTTGGGTGGAGTAGGGAGGTTGGGTGAAGTGGGGAGGTTGGGTGAAGTGGGGAGTTTGGGTGTAGTGGTGAAGTTGGGTGGAGTGGTGAGGTTGGGTGGAGTGGGGAGGTTCGGTGGAGTGCGGAGGTTGGGTTGAGTGGGGAGGTATATTGGAGAGGGGAGATTGGCTGAAGTGGGGAGGTTGGTGGAGTGGGGAGTTTGGATGGAGTGGGGAGGTTGGGTGAAGTGGGGAGGTTGAGTGTAGTGCGGAAGTTGGGTGGAGTGCGAAGGTTTGGTGGAGTGCGGAGGTTGGGTGGAGTGGGGAGGTTGGTTGGAGTGCGGAGGTTGGGTGGAGTGGGGAGGTTGGATGGAGTGGGGAGGTTGGGTGAAGTGGGGAGGTTGGGTGGAGTGCGGAAGTTGGGTAGAGTGCGGAGATTGGGTGGAGTGCGGAATTTGGGTGGAGTGCGGAGGTTGGGTGGAGTGCGGAGGTTGGATGGTCTGCGGAGGTTGGGTGAAGTGGGGAGGTTGGGACGAGTGTGGAGGTTGGGTGAAGTGGGGAGGTTAGGTGCAGTGGGGAGGTTGGGTGCAGTGGGGAGGTATAGTGGAGTGTGGAGGTGGGTGGAGTGTGGAGGTTGGGTGGAGTGCTTAGGAATAGTGGAGTGCGGAGGTTGGGTGAAGTGGGGAGTTTGGGTGTAGTGGTGAAGTTGGGTGGAGTGGTGAGGTTGGGTGGAGTGGGGAGGTTGGGTGAAGTGGGGAGTTAGGGTTGATTGGGGAGGTTGGGTGGAGTGCAGAGGCTGGGTGGAGTGGGGAGGTTGGGTCGAGCGGGGAGGTTGGGTGAAGTGGGGAGGTTGGGTGGAGTGCGGAATTTGGGTGGAGTGCGGAAGTTGGGTGGAGTAGGGGGTATAGTGGAGTTAGGAGTTTGGTTGGAGAGGGGAGTTTGGGTGGAATGGGGAGGTTGGGTGGAGTGGTGAGTTTGGGTGGAGTAGGGAGGTTGGGTGAAGTGGGGAGGTTGGATGGAGTGAGGAGGTTGGGTGGAGTGGGGAGGTTCGGTGGAGTGCGGAGGTTGGGTGGAATGGGGAGGATGGGGGTGAAGTGGGGAGTTTTGGTGAAGTGGGGAGGTTGGGTGGAGTGGTGAGTTTGGGTGGAGTAGGGAGGTTGGGTGAAGTGGGGAGGTTGGATGGAGTGAGGAGGTTGGGTGGAGTGGGGAGGTTCGGTGGAGTGCGGAGGTTGGGTGGAATGGGGAGGATGGGGGTGAAGTGGGGAGTTTTGGTGAAGTGGGGAGGTTGGGTGGGTTGGAGAGGCTGGGTGGAGTGGAGAGGTTGGGTGGAGTGGGGAGGTTGGGTGGAGTGCGGATGTTGGGTGGAGTGGGCATGTTGGGTGGAGTGGGGAGGTTGGGTGGAGTGCGGAGGTTGGGTTGAGTGGGGAGGTATAGTGGAGAGGGGAGGTTGGCTGAAGTGGGGAGGTTGGTGGAGTGGGAAGTTTGGATGGAGTGGGGAGGTTGGGTGAAGTGGGGAGGATGGATGGAGTGAGGAGGTTGGGTGGAGTGGGGAGGTTGGGTGGAGTGCGGAAGTTGGGTGGAGTGGGGAGGTTGGGTGAAGTGGGGAATTTGGGTGAATTGGGGAGGTTGGGTGGGTTGGGGAGGCTGGGTGGAGTGGGGAGGTTGGGTGGAGTGGGGATGTTGGGTGGAGTGGGCATGTTGGGTGGAGTGGGGAGGTTGGGTGGAGAGCGGAGGTTGGATGGAGAGGGGAGGTTGGGTGAAGTGGGGAGGTTGAGTGGAGTTCGGAAGTTGGGTGGAGTGCGGAGGTTGGGTGGAGTGCGGAATTTGGGTGGAGTGCGGAGGTTGGGTGGAGTGCGGAGGTTGGGTGGAGTGGGGAGGTTGGTTGGAGTGCGGAGGTTGGGTGGAGTGGGGAGGTATAGTGGAGTGGGGATGTTGGCTGAAGTGGGGAGGTTGGGTGAAGTGGGGAGGTTAGGTGCAGTGGGATTTATTGTGGAGTGCGGAGGTGGGGGAATGTGGAGGTTGGGTGGAGTGCGGAGGTTGGGTGGAGTAGGGGGTATAGTGGAGTTAGGAGTTTGGTAGGAGAGGGGAGTTTGGGTGGAGTGGGGAGGTTGGGTGGAGTGGTGAGTTTGGGTGGAGTGGGGAGGTTGGGTGAAGTGGGGAGGTTGGATGGAGTGAGGAGGTTGGGTGGAGTGGGGAGGTTCGGTGGAGTGCGGAGGTTGGGTGGAGTGGGGAGGTTGGGTGAAGTGGGGAGTTTTGGTGAAGTGGGGAGGTTGGGTGGGTTGGAGAGGCTGGGTGGAGTGGAGAGGCTGGGTGGAGTGGGGAGGTTGGGTGGAGTGGGGATGTTGGGTGGAGTGGGAATGTTGGGTGGAGTGGGGAGGTTCGGTGGAGTGCGGAGGTTGGGTTGAGTGGGGAGGTATAGTGGAGAGGGGAGGTTGGCTGAAGTGGGGAGGTTGGGTGGAGTGGGGAGGTTTGATGGAGTGGGGAGGTTGGGTGAAGTGGGGAGGTTGAGTGGAGTGCGGAAGTTGGGTGGAGTGCGAAGGTTGGGTTGAGTGCGGAATTTGGGTGGAGTGCGGAGGTTGGGTGGAGTGGGGAGGTTAGGTGCAGTGGGGAGGTTGGGTGCAGTGGGGAGGTATAGTGGAGTGTGGAGGTGGGTGGAGTGTGGAGGTTGGGTGGAGGGCTTAGGAATAGTGGAGTGCGGAGGTTGGGTGAAGTGGGGAGTTTGGGTGTAGTGGTGAAGTTGGGTGGAGTGGTGAGGTTGGGTGGAGTGGGGAGGTTGGGTGAAGTGGGGAGTTAGGGTTGATTGGGGAGGTTGGGTGGAGTGCAGAGGCTGGGTGGAGTGGGGAGGTTGGGTCGAGCGGGGAGGTTGGGTGAAGTGGGGAGGTTGGGTGGAGTGCGGAATTTGGGTGGAGTGCGGAAGTTGGGTGGAGTAGGGGGTATAGTGGAGTTAGGAGTTTGGTTGGAGAGGGGAGTTTGGGTGGAATGGGGAGGTTGGGTGGAGTGGTGAGTTTGGGTGGAGTAGGGAGGTTGGGTGAAGTGGGGAGGTTGGATGGAGTGAGGAGGTTGGGTGGAGTGGGGAGGTTCGGTGGAGTGCGGAGGTTGGGTGGAATGGGGAGGATGGGGGTGAAGTGGGGAGTTTTGGTGAAGTGGGGAGGTTGGGTGGAGTGGTGAGTTTGGGTGGAGTAGGGAGGTTGGGTGAAGTGGGGAGGTTGGATGGAGTGAGGAGGTTGGGTGGAGTGGGGAGGTTCGGTGGAGTGCGGAGGTTGGGTGGAATGGGGAGGATGGGGGTGAAGTGGGGAGTTTTGGTGAAGTGGGGAGGTTGGGTGGGTTGGAGAGGCTGGGTGGAGTGGAGAGGTTGGGTGGAGTGGGGAGGTTGGGTGGAGTGCGGATGTTGGGTGGAGTGGGCATGTTGGGTGGAGTGGGGAGGTTGGGTGGAGTGCGGAGGTTGGGTTGAGTGGGGAGGTATAGTGGAGAGGGGAGGTTGGCTGAAGTGGGGAGGTTGGTGGAGTGGGGAGTTTGGATGGAGTGGGGAGGTTGGGTGAAGTGGGGAGGATGGATGGAGTGAGGAGGTTGGGTGGAGTGGGGAGGTTGGGTGGAGTGCGGAAGTTGGGTGGAGTGGGGAGGTTGGGTGAAGTGGGGAGGTTGAGTGGAGTGCGGAAGTTGGGTGGAGTGCGAAGGTTGGGTTGAGTGCGGAATTTGGGTGGAGTGCGGAGGTTGGGTGGAGTGCGGAGGTTGGGTGGAGTGGGGAGGTTGGTTGGAGTGCGGAGGTTGGGTGGAGTGGGGAGGTATAGTGGAGTGGGGTGATGGCTGAAGTGGGAAGGTTGGGTGGAGTGGTGAGTTTGGGTGGAGTGGGGAGGTTGGGTGAAGTGGGGAGGATGGATGGAGTGAGGGGGTTGGGTGGAGTGGGGAGGTTGGGTGGAGTGCGGAGGTTGGGTGGAGTGGGGAGGTTGGGTGAAGTGGGGAGTTTGGGTGAATTGGGGAGGTTGGGTGGGTTGGTGAGGCTGGGTGGAGTGGGGAGGTTGGGTGGAGTGGGGATGTTGCGTGGAGTGGGGAGGTTGGGTGGAGTTCGGAAGTTGGGTGGAGTGCGGAGGTTGGGTGGAGTGCGGAATTTGGGTGGAGTGCGGAGGTTGGGTTGAGTGCGGAGGTTGGGTGGAGTGGGGAGGTTGGTTGGAGTGCGGAGGTTGGGTGGAGTGGGGAGGTAGAGTGGAGTGGGGATGTTGGCTGAAGTGTGGAGGTTGGGTGAAGTGGGGAGGTTAGGTGCAGTGGGATTTATTGTGGAGTGAGGAGGTGGGGGAAATGTGGAGGTTGGATGGAGTGCGTAGGCAAAGTGGAGTGCGGAGGTTGTGTGGGGTGGGGAGGTTGGGTGGAGTGCGGAGGTTGGGTAGAGTAGGGGGTATAGTGGAGTTAGGAGTTTGGTTGGAGAGGGGAGTTTGGGTGGAATGGGGAGGTTGGGTGGAGTGGTGAGTTTGGGTGGAGTAGGGAGGTTGGGTGAAGTGGGGAGGTTGGGTGAAGTGGGGAGTTTGGGTGTAGTGGTGAAGTTGGGTGGAGTGGTGAGGTTGGGTGGAGTGGGGAGGTTGGGTGAAGTGGGGAGTTAGGGTTGATTGGGGAGGTTGGGTGGAGTGCAGAGGCTGGGTGGAGTGGGGAGGTTGGGTCGAGCGGGGAGGTTGGGTGAAGTGGGGAGGTTGGGTGGAGTGCGGAATTTGGGTGGAGTGCGGAAGTTGGGTGTAGTAGGGGGTATAGTGGAGTTAGGAGTTTGGTTGGAGAGGGGAGTTTGGGTGGAATGGGGAGGTTGGGTGGAGTGGTGAGTTTGGGTGGAGTAGGGAGGTTGGGTGAAGTGGGGAGGTTGGATGGAGTGAGGAGGTTGGGTGGAGTGGGGAGGTTCGGTGGAGTGCGGAGGTTGGGTGGTATGGGGAGGATGGGGGTGAAGTGGGGAGTTTTGGTGAAGTGGGGAGGTTGGGTGGAGTGGTGAGTTTGGGTGGAGTAGGGAGGTTGGGTGAAGTGGGGAGGTTGGATGGAGTGAGGAGGTTGGGTGGAGTGGGGAGGTTCGGTGGAGTGCGGAGGTTGGGTGGAATGGGGAGGATGGGGGTGAAGTGGGGAGTTTTGGTGAAGTGGGGAGGTTGGGTGGGTTGGAGAGGCTGGGTGGAGTGGAGAGGTTGGGTGGAGTGGGGAGGTTGGGTGCAGTGCGGATGTTGGGTGGAGTGGGCATGTTGGGTGGAGTGGGGAGGTTGGGTGGAGTGCGGAGGTTGGGTTGAGTGGGGAGGTATAGTGGAGAGGGGAGGTTGGCTGAAGTGGGGAGGTTGGTGGAGTGGGGAGTTTGGATGGAGTGGGGAGGTTGGGTGAAGTGGGGAGGATGGATGGAGTGAGGAGGTTGGGTGGAGTGGGGAGGTTGGGTGGAGTGCGGAAGTTGGGTGGAGTGGGGAGGTTGGGTGAAGTGGGGAATTTGGGTGAATTGGGGAGGTTGGGTGGGTTGGGGAGGCTGGGTGGAGTGGGGAGGTTGGGTGGAGTGGGGATGTTGGGTGGAGTGGGCATGTTGGGTGGAGTGGGGAGGTTGGGTGGAGTGCGGAGGTTGGATGGAGAGGGGAGGTTGGGTGAAGTGGGGAGGTTGAGTGGAGTTCGGAAGTTGGGTGGAGTGCGGAGGTTGGGTGGAGTGCGGAATTTGGGTGGAGTGCGGAGGTTGGGTGGAGTGCGGAGGTTGGGTGGAGTGGGGAGGTTGGTTGGAGTGCGGAGGTTGGGTGGAGTGGGGAGGTATAGTGGAGTGGGGATGTTGGCTGAAGTGGGGAGGTTGGGTGAAGTGGGGAGGTTAGGTGCAGTGGGATTTATTGTGGAGTGCGGAGGTGGGGGAATGTGGAGGTTGGGTGGAGTGCGGAGGTTGGGTGGAGTAGGGGGTATAGTGGAGTTAGGAGTTTGGTAGGAGAGGGGAGTTTGGGTGGAGTGGGGAGGTTGGGTGGAGTGGTGAGTTTGGGTGGAGTGGGGAGGTTGGGTGAAGTGGGGAGGTTGGATGGAGTGAGGAGGTTGGGTGGAGTGGGGAGGTTCGGTGGAGTGCGGAGGTTGGGTGGAGTGGGGAGGTTGGGTGAAGTGGGGAGTTTTGGTGAAGTGGGGAGGTTGGGTGGGTTGGAGAGGCTGGGTGGAGTGGAGAGGCTGGGTGGAGTGGGGAGGTTGGGTGGAGTGGGGATGTTGGGTGGAGTGGGAATGTTGGGTGGAGTGGGGAGGTTCGGTGGAGTGCGGAGGTTGGGTTGAGTGGGGAGGTATAGTGGAGAGGGGAGGTTGGCTGAAGTGGGGAGGTTGGGTGGAGTGGGGAGGTTTGATGGAGTGGGTAGGTTGGGTGAAGTGGGGAGGTTGAGTGGAGTGCGGAAGTTGGGTGGAGTGCGAAGGTTGGGTTGAGTGCGGAATTTGGGTGGAGTGCGGAGGTTGGGTGGAGTGCGGAGGTTGGGTGGAGTGGGGAGGTTGGTTGGAGTGCGGAGGTTGGGTGGAGTGGGGAGGTATAGTGGAGTGGGGTGATGGCTGAAGTGGGAAGGTTGGGTGGAGTGGTGAGTTTGGGTGGAGTGGGGAGGTTGGGTGAAGTGGGGAGGATGGATGGAGTGAGGGGGTTGGGTGGAGTGGGGAGGTTGGGTGGAGTGCGGAGGTTGGGTGGAGTGGGGAGGTTGGGTGAAGTGGGGAGTTTGGGTGAATTGGGGAGGTTGGGTGGGTTGGTGAGGCTGGGTGGAGTGGGGAGGTTGGGTGGAGTGGGGATGTTGCGTGGAGTGGGGAGGTTGGGTGGAGTTCGGAAGTTGGGTGGAGTGCGGAGGTTGGGTGGAGTGCGGAATTTGGGTGGAGTGCGGAGGTTGGGTTGAGTGCGGAGGTTGGGTGGAGTGGGGAGGTTGGTTGGAGTGCGGAGGTTGGGTGGAGTGGGGAGGTATAGTGGAGTGGGGATGTTGGCTGAAGTGTGGAGGTTGGGTGAAGTGGGGAGGTTAGGTGCAGTGGGATTTATTGTGGAGTGCGGAGGTTGGGGAAATGTGGAGGTTGGATGGAGTGCGTAGGCAAAGTGGAGTGCGGAGGTTGTGTGGGGTGGGGAGGTTGGGTGGAGTGCGGAGGTTGGGTGGAGTAGGGGGTATAGTGGAGTTAGGAGTTTGGTTGGAGAGGGGAGTTTGGGTGGAGTGGGGAGGTTGGGTGGAGTGGTGAGTTTGGGTGGAGTAGGGAGGTTGGGTGAAGTGGGGAGGTTGGATGGAGTGAGGAGGTTGGGTGGAGTGGGGAGGTTCGGTGGAGTGCGGAGGTTGGGTGGAGTGGGGAGGTTGGGTGAAGTGGGGGGTTTTGGTGAAATGGGGAGGTTGGGTGGGTTGGAGAGGCTGGGTGGAGTGGAGAGGTTGGGTGGAGTGGGGAGGTTGGGTGGAGTGCGGATGTTGGGTGGAGTGGGCATGTTGGGTGGAGTGGGGAGGTTCGGTGGAGTGCGGAGGTTGGGTTGAGTGGGGAGGTATATTGGAGAGGGGAGGTTGGCTGAAGTGGGGAGGTAGGTGGAGTGGGGAGTTTGGATGGAGTGGGGAGGTTGGGTGAAGTGGGGAGGTTGAGTGGAGTGCGGAAGTTGGGTGGAGTGCGGAGGTTTGGTGGAGTGCGGAGGTTGGGTGGAGTGGGGAGGTTGGGTAGAGTGCGGAGATTGGGTGGAGTGCGGAATTTGGGTGGAGTGCGGAGGTTGGGTGGAGAGGGAAGGCATAGTGGAGTTGGGAGGTTGGGTAATGTGCTGAAGTTGGGTGGAGTGGGGAGGTTGGTAGGAGTGCGGAGGTTCGGTGGAGTGCGAAAGTTGGGTGGAGTGCGGAAGTTGGGTGGAGTGCGGAGGTTGGTAGGAGTGGGGAGGTTGTGTGAAGTGAGGAGGTTAGGTGCAGTGGGGAGATTGGTTGCAGTGGGGAGGTATAGTGGAGTGTGGAGGTGGGGGGAGTGTGGCGGTTGGGTGGAGTGCGTAGGTATAGTGGAGTGCGGAGGTTGGGTGAAGTGGTGATGTTGGGTGGAGTGGGGAGGTTGGGTGAAGTGGGGAGGTTGGGTGGAGTGGGGAGGTTGGTTAGTGTGGATAGGTTGGGTGGAGTGGGGAGGATGGATGGAGTGGGGAGGTTGGGTGAAGTGGGGATGTTGGGTGGAGTGGGGAGGTTGGGTGGAGTAGGGAGGTTGGTTGGAGTGGGGAGGTTAGGTGGAGTGGGGAGGATGGATGGAGTGGGGAGGTTGGGTGAAGTGGGGATGTTGGGTGGAGTGGGGAGTTTGGGTGGAGTGGTGAGGTTGGGTGGTGTGGTGAGGTTGGGTGGAGTGGAGTGGGGAGGTTGTGTGAAGTGGGGAGGTTGGGTGGATTGGGGAGGTTGGGTGGAGTGCAGAGGTTGGGTGGAGTGGGGAGTTTGGGGGTAGTGGGGATGTTGGGTGGAGTGTGGAGTTTGGTTGGAGTGGGGAGGTTGATTTAAACCAATATACTTACATATAGTATCATTTGTATCAACAATCTAATACATACATAAAACGAATATATAAATATAACAAAGCAATCTTACCAGGCCGCTGGTTATATACTGGGTTACTGGGTTCAAGTGTTGATTGGTCGCTAGATGTAGTTGTTGACCAGTCGCTGGCCCAGGACAAACTGCGCCTCAGTAGGTGTCCAGCTCAACCAGCTGGGCGTGGCCTCATACTACAGTGCCCTCTGGCGACTATCAGTATCCACCAGGTTTACAGTTGGGTGTAGTGCGGAAGTTGGGTGGAGTGCGGAGGTTGGGTGGAGTGCGGAGGTTGGATGGACTGCGGAGGTTGGGTGAAGTGGGGAGGTTGGGAGGAGTGAAGAGGTTGGGTGAAGTGAGGAGGTTAGGTGCAGTGGGGAGGTTGGGTGCAGTGGGAAGGTAAAGTGGAGTGCGGGAGTGGGGGGGGGGGTGGAGTTTGAGTGGAGTGGGGAGGTATAGTGGAGTGGGGAGGTTGGGTGGAGTGCGAAAGTTGGGTAGAGTGCGGAAGTTGGGTGGAGTGCGGAGGTTGGGTGGAGTGCGGAGGTTGGATGGACTGCGGAGGTTGGGTGAAGTTGGGAGGTTGGGAGGAGTGGGGAGGTTGTGTGAAGTGAGGAGGTTAGGTGCAGTGGGGAGATTGGGTGCTGTGGGGAGGAATAGTGGGCTGCGGAGGTGGGGGGAGTGTGGAGGTTGGGTGGAGTGCGTAGGTATAGTGGAGTGCGGTGGTTGGGTGAAGTGGTGATGTCGGGTGGAGTGGGGAGGTTGGGTGAAGTGGGGAGGTTGGGTGGAGTGGGGAGGTTGGGTAGTGTGGGGAGGTTGGGTGGAGAGGGGAGGATGCATGGAGTGGGGAGGTTGGGTGAAGTGGGGAGGTTTGGTGGAGTGGGGAGGTTGGGTGAAGTGGGGAGGTTGGGTGGAGTGTGGAGGTTGGATGGAGTGGAGAGGTTGGGTGAAGTGGGGAGGTTGGGTGGGTTGGGGAGGCTGGGTGGAGTGGGGAGGTTGGGTGGAGGGGGGATGTTGGGTGGAGTGGGGATGTTGGGTGGATTGGGGAGGTTGGGTAAGTGGGGAGGTTGGGTGGAGTGCGGAGGATTGATGGACTGCGGAGGTTGGGTGAAGTGGGGAGATTGGGAGGAGTGAAGAGTTTGGGTGTAGTGGGGAGGTTAGGTGCAGTGGGGAGGTTGGGTGAAGGGGGAGGTTAGGTGGAGTGGGGAGGTTGGGTGGAGTGCGGAGTTTTGGTGAAGTGGGGAGGTTGGGTGGAATGTTGAGGTTGGGTGGAGTGCGGAGGTTGGATGGACTGCGGAAGTTAGGTGAAGTGGGGAGGTTGGGAAGAGTGGGGAGGTTGGGTGAAGTGGGGAGGATAGGTGCAGTGGGGAGGTTGGGTGCAGTGGGATGCATAGTGGAGTGCGGAGGTGGGAGTGTGGAGTTTGGGTGGGGTGCGTAGCCATAGTGGAATGCGGAGGTTGGGTGGAGTGAGGAGGTTGGGTGGAGTGCGGATTTTGGTTGGAATGGGGAGGTTGGGTGGAGTGGGAAGGTAGGGTTAATTGGGGAGGTTGGTTGGGGTGGAGAGGTTGGGTGGAGTGGGGAGATTGGGTGGAGTGGGGAGGTTGGGTGGAGTGGGGAGGTTGGGTGGATTGCGGAGGTTGGGTGGAGTGGGGAGGTTGGGTGAAGTGGGGAGATTGGGAGGAGTGAAGAGTTTGGGTGTAGTGGGGAGGTTAGGTGCAGTGGGGAGGTTGGGTGAAGGGGGAGGTTAGGTGGAGTGGGGAGGTTGGGTGGAGTGGGGAGGTTAGGTGGAGTGGGGAGGTTAGGTGGAGTGGGGAGATTGGGTGGAGTGCGGAGTTTTGGTGAAGTGGGGAGGTTGGGTGGAATGTTGAGGTTGGGTGGAGTGCGGAGGTTGGATGGACTGCGGAAGTTAGGTGACGTGGGGAGGTTGGGAAGAGTGGGGAGGTTGGGTGAAGTGTGGAGGATAGGTGCAGTGGGGAGGTTGGGTGCAGTGGGATGCATAGTGGAGTGCGGAGGTGGGAGTGTGGAGTTTGGGTGGGGTGCGTAGCCATAGTGGAATGCGGAGGTTGGGTGGAGTGAGGAGGTTGGGTGGAGTGCGGATTTTGGTTGGAATGGGGAGGTTGGGTGGAGTGGGAAGGTAGGGTTAATTGGGGAGGTTGGTTGGGGTGGAGAGGTTGGGTGGAGTGGGGAGATTGGGTGGAGTGGGGAGGTTGGGTGGAGTGGGGAGGTTGGGTTAAGTGGGGAGTTGGGGTGAAGTGGGGAGGTTGGGTGGAGTGGGAAGGTTGGGTGGTGTGGGGAGGTTGGGTGGAGTGGGGAGATTGGGTGGAGTGGGGAGGTAGGGTGGAGTGGGAAGGTATAGTGGAGTGGGGAGTTTGGGTAAAGTGCTGAGGATGGGTGGAGTGGGGAGGTTTGGTGGAGTGCGGAGGTTGGGTGGAGTGGGGAGGTTGGATGGATTGCGGAGGTTGGGTGGAGTGGGGAGGTATAGTGGAGTGGGGATGATGGCTGAAGTGGGGAGGTTGAGTGGAGTGGGGAGGTTGGATGGAGTGGGGAGGTTGGGTGAAGTGGGGAGGTTGGGTGGAGTGAGGAGGTTGGGTGGAGTGGGGAGGTTGGGTGGAGTGGGGAGGTTGGGTGGCGTGGGGAGGATGGATTGAGTGGGGAGGTTGGGTGAAGTGGGTAGGTTGGGTGGAGTGGGGAGGTTGGGTAGAGTGGGGAAGTTGGGTGGAGTGCGGAGGTTGGGTGGAGTGCGGAGGTTGGGTGGAGTGCGGAGGTTGAGTGGAGTGGGGAGTTTGGGTGGAGTGGGGAGGTTGGGTGAAGTGGGAAGGTGGAGTGCGGAGGTTGGGTGGAGTTTGTAGGTTGGGTGGAGTGGGGAGTTTGGATGCATTGGGGAGGAATAGTGGTGTGCGGAGGTGGGGGGAGTGTGGAGGTTGGGTGGAGTGCGTATTTATAGTGGAATGCGGAGTTTGGGTGAAGTGGTGAGGTTGGGTGGAGTGGTGAGGTTGGGTAGAGTGGGTAGGTTGGGTGGAGTGGGGAGGTTGGGTGGAGTGGGGAGTTTGGGTGGAGTGAGGAGGTTGGGTGAAGTGGGAAGGTTGGGTGAAGTGGGTAGGCTAGGTGGAGTGGGGAGGTTCAGTGGAGTGCGGAGGTTGGGTGAAGTGGGGAGGTTGGGTGGAGTGGGGTGGTTGGGCGGAGTGCGGAATTTGGGTGGAGTGCGGAGGTTGGGTGGAGTGCGGAGGTTGGATGGAATGCGGAAGTTGGGTGAAGTGGGGAAGTTGGGAGGAGTGGGGAGGTTGGGTGAAGTGGGGAGGTTAGGTGCAGTGGGGAGGATGGATGGAGTGAGGAGGTTGGGTGGAGTGGGGAGGTTGGGTGGAGTGCGGAGGTTCGGTGGAGTGCGGAGGTTGGGTGGAGTGGGGAAGTTGGGTGAAGTGGGGAGTTTTGGTGAAGTGGGGAGGTTGGGTGGGTTGGAGAGGCTGGGTGGAGTGGAGAGGCTGGGTGGAGTGGGGAGGTTGGGTGGAGTGCGGATGTTCGGTTGAGTGGGGAGGTATAGTGGAGAGGGTAGGTTGGCTGAAGTGGGGAGGTTGGTGGAGTGGGGAGTTTGGATGGAGTGGGGAGGTTGGGTGAAGTGGGGAGGTTGAGTGGAGTGCGGAAGTTGGGTGGAGTGCGGAGGTTTGGTGGAGTGCGGAGGTTGGGTGGAGTGGTGAGGTTGGTTGGAGTGCGGAGGTTGGGTGGAGTGGGGAGGTATACTGGAGTGGGGATGATGGATGAAGTGGGGAGGTTGGGTGGAGTGGGGAGGTTGGATGGAGTGGGGAGGTTGGGTGAAGTGGGGAGGTTGGGTGGAGTGTGGAAGTTGGGTGGAGTGCGGAGGTTGGGTGGAGTGCGGAATTTGGGTGGAGTGCGGAGGTTGGGTGGAGTGCGGAGGTTGGATGGTCTGCGGAGGTTGGGTGAAGTGGGGAGGTTGGGTGGAGTGCGGAGGTTTGGTGGAGTGCGGAAGTTGGGTGGAATGCGGAGGGCGGGTGGAGTGCGGAATTTGAGTGGAGTGCGGAGGTTGGGTGGAGTTCGGAGGTTTGGTGGACTGCGGAGGTTGGGTGAAGTGGGGAGGTTGGGACGAGTGTGGAGGTTGGGTGAAATGGGGAGGTTAGGTGCAGTGGGGAGGTTGGGTGCAGTGGGGAGGTATAGTGGAGTGCGGAGGTGGGTGGAGTGTGGAGGTTGGGTGGAGTGCTTAGGAATAGTGGAGTGCGGAGGTTGGGTGAAGTGTGGAGTTTGGGTGTAGTGGTGAAGTTGGGTGGAGTGGTGATGTTGGGTGGAGTGGGGAGGTTGGGTGAAGTGGGGAGTTTGGGTGGATTGGGGAGGTTGGGTGGAGTGCAGAGGCTGGGTGTAGTGGGGAGGTTGGGTGGAGCGGGGAGGTTGGGTGAAGTGGGGAGGTTGGGTGGAGTGCGGAATTTGGGTGGAGTGCGGAAGTTGGGTGGAGTGCGGCGGTTGGGTGGAATGGGGAGATTGGGTGGAGTGCGGAGGTTGGGTGGAGTGGGAATGTATAGTGGAGTGGGGAGGTTGGGTAATGTGCTGAAGTTGGGTGGAGTGGGGAGGTTGAGTGAAGAAGGGAGTTTGGCTGGAGTGGGGAGGTTGGTAGGAGTGCGGAGGTTCGGTGGAGTGCGAAAGTTGGGTGGAGTGCGGAAGTTGGGTGGAGTGCGGAGGTTGGTAGGAGTGGGGAGGTTGTGTGAAGTGAGGAGGTTAGATGCAGTGGGGAGATTGGTTGCAGTGGGGAGGTATAGTGGAGTGTGGAGGTGGGGGGCGTGTGGCGGTTGGGTGGAGTGCTTAGGTATAGTGGAGTGCGGAGGTTGGGTGAAGTGGTGATGTTGGGTGGAGTGGGGAGGTTGGGTGAAGTGGGGAGGTTGGGTGGAGTGGGGAGGTTGGGTAGTGTGGGGAGGTTGGGTGGAGTGGGGAGGATGGATGGAGTGGGGAGGTTGGGTGAAGTGGGGATGTTGGGTGGAGTGGGGAGGTTGGGTGGAGTGAGGAGGTTGGTTGGAGTGGGGAGGTTAGGTGGAGTGGGGAGGATGGATGGAGTGGGGATGTTGGGTGAAGTGGGGATGTTGGGTGGAGTGGGGAGTTTGGGTGGAGTGGTGAGGTTGGGTGGTGTGGTGAGGTTGGGTGGAGTGGGGAGGTTGTGTGAAGTGGGGAGGTTGGTTGGATTGGGAAGTTTGGGTGGAGTGGGGATGTTGGGTGGAGTGTGGAGTTTGGTTGGAGTGGGGAGGTTGATTTAAACCAATATACTTACATGTAGTATCATTTGTATCAACAATCTAATACATACATAAAACGAATATATAAATATAACAAAGCAATCTTACCAGGCCGCTGGTTATATACTGGGTTACTGGGTACAAGTGTTGACCGGTCGCTAGATGTAGTTGTTGACCAGTCGCTGGCCCAGGACAAACTGCGCCTCAGCAGGTGTCCAGCTCAACCAGCTGGGCGTGGCCTCATACTACAGTCCCCTCTGGCGACTATCAGTATCCACCAGGTTTACAGTTGGGTGGAGTGCGGAAGTTGGGTGGAGTGCGGAGGTTGGGTGGAGTGCGGAGGTTGGATGGACTGCGGAGGTTGGGTGAAGTGGGGAGGTTGGGAGGAGTGAAGAGGTTGGGTGAAGTGAGGAGGTTAGGTGCAGTGGGGAGGTTGGGTGCAGTGGGAAGGTAAAGTGGAGTGCGGGAGTGGGGGGGGGGGGAGTGGAGTTTGAGTGGAGTGGGTAGGTATAGTGGAGTGGGGAGGTTGGGTGAAGTGGGGAGGTTGGGTGGAGTGGGGAGGTTGGGTGGAGTGGGGAGGTTGGGTGAAGTGGGGAGGTTGGTTGGAATGGGGAGGTTGGGTGGAGTGGGGAGGTTGGATGGAGTGCGGAGGTTGGGTGGAGTGGGGAGGTTGGGGGGAGTGCGGAGGTTGGGTGGAGTGGGGAGGTTGGGTGAAGTGGGGAGTTGGGTGAAGTGGGGAGGTTGGGTTGGTTGGGGAGGCTAGATGGAGTGGTGAGGTTCGGTGGAGTGGGCATGTTGGGTGGAGTGGGGAGGTTGGGTGAAGTGGGGAGGTTGGTTGGAATGGGGAGGTTGGGTGGAGCACTAATAACAATAATGCAATACTTGTTGGTTATAATGAACAAACAATTAACGTAATACATACCCTGTAACTATAATAACTCGCTCTCGAGTGTGGAGGTTGGGTGAAATGGGGAGGTTAGGTGCAGTGGGGAGGTTGGGTGCAGTGGGGAGGTATAGTGGAGTGCGGAGGTGGGTGGAGTGTGGAGGTTGGGTGGAGTGCTTAGGAATAGTGGAGTGCGGAGGTTGGGTGAAGTGTGGAGTTTGGGTGTAGTGGTGAAGTTGGGTGGAGTGGTGATGTTGGGTGGAGTGGGGAGGTTGGGTGAAGTGGGGAGTTTGGGTGGATTGGGGAGGTTGGGTGGAGTGCAGAGGCTGGGTGTAGTGGGGAGGTTGGGTGGAGCGGGGAGGTTGGGTGAAGTGGGGAGGTTGGGTGGAGTGCGGAATTTGGGTGGAGTGCGGAAGTTGGGTGGAGTGCGGCGGTTGGGTGGAATGGGGAGATTGGGTGGAGTGCGGAGGTTGGGTGGAGTGGGAATGTATAGTGGAGTGGGGAGGTTGGGTAATGTGCTGAAGTTGGGTGGAGTGGGGAGGTTGAGTGAAGAAGGGAGTTTGGCTGGAGTGGGGAGGTTGGTAGGAGTGCGGAGGTTCGGTGGAGTGCGAAAGTTGGGTGGAGTGCGGAAGTTGGGTGGAGTGCGGAGGTTGGTAGGAGTGGGGAGGTTGTGTGAAGTGAGGAGGTTAGATGCAGTGGGGAGATTGGTTGCAGTGGGGAGGTATAGTGGAGTGTGGAGGTGGGGGGCGTGTGGCGGTTGGGTGGAGTGCTTAGGTATAGTGGAGTGCGGAGGTTGGGTGAAGTGGTGATGTTGGGTGGAGTGGGGAGGTTGGGTGAAGTGGGGAGGTTGGGTGGAGTGGGGAGGTTGGGTAGTGTGGGGAGGTTGGGTGGAGTGGGGAGGATGGATGGAGTGGGGAGGTTGGGTGAAGTGGGGATGTTGGGTGGAGTGGGGAGGTTGGGTGGAGTGAGGAGGTTGGTTGGAGTGGGGAGGTTAGGTGGAGTGGGGAGGATGGATGGAGTGGGGATGTTGGGTGAAGTGGGGATGTTGGGTGGAGTGGGGAGTTTGGGTGGAGTGGTGAGGTTGGGTGGTGTGGTGAGGTTGGGTGGAGTGGGGAGGTTGTGTGAAGTGGGGAGGTTGGTTGGATTGGGAAGTTTGGGTGGAGTGGGGATGTTGGGTGGAGTGTGGAGTTTGGTTGGAGTGGGGAGGTTGATTTAAACCAATATACTTACATGTAGTATCATTTGTATCAACAATCTAATACATACATAAAACGAATATATAAATATAACAAAGCAATCTTACCAGGCCGCTGGTTATATACTGGGTTACTGGGTACAAGTGTTGACCGGTCGCTAGATGTAGTTGTTGACCAGTCGCTGGCCCAGGACAAACTGCGCCTCAGCAGGTGTCCAGCTCAACCAGCTGGGCGTGGCCTCATACTACAGTCCCCTCTGGCGACTATCAGTATCCACCAGGTTTACAGTTGGGTGGAGTGCGGAAGTTGGGTGGAGTGCGGAGGTTGGGTGGAGTGCGGAGGTTGGATGGACTGCGGAGGTTGGGTGAAGTGGGGAGGTTGGGAGGAGTGAAGAGGTTGGGTGAAGTGAGGAGGTTAGGTGCAGTGGGGAGGTTGGGTGCAGTGGGAAGGTAAAGTGGAGTGCGGGAGTGGGGGGGGGGGGGGGAGTGGAGTTTGAGTGGAGTGGGTAGGTATAGTGGAGTGGGGAGGTTGGGTGAAGTGGGGAGGTTGGGTGGAGTGGGGAGGTTGGGTGGAGTGGGGAGGTTGGGTGAAGTGGGGAGGTTGGTTGGAATGGGGAGGTTGGGTGGAGTGGGGAGGTTGGATGGAGTGCGGAGGTTGGGTGGAGTGGGGAGGTTGGGTGGAGTGCGGAGGTTGGGTGGAGTGGGGAGGTTGGGTGAAGTGGGGAGTTGGGTGAAGTGGGGAGGTTGGGTTGGTTGGGGAGGCTAGATGGAGTGGTGAGGTTCGGTGGAGTGGGCATGTTGGGTGGAGTGGGGAGGTTGGGTGAAGTGGGGAGGTTGGTTGGAATGGGGAGGTTGGGTGGAGCACTAATAACAATAATGCAATACTTGTTGGTTATAATGAACAAACAATTAACGTAATACATACCCTGTAACTATAATAACTCGCTCTCGCACCACTTGGCGGAGCCGGCGCCTATTTCTGGCAAGCCCGCTTATCTGCAATCGAACAACCAAAGGTGGTAATATATAAGCGTAATATATTCTAGAAACTCGAGTTACATAGTTGCAACAATGCACACAGTATACGACGTAATAATAGTTAGACACGATTGTCTTACGTTCGTTGCATGAGCGCAGCTTTAGAATTGGACTGCCACGCCCTAACCGACCACGCCTATTTTATTAATGTATAAAGTCTAACGAATAACGAATCTAGCCGCAAGATTTAAACCAATATACTTACATGTAGTATCATTTGTAACAACAATCTAATATATACATAAAACGAATATATAAATATAACAAAGCAATCTTACCAGACCGCTGGTTATATACTGGGTTACTGGGTACAAGTGTTGACCGATCGCTAGATGTAGTTGTTGACCAGTCGCTGGCCCAGGGCAAACTGCGTCTCAGCAGTTGTCCAGCTCAACCAGCTGGGCGTGGCCTTATACTACAGTGCCCTCTGGCGACTATCAGTATCCACCAGGGTTACAGTTGGGTGGAGTGCGGAAGTTGGGTGGAGTGCGTAGGTTGGGTGGAGTGCGGAAGTTGGGTGCAGTGCGGAATTTGGGTGGAGTGCGGAGGTTGGGTGGAGTGCGGAGGTTGGATGGACTGCGGAGGTTGGGTGAACTGGCGAGGTTGGGAGGAGTGAAGAGGTTGGGTGAAGTGGGGAGGTTAGGTGCAGTGGGGAGGTTGGGTGCAGTGGGGAGGCTGGGTGCAGTGGGGAGGCATAGTGGAGTGCGGGAGTGGGGGGGGGGGGGGGATGGAGTTTGGGTGGAGTGGGGAGGTATAGTGGAGTGGGGAGGTTGGGTGAAGTGGGGAGGTTGGGTGGAGAAGGGAGGTTGGATGGAGTGGTGAGGTGGCTGGAGTGGGGAGGTTGGTAGGAGTGAGGAATTTGGGTGTAGTGCGGAGGTTGAGTGGAGTGCGGAGGTTCGGTGGAGTGCGAAAGTTGGGTAGAGTGCGGAAGTTAGGTGGAGTGCGGAGGTTGGGTGGAGTGCGGAGGTTGGATGGACTGCGGAGGTTGGGCGAAGTTGGGAGGTTGGGAGGAGTGGTGAGTTTGGGTGGAATGGGGAGGTTGGGTGGAGTGGGAAGGTAGGGTGAATTGGGGAGGTTGGTTGGGGTGGAGAGGTTGGGTGGATTGGGGAGATTGGGTGGAGTGGGGAGGTTGGTTGGAGTGGGGAGGTTGGGTGGAGTGGGGAGGTTGGGTGAAATGCGGAGGTTGGGTGGAGTGGGGAGGTTGGGTTAAGTGGGGAGTTGGGGTGAAGTGGGGAGGTTGGGTGGAGTGGGAAGGTTGGGTGGTGTGGGGAGGTTGGGTGGGTTGGAGAGGCTGGGTGGAGTGGAGAGGCTGGGTGGAGTGGGGAGGTTGGGTGGAGTGCGGATGTTGGGTGGAGTGGGCATGTTGGGTGGAGTGGGGAGGTTCGGTGGAGTGCGGAGGATGGGTTGAGTGGGGAGGTATAGTGGAGAGGGGAGGTTGGCTGAAGTGGGGAGGTTGGGTGGAGTGGGGAGTTTGGATGGAGTGGGGAGGTTGGGTGAAGTGGGGAGTTTGAGTGGAGTGCGGAAGTTGGGTGGAGTGCGGAGGTTGGGTTGAGTGCGGAATTTGGGTGGAGTGCGGAGGTTTGGTGGATTGCGGAGGTTGGGTGGAGTGGGGAGGTTGGTTGGATTGCGGAGGTTGGGTGGAGTGGGGAGGTATAGTGGAGTGGGGATGATGGCTGAAGTGGGGAGTTTGGGTGGAGTGGGGAGGTTGGATGGAGTGGGGAGGTTGGGTGAAGTGGGGAGGTTGGGTGAAGTGAGGAGGTTGGGTGGAGTGGGGAGGTTGGGTGGAGTGGGGAGGTTGGGTGGAGTGGGGAGGTTGGGTGGAGTGGGGAGGATGGATGGAGTGGGGAGGTTGGGTGAAGTGGGTAGGTTGGGTGGAGTGGGGAGGTTGGGTAGAGTGGGGAAGTTGGGTGGAGTGCGGAGGTTGGGTGGAGTGCGGAGGTTGGGTGGAGTGCGGAGGTTGAGTGGAGTGGGGAGTTTGGGTGGAGTGGGGAGGTTGGTGAAGTGGGAAGGTGGAGTGCGGAGGTTGGGTGGAGTTTGTAGGTTGGGTGGAGTGGGGAGTTTGGATGCATTTGGGAGGAATAGTGGTGTGCGGAGGTGGGGGGAGTGTGGAGGTTGGGTGGAGTGCGTATTTATAGTGGAATGCGGAGTTTGGGTGAAGTGGTGAGGTTGGGTGGAGTGGTGAGGTTGGGTAGAGTGGGTAGGTTGGGTGGAGTGGGGAGGTTGGGTGGAGTGGGGAGTTTGGGTGGAGTGAGGAGGTTGGGTGAAGTGGGAAGGTTGGGTGAAGTGGGTAGGCTAGGTGGAGTGGGGAGGTTCAGTGGAGTGCGGAGGTTGGGTGAAGTGGGGAGGTTGGGTGGAGTGGGGTGGTTGGGCGGAGTGCGGAATTTGGGTGGAGTGCGGAGGTTGGGTGGAGTGCGGAGGTTGGATGGAATGCGGAAGTTGGGTGAAGTGGGGAAGTTGGGAGGAGTGGGGAGGTTGGGTGAAGTGGGGAGGTTAGGTGCAGTGGGGAGGATGGATGGAGTGAGGAGGTTGGGTGGAGTGGGGAGGTTGGGTGGAGTGCGGAGGTTCGGTGGAGTGCGGAGGTTGGGTGGAGTGGGGAAGTTGGGTGAAGTGGGGAGTTTTGGTGAAGTGGGGAGGTTGGGTGGGTTGGAGAGGCTGGGTGGAGTGGAGAGGCTGGGTGGAGTGGGGAGGTTGGGTGGAGTGCGGATGTTCGGTTGAGTGGGGAGGTATAGTGGAGAGGGTAGGTTGGCTGAAGTGGGGAGGTTGGTGGAGTGGGGAGGTTGGGTGGAGTGTGGAAGTTGGGTGGAGTGCGGAGGTTGGGTGGAGTGCGGAATTTGGGTGGAGTGCGGAGGTTGGGTGGAGTGCGGAGGTTGGATGGTCTGCGGAGGTTGGGTGAAGTGGGGAGGTTGGGTGGAGTGCGGAGGTTTGGTGGAGTGCGGAAGTTGGGTGGAATGCGGAGGGCGGGTGGAGTGCGGAATTTGAGTGGAGTGCGGAGGTTGGGTGGAGTTCGGAGGTTTGGTGGACTGCGGAGGTTGGGTGAAGTGGGGAGGTTGGGACGAGTGTGGAGGTTGGGTGAAATGGGGAGGTTAGGTGCAGTGGGGAGGTTGGGTGCAGTGGGGAGGTATAGTGGAGTGCGGAGGTGGGTGGAGTGTGGAGGTTGGGTGGAGTGCTTAGGAATAGTGGAGTGCGGAGGTTGGGTGAAGTGTGGAGTTTGGGTGTAGTGGTGAAGTTGGGTGGAGTGGTGATGTTGGGTGGAGTGGGGAGGTTGGGTGAAGTGGGGAGTTTGGGTGGATTGGGGAGGTTGGGTGGAGTGCAGAGGCTGGGTGTAGTGGGGAGGTTGGGTGGAGCGGGGAGGTTGGGTGAAGTGGGGAGGTTGGGTGGAGTGCGGAATTTGGGTGGAGTGCGGAAGTTGGGTGGAGTGCGGCGGTTGGGTGGAATGGGGAGATTGGGTGGAGTGGTGATGTTGGGTGGAGTGGGGAGGTTGGGTGAAGTGGGGAGTTTGGGTGGATTGGGGAGGTTGGGTGGAGTGCAGAGGCTGGGTGTAGTGGGGAGGTTGGGTGGAGTGCAGAGGCTGGGTGTAGTGGGGAGGTTGGGTGGAGTGCGGAAGTTGGTAGGAGTGCGGAGGTTCGGTGGAGTGCGAAAGTTGGGTGGAGTGCGGAAGTTGGGTGGAGTGCGGAGGTTGGTAGGAGTGGGGAGGTTGTGTGAAGTGAGGAGGTTAGATGCAGTGGGGAGATTGGTTGCAGTGGGGAGGTATAGTGGAGTGTGGAGGTGGGGGGCGTGTGGCGGTTGGGTGGAGTGCTTAGGTATAGTGGAGTGCGGAGGTTGGGTGAAGTGGTGATGTTGGGTGGAGTGGGGAGGTTGGGTGAAGTGGGGAGGTTGGGTGGAGTGGGGAGGTTGGGTAGTGTGGGGAGGTTGGGTGGAGTGGGGAGGATGGATGGAGTGGGGAGGTTAGGTGAAGTGGGGATGTTGGGTGGAGTGGGGAGGTTGGGTGGAGTGAGGAGGTTGGTTGGAGTGGGGAGGTTAGGTGGAGTGGGGAGGATGGATGGAGTGGGGATGTTGGGTGAAGTGGGGATGTTGGGTGGAGTGGGGAGTTTGGGTGGAGTGGTGAGGTTGGGTGGTGTGGTGAGGTTGGGTGGAGTGGGGAGGTTGTGTGAAGTGGGGAGGTTGGTTGGATTGGGAAGTTTGGGTGGAGTGGGGATGTTGGGTGGAGTGTGGAGTTTGGTTGGAGTGGGGAGGTTGATTTAAACCAATATACTTACATGTAGTATCATTTGTATCAACAATCTAATACATACATAAAACGAATATATAAATATAACAAAGCAATCTTACCAGGCCGCTGGTTATATACTGGGTTACTGGTTAAAAGTGTTGACCGGTCGCTAGATGTAGTTGTTGACCAGTCGCTGGCCCAGGACAAACTGCGCCTCAGCAGGTGTCCAGCTCAACCAGCTGGGCGTGGCCTCATACTACAGTCCCCTCTGGCGACTATCAGTATCCACCAGGTTTACAGTTGGGTGGAGTGCGGAAGTTGGGTGGAGTGCGGAGGTTGGGTGGAGTGCGGAGGTTGGATGGACTGCGGAGGTTGGGTGAAGTGGGGAGGTTGGGAGGAGTGAAGAGGTTGGGTGAAGTGAGGAGGTTAGGTGCAGTGGGGAGGTTGGGTGCAGTGGGAAGGTAAAGTGGAGTGCGGGAGTGGGGGGGGGGAGTGGAGTTTGAGTGGAGTGGGTAGGTATAGTGGAGTGGGGAGGTTGGGTGAAGTGGGGAGGTTGGGTGGAGTGGGGAGGTTGGGTGGAGTGGGGAGGTTGGGTGAAGTGGGGAGGTTGGTTGGAATGGGGAGGTTGGGTGGAGTGGGGAGGTTGGATGGAGTGCGGAGGTTGGGTGGAGTGGGGAGGTTGGGTGGAGTGCGGAGGTTGGGTGGAGTGGGGAGGTTGGGTGAAGTGGGGAGTTGGGTGAAGTGGGGAGGTTGGGTTGGTTGGGGAGGCTAGATGGAGTGGTGAGGTTCGGTGGAGTGGGCATGTTGGGTGGAGTGGGGAGGTTGGGTGAAGTGGGGAGGTTGGTTGGAATGGGGAGGTTGGGTGGAGCACTAGTAACAATAATGCAATACTTGTTGGTTATAATGAACAAACAATTAACGTAATACATACCCTGTAACTATAATAACTCGCTCTCGCACCACTTGGCGGAGCCGGCGCCTATTTCTGGCAAGCCCGCTTATCTGCAATCGAACAACCAAAGGTGGTAATATATAAGCGTAATATATTCTAGAAACTCGAGTTACATAGTTGCAACAATGCACACAGTATACGACGTAATAATAGTTAGACACGATTGTCTTACGTTCGTTGCATGAGCGCAGCTTTAGAATTGGACTGCCACGCCCTAACCGACCACGCCTATTTTATTAATGTATAAAGTCTAACGAATAACGAATCTAGCCGCAAGATTTAAACCAATATACTTACATGTAGTATCATTTGTAACAACAATCTAATATATACATAAAACGAATATATAAATATAACAAAGCAATCTTACCAGACCGCTGGTTATATACTGGGTTACTGGGTACAAGTGTTGACCGATCGCTAGATGTAGTTGTTGACCAGTCGCTGGCCCAGGGCAAACTGCGTCTCAGCAGTTGTCCAGCTCAACCAGCTGGGCGTGGCCTTATACTACAGTGCCCTCTGGCGACTATCAGTATCCACCAGGGTTACAGTTGGGTGGAGTGCGGAAGTTGGGTGGAGTGCGTAGGTTGGGTGGAGTGCGGAAGTTGGGTGCAGTGCGGAATTTGGGTGGAGTGCGGAGGTTGGGTGGAGTGCGGAGGTTGGATGGACTGCGGAGGTTGGGTGAACTGGCGAGGTTGGGAGGAGTGAAGAGGTTGGGTGAAGTGGGGAGGTTAGGTGCAGTGGGGAGGTTGGGTGCAGTGGGGAGGCTGGGTGCAGTGGGGAGGCATAGTGGAGTGCGGGAGTGGGGGGGGGGGGGATGGAGTTTGGGTGGAGTGGGGAGGTATAGTGGAGTGGGGAGGTTGGGTGAAGTGGGGAGGTTGGGTGGAGAAGGGAGGTTGGATGGAGTGGTGAGGTGGCTGGAGTGGGGAGGTTGGTAGGAGTGAGGAATTTGGGTGTAGTGCGGAGGTTGAGTGGAGTGCGGAGGTTCGGTGGAGTGCGAAAGTTGGGTAGAGTGCGGAAGTTAGGTGGAGTGCGGAGGTTGGGTGGAGTGCGGAGGTTGGATGGACTGCGGAGGTTGGGCGAAGTTGGGAGGTTGGGAGGAGTGGTGAGTTTGGGTGGAATGGGGAGGTTGGGTGGAGTGGGAAGGTAGGGTGAATTGGGGAGGTTGGTTGGGGTGGAGAGGTTGGGTGGATTGGGGAGATTGGGTGGAGTGGGGAGGTTGGTTGGAGTGGGGAGGTTGGGTGGAGTGGGGAGGTTGGGTGAAATGCGGAGGTTGGGTGGAGTGGGGAGGTTGGGTTAAGTGGGGAGTTGGGGTGAAGTGGGGAGGTTGGGTGGAGTGGGAAGGTTGGGTGGTGTGGGGAGGTTGGGTGGGTTGGAGAGGCTGGGTGGAGTGGAGAGGCTGGGTGGAGTGGGGAGGTTGGGTGGAGTGCGGATGTTGGGTGGAGTGGGCATGTTGGGTGGAGTGGGGAGGTTCGGTGGAGTGCGGAGGATGGGTTGAGTGGGGAGGTATAGTGGAGAGGGGAGGTTGGCTGAAGTGGGGAGGTTGGGTGGAGTGGGGAGTTTGGATGGAGTGGGGAGGTTGGGTGAAGTGGGGAGTTTGAGTGGAGTGCGGAAGTTGGGTGGAGTGCGGAGGTTGGGTTGAGTGCGGAATTTGGGTGGAGTGCGGAGGTTTGGTGGATTGCGGAGGTTGGGTGGAGTGGGGAGGTTGGTTGGATTGCGGAGGTTGGGTGGAGTGGGGAGGTATAGTGGAGTGGGGATGATGGCTGAAGTGGGGAGTTTGGGTGGAGTGGGGAGGTTGGATGGAGTGGGGAGGTTGGGTGAAGTGGGGAGGTTGGGTGAAGTGAGGACGTTGGGTGGAGTGGGGAGGTTGGGTGGAGTGGGGAGGTTGGGTGGAGTGGGGAGGATGGATGGAGTGGGGAGGTTGGGTGAAGTGGGTAGGTTGGGTGGAGTGGGGAGGTTGGGTAGAGTGGGGAAGTTGGGTGGAGTGCGGAGGTTGGGTGGAGTGCGGAGGTTGGGTGGAGTGCGGAGGTTGAGTGGAGTGGGGAGTTTGGGTGGAGTGGGGAGGTTGGTGAAGTGGGAAGGTGGAGTGCGGAGGTTGGGTGGAGTTTGTAGGTTGGGTGGAGTGGGGAGTTTGGATGCATTTGGGAGGAATAGTGGTGTGCGGAGGTGGGGGGAGTGTGGAGGTTGGGTGGAGTGCGTATTTATAGTGGAATGAGTTTGGGTGAAGTGGGGAGTTTGGGTGGAGTGGTGAGGTTGGGTGGAGTGGTGAGGTTGGGTGGAGTGGGGAGGTTGTGTGAAGTGGGGAGGTTGGGTGGATTGGGGAGGTTGGGAGGAGTACAGAGGTTGGGTGGAGTGGGGAGATTGGGTGGAGTGGGGAGGTTGAGTGGAGTGGGGAGTTTGGGTGGAGTGGGGAGGTTGGGTGAAGTGGGAAGGTGGAGTGCGGAGGTTGGGTGGAGTTTGTAGGTTGGGTGGAGTGGGGAGTTTTGGTGGAATGGGGAGGTTGGGTGGAGTGGGAAGGTAGGGTCAATTGGGGAGGTTGGTTGGGGTGGAGAGGTTGGGTGGAGTGGGGAGATTGGGTGGAGTGGGGACGTTGGATGGAGTGGGGAGGTTGGGTGGAGTGGGGAGGTTGGATGGAATGCGGAGGTTGGGTGGAGTGGGGAGGTTGGGTTAAGTGGGGAGTTGGGGTGAAGTGGGGAGGTTGGGTGGAGTGGGAAGGTTGGGTGGTGTGGGGAGGTTGGGTGGAGTGGGGAGTTTGGGTGGAGTGGGGAGGCTAGGTGGAGTGGGGAGGTACAGTGGAGTGCGGAGGTTGGGTGAAGTGGGGAGGTTGGGTGGAGTGGGGTGGTTGGGTGCAGTGCGGAATTAGGGTGGAGTGCGGAGGTTGGGTCGAGGGCGGAGGTTGGAAGGACTGCGGAGTTTGGGTGAAGTTGGGATGTTGGGTGGAGTGGTGAGGTTGGGAGGAGTGGTGATGTTGGGTGGAGTGGGGAGGTTGGGTGAAGTGGGGAGGTTGGGTGGAGTGGGGAGGATTGATGGAGTGGGGAGGTTGGGTGAAGTGGGTAGGTTGGGTGGAGTGGGGAGGTTGGTTAGAGTGCGGAATTTGGATGGAGTGCGGAATTTGGGTGTAGTGCGGAGGTTGGGTGGAGTCCGGAGGTTGGGTGGAGTGCGGAAGTTGGGTGGAGTGCGGAATTTGGGTGGATTGCGGAGGTTGTGTGGAGTGCGGAGGTTGGCTGAACTGCGGAGGTTAGGTGAAGTGGGGGGGGGTTGGATGCAGTGCGTAGTTATAGTGGAGTGCGGAGTTTGGGTGAAGTGGGGAGTTTGGGTGGAGTGGTGAGGTTGGGTGGAGTGGTGAGGTTGGGTGGAGTGGGGAAGTTGTGTGAAGTGGGGAGTTTGGGTGGATTGGGAAGGTTGGGAGGAGTGCAGAGGTTGGGTAGAGTGGGTAGGTTGGGTGGAGTGGGGAGGTTGGGTGGAGTGGGGAGTTTGGGTGGAGTGAGGAGGTTGGGTGAAGTGGGAAGGTTGGGTGAAGTGGGTAGGCTAGGTGGAGTGGGGAGGTTCAGTGGAGTGCGGAGGTTGGGTGAAGTGGGGAGGTTGGGTGGAGTGGGGTGGTTGGGCGGAGTGCGGAATTTGGGTGGAGTGCGGAGGTTGGGTGGAGTGCGGAGGTTGGATGGAATGCGGAAGTTGGGTGAAGTGGGGAAGTTGGGAGGAGTGGGGAGGTTGGGTGAAGTGGGGAGGTTAGGTGCAGTGGGGAGGATGGATGGAGTGAGGAGGTTGGGTGGAGTGGGGAGGTTGGGTGGAGTGCGGAGGTTCGGTGGAGTGCGGAGGTTGGGTGGAGTGGGGAAGTTGGGTGAAGTGGGGAGTTTTGGTGAAGTGGGGAGGTTGGGTGGGTTGGAGAGGCTGGGTGGAGTGGAGAGGCTGGGTGGAGTGGGGAGTTTTGGTGAAGTGGGGAGGTTGGGTGGGTTGGAGAGGCTGGGTGGAGTGGAGAGGATGGATGGAGTGCGGATGTTGGGTTGGGTGGGGAGGTATAGTGGAGAGGGGAGGTTGGCTGAAGTGGGGAGGTTGGTGGAGTGGGGAGTTTGGATGGAGTGGGGAGGTTGGGTGAAGTGGGGAGGTTGAGTGGAGTGCGGAAGTTGGGTGGAGTGCGGAGGTTTGGTCGAGTGCGGAGGTTGGGTGGAGTGGTGAGGTTGGTTGGAGTGCGGAGGTTGGGTGGAGTGGGGAGGTATACTGGAGTGGGGATGATGGATGAAGTGGGGAGGTTGGGTGGAGTGGGGAGGTTGGATGGAGTGGGGAGGTTGGGTGAAGTGGGGAGGTTGGGTGGAGTGTGGAAGTTGGGTGGAGTGCGGAGGTTGGGTGGAGTGCGGAATTTGGGTGGTGTGCGGAGGTTGGGTGGAGTGCGGAGGTTGGATGGTCTGCGGAGGTTGGGTGAAGTGGGGAGGTTGGGTGGAGTGCGGAGGTTTGGTGGAGTGCGGAAGTTGGGTGGAATGCGGAGGTTGGGTGGAGTGCGGAATTTGAGTGGAGTGCGGAGGTTGGGTGGAGTTCGGAGGTTTGGTGGACTGCGGAGGTTGGGTGAAGTGGGGAGGTTGGGACGAGTGTGGAGGTTGGGTGAAGTGGGGAGGTTAGGTGCAGTGGGGAGGTTGGGTGCAGTGGGGAGTTATAGTGGAGTGCGGAGGTGGGTGGAGTGTGGAGGTTGGGTGGAGTGCTTAGGAATAGTGGAGTGCGGAGGTTGGGTGAAGTGTGGAGTTTGGGTGTAGTGGTGAAGTTGGGTGGAGTGGTGAGGTTGGGTGGAGTGGGGAGGTTGGGTGAAGTGGGGAGTTTGGGTGGATTGGGGAGGTTGGGTGGAGTGCAGAGGCTGGGTGTAGTGGGGAGGTTGGGTGGAGCGGGGAGGTTGGGTGAAGTGGGGAGGTTGGGTGGAGTGAGGAATTTGGGTGGAGTGCGGAAGTTGGGTGGAGTGCGGCGGTTGGGTGGAATGGGGAGGTTGGGTGGAGTGCGGAGGTTGGGTGGAGTGGGAATGTATAGTGGAGTGGGGAGGTTGGGTAATGTGCTGAAGTTGGGTGGAGTGGGGAGGTTGAGTGAAGAAGGGAGTTTGGCTGGAGTGGGGAGGTTGGTAGGAGTGCGGAGGTTCGGTGGAGTGCGAAAGTTGGGTGGAGTGCGGAAGTTGGGTGGAGTGCGGAGGTTGGTAGGAGTGGGGAGGTTGTGTGAAGTGAGGAGGTTAGATGCAGTGGGGAGATTGGTTGCAGTGGGGAGGTATAGTGGAGTGTGGAGGTGGGGGGCGTGTGGCGGTTGGGTGGAGTGCGTAGGTATAGTGGAGTGCGGAGGTTGGGTGAAGTGGTGATGTTGGGTGGAGTGGGGAGGTTGGGTGAAGTGGGGAGGTTGGGTGGAGTGGGGAGGTTGGGTAGTGTGGGGAGGTTGGGTGGAGTGGGGAGGATGGATGGAGTGGGGAGGTTGGGTAAAGTGGGGATGTTGGGTGGAGTGGGGAGGTTGGGTGGAGTGGGGAGGTTGGGTGAAGTGGGGAGTTGGGTGAAGTGGGGAGGTTGGGTTGGATGGGGAGGCTAGATGGAGTGGTGAGGTTCGGTGGAGTGGGCATGTTGGGTGGAGTGGGGAGGTTGGGTGAAGTGGGGAGGTTGGGACGAGTGTGGAGGTTGGGTGAAGTGGGGAGGTTAGGTGCAGTGGGGAGGTTGGGTGCAGTGGGGAGGTATAGTGGAGTGCGGAGGTGGGTGGAGTGTGGAGGTTGGGTGGAGTGCTTAGGAATAGTGGAGTGCGGAGGTTGGGTGAAGTGTGGAGTTTGGGTGTAATGGTGAAGTTGGGTGGAGTGGTGAGGTTGGGTGGAGTGGGGAGGTTGGGTGAAGTGGGGAGTTTGGGTGGATTGGGGAGGTTGGGTGGAGTGCAGAGGCTGGGTGTAGTGGGGAGGTTGGGTGGAGCGGGGAGGTTGGGTGAAGTGGGGAGGTTGGGTGGAGTGCGGAATTTGGGTGGAGTGCGGAAGTTGGGTGGAGTGCGGCGGTTGGGTGGAATGGGGAGGTTGGGTGGAGTGCGGAGGTTGGGTGGAGTGGGAATGTATAGTGGAGTGGGGAGGTTGGGTAATGTGCTGAAGTTGGGTGGAGTGGGGAGGTTGAGTGAAGAAGGGAGTTTGGCTGGAGTGGGGAGGTTGGTAGGAGTGCGGAGGTTCGGTGGAGTGCGAAAGTTGGGTGGAGTGCGGAAGTTGGGTGGAGTGCGGAGGTTGGTAGGAGTGGGGAGGTTGTGTGAAGTGAGGAGGTTAGATGGAGTGGGGAGATTGGTTGCAGTGGGGAGGCATAGTGGAGTGTGGAGGTGGGGGGCGTGTGGCGGTTGGGTGGAGTGCGTAGGTATAGTGGAGTGCGGAGGTTGGGTGAAGTGGTGATGTTGGGTGGAGTGGGGAGGTTGGGTGAAGTGGGGAGGTTAGGTGGAGTGGGGAGGTTGGGTAGTGTGGGGAGGTTGGGTGGAGTGGGGAGGATGGATGGAGTGGGGAGGTTGGGTGAAGTGGGGATGTTGGGTGGAGTGGGGAGGTTGGGTGGAGTGAGGAGGTTGGTTGGATTGGGGAGGTTAGGTGGAGTGGGGAGGATGGATGGAGTGGGGATGTTGGGTGAAGTGGGGATGTTGGGTGGAGTGGGGAGTTTGGGTGGAGTGGTGAGGTTGGGTGGTGTGGTGAGGTTGGGTGGAGTGGGGAGGTTGTGTGAAGTGGGGAGGTTGGTTGGATTGGGAAGTTTGGGTGGAGTGGGGATGTTGGGTGGAGTGTGGAGTTTGGTTGGAGTGGGGAGGTTGATTTAAACCAATATACTTACATGTAGTATCATTTGTATCAACAATCTAATACATACATAAAACGAATATATAAATATAACAAAGCAATCTTACCAGGCCGCTGGTTATATACTGGGTTACTGGGTACAAGTGTTGACCGGTCGCTAGATGTAGTTGTTGACCAGTCGCTGGCCCAGGACAAACTGCGCCTCAGCAGGTGTCCAGCTCAACCAGCTGGGCGTGGCCTCATACTACAGTCCCCTCTGGCGACTATCAGTATCCACCAGGTTTACAGTTGGGTGGAGTGCGGAAGTTGGGTGGAGTGCGGAGGTTGGGTGGAGTGCGGAGGTTGGATGGACTGCGGAGGTTGGGTGAAGTGGGGAGGTTGGGAGGAGTGAAGAGGTTGGGTGAAGTGAGGAGGTTAGGTGCAGTGGGGAGGTTGGGTGCAGTGGGAAGGTAAAGTGGAGTGCGGGAGTGGGGGGGGAGTGGAGTTTGAGTGGAGTGGGTAGGTATAGTGGAGTGGGGAGGTTGGGTGAAGTGGGGAGGTTGGGTGGAGTGGGGAGTTTGGGTGGAGTGGGGAGGTTGGGTGAAGTGGGGAGGTTGGTTGGAATGGGGAGGTTGGGTGGAGTGGGGAGGTTGGATGGAGTGCGGAGGTTGGGTGGAGTGGGGAGGTTGGGTGGAGTGCGGAGGTTGGGTGGAGTGGGGAGGTTGGGTGAAGTGGGGAGTTGGGTGAAGTGGGGAGGTTGGGTTGGATGGGGAGGCTAGATGGAGTGGTGAGGTTCGGTGGAGTGGGCATGTTGGGTGGAGTGGGGAGGTTGGGTGAAGTGGGGAGGTTGGTTGGAATGGGGAGGTTGGGTGGAGCACTAATAACAATAATGCAATACTTGTTGGTTATAATGAACAAACAATTAACGTAATACATACCCTGTAACTATAATAACTCGCTCTCGCACCACTTGGCGGAGCCGGCGCCTATTTCTGGCAAGCCCGCTTATCTGCAATCGAACAACCAAAGGTGGTAATATATAAGCGTAATATATTCTAGAAACTCGAGTTACATAGTTGCAACAATGCACACAGTATACGACGTAATAATAGTTAGACACGATTGTCTTACGTTCGTTGCATGAGCGCAGCTTTAGAATTGGACTGCCACGCCCTAACCGACCACGCCTATTTTATTAATGTATAAAGTCTAACGAATAACGAATCTAGCCGCAAGATTTAAACCAATATACTTACATGTAGTATCATTTGTAACAACAATCTAATATATACATAAAACGAATATATAAATATAACAAAGCAATCTTACCAGACCGCTGGTTATATACTGGGTTACTGGGTACAAGTGTTGACCGATCGCTAGATGTAGTTGTTGACCAGTCGCTGGCCCAGGGCAAACTGCGTCTCAGCAGTTGTCCAGCTCAACCAGCTGGGCGTGGACTTATACTACAGTGCCCTCTGGCGACTATCAGTATCCACCAGGGTTACAGTTGGGTGGAGTGCGGAAGTTGGGTGGAGTGCGTAGGTTGGGTGGAGTGCGGAAGTTGGGTGCAGTGCGGAATTTGGGTGGAGTGCGGAGGTTGGGTGGAGTGCGGAGGTTGGATGAACTGCGGAGGTTGGGTGAACTGGCGAGGTTGGGAGGAGTGAAGAGGTTGGGTGAAGTGGGGAGGTTAGGTGCAGTGGGGAGGTTGGGTGCAGTGGGGAGGCTGGGTGCAGTGGGGAGGCATAGTGGAGTGCGGGAGTGGGGGGGGGGATGGAGTTTGGGTGGAGTGGGGAGGTATAGTGGAGTGGGGAGGTTGGGTGAAGTGGGGAGGTTGGGTGGAGTGGGGAGGTTGGATGGAGTAGGGAGGTTGGGTGAAGTGGGGAGGTTGGGTGGAGTGGGGATGTTGGGTGGAGTGGGGATGTTGGGTGGATTGGGGAGGTTGGGTAAGTGGGAAGGTTGGGTGGAGTGCGGAGGTTTGATGGACTGCAGAGGTTGGGTGAAGTGGGGAGGTTGGGAGGAGTGAAGAGTTTGGGTGAAGTGGGGAGGTTAGGTGCAGTGGTGAGGTTGGGTGAAGTGGGGAGGTTAGGTGGAGTGGGGAGGTACAGTGGAGTGCGGAGTTTGGGTGGAGTGGTGAGGTTGGGTGGAGTGGTGAGGTTGGGTGGAGTGGGGAAGTTGTGTGAAGTGGGGAGTTTGGGTGGATTGGGAAGGTTGGGAGGAGTGCAGAGGTTGGGTGGAGTGGGGAGGTTGGGTGGAGTGGGGAGGTTGGGTGGAGTGGGGAGGTATAGTGGAGTGGGGAGGTTGGGTGAAGTGGGGAGGTTGGGTGGAGTGGGGAGGTTGGACGGAGTATGGAGGTTGGGTGGAGTGAGGAGGTTGGTTGGAGTGGGGAGGTTAGGTGGAGTGGGGAGGATGGATGGAGTGGGGAGGTTGGGTGAAGTGGGGATGTTGGGTGGAGTGGGGAGTTTGGGTGGAGTGGTGAGGTTGGGTGGTGTGGTGAGGTTGGGTGGAGTGGGGAGGTTGTGTGAAGTGGGGAGGTTGGTTGGATTGGGAAGTTTGGGTGGAGTGGGGATGTTGGGTGTAGTGTGGAGTTTGGTTGGAGTGGGGAGGTTGATTTAAACCAATATACTTACATCTAGTATCATTTGTATCAACAATCTAATACATACATAAAACGAATATATAAATATAACAAAGCAATCTTACCAGGCCGCTTGTTATATACTGGGTTACTGGGTACAAGTGTTGACCGGTCGCTAGATGTAGTTGTTGACCAGTCGCTGGCCCAGGACAAACTGCGCCTCAGCAGGTGTCCAGCTCAACCAGCTGGGCGTGGCCTCATACTACAGTCCCCTCTGGCGACTATCAGTATCCACCAGGTTTACAGTTGGGTGGAGTGCGGAAGTTGGGTGGAGTGCGGAGGTTGGGTGGAGTGCGGAGGTTGGATGGACTGCGGAGGTTGGGTGAAGTGGGGAGGTTGGGAGGAGTGAAGAGGTTGGGTGAAGTGAGGAGGTTAGGTGCAGTGGGGAGGTTGGGTGCAGTGGGAAGGTAAAGTGGAGTGCGGGAGTGGGGGGGGGGGGGGGGGGGGAGTGGAGTTTGAATGGAGTGGGTAGGTATAGTGGAGTGGGGAGGTTGGGTGAAGTGGGGAGGTTGGGTGGAGTGGGGAGGTTGGGTGGAGTGGGGAGGTTGGGTGAAGTGGGGAGGTTGGTTGGAATGGGGAGGTTGGGTGGAGTGGGGAGGTTGGATGGAGTGCGGAGGTTGGGTGGAGTGGGGAGGTTGGGTGGAGTGCGGAGGTTGGGTGGAGTGGGGAGGTTGGGTGAAGTGGGGAGTTGGGTGGAGTGGGGAGGTTGGGTGAAGTTGGTTGGAATGGGGAGGTTGGGTGGAGCACTAATAACAATAATGCAATACTTGTTGGTTATAATGAACAAACAATTAACGTAATACATACCCTGTAACTATAATAATTCGCTCTCGCACCACTTGGCGGAGCCGGCGCCTATTTCTGGCAAGCCCGCTTATCTGCAATCGAACAACCAAAGGTGGTAATATATAAGCGTAATATATTCTAGAAACTCGAGTTACATAGTTGCAACAATGCACACAGTATACGACGTAATAATAGTTAGACACGATTGTCTTACGTTCGTTGCATGAGCGCAGCTTTAGAATTGGACTGCCACGCCCTAACCGACAACGCCTATTTTATTAATGTATAAAGTCTAACGAATAACGAATCTAGCCGCAAGATTTAAACCAATATACTTACATGTAGTATCCTTTGTAACAACAATCTAATATATACATAAAACGAATATATAAATATAACAAAGCAATCTTACCAGACCGCTGGTTATATACTGGGTTACTGGGTACAAGTGTTGACCGATCGCTAGATGTAGTTGTTGACCAGTCGCTGGCCCAGGGCAAACTGCGTCTCAGCAGTTGTCCAGCTCAACCAGCTGGGCGTGGCCTTATACTACAGTGCTCTCTGGCGACTATCAGTATCCACCAGCGTTACAGTTGGGTGGAGTGCGGAAGTTGGGTGGAGTGCGTAGGTTGGGTGGAGTGCGGAAGTTGGGTGGAGTGCGGAGGTTGGATGGACTGCGGAGGTTGGGTGAACTGGCGAGGTTGGGAGGAGTGAAGAGGTTGGGTGAAGTGGGGAGGTTAGGTGCAGTGGGGAGGTTGGGTGCAGTGGGGAGGCTGGGTGCAGTGGGGAGGCATAGTGGAGTGCGGGAGTGGGGGGGGGGGGATGGAGTTTGGGTGGAGTGGGGAGGTATAGTGGAGTGGGGAGGTTGGGTGAAGTGGGGAGGTTGGGTGGAGTGGGGAGGTTGGATGGAGTAGGGAGGTTGGGTGAAGTGGGGAGGTTGGGTGGGTTGGGGAGGCTGGGTGGAGTGGGGAGGTTGGGTGGAGGGGGGATGTTGGGTGGAGTGGGGATGTTGGGTGGATTGGGGAGGTTGGGTAAGTGGGAAGGTTGGGTGGAGTGCGGAGGTTTGATGGACTGCAGAGGTTGGGTGAAGTGGGGAGGTTGGGAGGAGTGAAGAGTTTGGGTGAAGTGGGGAGGTTAGGTGCAGTGGTGAGGCTGGGTGAAGTGGGGAGGTTAGGTGGAGTGGGGAGGTACAGTGGAGTGCGGAGTTTGGGTGGAGTGGTGAGGTTGGGTGGAGTGGTGAGGTTGGGTGGAGTGGGGAAGTTGTGTGAAGTGGGGAGTTTGGGTGGATTGGGAAGGTTGGGAGGAGTGCAGAGGTTGGGTGGAGTGGGGAGGTTGGGTGGAGTGGGGAGGTTGGGTGGAGTGGGGAGTTTGGGTGGAGTGAGGAGGTTGGGTGAAGTGGGAAGGTTGGGTGAAGTGGGTAGGCTAGGTGGAGTGGGGAGGTTCAGTGGAGTGCGGAGGTTGGGTGAAGTGGGGAGGTTGGGTGGAGTGGGGTGGTTGGGCGGAGTGCGGAATTTGGGTGGAGTGCGGAGGTTGGGTGGAGTGCGGAGGTTGGATGGAATGCGGAAGTTGGGTGAAGTGGGGAAGTTGGGAGGAGTGGGGAGGTTGGGTGAAGTGGGGAGGTTAGGTGCAGTGGGATGTATTGTGGAGTGCGAAGGTGGGGGGAATGTGGAGGTTGGGTGGAGTGCGTAGGCATAGTGGAGTGCGGAGTTTGTGAGGGGTGGGGAGATTGGGTGGAGTGCGGAGGTTGGGTGGAGTAGGGGGTATAGTGGAGTGAGGAGTTTGGGTGGAGAGGGGAGTTTGGCTGGAGTGGGAAGGTTGGGTGGAGTGGTGAGTTTGGGTGGAGTGGGGAGGTTGGGTGAAGTGGGGAGGATGGATGGAGTGAGGAGGTTGGGTGGAGTGGGGAGGTTGGGTGGAGTGCGGAGGTTCGGTGGAGTGCGGAGGTTGGGTGGAGTGGGGAGGTTGGGTGAAGTGGGGAGTTTTGGTGAAGTGGGGAGGTTGGGTGGGTTGGAGAGGCTGGGTGGAGTGGAGAGGCTGGGTGGAGTGGGGAGGTTGGGTGGAGTGCGGATGTTGGGTGGAGTGGGCATGTTGGGTGGAGTGGGGAGGTTCGGTGGAGTGCGGAGGTTGGGTTGAGTGGGGAGGTATAGTGGAGAGGGGAGGTTGGCTGAAGTGGGGAGGTTGGTGGAGTGGGGAGTTTGGATGGAGTGGGGAGGTTGGGTGAAGTGGGGAGGTTGAGTGGAGTGCGGAAGTTGGGTGGAGTGGTGAGGTTGGTTGGAGTGCGGAGGTTGGGTGGAGTGGGGAGGTATACTGGAGTGGGGATGATGGATGAAGTGGGGAGGTTGGGTGGAGTGGGGAGGTTGGATGGAGTGGGGAGGTTGGGTGAAGTGGGGAGGTTGGGTGGAGTGGGGAGTTTGAGTGGAGTGCGGAAGTTGGGTGGAGTGCGGAGGTTGGGTTGAGTGCAGAATTTGGGTGGAGTGCGGAGGTTTGGTGGAGTGCGGAGGTTGGGGGGAGTGGGGAGGTTGGTTGGATTGCGGAGGTTGGGTGGAGTGGGGAGGTATAGTGGAGTGGGGATGATGGCTGAAGTGGGGAGTTTGGGTGGAATGGGGAGGTTGGATGGAGTGGGGAGGTTGGGTGAAGTGGGGAGGTTGGGTGAAGTGAGGAGGTTGGGTGGAGTGGGGAGGTTGGGTGGAGTGGGGAGGTTGGGTGGAGTGGGGAGGATGGATGGATTGGGGAGGTTGGGTGAAGTGGGTAGGTTGGGTGGAGTGGGGAGGTTGGGTAGAGTGGGGAAGTTGGGTGGAGTGCGGAGGTTGGGTGGAGTGCGGAGGTTGGGTGGAGTGCGGAGTTTGAGTGGAGTGGGGAGTTTGGGTGGAGTGGGGAGGTTGGTGAAGTGGGAAGGTGGAGTGCGGAGGTTGGGTGGAGTTTGTAGGTTGGGTGGAGTGGGGAGTTTGGATGCATTTGGGAGGAATAGTGGTGTGCGGAGGTGGGGGGAGTGTGGAGGTTGGGTGGAGTGCGTATTTATAGTGGAATGAGTTTGGGTGAAGTGGGGAGTTTGGGTGGAGTGGTGAGGTTGGGTGGAGTGGTGAGGTTGGGTGGAGTGGGGAGGTTGTGTGAAGTGGGGAGGTTGGGTGGATTGGGGAGGTTGGGAGGAGTACAGAGGTTGGGTGGAGTGGGGAGATTGGGTGGAGTGGGGAGGTTGAGTGGAGTGGGGAGGTTGGGTGGAGTGGGGAGGTTGGGTGGAATGCGGAGGTTGGGTGGAGTGGGGAGGTTGGGTTAAGTGGGGAGTTGGGGTGAAGTGGGGAGGTTGGGTGGAGTGGGAAGGTTGGGTGGTGTGGGGAGGTTGGGTGGAGTGGGGAGTTTGGGTGGAGTGGGGAGGTAGGGTGGAGTGGGAAGGTATAGTGGAGTGAGGAGTTTGGGTAAAGTGCTGAGGATGGGTGGAGTGGGGAGGTTGAGTGGAGAAGGGAGGTTGGATGGATGGACTGCGGAGGTTGGGTTTGATGGACTGCGAAGGTTGGGTGAAGTGGGCAGGTTGGGACGAGTGTGGAGGTTGGGTGAAGTGGGGAGGTTAGGTGGAGTGGGGAGGTACAGTGGAGTGCGGAGGTTGGGTGAAGTGGGGAGGTTGGGTGGAATGGGGTGGTTGGGTGGAGTGCGGAATTAGGGTGGAGTGCGGAGGTTGGGTCGAGGGCGGAGGTTGGAAGGACTGCGGAGTTTGGGTGAAGTTGGGATGTTGGGTGGAGTGGTGAGGTTGGGTGGAGTGGTGATGTTGGGTGGAGTGGGGAGGTTGGGTGAAGTGGGGAGGTTGGGTGGAGTGGGGAGGATTGATGGAGTGGGGAGGTTGGGTGAAGTGGGTAGGTTGGGTGGAGTGGGGAGGTTGGGTAGAGTGCGGAATTTGGATGGAGTGCGGAATTTGGGTGTAGTGCGGAGGTTGGGTGGAGTCCGGAGGTTGGGTGGAGTGCGGAAGTTGGTTGGAGTGCGGAATTTGGGTGGATTGCGGAGGTTGTGTGGAGTGCGGAGGTTGGCTGAACTGCGGAGGTTGGGTGAAGTGGGGGGGTTGGATGCAGTGCGTAGTTATAGTGGAGTGCGGAGTTTGGGTGAAGTGGGGAGTTTGGGTGGAGTGGTGAGGTTGGGTGGAGTGGTGAGGTTGGGTGGAGTGGGGAAGTTGTGTGAAGTGGGGAGTTTGGGTGGATTGGGAAGGTTGGGAGGAGTGCAGAGGTTGGGTAGAGTGGGTAGGTTGGGTGGAGTGGGGAGGTTGGGTGGAGTGGGGAGTTTGGGTGGAGTGAGGAGGTTGGGTGAAGTGGGAAGGTTGGGTGAAGTGGGTAGGCTAGGTGGAGTGGGGAGGTTCAGTGGAGTGCGGAGGTTGGGTGAAGTGGGGAGGTTGGGTGGAGTGGGGTGGTTGGGCGGAGTGCGGAATTTGGGTGGAGTGCGGAGGTTGGGTGGAGTGCGGAGGTTGGATGGAATGCGGAAGTTGGGTGAAGTGGGGAAGTTGGGAGGAGTGGGGAGGTTGGGTGAAGTGGGGAGGTTAGGTGCAGTGGGGAGGTTGGGTGGAGTGCGGAGGTTCGGTGGAGTGCGGAGGTTGGGTGGAGTGGGGAAGTTGGGTGAAGTGGGGAGTTTTGGTGAAGTGGGGAGGTTGGGTGGGTTGCAGAGGCTGGGTGGAGTGGAGAGGCTGGGTGGAGTGGGGAGGTTGGGTGGAGTGCGGATGTTGGGTTGAGTGGGGAGGTATAGTGGAGAGGGGAGGTTGGCTGAAGTGGGGAGGTTGGTGGAGTGGGGAGTTTGGATGGAGTGGGGAGGTTGGGTGAAGTGGGGAGGTTGAGTGGAGTGCGGAAGTTGGGTGGAGTGCGGAGGTTTGGTGGAGTGCGGAGGTTGGGTGGAGTGGTGAGGTTGGTTGGAGTGCGGAGGTTGGGTGGAGTGGGGAGGTATACTGGAGTGGGGATGATGGATGAAGTGGGGAGGTTGGGTGGAGTGGGGAGGTTGGATGGAGTGGGGAGGTTGGGTGAAGTGGGGAGGTTGGGTGGAGTGTGGAAGTTGGGTGGAGTGCGGAGGTTGGGTGGAGTGCGGAATTTGGGTGGAGTGCGGAGGTTGGGTGGAGTGCGGAGGTTGGATGGTCTGCGGAGGTTGGGTGAAGTGGGGAGGTTGGGTGGAGTGCGGAGGTTTGGTGGAGTGCGGAAGTTGGGTGGAATGCGGAGGTTGGGTGGAGTGCGGAATTTGAGTGGAGTGCGGAGGTTGGGTGGAGTTCGGAGGTTTGGTGGACTGCGGAGGTTGGGTGAAGTGGGGAGGTTGGGACGAGTGTGGAGGTTGGGTGAAGTGGGGAGGTTAGGTGCAGTGGGGAGGTTGGGTGCAGTGGGGAGGTATAGTGGAGTGCGGAGGTGGGTGGAGTGTGGAGGTTGGGTGGAGTGCTTAGGAATAGTGGAGTGCGGAGGTTGGGTGAAGTGTGGAGTTTGGGTGTAATGGTGAAGTTGGGTGGAGTGGTGAGGTTGGGTGGAGTGGGGAGGTTGGGTGAAGTGGGGAGTTTGGGTGGATTGGGGAGGTTGGGTGGAGTGCAGAGGCTGGGTGTAGTGGGGAGGTTGGGTGGAGCGGGGAGGTTGGGTGAAGTGGGGAGGTTGGGTGGAGTGCGGAATTTGGGTGGAGTGCGGAAGTTGGGTGGAGTGCGGCGGTTGGGTGGAATGGGGAGGTTGGGTGGAGTGCGGAGGTTGGGTGGAGTGGGAATGTATAGTGGAGTGGGGAGGTTGGGTAATGTGCTGAAGTTGGGTGGAGTGGGGAGGTTGAGTGAAGAAGGGAGTTTGGCTGGAGTGGGGAGGTTGGTAGGAGTGCGGAGGTTCGGTGGAGTGCGAAAGTTGGGTGGAGTGCGGAAGTTGGGTGGAGTGCGGAGGTTGGTAGGAGTGGGGAGGTTGTGTGAAGTGAGGAGGTTAGATGCAGTGGGGAGATTGGTTGCAGTGGGGAGGCATAGTGGAGTGTGGAGGTGGGGGGCGTGTGGCGGTTGGGTGGAGTGCGTAGGTATAGTGGAGTGCGGAGGTTGGGTGAAGTGGTGATGTTGGGTGGAGTGGGGAGGTTGGGTGAAGTGGGGAGGTTGGGTGGAGTGGGGAGGTTGGGTAGTGTGGGGAGGTTGGGTGGAGTGGGGAGGATGGATGGAGTGGGGAGGTTGGGTGAAGTGGGGATGTTGGGTGGAGTGGGGAGGTTGGGTGGAGTGAGGAGGTTGGTTGGAGTGGGGAGGTTAGGTGGAGTGGGGAGGATGGATGGAGTGGTGATGTTGGGTGAAGTGGGGATGTTGGGTGGAGTGGGGAGTTTGGGTGGAGTGGTGAGGTTGGGTGGTGTGGTGAGGTTGGGTGGAGTGGGGAGGTTGTGTGAAGTGGGGAGGTTGGTTGGATTGGGAAGTTTGGGTGGAGTGGGGATGTTGGGTGGAGTGTGGAGTTTGGTTGGAGTGGGGAGGTTGATCTAAACCAATATACTTTCATGTAGTATCATTTGTATCAACAATCTAATACATACATAAAACGAATATATAAATATAACAAAGCAATCTTACCAGGCCGCTGGTTATATACTGGGTTACTGGGTACAAGTGTTGACCGGTCGCTAGATGTAGTTGTTGACCAGTCGCTGGCCCAGGACAAACTGCGCCTCAGCAGGTGTCCAGCTCAACCAGCTGGGCGTGGCCTCATACTACAGTCCCCTCTGGCGACTATCAGTATCCACCAGGTTTACAGTTGGGTGGAGTGCGGAAGTTGGGTGGAGTGCGGAGGTTGGGTGGAGTGCGGAGGTTGGATGGACTGCGGAGGTTGGGTGAAGTGGGGAGGTTGGGAGGAGTGAAGAGGTTGGGTGAAGTGAGGAGGTTAGGTGCAGTGGGGAGGTTGGGTGCAGTGGGAAGGTAAAGTGGAGTGCGGGAGTGGGGGGGGGGGGGGGAGTGGAGTTTGAGTGGAGTGGGTAGGTATAGTGGAGTGGGGAGGTTGGGTGAAGTGGGGAGGTTGGGTGGAGTGGGGAGTTTGGGTGGAGTGGGGAGGTTGGGTGAAGTGGGGAGGTTGGTTGGAATGGGGAGGTTGGGTGGAGTGGGGAGGTTGGATGGAGTGCGGAGGTTGGGTGGAGTGGGGAGGTTGGGTGGAGTGCGGAGGTTGGGTGGAGTGGGGAGGTTGGGTGAAGTGGGGAGTTGGGTGAAGTGGGGAGGTTGGGTTGGATGGGGAGGCTAGATGGAGTGGTGAGGTTCGGTGGAGTGGGCATGTTGGGTGGAGTGGGGAGGTTGGGTGAAGTGGGGAGGTTGGTTGGAATGGGGAGGTTGGGTGGAGCACTAATAACAATAATGCAATACTTGTTGGTTATAATGAACAAACAATTAACGTAATACATACCCTGTAACTATAATAACTCGCTCTCGCACCACTTGGCGGAGCCGGCGCCTATTTCTGGCAAGCCCGCTTATCTGCAATCGAACAACCAAAGGTGGTAATATATAAGCGTAATATATTCTAGAAACTCGAGTTACATAGTTGCAACAATGCACACAGTATACGACGTAATAATAGTTAGACACGATTGTCTTACGTTCGTTGCATGAGCGCAGCTTTAGAATTGGACTGCCACGCCCTAACCGACCACGCCTATTTTATTAATGTATAAAGTCTAACGAATAACGAATCTAGGCGCAAGATTTAAACCAATATATTTACATGTAGTATCATTTGTAACAACAATCTAATATATACATAAAACGAATATATAAATATAACAAAGCAATCTTACCAGACCGCTGGTTATATACTGGGTTACTGGGTACAAGTGTTGACCGATCGCTAGATGTAGTTGTTGACCAGTCGCTGGCCCAGGGCAAACTGCGTCTCAGCAGTTGTCCAGCTCAACCAGCTGGGCGTGGCCTTATACTACAGTGCCCTCTGGCGACTATCAGTATCCACCAGGGTTACAGTTGGGTGGAGTGCGGAAGTTGGGTGGAGTGCGTAGGTTGGGTGGAGTGCGGAAGTTGGGTGCAGTGCGGAATTTGGGTGGAGTGCGGAGGTTGGGTGGAGTGCGGAGGTTGGATGAACTGCGGAGGTTGGGTGAACTGGCGAGGTTGGGAGGAGTGAAGAGGTTGGGTGAAGTGGGGAGGTTAGGTGCAGTGGGGAGGTTGGGTGCAGTGGGGAGGCTGGGTGCAGTGGGGAGGCATAGTGGAGTGCGGGAGTGGGGGGGGGGGATGGAGTTTGGGTGGAGTGGGGAGGTATAGTGGAGTGGGGAGGTTGGGTGAAGTGGGGAGGTTGGGTGGAGTGGGGAGGTTGGATGGAGTATGGAGGTTGGGTGGAGTGAGGAGGTTGGTTGGAGTGGGGAGGTTAGGTGGAGTGGGGAGGATGGATGGAGTGGGGAGGTTGGGTGAAGTGGGGATGTTGGGTGGAGTGGGGAGTTTGGGTGGAGTGGTGAGGTTGGGTGGTGTGGTGAGGTTGGGTGGAGTGGGGAGGTTGTGTGAAGTGGGGAGGTTGGTTGGATTGGGAAGTTTGGGTGGAGTGGGGATGTTGGGTGTAGTGTGGAGTTTGGTTGGAGTGGGGAGGTTGATTTAAACCAATATACTTACATGTAGTATCATTTGTATCAACAATCTAATACATACATAAAACGAATATATAAATATAACAAAGCAATCTTACCAGGCCGCTTGTTATATACTGGGTTACTGGGTACAAGTGTTGACCGGTCGCTAGATGTAGTTGTTGACCAGTCGCTGGCCCAGGACAAACTGCGCCTCAGCAGGTGTCCAGCTCAACCAGCTGGGCGTGGCCTCATACTACAGTCCCCTCTGGCGACTATCAGTATCCACCAGGTTTACAGTTGGGTGGAGTGCGGAAGTTGGGTGGAGTGCGGAGGTTGGGTGGAGTGCGGAGGTTGGATGGACTGCGGAGGTTGGGTGAAGTGGGGAGGTTGGGAGGAGTGAAGAGGTTGGGTGAAGTGAGGAGGTTAGGTGCAGTGGGGAGGTTGGGTGCAGTGGGAAGGTAAAGTGGAGTGCGGGAGTGGGGGGGGGGGGGGGGAGTGGAGTTTGAATGGAGTGGGTAGGTATAGTGGAGTGGGGAGGTTGGGTGAAGTGGGGAGGTTGGGTGGAGTGGGGAGGTTGGGTGGAGTGGGGAGGTTGGGTGAAGTGGGGAGGTTGGTTGGAATGGGGAGGTTGGGTGGAGTGGGGAGGTTGGATGGAGTGCGGAGGTTGGGTGGAGTGGGGAGGTTGGGTGGAGTGCGGAGGTTGGGTGGAGTGGGGAGGTTGGGTGAAGTGGGGAGTTGGGTGAAGTGGGGAGGTTGGGTTGGTTGGGGAGGCTAGATGGAGTGGTGAGGTTCGGTGGAGTGGGCATGTTGGGTGGAGTGGGGAGGTTGGGTGAAGTGGGGAGGTTGGTTGGAATGGGGAGGTTGGGTGGAGCACTAATAACAATAATGCAATACTTGTTGGTTATAATGAACAAACAATTAACGTAATACATACCCTGTAACTATAATAACTCGCTCTCGCACCCCTTGGCGGAGCCGGCGCCTATTTCTGGCAAGCCCGCTTATCTGCAATCGAACAACCAAAGGTGGTAATATATAAGCGTAATATATTCTAGAAACTCGAGTTACATAGTTGCAACAATGCACACAGTATACGACGTAATAATAGTTAGACACGATTGTCTTACGTTCGTTGCATGAGCGCAGCTTTAGAATTGGACTGCCACGCCCTAACCGACCACGCCTATTTTATTAATGTATAAAGTCTAACGAATAACGAATCTAGCCGCAAGATTTAAACCAATATACTTACATGTAGTATCATTTGTAACAACAATCTAATATATACATAAAACGAATATATAAATATAACAAAGCAATCTTACCAGACCGCTGGTTATATACTGGGTTACTGGGTACAAGTGTTGACCGATCGCTAGATGTAGTTGTTGACCAGTCGCTGGCCCAGGGCAAACTGCGTCTCAGCAGTTGTCCAGCTCAACCAGCTGGGCGTGGCCTTATACTACAGTGCCCTCTGGCGACTATCAGTATCCACCAGGGTTACAGTTGGGTGGAGTGCGGAAGTTGGGTGGAGTGCATAGGTTGGGTGGAGTGCGGAAGTTGGGTGCAGTGCGGAATTTGGGTGGAGTGCGGAGGTTGGGTGGAGTGCGGAGGTTGGATGGACTGCGGAGGTTGGGTGAACTGGCGAGGTTGGGAGGAGTGAAGAGGTTGGGTGAAGTGGGGAGGTTAGGTGCAGTGGGGAGGTTGGGTGCAGTGGGGAGGCTGGGTGCAGTGGGGAGGCATAGTGGAGTGCGGGAGTGGGGGGGGGGGGGGATGGAGTTTGGGTGGAGTGGGGAGGTATAGTGGAGTGGGGAGGTTGGGTGAAGTGGGGAGGTTGGGTGGAGTGGGGAGGTTGGATGGAGTATGGAGGTTGGGTGGAGTGAGGAGGTTGGTTGGAGTGGGGAGGTTAGGTGGAGTGGGGAGGATGGATGGAGTGGGGAGGTTGGGTGAAGTGGGGATGTTGGGTGGAGTGGGGAGTTTGGGTGGAGTGGTGAGGTTGGGTGGTGTGGTGAGGTTGGGTGGAGTGGGGAGGTTGTGTGAAGTGGGGAGGTTGGTTGGATTGGGAAGTTTGGGTGGAGTGGGGATGTTGGGTGTAGTGTGGAGTTTGGTTGGAGTGGGGAGGTTGATTTAAACCAATATACTTACATCTAGTATCATTTGTATCAACAATCTAATACATACATAAAACGAATATATAAATATAACAAAGCAATCTTACCAGGCCGCTTGTTATATACTGGGTTACTGGGTACAAGTGTTGACCGGTCGCTAGATGTAGTTGTTGACCAGTCGCTGGCCCAGGACAAACTGCGCCTCAGCAGGTGTCCAGCTCAACCAGCTGGGCGTGGCCTCATACTACAGTCCCCTCTGGCGACTATCAGTATCCACCAGGTTTACAGTTGGGTGGAGTGCGGAAGTTGGGTGGAGTGCGGAGGTTGGGTGGAGTGCGGAGGTTGGATGGACTGCGGAGGTTGGGTGAAGTGGGGAGGTTAGGTGCAGTGGGGAGGTTGGGTGCAGTGGGAAGGTAAAGTGGAGTGCGGGAGTGGGGGGGGGGGAGTGGAGTTTGAATGGAGTGGGTAGGTATAGTGGAGTGGGGAGGTTGGGTGAAGTGGGGAGGTTGGGTGGAGTGGGGAGGTTGGGTGGAGTGGGGAGGTTGGGTGAAGTGGGGAGGTTGGTTGGAATGGGGAGGTTGGGTGGAGTGGGGAGGTTGGATGGAGTGCGGAGGTTGGGTGGAGTGGGGAGGTTGGGTGGAGTGCGGAGGTTGGGTGGAGTGGGGAGGTTGGGTGAAGTGGGGAGTTGGGTGAAGTGGGGAGGTTGGGTTGGTTGGGGAGGCTAGATGGAGTGGTGAGGTTCGGTGGAGTGGGCATGTTGGGTGGAGTGGGGAGGTTGGGTGAAGTGGGGAGGTTGGTTGGAATGGGGAGGTTGGGTGGAGCACTAATAACAATAATGCAATACTTGTTGGTTATAATGAACAAACAATTAACGTAATACATACCCTGTAACTATAATAACTCGCTCTCGCACCACTTGGCGGAGCCGGCGCCTATTTCTGGCAAGCCCGCTTATCTGCAATCGAACAACCAAAGGTGGTAATATATAAGCGTAATATATTCTAGAAACTCGAGTTACATAGTTGCAACAATGCACACAGTATACGACGTAATAATAGTTAGACACGATTGTCTTACGTTCGTTGCATGAGCGCAGCTTTAGAATTGGACTGCCACGCCCTAACCGACCACGCCTATTTTATTAATGTATAAAGTCTAACGAATAACGAATCTAGCCGCAAGATTTAAACCAATATACTTACATGTAGTATCATTTGTAACAACAATCTAATATATACATAAAACGAATATATAAATATAACAAAGCAATCTTACCAGACCGCTGGTTATATACTGGGTTACTGGGTACAAGTGTTGACCGATCGCTAGATGTAGTTGTTGACCAGTCGCTGGCCCAGGGCAAACTGCGTCTCAGCAGTTGTCCAGCTCAACCAGCTGGGCGTGGCCTTATACTACAGTGCCCTCTGGCGACTATCAGTATCCACCAGCGTTACAGTTGGGTGGAGTGCGGAAGTTGGGTGGAGTGCGTAGGTTGGGTGGAGTGCGGAAGTTGGGTGCAGTGCGGAATTTGGGTGGAGTGCGGAGGTTGGGTGGAGTGCGGAGGTTGGATGGACTGCGGAGGTTGGGTGAACTGGCGAGGTTGGGAGGAGTGAAGAGGTTGGGTGAAGTGGGGAGGTTAGGTGCAGTGGGGAGGTTGGGTGCAGTGGGGAGGCTGGGTGCAGTGGGGAGGCATAGTGGAGTGCGGGAGTGGGGGGGGGGGGGGGGATGGAGTTTGGGTGGAGTGGGGAGGTATAGTGGAGTGGGGAGGTTGGGTGAAGTGGGGAGGTTGGGTGGAGTGGGGAGGTTGGATGGAGTAGGGAGGTTGGGTGAAGTGGGGAGGTTGGGTGGGTTGGGGAGGCTGGGTGGAGTGGGGAGGTTGGGTGGAGGGGGGATGTTGGGTGGAGTGGGGATGTTGGGTGGATTGGGGAGGTTGGGTAAGTGGGAAGGTTGGGTGGAGTGCGGAGGTTTGATGGACTGCAGAGGTTGGGTGAAGTGGGGAGGTTGGGAGGAGTGAAGAGTTTGGGTGAAGTGGGGAGGTTAGGTGCAGTGGTGAGGTTGGGTGGAGTGGGGAGTTTGGGTGGAGTGGGGAGGTACAGTGGAGTGGTGAGGTTGGGTGGAGTGGGGAAGTTGTGTGAAGTGGGGAGTTTGGGTGGATTGGGAAGGTTGGGAGGAGTGCAGAGGTTGGGTGGAGTGGGGAGGTTGGGTGGAGTGGGGAGGTTGGGTGGAGTGGGGAGTTTGGGTGGAGTGAGGAGGTTGGGTGAAGTGGGAAGGTTGGGTGAAGTGGGTAGGCTAGGTGGAGTGGGGAGGTTCAGTGGAGTGCGGAGGTTGGGTGAAGTGGGGAGGTTGGGTGGAGTGGGGTGGTTGGGCGGAGTGCGGAATTTGGGTGGAGTGCGGAGGTTGGGTGGAGTGCGGAGGTTGGATGGAATGCGGAAGTTGGGTGAAGTGGGGAAGTTGGGAGGAGTGGGGAGGTTGGGTGAAGTGGGGAGGTTAGGTGCAGTGGGATGTATTGTGGAGTGCGAAGGTGGGGGGAATGTGGAGGTTGGGTGGAGTGCGTAGGCATAGTGGAGTGCGGAGTTTGTGAGGGGTGGGGAGATTGGGTGGAGTGCGGAGGTTGGGTGGAGTAGGGGGTATAGTGGAGTGAGGAGTTTGGGTGGAGAGGGGAGTTTGGCTGGAGTGGGAAGGTTAGGTGGAGTGGTGAGTTTGGGTGGAGTGGGGAGGTTGGGTGAAGTGGGGAGGATGGATGGAGTGAGGAGGTTGGGTGGAGTGGGGAGGTTGGGTGGAGTGCGGAGGTTCGGTGGAGTGCGGAGGTTGGGTGGAGTGGGGAGGTTGGGTGAAGTGGGGAGTTTTGGTGAAGTGGGGAGGTTGGGTGGGTTGGAGAGGCTGGGTGGAGTGGAGAGGCTGGGTGGAGTGGGGAGGTTGGGTGGAGTGCGGATGTTAGGTGGAGTGGGCATGTTGGGTGGAGTGGGGAGGTTCGGTGGAGTGCGGAGGTTGGGTTGAGTGGGGAGGTATAGTGGAGAGGGGAGGTTGGCTGAAGTGGGGAGGTTGGTGGAGTGGGGAGTTTGGATGGAGTGGGGAGGTTGGGTGAAGTGGGGAGGTTGAGTGGAGTGCGGAAGTTGGGTGGAGTGGCGAGGTTGGTTGGAGTGCGGAGGTTGGGTGGAGTGGGGAGGTATAATGGAGTGGGGATGATGGATGAAGTGGGGAGGTTGGGTGGAGTGGGGAGGTTGGATGGAGTGGGGAGGTTGGGTGAAGTGGGGAGGTTGGGTGGAGTGGGGAGTTTGAGTGGAGTGCGGAAGTTGGGTGGAGTGCGGAGGTTGGGTTGAGTGCAGAATTTGGGTGGAGTGCGGAGGTTTGGTGGAGTGCGGAGGTTGGGTGGAGTGGGGAGGTTGGTTGGATTGCGGAGGTTGGGTGGAGTGGGGAGGTATAGTGGAGTGGGGATGATGGCTGAAGTGGGGAGTTTGGGTGGAGTGGGGAGGTTGGATGGAGTGGGGAGGTTGGGTGAAGTGGGGAGGTTGGGTGAAGTGAGGAGGTTGGGTGGAGTGGGGAGGTTGGGTGGAGTGGGGAGGTTGGGTGGAGTGGGGAGGATGGATGGATTGGGGAGGTTGGGTAGAGTGGGGAAGTTGGGTGGAGTGCGGAGGTTGGGTGGAGTGCGGAGGTTGGGTGGAGTGCGGAGTTTGAGTGGAGTGGGGAGTTTGGGTGGAGTGGGGAGGTTGGTGAAGTGGGAAGGTGGAGTGCGGAGGTTGGGTGGAGTTTGTAGGTTGGGTGGAGTGGGGAGTTTGGATGCATTTGGGAGGAATAGTGGTGTGCGGAGGTGGGGGGAGTGTGGAGGTTGGGTGGAGTGCGTATTTATAGTGGAATGAGTTTGGGTGAAGTGGGGAGTTTGGGTGGAGTGGTGAGGTTGGGTGGAGTGGTGAGGTTGGGTGGAGTGGGGAGGTTGTGTGAAGTGGGGAGGTTGGGTGGATTGGGGAGGTTGGGAGGAGTACAGAGGTTGGGTGGAGTGGGGAGATTGGGTGGAGTGGGGAGGTTGAGTGGAGTGGGGAGGTTGGGTGGAGTGGGGAGGTTGGGTGGAATGCGGAGGTTGGGTGGAGTGGGGAGGTTGGGTTAAGTGGGGAGTTGGGGTGAAGTGGGGAGGTTGGGTGGAGTGGGAAGGTTGGGTGGTGTGGGGAGGTTGGGTGGAGTGGGGAGTTTGGGTGGAGTGGGGAGGTAGGGTGGAGTGGGAAGGTATAGTAGAGTGAGGAGTTTGGGTAAAGTGCTGAGGATGGGTGGAGTGGGGAGGTTGAGTGGAGAAGGGAGGTTGGATGGATGGACTGCGGAGGTTGGGTTTGATGGACTGCGAAGGTTGGGTGAAGTGGGCAGGTTGGGACGAGTGTGGAGGTTGGGTGAAGTGGGGAGGTTAGGTGGAGTGGGGAGGTACAGTGGAGTGCGGAGGTTGGGTGAAGTGGGGAGGTTGGGTGGAGTGGGGTGGTTGGGTGGAGTGCGGAATTAGGGTGGAGTGCGGAGGTTGGGTCGAGGGCGGAGGTTGGAAGGACTGCGGAGTTTGGGTGAAGTTGGGATGTTGGGTGGAGTGGTGAGGTTGGGTGGAGTGGTGATGTTGGGTGGAGTGGGGAGGTTGGGTGAAGTGGGGAGGTTGGGTGGAGTGGGGAGGATTGATGGAGTGGGGAGGTTGGGTGAAGTGGGTAGGTTGGGTGGAGTGGGGAGGTTGGGTAGAGTGCGGAATTTGGGTGGAGTGCGGAATTTGGGTGTAGTGCGGAGGTTGGGTGGAGTCCGGAGGTTGGGTGGAGTGCGGAAGTTGGTTGGAGTGCGGAATTTGGGTGGATTGCGGAGGTTGTGTGGAGTGCGGAGGTTGGCTGAACTGCGGAGGTTGGGTGAAGTGGGGGGGTTGGATGCAGTGCGTAGTTATAGTGGAGTGCGGAGTTTGGGTGAAGTGGGGAGTTTGGGTGGAGTGGTGAGGTTGGGTGGAGTGGTGAGGTTGGGTGGAGTGGGGAAGTTGTGTGAAGTGGGGAGTTTGGGTGGATTGGGAAGGTTGGGAGGAGTGCAGAGGTTGGGTAGAGTGGGTAGGTTGGGTGGAGTGGGGAGATTGGGTGGAGTGGGGAGTTTGGGTGGAGTGAGGAGGTTGGGTGAAGTGGGAAGGTTGGGTGAAGTGGGTAGGCTAGGTGGAGTGGGGAGGTTCAGTGGAGTGCGGAGGTTGGGTGAAGTGGGGAGGTTGGGTGGAGTGGGGTGGTTGGGCGGAGTGCGGAATTTGGGTGGAGTGCGGAGGTTGGGTGGAGTGCGGAGGTTGGATGGAATGCGGAAGTTGGGTGAAGTGGGGAAGTTGGGAGGAGTGGGGAGGTTGGGTGAAGTGGGGAGGTTAGGTGCAGTGGGGAGGTTGGGTGGAGTGCGGAGGTTCGGTGGAGTGCGGAGGTTGGGTGGAGTGGGGAAGTTGGGTGAAGTGGGGAGTTTTGGTGAAGTGGGGAGGTTGGGTGGGTTGCAGAGGCTGGGTGGAGTGGAGAGGCTGGGTGGAGTGGGGAGGTTGGGTGGAGTGCGGATGTTGGGTTGAGTGGGGAGGTATAGTGGAGAGGGGAGGTTGGCTGAAGTGGGGAGGTTGGTGGATTGGGGAGTTTGGATGGAGTGGGGAGGTTGGGTGAAGTGGGGAGGTTGAGTGGAGTGCGGAAGTTGGGTGGAGTGCGGAGGTTTGGTGGAGTGCGGAGGTTGGGTGGAGTGGTGAGGTTGGTTGGAGTGCGGAGGTTGGGTGGAGTGGGGAGGTATACTGGAGTGGGGATGATGGATGAAGTGGGGAGGTTGGGTGGAGTGGGGAGGTTGGATGGAGTGGGGAGGTTGGGTGAAGTGGGGAGGTTGGGTGGAGTGTGGAAGTTGGGTGGAGTGCGGAGGTTGGGTGGAGTGCGGAGGTTGGATGGTCTGCGGAGGTTGGGTGAAGTGGGGAGGTTGGGTGGAGTGCGGAGGTTTGGTGGAGTGCGGAAGTTGGGTGGAATGCGGAGGTTGGGTGGAGTGCGGAATTTGAGTGGAGTGCGGAGGTTGGGTGGAGTTCGGAGGTTTGGTGGACTGCGGAGGTTGGGTGAAGTGGGGAGGTTGGGACGAGTGTGGAGGTTGGGTGAAGTGGGGAGGTTAGGTGCAGTGGGGAGGTTGGGTGCAGTGGGGAGGTATAGTGGAGTGCGGAGGTGGGTGGAGTGTGGAGGTTGGGTGGAGTGCTTAGGAATAGTGGAGTGCGGAGGTTGGGTGAAGTGTGGAGTTTGGGTGTAGTGGTGAAGTTGGGTGGAGTGGTGAGGTTGGGTGGAGTGGGGAGGTTGGGTGAAGTGGGGAGTTTGGGTGGATTGGGGAGGTTGGGTGGAGTGCAGAGGCTGGGTGTAGTGGGGAGGTTGGGTGGAGCGGGGAGGTTGGGTGAAGTGGGGAGGTTGGGTGGAGTGCGGAATTTGGGTGGAGTGCGGAAGTTGGGTGGAGTGCGGCGGTTGGGTGGAATGGGGAGGTTGGGTGGAGTGCGGAGGTTGGGTGGAGTGGGAATGTATAGTGGAGTGGGGAGGTTGGGTAATGTGCTGAAGTTGGGTGGAGTGGGGAGGTTGAGTGAAGAAGGGAGTTTGGCTGGAGTGGGGAGGTTGGTAGGAGTGCGGAGGTTCGGTGGAGTGCGAAAGTTGGGTGGAGTGCGGAAGTTGGGTGGAGTGCGGAGGTTGGTAGGAGTGGGGAGGTTGTGTGAAGTGAGGAGGTTAGATGCAGTGGGGAGAATGGTTGCAGTGGGGAGGCATAGTGGAGTGTGGAGGTGAGGGGCGTGTGGCGGTTGAGTGGAGTGCGTAGGTATAGTGGAGTGCGGAGGTTGGGTGAAGTGGTGATGTTGGGTGGAGTGGGGAGGTTGGGTGAAGTGGGGAGGTTGGGTGGAGTGGGGAGGTTGGGTAGTGTGGGGAGGTTGGGTGGAGTGGGGAGGATGGATGGAGTGGGGAGGTTGGGTGAAGTGGGGATGTTGGGTGGAGTGGGGAGGTTGGGTGGAGTGAGGAGGTTGGTTGGAGTGGGGAGGTTAGGTGGAGTGGGGAGGATGGATGGAGTGGGGATGTTGGGTGAAGTGGGGATGTTGGGTGGAGTGGGGAGTTTGGGTGGAGTGGTGAGGTTGGGTGGTGTGGTGAGGTTGGGTGGAGTGGGGAGGTTGTGTGAAGTGGGGAGGTTGGTTGGATTGGGAAGTTTGGGTGGAGTGGGGATGTTGGGTGGAGTGTGGAGTTTGGTTGGAGTGGGGAGGTTGATTTAAACCAATATACTTACATGTAGTATCATTTGTATCAACAATCTAATACATACATAAAACGAATATATAAATATAACAAAGCAATCTTACCAGGCCGCTTGTTATATACTGGCTTACTGGGTACAAGTGTTGACCGGTCGCTAGATGTAGTTGTTGACCAGTCGCTGGCCCAGGACAAACTGCGCCTCAGCAGGTGTCCAGCTCAACCAGCTGGGCGTGGCCTCATACTACAGTCCCCTCTGGCGACTATCAGTATCCACCAGGTTTACAGTTGGGTGGAGTGCGGAAGTTGGGTGGAGTGCGGAGGTTGGGTGGAGTGCGGAGGTTGGATGGACTGCGGAGGTTGGGTGAAGTGGGGAGGTTGGGAGGAGTGAAGAGGTTGGGTGAAGTGAGGAGGTTAAGTGCAGTGGGGAGGTTGGGTGCAGTGGGAAGGTAAAGTGGAGTGCGGGAGTGGGGGGGGGGGGGGGGGGAGTGGAGTTTGAGTGGAGTGGGTAGGTATAGTGGAGTGGGGAGGTTGGGTGAAGTGGGGAGGTTGGGTGGAGTGGGGAGGTTGGGTGGAGTGGGGAGGTTGGGTGAAGTGGGGAGGTTGGTTGGAATGGGGAGGTTGGGTGGAGTGGGGAGGTTGGATGGAGTGCGGAGGTTGGGTGGAGTGGGGAGGTTGGGTGGAGTGCGGAGGTTGGGTGGAGTGGGGAGGTTGGGTGAAGTGGGGAGTTGGGTGAAGTGGGGAGGTTGGGTTGGTTGGGGAGGCTAGATGGAGTGGTGAGGTTCGGTGGAGTGGGCATGTTGGGTGGAGTGGGGAGGTTGGGTGAAGTGGGGAGGTTGGTTGGAATGGGGAGGTTGGGTGGAGCACTAATAACAATAATGCAATACTTGTTGGTTATAATGAACAAACAATTAACGTAATACATACCCTGTAACTATAATAACTCGCTCTCGCACCACTTGGCGGAGCCGGCGCCTATTTCTGGCAAGCCCGCTTATCTGCAATCGAACAACCAAAGGTGGTAATATATAAGCGTAATATATTCTAGAAACTCGAGTTACATAGTTGCAACAATGCACACAGTATACGACGTAATAATAGTTAGACACGATTGTCTTACGTTCGTTGCATGAGCGCAGCTTTAGAATTGGACTGCCACGCCCTAACCGACCACGCCTATTTTATTAATGTATAAAGTCTAACGAATAACGAATCTAGCCGCAAGATTTAAACCAATATACTTACATGTAGTATCATTTGTAACAACAATCTAATATATACATAAAACGAATATATAAATATAACAAAGGAATCTTACCAGACCGCTGGTTATATACTGGGTTACTGGGTACAAGTGTTGACCGATCGCTAGATGTAGTTGTTGACCAGTCGCTGGCCCAGGGCAAACTGCGTCTCAGCAGTTGTCCAGCTCAACCAGCTGGGCGTGGCCTTATACTACAGTGCCCTCTGGCGACTATCAGTATCCACCAGCGTTACAGTTGGGTGGAGTGCGGAAGTTGGGTGGAGTGCGTAGGTTGGGTGGAGTGCGGAAGTTGGGTGCAGTGCGGAATTTGGGTGGAGTGCGGAGGTTGGGTGGAGTGCGGAGGTTGGATGGACTGCGGAGGTTGGGTGAACTGGCGAGGTTGGGAGGAGTGAAGAGGTTGGGTGAAGTGGGGAGGTTAGGTGCAGTGGGGAGGTTGGGTGCAGTGGGGAGGCTGGGTGCAGTGGGGAGGCATAGTGGAGTGCGGGAGTGGGGGGGGGGGGGGGGATGGAGTTTGGGTGGAGTGGGGAGGTATAGTGGAGTGGGGAGGTTGGGTGAAGTGGGGAGGTTGGGTGGAGTGGGGAGGTTGGATGGAGTAGGGAGGTTGGGTGAAGTGGGGAGGTTGGGTGGGTTGGGGAGGCTGGGTGGAGTGGGGAGGTTGGGTGGAGGGGGGATGTTGGGTGGAGTGGGGATGTTGGGTGGATTGGGGAGGTTGGGTAAGTGGGAAGGTTGGGTGGAGTGCGGAGGTTTGATGGACTGCAGAGGTTGGGTGAAGTGGGGAGGTTGGGAGGAGTGAAGAGTTTGGGTGAAGTGGGGAGGTTAGGTGCAGTGGTGAGGTTGGGTGAAGTGGGGAGGTTAGGTGGAGTGGGGAGGTACAGTGGAGTGCGGAGTTTGGGTGGAGTGGTGAGGTTGGGTGGAGTGGTGAGGTTGGGTGGAGTGGGGAAGTTGTGTGAAGTGGGGAGTTTGGGTGGATTGGGAAGGTTGGGAGGAGTGCAGAGGTTGGGTGGAGTGGGGAGGTTGGGTGGAGTAGGGAGGTTGGGTGGAGTGGGGAGTTTGGGTGGAGTGAGGAGGTTGGGTGAAGTGGGAAGGTTGGGTGAAGTGGGTAGGCTAGGTGGAGTGGGGAGGTTCAGTGGAGTGCGGAGGTTGGGTGAAGTGTGGAGGTTGGGTGGAGTGGGGTGGTTGGGCGGAGTGCGGAATTTGGGTGGAGTGCGGAGGTTGGGTGGAGTGCGGAGGTTGGATGGAATGCGGAAGTTGGGTGAAGTGGGGAAGTTGGGAGGAGTGGGGAGGTTGGGTGAAGTGGGGAGGTTAGGTGCAGTGGGATGTATTGTGGAGTGCGAAGGTGGGGGGAATGTGGAGGTTGGGTGGAGTGCGTAGGCATAGTGGAGTGCGGAGTTTGTGAGGGGTGGGGAGATTGGGTGGAGTGCGGAGGTTGGGTGGAGTAGGGGGTATAGTGGAGTGAGGAGTTTGGGTGGAGAGGGGAGTTTGGCTGGAGTGGGAAGGTTGGGTGGAGTGGTGAGTTTGGGTGGAGTGGGGAGGTTGGGTGAAGTGGGGAGGATGGATGGAGTGAGGAGGTTGGGTGGAGTGGGGAGGTTGGGTGGAGTGCGGAGGTTCGGTGGAGTGCGGAGGTTGGGTGGAGTGGGGAGGTTGGGTGAAGTGGGGAGTTTTGGTGAAGTGGGGAGGTTGGGTGGGTTGGAGAGGCTGGGTGGAGTGGAGAGGCTGGGTGGAGTGGGGAGGTTGGGTGGAGTGCGGATGTTGGGTGGAGTGGGCATGTTGGGTGGAGTGGGGAGGTTCGGTGGAGTGCGGAGGTTGGGTTGAGTGGGGAGGTATAGTGGAGAGGGGAGGTTGGCTGAAGTGGGGAGGTTGGTGGAGTGGGGAGTTTGGATGGAGTGGGGAGGTTGGGTGAAGTGGGGAGGTTGAGTGGAGTGCGGAAGTTGGGTGGAGTGGTGAGGTTGGTTGGAGTGCGGAGGTTGGGTGGAGTGGGGAGGTATACTGGAGTGGGGATGATGGATGAAGTGGGGAGGTTGGGTGGAGTGGGGAGGTTGGATGGAGTGGGGAGGTTGGGTGAAGTGGGGAGGTTGGGTGGAGTGTGGAAGTTGGGTGGAGTGCGGAGGTTGGGTGGAGTGCGGAATTTGGGTGGAGTGCGGAGGTTGGGTGGAGTGCGGAGGATGGATGGTCTGCGGAGGTTGGGTGAAGTGGGGAGGTTGGGTGGAATGCGGAGGTTGGGTGGAGTGGGGAGGTGGGGAGGTTGGGTGGAGTGGGAAGGTTGGGTGGTGTGGGGAGGTTGGGTGGAGTGGGGAGTTTGGGTGGAGTGGGGAGGTAGGTTGGAGTGGGAAGGTATAGTGGAGTTGGGAGTTTGGGTAAAGTGCTGAGGATGGGTGGAGTGGGGAGGTTGAGTGGAGAAGGGAGGTTGGGTGGATGGACTGCGGGGGTTGGGTTTGATGGACTGCGAAGGTTGGGTGAAGTGGGGAGGTTGGGACGAGTGTGGAGGTTGGGTGAAGTGGGGAGGTTGGGACGAGTGTGGAGGTTGGGTGGAGTGGTGAGGTTGGGTGGAGTGGTGAGGTTGGGTGGAGCGCAGAGGCTGGGTGGAGTAGGGAGGTTTGTTGGGGTGGAGAGGTTGGGTGGAGTGGGGAGATTGGGTGGAGTAGGGACGTTGGATGGAGTGGGGAGCTTGGGTGGAGTGGGGAGGTTGGGTGGAATGCGGAGGTTGGGTGGAGTGGGGAGGTTGGGTTAAGTGGGGAGTTGCGGTGAAGTGGGGAGGTTGGGTGGAGTGGGAAGGTTGGGTGGTGTGGGGAGGTTGGGTGGAGTGGGGAGTTTGGGTGGAGTGGGGAGGTAGGTTGGAGTGGGAAGGTATAGTGGAGTGGGGAGGTTGGGTAAAGTGCTGAGGATGGGTTGAGTGGGGAGGTTGAGTGGAGAAGGGAGGTTGGATGGATGGACTGCGGGGGTTGGGTTTGATGGACTGCGAAGGTTGGGTGAAGTGGGGAGGTTGGGACGAGTGTGGAGGTTGGGTGAAGTGGGGAGGTTGGGACGAGTGTGGAGGTTGGGGGAGTGGTGAGGTTGGGTGGAGTGGTGAGGTTGGGTGGAGCGCAGAGGCTGGGTGGAGTAGGGAGGTTGGGTGAAGTGGGGAGGTTGGGACGAGTGTGGAGGTTGGGTGGAGTGGTGAGGTTGGGTGGAATGGTGAGGTTGGGTGGAGCGCAGAGGCTGGGTGGAGTAGGGAGGTTGGGTGGAGTGCGGGGGTTGGGTGGAATGGGGAGGTTGGGTGGAATGCGGAGGTTGGGTGGAGTGGGAAGGTATAGTGGAGTGGGAAGGTTGGGTAAAGTGCTGAGCTTGGGTGGAGTGGGGAGGTTGAGTGAAGAAGGGAGGTTGGATGGAGTGGTGAGGTTGGTTGGAGTGGAGAGGTTGGTAGGAGTGAGGAATTTGGGTGCAGTGCGGAGGTTGAGTGGAGTGCGGAGGTTCGGTGGAGTGCGAAAGTTGGGTAGAGTGCGGAAGTTGGGTGGAGTACGGAGGTTGGGAGGAGTGCGGAGGTTGGATGGACTGCGGAGGTTGGGTGAAGTTGGGAGGTTGGGAGGAGTGGGGAGGTTGTGTGAAGTGAGGAGGTTAGGTGCAGTGGGGAGATTGGGTGCTGTGGGGAGGAATAGTGGAGTGCGGAGGTGGGGGGAGTGTGGAGGTTGGGTGGAGTGCGTAGGCATAGTGGAGTGCGGAGGTTGGGTGAAGTGGTGATGTCGCGTGGAGTGGGGAGGTTGGGTGAAGTAGGGAGGTTGGGTGGAGTGGGGAGGTTGGGTAGTGTGGGGAGGTTGGGTGGAGAGGGGAGGATGCATGGAGTGGGGAGGTTGTGTGAAGTGGGGAGGTTGGGTGGAGTGGGGAGGTTGGGTAGAGTGGGGAAGTTGAGTGGAGTGGGGAAGTTGGGTGGAGTGCGGAGGTTTGGTGGAGTGCGAAAGTTGGGTTGAGTGCGGAGGTTGGGTTGAGTGCGGACGTTGGGTGGAGTTGGGAGGTTGGGTGGAGTGCGGAAGTTGGGTGGAGTGCGGAATTTGGGTGGAGTGCGGAGGTTGGGTGGAGTGCGGAGGTTGGATGGACTGCGGAGGTTGGGTGAAGTGGGGAGGTTGGGAGGAGGGGGGAGGTTAGGTGCAGTGGGGAGGTAGGTTGCAGTGGGGAGGAATAGTGGAGTGCGGAGATGGGGGGAGTGTGGAGGTTGGGTGGGGTGCGTAGGTATAGTGGAGTGCGGAGGTTGGGTGAAGTGGGGAGTTTGGGTGGAGTGGTGAAATTGGGTGGTGTGGTGAGGTTGGGTGAAGTGGGGAGGTTGTGTGATGTGGGGAGGTTGGGTGGATTGGGGAGGTTGGGTGGAGTGCAGAGGTTGGGTGGAGTGGGGAGTTTGGGTGGAGTGGGAAGGTTGGGTGAAGTGGGGAGGTTAGGTGGAGTGGGGAGGTTGGTGGAGTGGGGAGGTTGGATGGAGTGGGGAGGTTGAATGAAGTGGGGAGGTTGGGTGGAGTGGTGAGGTTGGGTGGAGTGGGGAGGTTGGGTAGAGTGGGGAAGTTGGGTGGAGTGCGGAGGTTGAGTGGAATGCGGAGGTTGGGTAAGCAAGTCGAACGACGGTGGTTTGGTATTGAATGCGTTTATTAATATTGAATACGTTCCCAGAGGGCGGCACGCTCAGTAATAGATATATAATATCCTACAATTCATAAATATAATACAATTCGAAGTACGTATATATCAACATATTAAATACACCATATATTCTTGTGTTTTTCTATAAATCAATACATTATTACATCAATAGACATTATTACACCTGTAGTAACAGTATTAATAATATAGAACAATCTAACTTGTACACGTTATAATTAAGCACTAGATATAAAGCACTAACAACAATAATGGAATACTTGTTGGTTATAATGAACAAACAATTCACGTAATACATACCCTGTAACTATAATAACTCTCGCGCTCGCACGACCTGGCGGAGCCGGCGCCTATTTCTGGAAAGCCCGCTTATCTGCAATCGAACAACCAAAGGTGGTAATATATAAGCGTAATATAGTCTATATATTAGGGTAAAGTGCTGAGGTTAGGTGGAGTGGGGAGGTTGAGTGAAGAAGGGAGGTTGGATGGAGTGGTGAGGTGGCTGGAGTGGGGAGGTTGGTAGGAGTGAGGAATTTGGGTGTAGTGCGGAGGTTGAGTGGAGTGCGGAGGTTCGGTGGAGTGCGAAAGTTGGGTAGAGTGCGGAAGTTAGGTGGAGTGCGGAGGTTGGGTGGAGTGCGGAGGTTGGATGGACTGCGGAGGTTGGGCGAAGTTGGGAGGTTGGGAGGAGTGGTGAGTTTGGGTGGAATGGGGAGGTTGGGTGGAGTGGGAAGGTAGGGTGAATTGGGGAGGTTGGTTGGGGTGGAGAGGTTGGGTGGAGTGGGGAGATTGGGTGGAGTGGGGAGGTTGGATGGAGTGGGGAGGTTGGGTGGAGTGGGGAGGTTGGGTGAAATGCGGAGGTTGGGTGGAGTGGGGAGGTTGGGTTAAGTGGGGAGTTGGGGTGAAGTGGGGAGGTTGGGTGGAGTGGGAAGGTTGGGTGGTGTGGGGAGGTTGGGTGGGTTGGAGAGGGCTGGGTGGAGTGGAGAGGCCGGGTGGAGTGGGGAGGTTGGGTGGAGTGCGGATGTTGGGTGGAGTGGGCATGTTGGGTGGAGTGGGGAGGTTCGGTGGAGTGCGGAGGTTGGGTTGAGTGGGGAGGTATAGTGGAGAGGGGAGGTTGGCTGAAGTGGGGAGGTTGGGTGGAGTGGGGAGTTTGGATGGAGTGGGGAGGTTGGGTGAAGTGGGGAGTTTGAGTGGAGTGCGGAAGTTGGGTGGAGTGCGGAGGTTGGGTTGAGTGCGGAATTTGGGTGGAGTGCGGAGGTTTGGTGGAGTGCGGAGGTTGGGTGGAGTGGGGAGGTTGGTTGGATTGCGGAGGTTGGGTGGAGTGGGGAGGTATAGTGGAGTGGGGATGATGGCTGAAGTGGGGAGTTTGGGTGGAGTGGGGAGGTTGGATGGAGTGGGGAGGTTGGGTGAAGTGGGGAGGTTGGGTGAAGTGAGGAGGTTGGGTGGAGTGGGGAGGTTGGGTGGAGTGGGGAGGTTGGGTGGAGTGGGGAGGATGGATGGAGTGGGGAGGTTGGGTGAAGTGGGTAGGTTGGGTGGAGTGGGGAGGTTGGGTAGAGTGGGGAAGTTGGGTGGATTGCGGAGGTTAGGTGGAGTGCGGAGGTTGGGTGGAGTGCGGAGGTTGAGTGGAGTGGGGAGTTTGGGTGGAGTGGGGAGGTTGGTGAAGTGGGAAGGTGGAGTGCGGAGGTTGGGTGGAGTTTGTAGGTTGGGTGGAGTGGGGAGTTTGGATGCATTGGGGAGGAATAGTGGTGTGCGGAGGTGGGGGGAGTGTGGAGGTTGGGTGGAGTGCGTATTTATAGTGGAATGAGTTTGGGTGAAGTGGGGAGTTTGGGTGGAGTGGTGAGGTTGGGTGGAGTGGTGAGGTTGGGTGGAGTGGGGAGGTTGTGTGAAGTGGGGAGGTTGGGTGGATTGGGGAGGTTGGGAGGAGTACAGAGGTTGGGTGGAGTGGGGAGATTGGGTGGAGTGGGGAGGTTGAGTGGAGTGGGGAGTTTGGGTGGAGTGGGGAGGTTGGGTGAAGTGGGAAGGTGGAGTGCGGAGGGTGGGTGGAGTTTGTAGGTTGGGTGGAGTGGGGAGTTTTGGTGGAATGGGGAGGTTGGGTGGAGTGGGAAGGTAGGGTCAATTGGGGAGGTTGGTTGGGGTGGAGAGGTTGGGTGGAGTGGGGAGATTGGGTGGAGTGGGGACGTTGGATGGAGTGGGGAGGTTGGGTGGAGTGGGGAGGTTGGGTGGAATGCGGAGGTTGGGTGGAGTGGGGAGGTTGGGTTAAGTGGGGAGTTGGGGTGAAGTGGGGAGGTTGGGTGGAGTGGGAAGGTTGGGTGGTGTGGGGAGGTTGGGTGGAGTGGGGAGGTAGGGTGGAGTGGGAAGGTATAGTGGAGTGAGGAGTTTGGGTAAAGTGCTGAGGATGGGTGGAGTGGGGAGTTTGGGTGGAGTGGGGAGGTAGGGTGGAGTGGGAAGGTATAGTGGAGTGAGGAGTTTGGGTAAAGTGCGGAGGTTGGGTTTGATGGACTGCGAAGGTTGGGTGAAGTGGGGAGGTTGGGACGAGTGTGGAGGTTGGGTGAAGTGGGGAGGTTAGGTGGAGTGGGGAGGTACAGTGGAGTGCGGAGGTTGGGTGAAGTGGGGAGGTTGGGTGGAGTGGGGTGGTTGGGTGGAGTGCGGAATTAGGGTGGAGTGCGGAGGTTGGGTCGAAGGCGGAGGTTGGAAGGACTGCGGAGTTTGGGTGAAGTTGGGATGTTGGGTGGAGTGGTGAGGTTGGGTGGAGTGGTGATGTTGGGTGGAGTGGGGAGGTTGGGTGAAGTGGGGAGGTTGTGTGGAGTGGGGAGGATTGATGGAGTGGGGAGGTTGGGTGAAGTGGGTAGGTTGGGTGGAGTGGGGAGGTTGGGTAGAGTGCGGAATTTGGATGGAGTGCGGAATTTGGGTGTAGTGCGGAGGTTGGGTGGAGTCCGGAGGTTGGGTGGAGTGCGGAAGTTGGGTGGAGTGCGGAATTTGGGTGGATTGCGGAGGTTGTGTGGAGTGCGGAGGTTGGCTGGACTGCGGAGGTTGGGTGAAGTGGGGGGGTTGGATGCAGTGCGTAGTTATAGTGGAGTGCGGTGTTTGGGTGAAGTGGGGAGTTTGGGTGGAGTGGTGAGGTTGGGTGGAGTGGTGAGGTTGGGTGGAGTGGGGAAGTTGTGTGAAGTGGGGAGTTTGGGTGGATTGGGAAGGTTGGGAGGAGTGCAGAGGTTGGGTGGAGTGGGGAGGTTGGGTGGAGTGGGGAGTTTGGGTGGTGTGAGGAGGTTGGGTGAAGTGGGAAGGTTGGGTGAAGTGGGTAGGCTAGGTGGAGTGGGGAGGTTCAGTGGAGTGCGGAGGTTGGGTGAAGTGGGGAGGTTGGGTGGAGTGGGGTGGTTGGGCGGAGTGCGGAATTTGGGTGGAGTGCGGAGGTTGGGTGGAGTGCGGAGGTTGGATGGAATGCGGAAGTTGGGTGAAGTGGGGAAGTTGGGAGGAGTGGGGAGGTTGGGTGAAGTGGGGAGGTTAGGTGCAGTGGGATGTATTGTGGAGTGCGAAGGTGGGGGGAATGTGGAGGTTGGGTGGAGTGCGTAGGCATAGCGGAGTGCGGAGTTTGTGAGGGGTGGGGAGATTGGGTGGAGTGCGGAGGTTGGGTGGAGTAGGGGGTATAGTGGAGTGAGGAGTTTGGGTGGAGAGGGGAGTTTGGCTGGAGTGGGAAGGTTGGGTGGAGTGGTGAGTTTGGGTGGAGTGGGGAGGTTGGGTGAAGTGGGGAGGATGGATGGAGTGAGGAGGTTGGGTGGAGTGGGGAGGTTGGGTGGAGTGCTGAGGTTCGGTGGAGTGCGGAGGTTGGGTGGAGTGGGGAGGTTGGGTGAAGTGGGGAGTTTTGGTGAAGTGGGGAGGTTGGGTGGGTTGGAGAGGCTGGGTGGAGTGGAGAGGCTGGGTGGAGTGGGGAGGTTGGGTGGAGTGCGGATGTTGGGTGGAGTGGGCATGTTGGGGGGAGTGGGGAGGTTCGGTGGAGTGCGGAGGTTGGGTTGAGTGGGGAGGTATAGTGGAGAGGGGAGGTTGGCTGAAGGGGGGAGGTTGGTGGAGTGGGGAGTTTGGATGGAGTGGGGAGGTTGGGTGAAGTGGGGAGGTTGAGTGGAGTGCGGAAGTTGGGTGGAGTGGTGAGGTTGGTTGGAGTGCGGAGGTTGGGTGGAGTGGGGAGGTATACTGGAGTGGGGATGATGGATGAAGTGGGGAGGTTGGGTGGAGTGGGGAGGTTGGATGGAGTGGGGAGGTTGGGTGAAGTGGGGAGGTTGGGTGGAGTGTGGAAGTTGGGTGGAGTGCGGAGGTTGGGTGGAGTGCGGAATTTGGGTGGAGTGCGGAGGTTGGGTGGAGTGCGGAGGATGGATGGTCTGCGGAGATTGGGTGAAGTGGGGAGGTTGGGTGGAGTGCGGAATTTGAGTGGAGTGCGGAGGTTGGGTGGAGTTCGGAGGATTGGTGGACTGCGGAGGTTGGGTGAAGTGGGGAGGTTGGGACGAGTGTGGAGGTTGGGTGAAGTGGGGAGGTTAGGTGCAGTGGGGAGGTTGGGTGCAGTGGGGAGGTATAGTGGAGTGCGGAGGTGGGTGGAGTGTGGAGGTTGGGTGGAGTGCTTAGGAATAGTGGAGTGCGGAGGTTGGGTGAAGTGGGGAGTTTGGGTGTAGTGGTGAAGTTGGGTGGAGTGGTGAGGTTGGGTGGAGTGGGGAGGTTGGGTGAAGTGGGGAGTTTGGGTGGATTGGGGAGGTTGGGTGGAGTGCAGAGGCTGGGTGTAGTGGGGAGGTTGGGTGGAGCGGGGAGGTTGGGTGAAGTGGGGAGGTTGGGTGGAGTGCGGAATTTGGGTGGAGTGCGGAAGTTGGGTGGAGTGCGGCGGTTGGGTGGAATGGGGAGGTTGGGTGGAGTGCGGAGGTTGGGTGGAGTGGGAATGTATAGTGGAGTGGGGAGGTTGGGTAATGTGCTGAAGTTGGGTGGAGTGGGGAGGTTGAGTGAAGAAGGGAGTTTGGCTGGAGTGGGGAGGTTGGTAGGAGTGCGGAGGTTCGGTGGAGTGCGAAAGTTGGGTGGAGTGCGGAAGTTGGGTGGAGTGCGGAGGTTGGTAGGAGTGGGGAGGTTGTGTGAAGTGAGGAGGTTAGATGCAGTGGGGAGATTGGTTGCAGTGGGGAGGTATAGTGGAGTGTGGAGGTGGGGGGCGTGTGGCGGTTGGGTGGAGTGCGTAGGTATAGTGGAGTGCGGAGGTTGGGTGAAGTGGTGATGTTGGGTGGAGTGGGGAGGTTGGGTGAAGTGGGGAGGTTGGGTGGAGTGGGGAGGTTGGGTAGTGTGGGGAGGTTGGGTGGAGTGGGGAGGATGGATGGAGTGGGGAGGTTGGGTGAAGTGGGGATGTTGGGTGGAGTGGGGAGGTTGGTTGGAGTGGGGAGGTTAGGTGGAGTGGGGAGGATGGATGGAGTGGGGAGGTTGGGTGAAGTGGGGATGTTGGGTGGAGTGGGGAGTTTGGGTGGAGTGGTGAGGTTGGGTGGTGTGGTGAGGTTGGGTGGAGTGGGGAGGTTGTGTGAAGTGGGGAGGTTGGTTGGATTGGGAAGTTTGGGTGGAGTGGGGATGTTGGGTGGAGTGTGGAGTTTGGTTGGAGTGGGGAGGTTGATTTAAACCAATATACTTACATGTAGTATCATTTGTATCAACAATCTAATACATACATAAAACGAATATATAAATATAACAAAGCAATCTTACCAGGCCGCTGGTTATATACTGGGTTACTGGGTACAAGTGTTGACCGGTCGCTAGATGTAGTTGTTGACCAGTCGCTGGCCCAGGACAAACTGCGCCTTAGCAGGTGTCCAGCTCAACCAACTGGGCGTGGCCTCATACTACAGTCCCCTCTGGCGACTATCTGTATCCACCAGGTTTACAGTTGGGTGGAGTGCGGAAGTTGGGTGGAGTGCGGAGGTTGGGTGGAGTACGGAGGTTGGATGGACTGCGGAGGTTGGGTGAAGTGGGGAGGTTGGGAGGAGTGAAGAGGTTGGGTGAAGTGAGGAGGTTAGGTGCAGTGGGGAGGTTGGGTGCAGTGGGAAGGTAAAGTGGAGTGCGGGAGTGGGGGGGGGGGGGGGGGGAGTGGAGTTTGAGTGGAGTGGGTAGGTATAGTGGAGTGGGGAGGTTGGGTGAAGTGGGGAGGTTGGGTGGAGTGGGGAGGTTGGGTGGAGTGGGGAAGTTGGGTGAAGTGGGGAGGTTGGTTGGAATGGGGAGGTTGGGTGGAGTGGGGAGGTTGGATGGAGTGCGGAGGTTGGGTGGAGTGGGGAGGTTGGGTGGAGTGCGGAGGTTGGGTGGAGTGGGGAGGTTGGGTGAAGTGGGGAGTTGGGTGAAGTGGGGAGGTTGGGTTGGTTGGGGAGGCTAGATGGAGTGGTGAGGTTCGGTGGAGTGGGCATGTTGGGTGGAGTGGGGAGGTTGGGTGAAGTGGGGAGGTTGGTTGGAATGGGGAGGTTGGGTGGAGCACTAATAACAATAATGCAATACTTGTTGGTTATAATGAACAAACAATTAACGTAATACGTACCCTGTAACTATAATAACTCGCTCTCGCACCACTTGGCGGAGCCGGCGCCTATTTCTGGCAAGCCCGCTTATCTGCAATCGAACAACCAAAGGTGGTAATATATAAGCGTAATATATTCTAGAAACTCGAGTTACATAGTTGCAACAATGCACACAGTATACGACGTAATAATAGTTAGACACGATTGTCTTACGTTCCTTGCATGAGCGCAGCTTTAGAATTGGACTGCCACGCCCTAACCGACCACGCCTATTTTATTAATGTATAAAGTCTAACGAATAACGAATCTAGCCGCAAGATTTAAACCAATATACTTACATGTAGTATCATTTGTAACAACAATCTAATATATACATAAAACGAATATATAAATATAACAAAGCAATCTTACCAGACCGCTGGTTATATACTGGGTTACTGGGTACAAGTGTTGACCGATCGCTAGATGTAGTTGTTGACCAGTCGCTGGCCCAGGGCAAACTGCGTCTCAGCAGTTGTCCAGCTCAACCAGCTGGGCGTGGCCTTATACTACAGTGCCCTCTGGCGACTATCAGTATCCACCAGGGTTACAGTTGGGTGGAGTGCGGAAGTTGGGTGGAGTGCGTAGGTTGGGTGGAGTGCGGAAGTTGGGTGCAGTGCGGAATTTGGGTGGAGTGCGGAGGTTGGGTGGAGTGCGGAGGTTGGATGGACTGCGGAGGTTGGGTGAACTGGCGAGGTTGGGAGGAGTGAAGAGGTTGGGTGAAGTGGGGAGGTTAGGTGCAGTGGGGAGGTTGGGTGCAGTGGGGAGGCTGGGTGCAGTGGGGAGGCATAGTGGAGTGCGGGAGTGGGGGGGGGGGGGGGGGATGGAGTTTGGGTGGAGTGGGGAGGTATAGTGGAGTGGGGAGGTTGGGTGAAGTGGGGAGGTTGGGTGGAGTGGGGAGGTTGGATGGAGTATGGAGGTTGGGTGGAGTGAGGAGGTTGGTTGGAGTGGGGAGGTTAGGTGGAGTGGGGAGGATGGATGGAGTGGGGAGGTTGGGTGAAGTGGGGATGTTGGGTGGAGTGGGGAGTTTGGGTGGAGTGGTGAGGTTGGGTGGTGTGGTGAGGTTGGGTGGAGTGGGGAGGTTGGTTGGATTGGGAAGTTTGGGTGGAGTGGGGATGTTGGGTGTAGTGTGGAGTTTGGTTGGAGTGGGGAGGTTGATTTAAACCAATATACTTACATGTAGTATCATTTGTATCAACAATCTAATACATACATAAAACGAATATATAAATATAACAAAGCAATCTTACCAGGCCGCTTGTTATATACTGGGTTACTGGGTACAAGTGTTGACCGGTCGCTAGATGTAGTTGTTGACCAGTCGCTGGCCCAGGACAAACTGCGCCTCAGCAGGTGTCCAGCTCAACCAGCTGGGCGTGGCCTCATACTACAGTCCCCTCTGGCGACTATCAGTATCCACCAGGTTTACAGTTGGGTGGAGTGCGGAAGTTGGGTGGAGTGCGGAGGTTGGGTGGAGTGCGGAGGTTGGATGGACTGCGGAGGTTGGGTGAAGTGGGGAGGTTGGGAGGAGTGAAGAGGTTGGGTGAAGTGAGGAGGTTAGGTGCAGTGGGGAGGTTGGGTGCAGTGGGAAGGTAAAGTGGAGTGCGGGAGTGGGGGGGGGGGAGTGGAGTTTGAATGGAGTGGGTAGGTATAGTGGAGTGGGGAGGTTGGGTGAAGTGGGGAGGTTGGGTGGAGTGGGGAGGTTGGGTGGAGTGGGGAGGTTGGGTGAAGTGGGGAGGTTGGTTGGAATGGGGAGGTTGGGTGGAGTGGGGAGGTTGGATGGAGTGCGGAGGTTGGGTGGAGTGGGGAGGTTGGGTGGAGTGCGGAGGTTGGGTGGAGTGGGGAGGTTGGGTGAAGTGGGGAGTTGGGTGAAGTGGGGAGGTTGGGTTGGTTGGGGAGGCTAGATGGAGTGGTGAGGTTCGGTGGAGTGGGCATGTTGGGTGGAGTGGGGAGGTTGGGTGAAGTGGGGAGGTTGGTTGGAATGGGGAGGTTGGGTGGAGCACTAATAACAATAATGCAATACTTGTTGGTTATAATGAACAAACAATTAACGTAATACATACCCTGTAACTATAATAATTCGCTCTCGCACCACTTGGCGGAGCCGGCGCCTATTTCTGGCAAGCCCGCTTATCTGCAATCGAACAACCAAAGGTGGTAATATATAAGCGTAATATATTCTAGAAACTCGAGTTACATAGTTGCAACAATGCACACAGTATACGACGTAATAATAGTTAGACACGATTGTCTTACGTTCGTTGCATGAGCGCAGCTTTAGAATTGGACTGCCACGCCCTAACCGACAACGCCTATTTTATTAATGTATAAAGTCTAACGAATAACGAATCTAGCCGCAAGATTTAAACCAATATACTTACATGTAGTATCATTTGTAACAACAATCTAATATATACATAAAACGAATATATAAATATAACAAAGCAATCTTACCAGACCGCTGGTTATATACTGGGTTACTGGGTACAAGTGTTGACCGATCGCTAGATGTAGTTGTTGACCAGTCGCTGGCCCAGGGCAAACTGCGTCTCAGCAGTTGTCCAGCTCAACCAGCTGGGCGTGGCCTTATACTACAGTGCCCTCTGGCGACTATCAGTATCCACCAGCGTTACAGTTGGGTGGAGTGCGGAAGTTGGGTGGAGTGCGTAGGTTGGGTGGAGTGCGGAAGTTGGGTGCAGTGCGGAATTTGGGTGGAGTGCGGAGGTTGGGTGGAGTGCGGAGGTTGGATGGACTGCGGAGGTTGGGTGAACTGGCGAGGTTGGGAGGAGTGAAGAGGTTGGGTGAAGTGGGGAGGTTAGGTGCAGTGGGGAGGTTGGGTGCAGTGGGGAGGCTGGGTGCAGTGGGGAGGCATAGTGGAGTGCGGGAGTGGGGGGGGGGGGGGGGGGGGGGATGGAGTTTGGGTGGAGTGGGGAGGTATAGTGGAGTGGGGAGGTTGGGTGAAGTGGGGAGGTTGGGTGGAGTGGGGAGGTTGGATGGAGTAGGGAGGTTGGGTGAAGTGGGGAGGTTGAGTGGGTTGGGGAGGCTGGGTGGAGTGGGGAGGTTGGGTGGAGGGGGGATGTTGGGTGGAGTGGGGATGTTGGGTGGATTGGGGAGGTTGGGTAAGTGGGAAGGTTGGGTGGAGTGCGGAGGTTTGATGGACTGCAGAGGTTGGGTGAAGTGGGGAGGTTGGGAGGAGTGAAGAGTTTGGGTGAAGTGGGGAGGTTAGGTGCAGTGGTGAGGCTGGGTGAAGTGGGGAGGTTAGGTGGAGTGGGGAGGTACAGTGGAGTGCGGAGTTTGGGTGGAGTGGTGAGGTTGGGTGGAGTGGTGAGGTTGGGTGGAGTGGGGAAGTTGTGTGAAGTGGGGAGTTTGGGTGGATTGGGAAGGTTGGGAGGAGTGCAGAGGTTGGGTGGAGTGGGGAGGTTGGGTGGAGTGGGGAGGTTGGGTGGAGTGGGGAGTTTGGGTGGAGTGAGGAGGTTGGGTGAAGTGGGAAGGTTGGGTGAAGTGGGTAGGCTAGGTGGAGTGGGGAGGTTCAGTGGAGTGCGGAGGTTGGGTGAAGTGGGGAGGTTGGGTGGAGTGGGGTGGTTGGGCGGAGTGCGGAATTTGGGTGGAGTGCGGAGGTTGGGTGGAGTGCGGAGGTTGGATGGAATGCGGAAGTTGGTTGAAGTGGGGAAGTTGGTAGGAGTGGGGAGGTTGGGTGAAGTGGGGAGGTTAGGTGCAGTGGGATGTATTGTGGAGTGCGAAGGTGGGGGGAATGTGGAGGTTGGGTGGAGTGCGTAGGCATAGTGGAGTGCGGAGTTTGTGAGGGGTGGGGAGATTGGGTGGAGTGCGGAGGTTGGGTGGAGTAGGGGGTATAGTGGAGTGAGGAGTTTGGGTGGAGAGGGGAGTTTGGCTGGAGTGGGAAGGTTGGGTGGAGTGGTGAGTTTGGGTGGAGTGGGGAGGTTGGGTGAAGTGGGGAGGATGGATGGAGTGAGGAGGTTGGGTGGAGTGGGGAGGTTGGGTGGAGTGCGGAGGTTCGGTGGAGTGCGGAGGTTGGGTGGAGTGGGGAGGTTGGGTGAAGTGGGGAGTTTTGGTGAAGTGGGGAGGTTGGGTGGGTTGGAGAGGCTGGGTGGAGTGGAGAGGCTGGGTGGAGTGGGGAGGTTGGGTGGAGTACAGAGGTTGGGTGGAGTGGGGAGATTGGGTGGAGTGGGGAGGTTGAGTGGAGTGGGGAGTTTGGGTGGAGTGGGGAGGTTGGGTGAAGTGGGAAGGTGGAGTGCGGAGGGTGGGTGGAGTTTGTAGGTTGGGTGGAGTGGGGAGTTTTGGTGGAATGGGGAGGTTGGGTGGAGTGGGAAGGTAGGGTCAATTGGGGAGGTTGGTTGGGGTGGAGAGGTTGGGTGGAGTGGGGAGATTGGGTGGAGTGGGGACGTTGGATGGAGTGGGGAGGTTGGGTGGAGTGGGGAGGTTGGGTGGAATGCGGAGGTTGGGTGGAGTGGGGAGGTTGGGTTAAGTGGGGAGTTGGGGTGAAGTGGGGAGGTTGGGTGGAGTGGGAAGGTTGGGTGGTGTGGGGAGGTTGGGTGGAGTGGGGAGGTAGGGTGGAGTGGGAAGGTATAGTGGAGTGAGGAGTTTGGGTAAAGTGCTGAGGATGGGTGGAGTGGGGAGTTTGGGTGGAGTGGGGAGGTAGGGTGGAGTGGGAAGGTATAGTGGAGTGAGGAGTTTGGGTAAAGTGCGGAGGTTGGGTTTGATGGACTGCGAAGGTTGGGTGAAGTGGGGAGGTTGGGACGAGTGTGGAGGTTGGGTGAAGTGGGGAGGTTAGGTGGAGTGGGGAGGTACAGTGGAGTGCGGAGGTTGGGTGAAGTGGGGAGGTTGGGTGGAGTGGGGTGGTTGGGTGGAGTGCGGAATTAGGGTGGAGTGCGGAGGTTGGGTCGAAGGCGGAGGTTGGAAGGACTGCGGAGTTTGGGTGAAGTTGGGATGTTGGGTGGAGTGGTGAGGTTGGGTGGAGTGGTGATGTTGGGTGGAGTGGGGAGGTTGGGTGAAGTGGGGAGGTTGTGTGGAGTGGGGAGGATTGATGGAGTGGGGAGGTTGGGTGAAGTGGGTAGGTTGGGTGGAGTGGGGAGGTTGGGTAGAGTGCGGAATTTGGATGGAGTGCGGAATTTGGGTGTAGTGCGGAGGTTGGGTGGAGTCCGGAGGTTGGGTGGAGTGCGGAAGTTGGGTGGAGTGCGGAATTTGGGTGGATTGCGGAGGTTGTGTGGAGTGCGGAGGTTGGCTGGACTGCGGAGGTTGGGTGAAGTGGGGGGGTTGGATGCAGTGCGTAGTTATAGTGGAGTGCGGTGTTTGGGTGAAGTGGGGAGTTTGGGTGGAGTGGTGAGGTTGGGTGGAGTGGTGAGGTTGGGTGGAGTGGGGAAGTTGTGTGAAGTGGGGAGTTTGGGTGGATTGGGAAGGTTGGGAGGAGTGCAGAGGTTGGGTGGAGTGGGGAGGTTGGGTGGAGTGGGGAGTTTGGGTGGTGTGAGGAGGTTGGGTGAAGTGGGAAGGTTGGGTGAAGTGGGTAGGCTAGGTGGAGTGGGGAGGTTCAGTGGAGGGCGGAGGTTGGGTGAAGTGGGGAGGTTGGGTGGAGTGGGGTGGTTGGGCGGAGTGCGGAATTTGGGTGGAGTGCGGAGGTTGGGTGGAGTGCGGAGGTTGGATGGAATGCGGAAGTTGGGTGAAGTGGGGAAGTTGGGAGGAGTGGGGAGGTTGGGTGAAGTGGGGAGGTTAGGTGCAGTGGGATGTATTGTGGAGTGCGAAGGTGGGGGGAATGTGGAGGTTGGGTGGAGTGCGTAGGCATAGCGGAGTGCGGAGTTTGTGAGGGGTGGGGAGATTGGGTGGAGTGCGGAGGTTGGGTGGAGTAGGGGGTATAGTGGAGTGAGGAGTTTGGGTGGAGAGGGGAGTTTGGCTGGAGTGGGAAGGTTGGGTGGAGTGGTGAGTTTGGGTGGAGTGGGGAGGTTGGGTGAAGTGGGGAGGATGGATGGAGTGAGGAGGTTGGGTGGAGTGGGGAGGTTGGGTGGAGTGCTGAGGTTCGGTGGAGTGCGGAGGTTGGGTGGAGTGGGGAGGTTGGGTGAAGTGGGGAGTTTTGGTGAAGTGGGGAGGTTGGGTGGGTTGGAGAGGCTGGGTGGAGTGGAGAGGCTGGGTGGAGTGGGGAGGTTGGGTGGAGTGCGGATGTTGGGTGGAGTGGGCATGTTGGGGGGAGTGGGGAGGTTCGGTGGAGTGCGGAGGTTGGGTTGAGTGGGGAGGTATAGTGGAGAGGGGAGGTTGGCTGAAGGGGGGAGGTTGGTGGAGTGGGGAGTTTGGATGGAGTGGGGAGGTTGGGTGAAGTGGGGAGGTTGAGTGGAGTGCGGAAGTTGGGTGGAGTGGTGAGGTTGGTTGGAGTGCGGAGGTTGGGTGGAGTGGGGAGGTATACTGGAGTGGGGATGATGGATGAAGTGGGGAGGTTGGGTGGAGTGGGGAGGTTGGATGGAGTGGGGAGGTTGGGTGAAGTGGGGAGGTTGGGTGGAGTGTGGAAGTTGGGTGGAGTGCGGAGGTTGGGTGGAGTGCGGAATTTGGGTGGAGTGCGGAGGTTGGGTGGAGTGCGGAGGATGGATGGTCTGCGGAGATTGGGTGAAGTGGGGAGGTTGGGTGGAGTGCGGAATTTGAGTGGAGTGCGGAGGTTGGGTGGAGTTCGGAGGATTGGTGGACTGCGGAGGTTGGGTGAAGTGGGGAGGTTGGGACGAGTGTGGAGGTTGGGTGAAGTGGGGAGGTTAGGTGCAGTGGGGAGGTTGGGTGCAGTGGGGAGGTATAGTGGAGTGCGGAGGTGGGTGGAGTGTGGAGGTTGGGTGGAGTGCTTAGGAATAGTGGAGTGCGGAGGTTGGGTGAAGTGGGGAGTTTGGGTGTAGTGGTGAAGTTGGGTGGAGTGGTGAGGTTGGGTGGAGTGGGGAGGTTGGGTGAAGTGGGGAGTTTGGGTGGATTGGGGAGGTTGGGTGGAGTGCAGAGGCTGGGTGTAGTGGGGAGGTTGGGTGGAGCGGGGAGGTTGGGTGAAGTGGGGAGGTTGGGTGGAGTGCGGAATTTGGGTGGAGTGCGGAAGTTGGGTGGAGTGCGGCGGTTGGGTGGAATGGGGAGGTTGGGTGGAGTGCGGAGGTTGGGTGGAGTGGGAATGTATAGTGGAGTGGGGAGGTTGGGTAATGTGCTGAAGTTGGGTGGAGTGGGGAGGTTGAGTGAAGAAGGGAGTTTGGCTGGAGTGGGGAGGTTGGTAGGAGTGCGGAGGTTCGGTGGAGTGCGAAAGTTGGGTGGAGTGCGGAAGTTGGGTGGAGTGCGGAGGTTGGTAGGAGTGGGGAGGTTGTGTGAAGTGAGGAGGTTAGATGCAGTGGGGAGATTGGTTGCAGTGGGGAGGTATAGTGGAGTGTGGAGGTGGGGGGCGTGTGGCGGTTGGGTGGAGTGCGTAGGTATAGTGGAGTGCGGAGGTTGGGTGAAGTGGTGATGTTGGGTGGAGTGGGGAGGTTGGGTGAAGTGGGGAGGTTGGGTGGAGTGGGGAGGTTGGGTAGTGTGGGGAGGTTGGGTGGAGTGGGGAGGATGGATGGAGTGGGGAGGTTGGGTGAAGTGGGGATGTTGGGTGGAGTGGGGAGGTTGGTTGGAGTGGGGAGGTTAGGTGGAGTGGGGAGGATGGATGGAGTGGGGAGGTTGGGTGAAGTGGGGATGTTGGGTGGAGTGGGGAGTTTGGGTGGAGTGGTGAGGTTGGGTGGTGTGGTGAGGTTGGGTGGAGTGGGGAGGTTGTGTGAAGTGGGGAGGTTGGTTGGATTGGGAAGTTTGGGTGGAGTGGGGATGTTGGGTGGAGTGTGGAGTTTGGTTGGAGTGGGGAGGTTGATTTAAACCAATATACTTACATGTAGTATCATTTGTATCAACAATCTAATACATACATAAAACGAATATATAAATATAACAAAGCAATCTTACCAGGCCGCTGGTTATATACTGGGTTACTGGGTACAAGTGTTGACCGGTCGCTAGATGTAGTTGTTGACCAGTCGCTGGCCCAGGACAAACTGCGCCTTAGCAGGTGTCCAGCTCAACCAACTGGGCGTGGCCTCATACTACAGTCCCCTCTGGCGACTATCTGTATCCACCAGGTTTACAGTTGGGTGGAGTGCGGAAGTTGGGTGGAGTGCGGAGGTTGGGTGGAGTACGGAGGTTGGATGGACTGCGGAGGTTGGGTGAAGTGGGGAGGTTGGGAGGAGTGAAGAGGTTGGGTGAAGTGAGGAGGTTAGGTGCAGTGGGGAGGTTGGGTGCAGTGGGAAGGTAAAGTGGAGTGCGGGAGTGGGGGGGGGGGGGGGGGGGAGTGGAGTTTGAGTGGAGTGGGTAGGTATAGTGGAGTGGGGAGGTTGGGTGAAGTGGGGAGGTTGGGTGGAGTGGGGAGGTTGGGTGGAGTGGGGAAGTTGGGTGAAGTGGGGAGGTTGGTTGGAATGGGGAGGTTGGGTGGAGTGGGGAGGTTGGATGGAGTGCGGAGGTTGGGTGGAGTGGGGAGGTTGGGTGGAGTGCGGAGGTTGGGTGGAGTGGGGAGGTTGGGTGAAGTGGGGAGTTGGGTGAAGTGGGGAGGTTGGGTTGGTTGGGGAGGCTAGATGGAGTGGTGAGGTTCGGTGGAGTGGGCATGTTGGGTGGAGTGGGGAGGTTGGGTGAAGTGGGGAGGTTGGTTGGAATGGGGAGGTTGGGTGGAGCACTAATAACAATAATGCAATACTTGTTGGTTATAATGAACAAACAATTAACGTAATACGTACCCTGTAACTATAATAACTCGCTCTCGCACCACTTGGCGGAGCCGGCGCCTATTTCTGGCAAGCCCGCTTATCTGCAATCGAACAACCAAAGGTGGTAATATATAAGCGTAATATATTCTAGAAACTCGAGTTACATAGTTGCAACAATGCACACAGTATACGACGTAATAATAGTTAGACACGATTGTCTTACGTTCCTTGCATGAGCGCAGCTTTAGAATTGGACTGCCACGCCCTAACCGACCACGCCTATTTTATTAATGTATAAAGTCTAACGAATAACGAATCTAGCCGCAAGATTTAAACCAATATACTTACATGTAGTATCATTTGTAACAACAATCTAATATATACATAAAACGAATATATAAATATAACAAAGCAATCTTACCAGACCGCTGGTTATATACTGGGTTACTGGGTACAAGTGTTGACCGATCGCTAGATGTAGTTGTTGACCAGTCGCTGGCCCAGGGCAAACTGCGTCTCAGCAGTTGTCCAGCTCAACCAGCTGGGCGTGGCCTTATACTACAGTGCCCTCTGGCGACTGTCAGTATCCACCAGGGTTACAGTTGGGTGGAGTGCGGAAGTTGGGTGGAGTGCGTAGGTTGGGTGGAGTGCGGAAGTTGGGTGCAGTGCGGAATTTGGGTGGAGTGCGGAGGTTGGGTGGAGTGCGGAGGTTGGGTGCAGTGCGGAATTTGGGTGGAGTGCGTAGGTTGGGTGGAGTGCGGAAGTTGGGTGCAGGGCGGAATTTGGGTGGAGTGCGGAGGTTGGGTGGAGTGCGGAGGTTGGATGGACTGCGGAGGTTGGGTGAACTGGCGAGGTTGGGAGGAGTGAAGAGGTTGGGTGAAGTGGGGAGGTTATGGGCAGTGGGGAGGTTGGGTGCAGTGGGGAGGCTGGGTGCAGTGGGGAGGTAAAGTGGAGTGCGGGAGTGGGGGGGGGGGAATGGAGTTTGGGTGGAGTGGGGAGGTATAGTGGAGTGGGGAGGTTGGGTGGAGTGGGGAGGTTGGATGGAGTAGGGAGGTGAAGTGGGGAGGTTGGGTGGGTTGGGGAGGCTGGGTGGAGTGGGGAGGTTGGGTGGAGGGGGGATGTTGGGTGGAGTGGGGATGTTGGGTGGATTGGGGATGTTGGGTAAGTGGGGAGGTTGGGTGGAGTGCGGAGGTTTGATGGACTGCAGAGGTTGGGTGAAGTGGGGAGGTTGGGAGGAGTGAAGAGTTTGGGTGAAGTGGGGAGGTTAGGTGCAGTGGTGAGGTTGGGTGAAGTGGGGAGGTTAGGTGGAGTGGGGAGGTACAGTGGAGTGCGGAGTTTGGGTGAAGTGGGGAGGTTGGGTGGAATGCTGAGGTTGGGTGGAGTGCGGAGGTTGGATTGACTGCGGAAGTTGGGTGAAGTGGGGAGGTTGGGAAGAGTGGGGAGGTTGGGTGAAGTGGGGAGGTTAGGTGCAGTGGGGAGGTTGGGTGCAGTGGGAGGTATAGTGCAGTGCGGAGGTGGGAGTGTGGAGTTTGGGTGGAGTGCGTAGCCATAGTGGAGTGCGGAGGTTGGGTGGAGTGAGGAGGTTGGGTGGAGTGCGGATTTTGGTTGGAGTAGGGGGTATAGTGCATTGAGGAGGTTGGGTGAAGTGGTGAGGTTGGGTGGAGTGGTGAGTTTGGGTGGAATGGGGAGGTTGGGTGGAGTGGGAAGGTAGGGTCAATTGGGGAGGTTGGTTGGGGTGGAGAGGTTGGGTGGAGTGGGGAGATTGGGTGGAGTGGGGAGGTTGGATGGGGTGGGGAGGTTGGGTGGAGTGGGGAGGTTGGGTGGAGTGCGGAGGTTGGATGGACTGCGGAGGTGGGGTGAACTGGCGAGGTTAGGAGGAGTGAAGAGGTTGGGTGAAGTGGGGAGGTTAGGTGCAGTGGGGAGGTTGGGTGCAGTGGGGAGGCTGGGTGCAGTGGGGAGGTATAGTGGAGTGCGGGAGTGGGGGGGGGGGGGAATGGAGTTTGGGTGGAGTGGGGAGGTATAGTGGAGTGGGGAGGTTGGGTGAAGTGGGGAGGTTGGGTGGAGTGGGGAGGTTGGATGGAGTAGGGAGGTTGGGTGAAGTGGGGAGGTTGGGTGGGTTGGGGAGGCTGGGTGGAGTGGGGAGGTTGGGTGGAGGGGGGATGTTGGGTGGAGTGGGGATGTTGGGTGGATTGGGGAGGTTGGGTAAGTGGGGAGGTTGGGTGGAGTGCGGAGGTTTGATGGACTGCAGAGGTTGGGTGAAGTGGGGAGGTTGGGAGGAGTGAAGAGTTTGGGTGAAGTGGGGAGGCTAGGTGCAGTGGTGAGGTTGGGTGAAGTGGGGAGGTTAGGTGGAGTGGGGAGGTACAGTGGAGTGCGGAGTTTGGGTGAAGTGGGGAGGTTGGGTGGAATGCTGAGGTTGGGTGGAGTGCGGAGGTTGGATTGACTGCGGAAGTTGGGTGAAGTGGGGAGGTTGGGAAGAGTGGGGAGGTTGGGTGAAGTGGGGAGGTTAGGTGCAGTGGGGAGGTTGGGTGCAGTGGGAGGTATAGTGGAGTGCGGAGGTGGGAGTGTGGAGTTTGGGTGGAGTGCGTAGCCATTGTGGAGTGCAGAGGTTGGGTGCAGTGAGGAGGTTGGGTGGAGTGCGGATTTTGGTTGGAGTAGGGGGTATAGTGGATTGAGGAGGTTGGGTGAAGTGGGGATGTTGGGTGGAGTGGTGAGTTTGGGTGGAATGGGGAGGTTGGGTGGAGTGGGAAGGTAGGGTCAATTGGGGAGGTTGGTTGGGGTGGAGAGGGTGGGTGGAGTGGGGAGATTGGGTGGAGTGGGGAGGTTGGATGGAGTGGGGAGGTTGGGTGGAGTGGGGAGGTTGGGTGGAATGCGGAGTTTGGGTGGAGTGGGGAGGTTGGGTTAAGTGGGGAGTTGGGGTGAAGTGGGGAGGTTGGGTGGAGTGGGAAGGTTGGGTGGTGTGGGGAGGTTGGGTGGAGTGGGGAGTTTGGGTGGAGTGGGGAGGTAGGGTGGAGTGGGAAGGTATAGAGGAGTGGGGAGTTTGGGTAAAGTGCTGAGGATGGGTGGAGTGGGGAGGTTGAGTGGAGAAGGGAGGTTGGATGGATGGACTGCGGAGGTTGGGTTTGATGGACTGCGAAGGTTGGGTGAAGTGGGGAGGTTGGGACGAGTGTGGAGCTTGGGTGAAGTGGGGAGGTTAGGTGCAGTGGGGAGGTTGGGTGCTGTGGGGAGGTATAGTGGAGTGCGGAGGTGGGTGGAGTGTGGAGGTTGGGTGGAGTGCGTAGGTATAGTGGAGTGCGGAGGTTGGGTGAAGTGGGGAGTTTGGGTGGAGTGGTGAGGTTGGGTGGAGTGGTGAGGTTGGGTGGAGCGCAGAGGCTGGGTGGAGTAGGGAGGTTGGGTGGAGTGGGAGGTTGGGTGGAGTACGGAATTTGGGTGGAGTGCGGAGGTTGGGTGGAGTGCGGGGGTTGGGTGGAATGGGGAGGTTGGGTGGAGTGCGGAGGTTGGGTGGAGTGGGAAGGTATAGTGGAGTGGGGAGGTTGGGTAGAGTGCTGAGGTTGGGTGGAGTGGGGAGGTTGAGTGAAGAAGGGAGGTTGGATGGAGTGGTGAGGTTGGCTGGAGTGGGGAGGTTGGTAGGAGTGAGGAATTTGGGTGCAGTGCGGAGGTTGAGTAGAGTGCGGAGGTTCGGTGGAGTGCGAAAGTTGGGTAGAGTGCGGAAGTTGGGTGGAGTGCGGAGGTTGGGTGGAGTGCGGAGGTTGGATGGACTGCGGAGGTTGGGTGAAGTTGGGAGGTTGGGAGGAGTGGGGAGGTTGTGTGAAGTGAGGAGGTTAGGTGCAGTGGGGAGATTGGGTGCTGTGGGGAGGTATAGTGGAGTGCGGAGGAGGGGGGAGTGTGGAGGTTGGGTGGAGTGCGTAGGTATAGTGGAGTGCGGAGGTTGGGTGAAGTGGTGATGTCGGGTGGAGTGGGGAGGTTGGGTGAAGTGAGGAGGTTGGGTGGAGTGGGGAGGTTGGGTAGTGTGGGGAGGTTGGGTGGAGTGGGGAGGATGGACGGAGGGGGAGGTTGGGTGAAGTGGGGAAGATGGGTGTAGTGGGGAGGTTGGGTAGAGTGGGGAAGTTGGGTGGAGTGCGGAGGTTTGGTGGAGTGCGAAAGTTGGGTGGAGTGCGGAAGTTGGGTTGAGTGCGGACGTTGGGTGGAGTGGGGAGGTTGGGTGGAGTGCGGAAGTTGGGTGGAGTGCGGAATTTGGGTGGAGTGCGGAGGTTGGGTGGAGTGCGGAGGTTGGGTGGACTGCGGAGGTTGGGTGAAGTGGGGAGGTTGGGAGGAGGGGGGAGGTTAGGTGCAGTGGAGAGGTAGGTTGCAGTGGGGAGGAATAGTGGAGTGCGGAGATGGGGGGAGTGTGGAGGTTGGGTGGAGTGCGTAGGTATAGTGGAGTGCGGAGGTTGGGTGAAGTGGGGAGTTTGGGTGGAGTGGTGAAGTTGGGTGGTGTGGTGAGGTTGGGTGGAGTGGGGAGGTTGTGTGATGTGGGGAGTTTGGGTGGATTGGGGAGGTTGGGTGGAGTGCAGAGGTTGGGTGGAGTGGGGAGTTTGGGTGGAGTGGGAAGGTTGGGTGAAGTGGGGAGGTTAGGTGGAGTGGGGAGGTTGGTGGAGTGGGGAGGTTGGATGGAGTGGGGAGGTTGGGTGAAGTGGGGAGGTTGGGTGGAGTGGTGAGGTTGGGTGGAGTGGGGAGGTTGGGTAGATTGGGAAAGTTGGGTGGAGTGCGGAGGTTGAGTGGAGTGCGGAGGTTGGGTAAGCAAGTCGAACGACGGTGGTTTGGTATTGAATGCGTTTATTAATATTGAATACGTTCCCAGAGGGCGGCACGCTCAGTAATAGATATATAATATCCTACAATTCATAAATATAATACAATTCCAAGTACGTATATATCAACATATTATATACACCATATATTCTTGTGTTTTTCTATAAATCAATACATTATTACATCAATAGACATTATTACACCTGTAGTAACAGTATTAATAATATAGAACAATCTAACTTGTACACGTTATAATTAAGCACTAGATATAAAGCACTAACAACAACAATGGAATACTTGTTGGTTATAATGAACAAACAATTAACGTAATACATACCCTGTAACTATAATAACTCGCTCTCGCACCACCTGGCGGAGCCGGCCCTTATTTCTGGAAAGCCCGCTTATCTGCAATCGAACAACCAAAGGTGGTAATATATAAGCGTAATATAGTCTATATATCAGGGTAAAGTGCTGAGGTTAGGTGGAGTGGGGAGGTTGAGTGAAGAAGGGAGGTTGGATGGAGTGGTGAGGTGGCTGGAGTGGGGAGGTTGGTAGGAGTGAGGAATTTGGGTGTAGTGCGGAGGTTGAGTGGAGTGCGGAGGTTGGATGGACTGCGGAGGTTGGGTGAAGTTGGGAGGTTGGCAGGAGTGGTGAGTTTGGGTGGAATGGGGAGGTTGGGTGGAGTGGGAAGGTAGGGTGAATTGGGGAGGTTGGTTGGGGTGGAGAGGTTGGGTGGAGTGGGGAGATTGGGTGGAGTGGGGAGGTTGGATGGAGTGGGGAGGTTGGGTGGAGTGGGGAGGTTGGGTGGAATGCGGAGGTTGGGTGGAGTGGGGAGGTTGGGTTAAGTGGGGAGTTGGGGTGAAGTGGGGAGGTTGGGTGGAGTGGGAAGGTTGGGTGGTGTGGGGAGGTTGGGTGGAGTGGGGAGTTTGGGTGGAGTGGGGAGGTAGGGTGGAGTGGGAAGGCATAGTGGAGTGGGGAGTTTGGGTAAAGTGCTGAGGATGGGTGGAGTGGGGAGGTTGAGTGGAGAAGGAGGTTGGATGGATGGACTGCGGAGGTTGGATTTGATGGACTGCGAAGGTTGGGTGAAGTGGGGAGTTTGGGATGAGTGTGGAGGTTGGGTGAAGTGGGGAGGTTAGGTGCAGTGGGGAGGTTGGGTGCTGTGGGGAGGTATAGTGGAGTGCGGAGGTGGGTGGAGTGTGGAGGTTGGGTGGAGTGCGTAGGTATAGTGGAGTGCGGAGGTTGGGTGAAGTAGGGAGTTTGGGTGGAGTGGTGAGGTTGGGTGGAGTGGTGAGGTTGGGTGGAGCGCAGAGGCTGGGTGGAGTAGGGAGGTTGGGTGGAGTGGGGAGGTTGGGTGGAGTACGGAATTTGGTTGGAGTGCGGAGCTTGGGTGGAGTGCGGGGGTTGGGTGGAATGGGGAGGTTGGGTGGAGTGCGGAGGTTGGGTGGAGTGGGAAGGTATAGTGGAGTGGGGAGTTTGGGTAAAGTGCTGAGGTTGGCTGGAGTGGGGAGGTTGGTAGTAGTGAGGAATTTGGGTGGAGTGCGGAGTTTGAGTGGAGTGCGGAGGTTCGGTGGAGTGCGGAGGTAGGGTGAAGTTGGGAGGTTGGGAGGAGTGGGGAGGTTGTGTGAAGTGAGGAGGTTAGGTGCAGTGGGGAGATTGGGTGCTGTGGGGAGGTATAGTGGGGTGCGGAGGTGGGGGGGAGTGTGGAGGTTGGGTGGAGTGCGTAGGTATAGTGGAGTGCGGAGGTTGGGTGAAGTGGTGATGTCGGGTGGAGTGGGGAGGTTGGGTGAAGTGGGGAGGTTGGGTGGAGTGGGGAGGTTGGGTGAAGTGGGGAGGTTGGGTGGAGTGGGGAGGTTGGATGGAGTGGGGAGGTTGGGTGAAGTGGGGAGGTTGGGTGGGTTGGGGAGGCTGGGTGGAGTGGGGAGGGTGGGTGGAGGGGGGATGTTGGGTGGAGTGGGGATGTTGGGTGGATTGGGGAGGTTGGGTAAGTGGGGAGGTTGGGTGGAGTGCGGAGGTTTGATGGACTGCGGAGGTTGGGTGAAGTGGGGAGGTTGGGAGGAGTGAAGAGTTTGGGTGAAGTGGGGAGGTTAGGTGCAGTGGGGAGGTTGGGTGAAGTGGGGAGGTTAGGTGGAGTGGGGAGGTACAGTGGAGTGCGGAGTTTGGGTGAAGTGGGGAGGTTGGGTGGAATGTTGAGGTTGGGTGGAGTGCGGAGGTTGGATGGACTGCGGAAGTTGGGTGAAGTGGGGAGGTTGTGAAGAGTGGGGAGGTTGGGTGAAGTGGGGAGGTTAGGTGCAGTGGGGAGGTTGGGTGCAGTGGGAGGTATAGTGGAGTGCGGAGGTGGGAGTGTGGAGTTTGGGTGGAGTGCGTAGCCATAGTGGAGTGCGGAGGTTGCGTGGAGTGAGGAGGTTGGGTGGAGTGCGGATTTTGGTTGGAGTAGGGGGTATAGTGGATTGAGGAGGTTGGGTGAAGTGGGGAGGTTGGGTGGAGTGGTGAGTTTGGGTGGAATGGGGAGGTTGGGTGGAGTGGGAAGGTAGGGTCAATTGGGGAGGTTGGTTGGGGTGGAGAGGTTTGGTGGAGTGGGGAGATTGTGTGGAGTGGGGAGGTTGGGTGGAATGGGGAGGTTGGGTGGAATGCGGAGGTTGGGTGGAGTGGGGAGGTTGGGTTAAGTGGGGAGTTGGGGTGAAGTGGGGAGGTTGGGTGGAGTGGGAAAGTTGGGTGGTGTGGGGAGGTTGGGTGGAGTGGGGAGTTTGGGTGGAGTGGGGAGGTAGGGTGGAGTGGGAAGGTATAGTGGAGTGGGGACTTTGGGTAAAGTGCTGAGGATGGGTGTAGTGGGGAGGTTGAGTGGAGAAGGGAGGTTGGATGGATGGAATGCGGAGGTTGGGTTTGATGGACTGCGAAGGTTGGGTGAAGTGGGGAGGTTGGGACGAGTGTGGAGGTTGGGTGGAGTGGTGAGGTTGGTTAGAGTGGTGATGTTGGGTGGAGCGCAGAGGCTGGGTGGAGTAGGGAGGTTGGGTGGAGTGGGGAGGTTGGGTGGAGTACGGAATTTGGGTGGAGTGCGGAGGTTGGGTGGAGTGGGAAGGTATAGTGGAGTGGGGAGGTTGGGTAAAGTGCTGAGGTTGGGTGGAGTGGGGAGGTTGAGTGAAGAAGGGAGGTTGGATGGAGTGGTGAGGTTGGCTGGAGTGGGGAGGTTGGTAGGAGTGAGGAATTTGGGTGCAGTGCGGAGGTTGAGTGGAGTGCGGAGGTTCGGTGGAGTGCGAAAGTTGGGTAGAGTGCGGAAGTTGGGTGGAGTACGGAGGTTTGGGTGGAGTGCGGAGGTTGGATGGACTGCGGAGGTTGGGTGAAGTTGGGAGGTTGGGAGGAGTGGGGAGGTTGTGTGAAGTGAGGAGGTTAGGTGCAGTGGGGAGATTGGGTGCTATGGGGAGGTATAGTGGAGTGCGGAGGTGGGGGGAGTGTGGAGGTTGGGTGGAGTGTGTAGGTATAGTGGAGTGCGGAGGTTGGGTGAAGTGGTGATGTCGGGTGGAGTGGGGAGGTTGGGTGAAGTGGGGAGGTTGGGTGGAGTGGGGAGGTTGGGTAGTGTGGGGAGGTTAGGTGGAGAGGGGAGGATGCATGGAATGGGGAGGTTGGGTGAAGTGGGGAGGTTGGGTGGAGTGGGTAGGTTGGGTGGAGTGGGGAGGTTAGGTGGAGTGGGGAGGATGGATGGAGTGGGGAAGTTGGGTGAAGTGGGGAGGTTTGGTGGAGTGCGAAAGTTGGGTGGAGTGCGGAAGTTGGGTTGAGTGCGGACGTTGGGTGGAGTGGGGAGGTTGTGTGGAGTGCTGAAGTTGGGTGGAGTGCGGAATTTGGGTGGAGTGCGGAGGTTGGGTGGAGTGCGGAGGTTGGATGGACTGCGGAGGTTGGGTGAAGTGGGGAGGTTGGGAGGAGGGGGGAGGTTAGGTGCAGTGGGGAGGTAGGTTGCAGTGAGGAGGAATAGTGGAGTGCGGAGATGGGGAGAGTGTGGAGGTTGGGTGGAGTGCGTAGGTATAGTGGAGTGCGGAGGTTGGGTGAAGTGGGGAGTTTGGGTGGAGTGGTGAAGTTGGGTGGTGTGGTGAGGTTGGGTGGAGTGGGGAGGTTGTGTGATGAGGAGGTTGTGGGGAGGTTGGGTGGATTGGGGAGGTTGGGTGGAGTGCAGAGGTTGGGTGGAGTGGGGAGTTTGGGTGGAGTGGGAAGGTTAGGTGAAGTGGGGAGGTTAGGTGGAGTGGGGAGGTTGGTGGAGTGGGGAGGTTGGATGGAGTGGGGAGGTTGAGTGAAGTGGGGAGGTTGGGTGGAGTGGTGAGGTTGGGTGGAGTGGGGAGGTTGGGTAGAGTGGGGAAGTTGGGTGGAGTGCGGAGGTTGAGTGGAATGCGGAGGTTGGGTAAGCAAGTCGAACCCTAACTTGTACACGTTATAATTAAGCACTAGATATAAAGCACTAACAACAATAATGGAATACTTGTTGGTTATAATGAACAAACAATTAACGTAATACATACCCTGTAACTATAATAACTCGCTCTCGCACCACTTGGCGTAGCCGGCGCCTATTTCTGGCAAGCCCGCTTATCTGCAATCGAACAACCAAAGGTGGTAATATATAAGCGTAATATTGTCTATATATAAGGGTAAAGTGCTGAGGTTAGGTGGAGTGGGGAGGTTGAGTGAAGAAGGGAGGTTGGATGCAGTGGTGAGGTGGCTGGAGTGGGGAGGTTGGCAGGAGTGAGGAATTTGGGTGGAGTGCGGATGTTGAGTGGAGTGCGGAGGTTCGGTGGAGTGCGAAAGTTGGGTAGAGTGCGGAAGTTGGGTGGAGTGCGGAGGTTGGGTGGAGTGCGGAGGTTGGATGGACTGCGGAGGTTGGGTGAAGTTGGGAGGTTGGGAGGAGTGGGGAGGTTGTGTGAAGTGAGGAGGATAGGTGCAGTGGGGAGATTGGGTGCAGTGGGGAGGCATAGTGGAGTGCGGAGGTGGGGGGAGTGTGGAGGTTGGGTGGAGTGCGTAGGTATAGTGGAGTGCGGAGGTTGAGTGAAGTGGTGATGTTGGGTGGAGTGGGGAGGTTGGGTGAAGTGGGGAGGTTGGGTGGAGTGGGGAGGTTGGGTAGTGTGGGGAGGTTGGGTGGAGTGGGGAGGATGGATGGAGTGGGGAGGTTGGGTGAAGTGGGGAGGTTGGGTGGAGTGGGGAGGTTGGGTGGAGTGGGGAGGTTAGGTGGTGGAGGGGGGATGTTGGGTGGAGTGGGGATGTTGGGTGGATTGGGGAGGTTGGGTAAGTGGGGAGGCTAGGTGGAGTGGGGAGGTACAGTGGAGTGCGGAGGTTGGGTGAAGTGGGGAGTTAGGTTGGAGTGAGGTGGTTGGGTGGAGTGGCGAGGTTGGGTGGAGTGGGGAGGTTGGGTGGAGTGGGGAGGTTGGATGGAGTGGGGTGGTTGGGTGGAGTGCGGAGGTTGGGTGGAGTTTGTAGGTTGGGTGGAGTGGGGACGTAGGATGAAGTGGAGAGGTTGGGTGGAGTGGGGCGGCATAGTGCAGTGGGGACGTTGGGTGAAGTGGGGAGGTTGGGTGGAGTGGGGAGGTATAGTGGATTGGGGAGGTTGGGTGGAGTGGGGAGGTTGGGTTAAGTGGGGAGTTGGGGTGAAGTGGGGAGGTTGGGTGGAGTGGGAAGGTTGGGTGGTGTGGGGAGGTTGGGTGGAGTGGGGAGTTTGGGAGGAGGGGGGAGGTTAGGTGCAGTGGGGAGGTAGGTTGCAGTGAGGAGGAATAGTGGAGTGCGGAGATGGGGAGAGTGTGGAGGTTGGGTGGAGTGCGTAGGTATAGTGGAGTGCGGAGGTTGGGTGAAGTGGGGAGTTTGGGTGGAGTGGTGAAGTTGGGTGGTGTGGTGAGGTTGGGTGGAGTGGGGAGGTTGTGTGATGAGGAGGTTGTGGGGAGGTTGGGTGGATTGGGGAGGTTGGGTGGAGTGCAGAGGTTGGGTGGAGTGGGGAGTTTGGGTGGAGTGGGAAGGTTAGGTGAAGTGGGGAGGTTAGGTGGAGAGGGGAGGTTGGTGGAGTGGGGAGGTTGGATGGAGTGGGGAGGTTGAGTGAAGTGGGGAGGTTGGGTGGAGTGGTGAGGTTGGGTGGAGTGGGGAGGTTGGGTAGAGTGGGGAAGTTGGGTGGAGTGCGGAGGTTGAGTGGAATGCGGAGGTTGGGTAAGCAAGTCGAACCCTAACTTGTACACGTTATAATTAAGCACTAGATATAAAGCACTAACAACAATAATGGAATACTTGTTGGTTATAATGAACAAACAATTAACGTAATACATACCCTGTAACTATAATAACTCGCTCTCGCACCACTTGGCGGAGCCGGCGCCTATTTCTGGCAAGCCCGCTTATCTGCAATCGAACAACCAAAGGTGGTAATATATAAGCGTAATATTGTCTATATATAAGGGTAAAGTGCTGAGGTTAGGTGGAGTGGGGAGGTTGAGTGAAGAAGGGAGGTTGGATGCAGTGGTGAGGTGGCTGGAGTGGGGAGGTTGGCAGGAGTGAGGAATTTGGGTGGAGTGCGGATGTTGAGTGGAGTGCGGAGGTTCGGTGGAGTGCGAAAGTTGGGTAGAGTGCGGAAGTTGGGTGGAGTGCGGAGGTTGGGTGGAGTGCGGAGGTTGGATGGACTGCGGAGGTTGGGTGAAGTTGGGAGGTTGGGAGGAGTGGGGAGGTTGTGTGAAGTGAGGAGGATAGGTGCAGTGGGGAGATTGGGTGCAGTGGGGAGGCATAGTGGAGTGCGGAGGTGGGGGGAGTGTGGAGGTTGGGTGGAGTGCGTAGGTATAGTGGAGTGCGGAGGTTGAGTGAAGTGGTGATGTTGGGTGGAGTGGGGAGGTTGGGTGGAGTGGGGAGGTTGGGTAGTGTGGGGAGGTTGGGTGGAGTGGGGAGGATGGATGGAGTGGGGAGGTTGGGTGAAGTGGGGAGGTTGGGTGGAGTGGGGAGGTTGGGTGGAGTGGGGAGGTTAGGTGGAGGGGGGATGTTTGGTGGAGTGGGGATGTTGGGTGGATTGGGTAGGTTGGGTAAGTGGGGAGGCTAGGTGGAGTGGGGAGGTACAGTGGAGTGCGGAGGTTGGGTGAAGTGGGGAGTTAGGTTGGAGTGAGGTGGTTGGGTGGAGTGGCGAGGTTGGGTGGAGTGGGGAGGTTGGGTGGAGTGGGGAGGTTGGATGGAGTGGGGTGGTTGGGTGGAGTGCGGAGGTTGGGTGGAGTTTGTAGGTTGGGTGGAGTGGGGACGTAGGATGAAGTGGAGAGGTTGGGTGGAGTGGGGCGGCATAGTGCAGTGGGGACGTTGGGTGAAGTGGGGAGGTTGGGTGGAGTGGGGAGGTATAGTGGATTGGGGAGGTTGGGTGGAGTGGGGAGGTTGGGTTAAGTGGGGAGTCGGGGTGAAGTGGGGAGGTTGGGTGGAGTGGGAAGGTTGGGTGGTGTGGGGAGGTTGGGTGGAGTGGGGAGTTTGGGTGGAGTGGGGAGGTAGGGTGGAGTGGGAAGGCATAGTGGAGTGGGGAGTTTCGGTAAAGTGCTGAGGATGGGTGGAGTGGGGAGGTTGAGTGGAGAAGGAGGTTGGATGGATGGACTGCGGAGTTTGGATTTGATGGACTGCGAAGGTTGGGTGAAGTGGGGAGTTTGGGATGAGTGTGGAGGTTGGGTGAAGTGGGGAGGTTAGGTGCAGTGGGGAGGTTGGGTGCTGTGGGGAGGTATAGTGGAGTGCGGAGGTGGGTGGAGTGTGGAGGTTGGGTGGAGTGCGTAGGTATAGTGGAGTGCGGAGGTTGGGTGAAGTGGGGAGTTTGGGTGGAGTGGAGAGGTTGGGTGGAGTGGTGAGGTTGGGTGGAGCGCAGAGGCTGGGTGGAGTGTGGAGGTTGGGTGGAGTGTGTAGGTATAGTGGAGTGCGGAGGTTGGGTGAAGTGGTGATGTCGGGTGGAGTGGGGAGGTTGGGTGAAGTGGGGAGGTTGGGTGGAGTGGGGAGGTTGGGTAGTGTGGGGAGGTTAGGTGGAGAGGGGAGGATGCATGGAATGGGGAGGTTGGGTGAAGTGGGGAGGTTGGGTGGAGTGAGTAGGTTGGGTGGAGTGGGGAGGTTAGGTGGAGTGGGGAGGATGGATGGAGTGGAGAAGTTGGGTGAAGTGGGGAGGTTTTGTGGAGTGCGAAAGTTGGGTGGAGTGCGGAAGTTGGGTTGAGTGCGGACGTTGGGTGGAGTGGGGAGGTTGTGTGGAGTGCTGAAGTTGGGTGGAGTGCGGAATTTGGGTGGAGTGCGGAGGTTGGGTGGAGTGCGGAAGTTGGATGGACTGCGGAGGTTGGGTGAAGTGGGGAGGTTGGGAGGAGGGGGGAGGTTAGGTGCAGTGGGGAGGTAGGTTGCAGTGAGGAGGAATAGTGGAGTGCGGAGATGGGGAGAGTGTGGAGGTTGGGTGGAGTGCGTAGGTATAGTGGAGTGCGGAGGTTGGGTGAAGTGGGGAGTTTGGGTGGAGTGGTGAAGTTGGGTGGTGTGGTGAGGTTGGGTGGAGTGGGGAGGTTGTGTGATGAGGAGGTTGTGGGGAGGTTGGGTGGATTGGGGAGGTTGGGTGGAGTGCAGAGGTTGGGTGGAGTGGGGAGTTTGGGTGGAGTGGGAAGGTTAGGTGAAGTGGGGAGGTTAGGTGGAGTGGGGAGGTTGGTGGAGTGGGGAGGTTGGATGGAGTGGGGAGGTTGAGTGAAGTGGGGAGGTTGGGTGGAGTGGTGAGGTTGGGTGGAGTGGGGAGGTTGGGTAGAGTGGGGAAGTTGGGTGGAGTGCGGAGGTTGAGTGGAATGCGGAGGTTGGGTAAGCAAGTCGAACCCTAACTTGTACACGTTATAATTAAGCACTAGATATAAAGCACTAACAACAATAATGGAATACTTGTTGGTTATAATGAACAAACAATTAACGTAATACATACCCTGTAACTATAATAACTCGCTCTCGCACCACTTGGCGTAGCCGGCGCCTATTTCTGGCAAGCCCGCTTATCTGCAATCGAACAACCAAAGGTGGTAATATATAAGCGTAATATTGTCTATATATCAGGGTAAAGTGCTGAGGTTAGGTGGAGTGGGGAGGTTGAGTGAAGAAGGGAGGTTGGATGCAGTGGTGAGGTGGCTGGAGTGGGGAGGTTGGCAGGAGTGAGGAATTTGGGTGGAGTGCGGATGTTGAGTGGAGTGCGGAGGTTCGGTGGAGTGCGAAAGTTGGGTAGAGTGCGGAAGTTGGGTGGAGTGCGGAGGTTGGGTGGAGTGCGGAGGTTGGATGGACTGCGGAGGTTGGGTGAAGTTGGGAGGTTGGGAGGAGTGGGGAGGTTGTGTGAAGTGAGGAGGATAGGTGCAGTGGGGAGATTGGGTGCAGTGGGGAGGCATAGTGGAGTGCGGAGGTGGGGGGAGTGTGGAGGTTGGGTGGAGTGCGTAGGTATAGTGGAGTGCGGAGGTTGAGTGAAGTGGTGATGTTGGGTGGAGTGGGGAGGTTGGGTGAAGTGGGGAGGTTGGGTGGAGTGGGGAGGTTGGGTAGTGTGGGGAGGTTGGGTGGAGTGGGGAGGATGGATGGAGTGGGGAGGTTGGGTGAAGTGGGGAGGTTGGGTGGAGTGGGGAGGTTGGGTGGAGTGGGGAGGTTAGGTGGAGGGGGGATGTTGGGTGGAGTGGGGATGTTGGGTGGATTGGGGAGGTTGGGTAAGTGGGGAGGCTAGGTGGAGTGGGGAGGTACAGTGGAGTGCGGAGGTTGGGTGAAGTGGGGAGTTAGGTTGGAGTGAGGTGGTTGGGTGGAGTGGCGAGGTTGGGTGGAGTGGGGAGGTTGGGTGGAGTGGGGAGGTTGGATGGAGTGGGGTGGTTGGGTGGAGTGCGGAGGTTGGGTGGAGTTTGTAGGTTGGGTGGAGTGGGGACGTAGGATGAAGTGGAGAGGTTGGGTGGAGTGGGGCGGCATAGTGCAGTGGGGACGTTGGGTGAAGTGGGGAGGTTGGGTGGAGTGGGGAGGTATAGTGGATTGGGGAGGTTGGGTGGAGTGGGGAGGTTGGGTTAAGTGGGGAGTTGGGGTGAAGTGGGGAGGTTGGGTGGAGTGGGAAGGTTGGGTGGTGTGGGGAGGTTGGGTGGAGTGGGGAGTTTGGGTGGAGTGGGGAGGTAGGGTGGAGTGGGAAGGCATAGTGGAGTGGGGAGTTTCGGTAAAGTGCTGAGGATGGGTGGAGTGGGGAGGTTGAGTGGAGAAGGAGGTTGGATGGATGGACTGCGGAGGTTGGATTTGATGGACTGCGAAGGTTGGGTGAAGTGGGGAGTTTGGGATGAGTGTGGAGGTTGGGTGAAGTGGGGAGGTTAGGTGCAGTGGGGAGGTTGGGTGCTGTGGGGAGGTATAGTGGAGTGCGGAGGTGGGTGGAGTGTGGAGGTTGGGTGGAGTGCGTAGGTATAGTGGAGTGCGGAGGTTGGGTGAAGTGGGGAGTTTGGGTGGAGTGGTGAGGTTGGGTGGAGTGGTGAGGTTGGGTGGAGCGCAGAGGCTGGGTGGAGTAGGGAGGTTGGGTGGAGTGGGGAGGTTGGGTGGAGTACGGAATTTGGGTGGAGTGCGGAGCTTGGGTGGAGTGCGGGGGTTGGGTGGAATGGGGAGGTTGGGTGGAGTGCGGAGGTTGGGTGGAGTGGGGAGGTTGGTAGGAGTGAGGAATTTGGGTGGAGTGCGGAGGTTGAGTGGAGTGCGGAGGTTCGGTGGAGTGCGGAGGTTGGGTGAAGTTGGGAGGTTGGGAGGAGTGGGGAGGTTGTGGGAAGTGAGGAGTTTAGGTGCAGTGGGGAGATTGGGTGCTGTGGGGAGGTATAGTGGGGTGCGGAGGTGGGGGGAGTGTGGAGGTTGGGTGGAGTGCGTAGGTATAGTGGAGTGCGGAGGTTGGGTGAAGTGGTGATGTCGGGTGGAGTGGGGAGGTTGGGTGAAGTGGGGAGGTTGGGTGGAGTGGGGAGGTTGGGTGAAGTGGGGAGGTTGGGTGGAGTGGGGAGGTTGGATGGAGTGGGGAGGTTGGGTGAAGTGGGGAGGTTGGGTGGGTTGGGGAGGCTGGGTGGAGTGGGGAGGTTGGGTGGAGGGAGGATGTTTATGTGGAGTGGGGATGTTGGGTGGATTGGGGAGGTTGGGTGAAGTGGGGAGGTTGGGAGGAGTGAAGAGTTTGGGTGAAGTGGGGAGGTTAGGTACAGTGGGGAGGTTGGCTGAAGTGGGGAGGTTAGGTGGAGTGGGGAGGTACAGTGGAGTGCGGAGTTTGGGTGAAGTGGGGAGGTTGGGTGGAATGTTGAGGTTGGGTGGAGTGCGGAGGTTGGATGGACTGCGGAAGTTGGGTGAAGTGGGGAGGTTGTGAAGAGTGGGGAGGTTGGGTGAAGTGGGGAGGTTAGATGCAGTGGGGAGGTTGGGTGCAGTGGGAGGTATAGTGGAGTGCGGAGGTGGGAGTGTGGAGTTTGGGTGGAGTGCGTAGCCATAGTGGAGTGCGGAGGTTGGGTGGAGTGAGGAGGTTGGGTGGAGAGCGGATTTTGGTTGGAGTAGGGGGTATAGTAGATTGAGGAGGTTGGGTGAAGTGGGGAGGTTGGGTGGAGTGGTGAGTTTGGGTGGAATGGGGAGGTTGGGTGGAGTGGGAAGGTAGGGTCAATTGGGGAGGTTGGTTGGGGTGGAGAGGTTGGGTGGAGTGGGGAGATTGGGTGGAGTGGGGAGGTTGGGTGGAGTGGGGAGGTTGGGTGGAATGCGGAGGTTGGGTGGAGTGGGGAGGTTGGGTTATGTGGGGAGTTGGGGTGAAGTGGGGAGGTTGGGTGGATTGGGAAGGTTGGGTGGTGTGGGGAGGTTGGGTGGAGTGGGGAGGTTGGGTGAAGTGGGGAGGTTGGGTGGAGTGGGGAGGTTGGGTGGAGTGGGGAGGTTAGGTGGAGGGGGGATGTTGGGTGGAGTGGGGATGTTGGGTGGATTGGGGAGGTTGGGTAAGTGGGGAGGTTAGGTGGAGTGGGGAGGTACAGTGGAGTGCGGAGGTTGGGTGAAGTGGGGAGTTAGGTTGGAGTGAGGTGGTTGGGTGGAGTGGCGAGGTTGGGTGGAGTGGGGAGGTTGGGTGGAGTGGGGAGGTTGGATGGAGTGGGGTGGTTGGGTGGAGTGCGGAGGTTGGGTGGAGTTTGTAGGTTGGGTGGAGTGGGGACGTAGGATGAAGTGGAGAGGTTGGGTGGAGTGGGGCGGCATAGTGCAGTGGGGACGTTGGGTGAAGTGGGGAGGTTGGGTGGAGTGGGGAGGTATACTGGATTGGGGAGGTTGGGTGGAGTGGGGAGGTTGGGTTAAGTGGGGAGTTGGGGTGAAGTGGGGAGGTTGGGTGGAGTGGGAAGGTTGGGTGGTGTGGGGAGGTTGGGTGGAGTGGGGAGTTTGGGTGGAGTGGGGAGGTAGGGTGGAGTGGGAAGGCATAGTGGAGTGGGGAGTTTGGGTAAAGTGCTGAGGATGGGTGGAGTGGGGAGGTTGAGTGGAGAAGGAGGTTGGATGGATGGACTGCGGAGGTTGGATTTGATGGACTGCGAAGGTTGGGTGAAGTGGGGAGTTTGGGATGAGTGTGGAGGTTGGGTGAAGTGGGGAGGTTAGGTGCAGTGGGGAGGTTAGGTGCTGTGGGGAGGTATAGTGGAGTGCGGAGGTGGGTGGAGTGTGGAGGTTGGGTGGAGTGCGTAGGTATAGTGGAGTGCGGAGGTTGGGTGAAGTGGGGAGTTTGGGTGGAGTGGTGAGGTTGGGTGGAGTGGTGAGGTTGGGTGGAGCGCAGAGGCTGGGTGGAGTAGGGAGGTTGGGTGGAGTGGGGAGGTTGGGTGGAGTACGGAATTTGGGTGGAGTGCGGAGCTTGGGTGGAGTGCGGGGGTTGGGTGGAATGGGGAGGTTGGGTGGAGTGGGAAGGCATAGTGGAGTGGGGAGTTTGGGTAAAGTGCTGAGGTTGGCTGGAGTGGGGAGGTTGGTAGGAGTGAGGAATTTGGGTGGAGTGCGGAGGTTGAGTGGAGTGCGGAGGTTCGGTGGAGTGCGGAGGTTGGGTGAAGTTGGGAGGTTGGGAGGAGTGGGGAGGTTGTGTGAAGTGAGGAGGTTAGGTGCAGTGGGGAGATTGGGTGCTGTGGGGAGGTATAGTGGGGTGCGGAGGTGGGGGGAGTGTGGAGGTTGGGTGGAGTGCGTAGGTATAGTGGAGTGCGGAGGTTGGGTGAAGTGGTGATGTCGGGTGGAGTGGGGAGGTTGGGTGAAGTGGGGAGGTTGGGTGGAGTGGGGAGGTTGGGTAGTGTGGGGAGGTTGGGTGGAGAGGGGAGGATGCATGGAGTGGGGAGGTTGTGTGAAGTGGGGAGGTTGGGTGGAGTGGGGAGGTTGGGTGAAGTGGGGAGGTTGGGTGGAGTGGGGAGGTTGGATGGAGTGGGGAGGTTGGGTGAAGTGGGGAGGTTGGGTGGGTTGGGGAGGCTGGGTGAAGTGGGGAGGTTGGGTGGAGGGGGGATGTTGGGTGGAGTGGGGATGTTGGGGGGATTGGGTAGGTTGGGTAAGTGGGGAGTTTGGGTGGAGTGCGGAGGTTTGATGGACTGCGGAGGTTGGGTGAAGTGGGGAGGTTGGGAGGAGTGAAGAGTTTGGGTGAAGTGGGGAGGTTAGGTGCAGTGGGGAGGTTGGCTGAAGTGGGGAGGTTAGGTGGAGTTGGGAGGTACAGTGGAGTGCGGAGTTTGGGTGAAGTGGGGAGGTTGGGTGGAATGTTGAGGTTGGGTGGAGTGCGGAGGTTGGATGGACTGCGGAAGTTGGGTGAAGTGGGGAGGTTGTGAAGAGTGGGGAGGTTGGGTGAAGTGGGGAGGTTAGGTGCAGTGGGGAGGTTGGGTGCAGTGGGAGGTATAGTGGAGTGCGGAGGTGGGAGTGTGGAGTTTGGGTGGAGTGCGTAGCCATAGTGGAGTGCGGAGGTTGGGTGGAGTGAGGAGGTTGGGTGGAGTGCGGATTTTGGTTGGAGTAGGGGGTATAGTGGATTGAGGAGGTTGGGTGAAGTGGGGAGGTTGGATGGAGTGGTGAGTTTGGGTGGAATGGGGAGGTTGGGTGGAGTGGGAAGGTAGGGTCAATTGGGGAGGTTGGTTGGGGTGGAGAGGTTGGGTGGAGTGGGGAGATTGGGTGGAGTGGGGAGGTTGGGTGGAGTGGGGAGGTTGGGTGGAATGCGGAGGTTGGGTGGAGTGGGGAGGTTGGGTTAAGTGGGGAGTTGGGGTGAAGTGGGGAGGTTGGGTGGAGTGGGAAGGTTGGGTGGTGTGGGGAGGTTGGGTGGAGTGGGGAGTTTGGGTGGAGTGGGGAGGTAGGGTGGAGTGGGAAGGTATAGTGGAGTGGGGACTTTGGGTAAAGTGCTGAGGATGGGTGTAGTGGGGAGGTTGAGTGGAGAAGGGAGGTTGGATGGATGGAATGCGGAGGTTGGGTTTGATGGACTGCGAAGGTTGGGTGAAGTGGGGAGGTTGGGACGAGTGTGGAGGTTGGGTGAAGTGGGGAGGTTGGGACGAGTGTGGAGGTTGGGTGGAGTGGTGAGGTTGGTTGGAGTGGTGAGGTTGGGTGGAGCGCAGAGGCTGGGTGGAGTAGGGAGGTTGGGTGGAGTGGGGAGGTTGGGTGGAGTACGGAATTTGGGTGGAAGGCGGAGGTTAGGTGGAGTGCGGGGGTTCGGTGGAATGGGGAGGTTGGGTGGAGTGCGGAGGTTGGGTGGAGTGGGAAGGTATAGTGGAGTGGGAAGTTGGGTAAAGTGCTGAGGTTGGGTGGAGTGGGGAGGTTGAGTGAAGAAGGGAGGTTGGATGGAGTGGTGAGGTTGGCTGGAGTGGGGAGGTTGGTAGGAGTGAGGAATTTGGGTGCAGTGCGGAGGTTGAGTGGAGTGCGGAGGTTCGGTGGAGTGCGAAAGTTGGGTAGAGTGCGGAAGTTGGGTGGAGTACGGAGGTTGGGTGGAGTGCGGAGGTTGGATGGACTGCGGAGGTTGGGTGAAGTTGGGAGGTTGGGAGGAGTGGGGAGGTTGTGTGAAGTGAGGAGGTTAGGTGCAGTGGGGAGGTTGGGTGGAGTGGGGAGGTTGGGTGAAGTGGGGAGGTTGGGTGGAGTGGGGAGGTTGGGTGGAGTGGGGAGGTTAGGTGGAGGGGGGATGTTGGGTGGAGTGGGGATGTTGGGTGGATTGGGGAGGTTGGGTAAGTGGGGAGGTTAGGTGGAGTGGGGAGGTACAGTGGAGTGCGGAGGTTGGGTGAAGTGGGGAGTTAGGTTGGAGTGAGGTGGTTGGGTGGAGTGGCGAGGTTGGGTGGAGTGGGGAGGTTGGGTGGAGTGGGGAGGTTGGATGGAGTGGGGTGGTTGGGTGGAGTGCGGAGGTTGGGTGGAGTTTGTAGGTTGGGTGGAGTGGGGACGTAGGTTGAAGTGGAGAGGTTGGGTGGAGTGGGGCGGCATAGTGCAGTGGGGACGTTGGGTGAAGTGGGGAGGTTGGGTGGAGTGGGGAGGTATACTGGATTGGGGAGGTTGGGTGGAGTGGGGAGGTTGGGTTAAGTGGGGAGTTGGGGTGAAGTGGGGAGGTTGGGTGGAGTGGGAGGGTTGGGTGGTGTGGGGAGGTTGGGTGGAGTGGGGAGTTTGGGTGGAGTGGGGAGGTAGGGTGGAGTGGGAAGGCATAGTGGAGTGGGGAGTTTGGGTAAAGTGCTGAGGATGGGTGGAGTGGGGAGGTTGAGTGGAGAAGGAGGTTGGATGGATGGACTGCGGAGGTTGGATTTGATGGACTGCGAAGGTTGGGTGAAGTGGGGAGTTTGGGATGAGTGTGGAGGTTGGGTGAAGTGGGGAGGTTAGGTGCAGTGGGGAGGTTGGGTGCTGTGGGGAGGTATAGTGGAGTGCGGAGGTGGGTGGAGTGTGGAGGTTGGGTGGAGTGCGTAGGTATAGTGGAGTGCGGAGGTTGGGTGAAGTGGGGAGTTTGGGTGGAGTGGTGAGGTTGGGTGGAGTGGTGAGGTTGGGTGGAGCGCAGAGGCTGGGTGGAGTAGGGAGGTTGGGTGGAGTGGGGAGGTTGGGTGGAGTACGGAATTTGGGTGGAGTGCGGAGCTTGGGTGGAGTGCGGGGGTTGGGTGGAATGGGGAGGTTGGGTGGAGTGCGAAGGTTGGGTGGAGTGGGAAGGTATAGTGGAGTGGGGAGTTTGGGTAAAGTGCTGAGGTTGGCTGGAGTGGGGAGGTTGGTAGGAGTGAGGAATTTGGGTGAAGTTGGGAGGTTGGGAGGAGTGGGGAGGTTGTGTGAAGTGAGGAGGTTAGGTGCAGTGGGGAGATTGGGTGCTGTGGGGAGGTATAGTGGGGTGCGGAGGTGGGGGGAGTGTGGAGGTTGGGTGGAGTGCGTAGGTATAGTGGAGTGCGGAGGTTGGGTGAAGTGGTGATGTCGGGTGGAGTGGGGAGGTTGGGTGAAGTGGGGAGGTTGGGTGGAGTGGGGAGGTTGGGTAGTGTGGGGAGGTTGGGTGGAGAGGGGAGGATGCATGGAGTGGGGAGGTTGGGTGAAGTGGGGAGGTTGGGTGGAGTGGGGAGGTTGGGTGAAGTGGGGAGGTTGGGTGGAGTGGGGAGGTTGGATGGAGTGGGGAGGTTGGGTGAAGTGGGGAGGTTGGGTGGGTTGGGGAGGCTGGGTGGAGTGGGGAGGTTGGGGGGAGGGGGGATGTTGGGTGGAGTGGGGATGTTGGGTGGATTGGGGAGGTTAGGTAAGTGGGGAGGTTGGGTGGAGTGCGGAGGTTTGATGGACTGCGGAGGTTGGGTGAAGTGGGGAGGTTGGGAGGAGTGAAGAGTTTGGGTGAAGTGGGGAGGTTAGGTGCAGTGGGGAGGTTGGCTGAAGTGGGGAGGTTAGGTGGAGTGGGGAGGTACAGTGGAGTGCGGAGTTTGGGTGAAGTGGGAAGGTTGGGTGGAATGTTGAGGTTGGGTGGAGTGCGGAGGTTGGATGGACTGCGGAAGTTGGGTGAAGTGGGGAGGTTGTGAAGAGTGGGGAGGTTGGGTGAAGTGGGGAGGTTAGGTGCAGTGGGGAGGTTGGGTGCAGTGGGAGGTATAGTGGAGTGCGGAGGTGGGAGTGTGGAGTTTGGGTGGAGTGCGTAGCCATAGTGGAGTGCGGAGGTTGGGTGGAGTGAGGAGGTTGGGTGGAGTGCGGATTTTGGTTGGAGTAGGGGGTATAGTGGATTGAGGAGGTTGGGTGAAGTGGGGAGGTTGGATGGAGTGGTGAGTTTGGGTGGAATGGGGAGGTTGGGTGGAGTGGGAAGGTAGGGTCAATTGGGGAGGTTGGTTGGGGTGGAGAGGTTGGGTGGAGTGGGGAGATTGGGTGGAGTGGGGAGGTTGGGTGGAGTGGGGAGGTTGGGTGGAATGCGGAGGTTGGGAGGAGTGGGGAGGTTGGGTTAAGTGGGGAGTTGGGGTGAAGTGGGGAGGTTGGGTGGAGTGGGAAGGTTGGGTGGTGTGGGGAGGTTGGGTGGAGTGGGGAGTTTGGGTGGAGTGGGGAGGTAGGGTGGAGTGGGAAGGTATAGTGGAGTGGGGACTTTGGGTAAAGTGCTGAGGATGGGTGTAGTGGGGAGGTTGAGTGGAGAAGGGAGGTTGGATGGATGGAATGCGGAGGTTGGGTTTGATGGACTGCGAAGGTTGGGTGAAGTGGGGAGGTTGGGACGAGTGTGGAGGTTGGGTGAAGTGGGGAGGTTGGGACGAGTGTGGAGGTTGGGTGGAGTGGTGAGGTTGGTTGGAGTGGTGAGGTTGGGTGGAGCGCAGAGGCTGGGTGGAGTAGGGAGGTTGGGTGGAGTGGGGAGGTTGGGTGGAGTACGGAATTTGGGTGGAAGGCGGAGGTTAGGTGGAGTGCGGGGGTTCGGTGGAATGGGGAGGTTGGGTGGAGTGCGGAGGTTGGGTGGAGTGGGAAGGTATAGTGGAGTGGGAAGTTGGGTAAAGGGCTGAGGTTGGGTGGAGTGGGGAGGTTGAGTGAAGAAGGGAGGTTGGGTGGAGTGGTGAGGTTGGCTGGAGTGGGGAGGTTGGTAGGAGTGAGGAATTTGGGTGGAGTGCGGAGGTTGAGTGGAGTGCGGAGGTTCGGTGGAGTGCGAAAGTTGGGTAGAGTGCGGAAGTTGGGTGGAGTACGGAGGTTGGGTGGAGTGCGGAGGTTGGATGGACTGCGAAGGTTGGGTGAAGTTGGGAGGTTGGGAGGAGTGGGGAGGTTGTGTGAAGTGAGGAGGTTAGGTGCAGTGGGGAGATTGGGTGCTATGGGGAGGTATAGTGGAGTGCGGAGGTGGGGGGAGTGTGGAGGTTGGGTGGAGAGTGTAGTTATAGTGGAGTGCGGAGGTTGGGTGAAGTGGTGATGTCGGGTGGAGTGGGGAGGTTGGGTGAAGTGGGGAGTTTGGGTGGAGTGGGGAGGTTGGGTAGTGTGGGGAGGTTAGGTGGAGAGGGGAGGATGCATGGAATGGGGAGGTTGGGTGAAGTGGGGAGGTTGGGTGGAGTGGGGAGGTTGGGTGGAGTGGGGAGGTTAGGTGGAGTGGGGAGGATGGATGGAGTGGGGAGGTTGGGTGAAGTGGGGAAGTTGAGTGGAGTGGGGAAGTTGGGTGGAGTGCGGAGGTTTGGTGGAGTGCGAAAGTTGGGTGGAGTGCGGAAGTTGGGTTGAGTGCGGACGTTGGGTGGAGTGGGGAGGTTGTGTGGAGTGCGGAAGTTGGGTGGAGTGCGGAATTTGGGTGGAGTGCGGAGGTTGGGTGGAGTGCGGAGGTTGGATGGACTGCGGAGGTTGGGTGAAGTGGGGAGGTTGGGAGGAGGGGGGAGGTTAGGTGCAGTGGGGAGGTAGGTTGCAGTGAGGAGGAATAGTGGAGTGCGGAGATGGGGGGAGTGTGGAGGTTGGGTGGAGTGCGTAGGTATAGTGGAGTGCGGAGGTTGGGTGAAGTGGGGAGTTTGGGTGGAGTGGTGAAGTTGGGTGGTGTGGTGAGGTTGGGTGGAGTGGGGAGGTTGTGTGATGAGGAGGTTGTGGGGAGGTTGGGTGGATTGGGGAGGTTGGGTGGAGTGCAGAGGTTGGGTGGAGTGGGGAGTTTGGGTGGAGTGGGAAGGTTAGGTGAAGTGGGGAGGTTAGGTGGAGTGGGGAGGTTGGTGGAGTGGGGAGGTTGGATGGAGTGGGGAGGTTGAGTGAAGTGGGGAGGTTGGGTGGAGTGGTGAGGTTGGGTGGAGTGGGGAGGTTGGGTAGAGTGGGGAAGTTGGGTGGAGTGCGGAGGTTGAGTGGAATGCGGAGGTTGGGTAAGCAAGTCGAACCCTAACTTGTACACGTTATAGTTAAGCACTAGATATAAAGCACTAACAACAATAATGGAATACTTGTTGGTTATAATGAACAAACAATTAACGTAATACATACCCTGTAACTATAATAACTCGCTCTCGCACCACTTGGCGGAGCCGGCGCCTATTTCTGGCAAGCCCGCTTATCTGCAATCGAACAACCAAAGGTGGTAATATATAAGCGTAATATTGTCTATATATAAGGGTAAAGTGCTGAGGTTAGGTGGAGTGGGGAGGTTGAGTGAAGAAGGGAGGTTGGATGCAGTGGTGAGGTGGCTGGAGTGGGGAGGTTGGCAGGAGTGAGGAATTTGGGTGGAGTGCGGATGTTGAGTGGAGTGCGGAGGTTCGGTGGAGTGCGAAAGTTGGGTGAAGTTGGGAGGTTGGGAGGAGTGGGGAGGTTGTGTGAAGTGAGGAGGATAGGTGCAGTGGGGAGATTGGGTGCAGTGGGGAGGCATAGTGGAGTGCGGAGGTGGGGGGAGTGTGGAGGTTGGGTGGAGTGCGTAGGTATAGTGGAGTGCGGAGGTTGAGTGAAGTGGTGATGTTGGGTGGAGTGGGGAGGTTGGGTGAAGTGGGGAGGTTGGGTGGAGTGGGGAGGTTGGGTAGTGTGGGGAGGTTGGGTGGAGTGGGGAGGTTGGATGGAGTGGGGAGGTTGGGTGAAGTGGGGAGGTTGGGTGGAGTGGGGAGGTTGGGTGGAGTGGGGAGGTTAGGTGGAGTGGGGATGTTGGGTGGAATGGGGATGTTGGGTGGATTGGGGAGTTTGGGTAAGTGGGGAGGTTGGGTAAGTGGGGAGGTTAGGTGGTGTGGGGAGGTACAGTGGAGTGCGGAGGTTGGGTGAAGTGGGTAGTTAGGTTGGAGTGAGGTGGTTGGGTGGAGTGGCGAGGTTGGGTGGAGTGGGGAGGTTGGGTGGAGTGGGGAGGTTGGAAGGTGTGGGGTGGTTGGGTGGAGTTCGGAGGTTGGGTGGAGTTTGTAGGTTGGGTGGAGTGGGGACGTAGGATGAAGTGGAGAGGTTGGGTGGAGTGGGGCGGCATAGTGCAGTGGGGACGTTGGGTGAAGTGGGGAGGTTGGGTGGAGTGGGGAGGTATAGTGGATTGGGGAGGTTGGGTGGAGTGGGGAGGTTGGGTTAAGTGGGGAGTTGGGGTGAAGTGGGGAGGTTGGGTGGAGTGGGAAGGTTGGGTGGTGTGGGGAGGTTGGGTGGAGTGGGGAGTTTGGGTGGAGTGGGGAGGTAGGGTGGAGTGGGAAGGCATAGTGGAGTGGGGAGTTTGGGTAAAGTGCTGAGGATGGGTGCAGTGGGGAGGTTGAGTGGAGAAGGAGGTTGGATGGATGGACTGCGGAGGTTGGATTTGATGGACTGCGAAGGTTGGGTGAAGTGGGGAGTTTGGGATGAGTGTGGAGGTTGGGTGAAGTGGGGAGGTTAGGTGCAGTGGGGAGGTTGGGTGCTGTGGGGAGGTATAGTGGAGTGCGGAGGTGGGTGGAGTGTGGAGGTTGGGTGGAGTGCGTAGGTATAGTGGAGTGCGGAGGTTGGGTGAAGTGGGGAGTTTGGGTGGAGTGGTGAGGTTGGGTGGAGTGGTGAGGTTGGGTGGAGCGCAGAGGCTGGGTGGAGTAGGGAGGTTGGGTGGAGTGGGGAGGTTGGGTGGAGTACGGAATTTGGGTGGAGTGCGGAGCTTGGGTGGAGTGCGGGGGTTGGGTGGAATGGGGAGGTTGGGTGGAGTGCGGAGGTTGGGTGGAGTGGGAAGGTATAGTGGAGTGGGGAGTTTGGGTAAAGTGCTGAGGTTGGCTGGAGTGGGGAGGTTGGTAGGAGTGAGGAATTTGGGTGGAGTGCGGAGGTTGAGTGGAGTGCGGAGGTTCGGTGGAGTGCGGAGGTTGGGTGAAGTTGGGAGGCTGGGAGGAGTGGGGACGTTGTGTGAAGTGAGGAGGTTAGGTGCAGTGGGGAGATTGGGTGCTGTGGGGAGGTATAGTGGGGTGCGGAGGTGGGGGGAGTGTGGAGGTTGGGTGGAGTGCGTAGGTATAGTGGAGTGCGGAGGTTGGGTGAAGTGGTGATGTCGGGTGGAGTGGGGAGGTTGGGTGAAGTGGGGAGGTTGGGTGGAGTGGGGAGGTTGGGTAGTGTGGGGAGGTTGGGTGGAGAGGGGAGGATGCATGGAGAGGGGAGGTTGGGTGAAGTGGGGAGGTTGGGTGGAGTGGGGAGGTTGGGTGAAGTGGGGAGGTTGGGTGGAGTGGGGAGGTTGGATGGAGTGGGGAGGTTGGGTGAAGTGGGGAGGTTGGGTGAAGTGGGGAGGTTGGGTGGAGTGGGGAGGTTGGGTGGAGGGGGGATGTTGGGTGGAGTGGGGATGTTGGGTGGATTGGGGAGGTTGGGTAAGTGGGGAGGTTGGGTGGAGTGCGGAGGTTTGATGGACTGCGGAGGTTGGGTGAAGTGGGGAGGTTGGGAGGAGTGAAGAGTTTGGGTGAAGTGGGGAGGTTAGGTGCAGTGGGGAGGTTGGCTGAAGTGGGGAGGTTAGGTGGAGTGGGGAGGTACAGTGGAGTGCGGAGTTTGGGTGAAGTGGGGAGGTTGGGTGGAATGTTGAGGTTGGGTGGAGTGCGGAGGTTGGATGGACTGCGGAAGTTGGGTGAAGTGGGGAGGTTGTGAAGAGTGGGGAGGTTGGGTGAAGTGGGGAGGTTAGGTGCAGTGGGGAGGTTGGGTGCAGTGGGAGGTATAGTGGAGTGCGGAGGTGGGAGTGTGGAGTTTGGGTGGAGTGCGTAGCCATAGTGGAGTGCGGAGGTTGGGTGGAGTGAGGAGGTTGGGTGGAGTGCGGATTTTGGTTGGAGTAGGGGGTATAGTGGATTGAGGAGGTTGGGTGAAGTGGGGAGGTTGGGTGGAGTGGTGAGTTTGGGGGGAATGGGGAGGTTGGGTGGAGTGGGAAGGTAGGGTCAATTGGGGAGGTTGGTTGGGGTTAAGTGGGGAGTTGGGGTGAAGTGGGGAGGTTGGGTGGAGTGGGAAGGTTGGGTGGTGTGGGGAGGTTGGGTGGAGTGGGGAGTTTGGGTGGAGTGGGGAGGTAGGGTGGAGTGGGAAGGTATAGTGGAGTGGGGACTTTGGGTAAAGTGCTGAGGATGGGTGTAGTGGGGAGGTTGAGTGGAGAAGGGAGGTTGGATGGATGGAATGCGGAGGTTGGGTTTGATGGACTGCGAAGGTTGGGTGAAGTGGGGAGGTTGGGACGAGTGTGGAGGTTGGGTGAAGTGGGGAGGTTGGGACGAGTGTGGAGGTTGGGTGGAGTGGTGAGGTTGGTTGGAGTGGTGAGGTTGGGTGGAGCGCAGAGGCTGGGTGGAGTAGGGAGGTTGGGTGGAGTGGGGAGGTTGGGTGGAGTACAGAATTTGGGTGGAAGGCGGAGGTTAGGTGGAGTGCGGGGGTTCGGTGGAATGGGGAGGTTGGGTGGAGTGCGGAGGTTGGGTGGAGTGGGAAGGTATAGTGGAGTGGGAAGTTGGGTAAAGGGCTGAGGTTGGGTGGAGTGGGGAGGTTGAGTGAAGAAGGGAGGTTGGATGGAGTGGTGAGGTTGGCTGGAGTGGGGAGGTTGGTAGGAGTGAGGAATTTGGGTGCAGTGCGGAGGTTGAGTGGAGTGCGGAGGTTCGGTGGAGTGCGAAAGTTGGGTAGAGTGCGGAAATTGGGTGGAGTACGGAGGTTGGGTGGAGTGCGGAGGTTGGATGGACTGCGGAGGTTGGGTGAAGTTGGGAGGTTGGGAGGAGTGGGGAGGTTGTGTGAAGTGAGGAGGTTAGGTGCAGTGGGGAGATTGGGTGCTATGGGGAGGTATAGTGGAGTGCGGAGGTTGGGTGGAGTGTGTAGTTATAGTGGAGTGCGGAGGTTGGGTGAAGTGGTGATGTCGGGTGGAGTGGGGAGGTTGGGTGAAGTGGGGAGTTTGGGTGGAGTGGGGAGGTTGGGTAGTGTGGGGAGGTTAGGTGGAGAGGGGAGGATGCATGGAATGGGGAGGTTGGGTGAAGTGGGGAGGTTGGGTGGAGTGGGGAGGTTGGGTGGAGTGGGGAGGTTAGGTGGAGTGGGGAGGATGGATGGAGTGGGGAGGTTGGGTGAAGTGGGGAAGTTGAGTGGAGTGGGGAAGTTGGGTGGAGTGCGGAGGTTTGGTGGAGTGCGAAAGTTGGGTGGAGTGCGGAAGTTGGGTTGAGTGCGGACGTTGGGTGGAGTGGGGAGGTTGTGTGGAGTGCGGAAGTTGGGTGGAGTGCGGAATTTGGGTGGAGTGCGGAGGTTGGGTGGAGTGCGGAGGTTGGATGGACTGCGGAGGTTGGGTGAAGTGGGGAGGTTGGGAGGAGGGGGGAGGTTAGGTGCAGTGGGGAGGTAGGTTGCAGTGAGGAGGAATAGTGGAGTGCGGAGATGGGGGGAGTGTGGAGGTTGGGTGGAGTGCGTAGGTATAGTGGAGTGCGGAGGTTGGGTGAAGTGGGGAGTTTGGGTGGAGTGGTGAAGTTGGGTGGTGTGGTGAGGTTGGGTGGAGTGGGGAGGTTGTGTGATGAGGAGGTTGTGGGGAGGTTGGGTGGATTGGGGAGGTTGGGTGGAGTGCAGAGGTTGGGTGGAGTGGGGAGTTTGGGTGGAGTGGGAAGGTTAGGTGAAGTGGGGAGGTTAGGTGGAGTGGGGAGGTTGGTGGAGTGGGGAGGTTGGATGGAGTGGGGAGGTTGAGTGAAGTGGGGAGGTTGGGTGGAGTGGTGAGGTTGGGTGGAGTGGGGAGGTTGGGTAGAGTGGGGAAGTTGGGTGGAGTGCGGAGGTTGAGTGGAATGCGGAGGTTGGGTAAGCAAGTCGAACCCTAACTTGTACACGTTATAGTTAATATAGTAGATATAAAGCACTAACAACAATAATGGAATACTTGTTGGTTATAATGAACAAACAATTAACGTAATACATACCCTGTAACTATAATAACTCGCTCTCGCACCACTTGGCGGAGCCGGCGCCTATTTCTGGCAAGCCCGCTTATCTGCAATCGAACAACCAAAGGTGGTAATATATAAGCGTAATATTGTCTATATATAAGGGTAAAGTGCTGAGGTTAGGTGGAGTGGGGAGGTTGAGTGAAGAAGGGAGGTTGGATGCAGTGGTGAGGTGGCTGGAGTGGGGAGGTTGGCAGGAGTGAGGAATTTGGGTGGAGTGCGGATGTTGAGTGGAGTGCGGAGGTTCGGTGGAGTGCGAAAGTTGGGTGAAGTTGGGAGGTTGGGAGGAGTGGGGAGGTTGTGTGAAGTGAGGAGGATAGGTGCAGTGGGGAGATTGGGTGCAGTGGGGAGGCATAGTGGAGTGCGGAGGTGGGGGGAGTGTGGAGGTTGGGTGGAGTGCGTAGGTATAGTGGAGTGCGGAGGTTGAGTGAAGTGGTGATGTTGGGTGGAGTGGGGAGGTTGGGTGAAGTGGGGAGGTTGGGTGGAGTGGGGAGGTTGGGTAGTGTGGGGAGGTTGGGTGGAGTGGGGAGGTTGGATGGAGTGGGGAGGTTGGGTGAAGTGGGGAGGTTGGGTGGAGTGGGGAGGTTGGGTGGAGTGGGGAGGTTAGGTGGAGTGGGGATGTTGGGTGGAGTGGGGATGTTGGGTGGATTGGGGAGGTTGGGTAAGTGGGGAGGTTGGGTAAGTGGGGAGGTTAGGTGGTGTGGGGAGGTACAGTGGAGTGCGGAGGTTGGGTGAAGTGGGTAGTTAGGTTGGAGTGAGGTGGTTGGGTGGAGTGGCGAGGTTGGGTGGAGTGGGGAGGTTGGGTGGAGTGGGGAGGTTGGAAGGTGTGGGGTGGTTGGGTGGAGTTCGGAGGTTGGGTGGAGTTTGTAGGTTGGGTGGAGTGGGGACGTAGGATGAAGTGGAGAGGTTGGGTGGAGTGGGGCGGCATAGTGCGGTGGGGACGTTGGGTGAAGTGGGGAGGTTGGGTGGAGTGGGGAGGTATAGTGGATTGGGGAGGTTGGGTGGAGTGGGGAGGTTGGGTTAAGTGGGGAGTTGGGGTGAAGTGGGGAGGTTGGGTGGAGTGGGAAGGTTGGGTGGTGTGGGGAGGTTGGGTGGAGTGGGGAGTTTGGGTGGAGTGGGGAGGTAGGGTGGAGTGGGAAGGCATAGTGGAGTGGGGAGTTTGGGTAAAGTGCTGAGGATGGTTGGAGTGGGGAGGTTGAGTGGAGAAGGAGGTTGGATGGATGGACTGCGGAGGTTGGATTTGATGGACTGCGAAGGTTGGGTGAAGTGGGGAGTTTGGGATGAGTGTGGAGGTTGGGTGAAGTGGGGAGGTTAGGTGCAGTGGGGAGGTTGGGTGCTGTGGGGAGGTATAGTGGAGTGCGGAGGTGGGTGGAGTGTGGAGGTTGGGTGGAGTGCGTAGGTATAGTGGAGTGCGGAGGTTGGGTGAAGTGGGGAGTTTGGGTGGAGTGGTGAGGTTGGGTGGAGTGGTGAGGTTGGGTGGAGCGCAGAGGCTGGATGGAGTAGGGAGGTTGGGTGGAGTGGGGAGGTTGGGTGGAGTACGGAATTTGGGTGGAGTGCGGAGCTTGGGTGGAGTGCGGGGGTTGGGTGGAATGGGGAGGTTGGGTGGAGTGCGGAGGTTGGGTGGAGTGGGAAGGTATAGTGGAGTGGGGAGTTTGGGTAAAGTGCTGAGGTTGGCTGGAGTGGGGAGGTTGGTAGGAGTGAGGAATTTGGGTGGAGTGCGGAGGTTGAGTGGAGTGCGGAGGTTCGGTGGAGTGCGGAGGTTGGGTGAAGTTGGGAGGTTGGGAGGAGTGGGGAGGTTGTGTGAAGTGAGGAGGTTAGGTGCAGTGGGGAGATTGGGTGCTGTGGGGAGGTATAGTGGGGTGCGGAGGTGGGGGGAGTGTGGAGGTTGGATGGAGTGCGTAGGTATAGTGGAGTGCGGAGGTTGGGTGAAGTGGTGATGTCGGGTGGAGTGGGGAGGTTGGGTGAAGTGGGGAGGTTGGGTGGAGTGGGGAGGTTGGGTAGTGTGGGGAGGTTGGGTGGAGAGGGGAGGATGCATGGAGTGGGGAGGTTGGGTGAAGTGGGGAGGTTGGGTGGAGTGGGGAGGTTGGGTGAAGTGGGGAGGTTGGGTGGAGTGGGGAGGTTGGATGGAGTGGGGAGGTTGGGTGAAGTGGGGAGGTTGGGTGAAGTGGGGAGGTTGGGTGGAGTGGGGAGGTTGGGTGGAGGGGGGATGTTGGGTGGAGTGGGGATGTTGGGTGGATTGGGGAGGTTGGGTAAGTGGGGAGGTTGGGTGGAGTGCGGAGGTTTGATGGACTGCGGAGGTTGGGTGAAGTGGGGAGGTTGGGAGGAGTGAAGAGTTTGGGTGAAGTGGGGAGGTTAGGTGCAGTGGGGAGGTTGGCTGAAGTGGGGAGGTTAGGTGGAGTGGGGAGGCACAGTGGAGTGCGGAGTTTGGGTGAAGTGGGGAGGTTGGGTGGAATGTTGAGGTTGGGTGGAGTGCGGAGGTTGGATGGACTGCGGAAGTTGGGTGAAGTGGGGAGGTTGTGAAGAGTGGGGAGGTTGGGTGAAGTGGGGAGGTTAGGTGCAGTGGGGAGGTTGGGTGCAGTGGGAGGTATAGCGGAGTGCGGAGGTGGGAGTGTGGAGTTTGGGTGGAGTGCGTAGCCATAGTGGAGTGCGGAGGTTGGGTGGAGTGAGGAGGTTGGGTGGAGTGCGGATTTTGGTTGGAGTAGGGGGTATAGTGGATTGAGGAGGTTGGGTGAAGTGGGGAGGTTGGGTGGAGTGGTGAGTTTGGGGGGAATGGGGAGGTTGGGTGGAGTGGGAAGGTAGGGTCAATTGGGGAGGTTGGTTGGGGTGGAGAGGTTGGGTGGAGTGGGGAGATTGGGTGGAGTGGGGAGGTTGGGTGGAGTGGGGAGGTTGGGTGGAATGCGGAGGTTGGGTGGAGTGGGGAGGTTGGGTTAAGTGGGGAGTTGGGGTGAAGTGGGGAGGTTGGGTGGAGTGGGGAGGTTGGTAGGAGTGAGGAATTTGGGTGGAGTGCGGAGGTTGAGTGGAGTGCGGAGGTTCGGTGGAGTGCGGAGGTTGGGTGAAGTTGGGAGGTTGGGAGGAGTGGGGAGGTTGTGTGAAGTGAGGAGGTTAGGTGTAGTGGGGAGATTGGGTGCTGTGGGGAGGTATAGTGGGGTGCGGAGGTGGGGGGAGTGTGGAGGTTGGGTGGAGTGCGTAGGTATAGTGGAGTGCGGAGGTTGGGTGAAGTGGTGATGTCGGGTGGAGTGGGGAGGTTGGGTGAAGTGGGGAGGTTGGGTGGAGTGGGGAGGTTGGGTAGTGTCGGGAGGTTGGGTGGAGAGGGGAGGATGCATGGAGTGGGGAGGTTGGGTGAAGTGGGGAGGTTGGGTGGAGTGGGGAGGTTGGGTGAAGTGGGGAGGTTGGGTGGAGTGGGGAGGTTGGATGGAGTGGGGAGGTTTGGTGAAGTGGGGAGGTTGGGTGGGTTGGGGAGGCTGGGTGGAGTGGGGAGGTTGGGTGGAGGGGGGATGTTGGGTGGAGTGGGGATGTTGGGTGGATTGGGGAGGTTGGGTAAGTGGGGAGGTTGGGTGGAGTGCGGAGGTTTGATGGACAGCGGAGGTTGGGTGAAGTGGGGAGGTTGGGAGGAGTGAAGAGTTTGGGTGAAGTGGGGAGGTTAGGTGCAGTGGGGAGGTTGGCTGAAGTGGGGAGGTTAGGTGGAGTGGGGAGGTACAGTGGAGTGCGGAGTTTGGGTGAAGTGGGGAGGTTGGGTGGAATGTTGAGGTTGGGTGGAGTGCGGAGGTTGGATGGACTGCGGAAGTTGGGTGAAGTGGGGAGGTTGTGAAGAGTGGGGAGGTTGGGTGAAGTGGGGAGGTTAGGTGCAGTGGGGAGGTTGGGTGCAGTGGGAGGTATAGTGGAGTGCGGAGGTGGGAGTGTGGAGTTTGGGTGGAGTGCCTAGCCATAGTGGAGTGCGGAGGTTGGGTGGAGTGAGGAGGTTGGGTGGAGTGCGGATTTTGGTTGGAGTAGGGGGTATAGTGGATTGAGGAGGTTGGGTGAAGTGGGGAGGTTGGATGGAGTGGTGAGTTTGGGTGGAATGGGGAGGTTGGGTGGAGTGGGAAGGTAGGGTCAATTGGGGAGGTTGGTTGGGGTGGAGAGGTTGGGTGGAGTGGGGAGATTGGGTGGAGTGGGGAGGTTGGGTGGAGTGGGGAGGTTGGGTGGAATGCGGAGGTTGGGTGGAGTGGGGAGGTTGGGTTAAGTGGGGAGTTGGGGTGAAGTGGGGAGGTTGGGTGGAGTGGGAAGGTTGGGTGGTGTGGGGAGGTTGGGTGGAGTGGGGAGTTTGGGTGGATTGGGGAGGTAGGGTGGAGTGGGAAGGTATAGTGGAGTGGGGACTTTGGGTAAAGTGCTGAGGATGGGTGTAGTGGGGAGGTTGAGTGGAGAAGGGAGGTTGGATGGATGGAATGCGGAGGTTGGGTTTGATGGACTGCGAAGGTTGGGTGAAGTGGGGAGGTTGGGACGAGTGTGGAGGTTGGGTGAAGTGGGGAGGTTGGGACGAGTGTGGAGGTTGGGTGGAGTGGTGAGGTTGGTTGGAGTGGTGAGGTTGGGTGGAGCGCAGAGGCTGGGTGGAGTAGGGAGGTTGGGTGGAGTGGGGAGGTTGGGTGGAGTACGGAATTTGGGTGGAAGGCGGAGGTTAGGTGGAGTGCGGGGGTTCGGTGGAATGGGGAGGTTGGGTGGAGTGCGGAGGTTGGGTGGAGTGGGAAGGTATAGTGGAGTGGGAAGTTGGGTAAAGTGCTGAGGTTGGGTGGAGTGGGGAGGTTGAGTGAAGAAGGGAGGTTGGATGGAGTGGTGAGGTTGGCTGGAGTGGGGAGGTTGGTAGGAGTGAGGAATTTGGGTGCAGTGCGGAGGTTGAGTGGAGTGCGGAGGTTCGGTGGAGTGCGAAAGTTGGGTAGAGTGCGGAAGTTGGGTGGAGTACGGAGGTTGGGTGGAGTGCGGAGGTTGGATGGACTGCGGAGGTTGGGTGAAGTTGGGAGGTTGGGAGGAGTGGGGAGGTTGTGTGAAGTTAGGAGGTTAGGTGCAGTGGGGAGATTGGGTGCTATGGGGAGGTATAGTGGAGTGCGGAGGTGGGGGGAGTGTGGAGGTTGGGTGGAGTGTGTAGTTATAGTGGAGTGCGGAGGTTGGGTGAAGTGGTGATGTCGGGTGGAGTGGGGAGGTTGGGTGAAGTGGGGAGGTTGGGTGGAGTGGGGAGGTTGGGTGGAGTGGGGATGTTGGGTGGATTGGGGAGGTTGGGTAAGTGGGGAGGTTAGGTGGAGTGGGGAGGTACAGTGGAGTGCGGAGGTTGGGTGAAGTGGGGAGTTAGGTTGGAGTGAGGTGGTTGGGTGGAGTGGCGAGGTTGGGTGGAGTGGGGAGGTTGGGTGGAGTGGGGAGGTTGGATGGAGTGGGGCGGTTGGGTGGAGTGCGGAGGTTGGGTGGAGTTTGTAGGTTGGGTGGAGTGGGGACGTAGGATGAAGTGGAGAGGTTGGGTGGAGTGGGGCGGCATAGTGCAGTGGGGACGTTGGGTGAAGTGGGGAGGTTGGGTGGAGTGGGGAGGTATACTGGATTGGGGAGGATGGGTGGAGTGGGGAGGTTGGGTTAAGTGGGGAGTTGGGGTGAAGTGGGGAGGTTGGGTGGAGTGGGAAGGTTGGGTGGTGTGGGGAGGTTGGGTGGAGTGGGGAGTTTGGGTGGAGTGGGGAGGTAGGGTGGAGTGGGAAGGCATAGTGGAGTGGGGAGTTTGGGTAAAGTGCTGAGGATGGGTGGAATGGGGAGGTTGAGTGGAGAAGGAGGTTGGATGGATGGACTGCGGAGGTTGGATTTGATGGACTGCGAAGGTTGGGTGAAGTGGGGAGTTTGGGATGAGTGTGGAGGTTGGGTGAAGTGGGGAGGTTAGGTGCAGTGGGGAGGTTGGGTGCTGTGGGGAGGTATAGTGGAGTGCGGAGGTGGGTGGAGTGTGGAGGTTGGGTGGAGTGCGTAGGTATAGTGGAGTGCGGAGGTTGGGTGAAGTGGGGAGTTTGGGTGGAGTGGTGAGGTTGGGTGGAGTGGTGAGGTTGGGTGGAGCGCAGAGGCTGGGTGGAGTAGGGAGGTTGGGTGGAGTGGGGAGGTTGGGTGGAGTACTGAATTTGGGTGGAGTGCGGAGCTTGGGTGGAGTGCGGGGGTTGGGTGGAATGGGGAGGTTGGGTGGAGTGCGGAGGTTGGGTGGAGTGGGAAGGTATAGTGGAGTGGGGAGTTTGGGTAAAGTGCTGAGGTTGGCTGGAGTGGGGAGGTTGGTAGGAGTGAGGAATTTGGGTGGAGTGCGGAGGTTGAGTGGAGTGCGGAGGTTCGGTGGAGTGCGGAGGTTGGGTGAAGTTGGGAGGTTGGGAGGAGTGGGGAGGTTGTGTGAAGTGAGGAGGTTAGGTGCAGTGGGGAGATTGGGTGCTGTGGGGAGGTATAGTGGGGTGCGGAGGTGGGGGGAGTGTGGAGGTTGGGTGGAGTGCGTAGGTATAGTGGAGTGCGGAGGTTGGGTGAAGTGGTGATGTCGGGTGGAGTGGGGAGGTTGGGTGAAGTGGGGAGGTTGGGTGGAGTGGGGAGGTTGGGTAGTGTGGGGAGGTTGGGTGGAGAGGGGAGGATGCATGGAGTGGGGAGGTTGGGTGAAGTGGGGAGGTTGGGTGGAGTGGGGAGTTTGGGTGAAGTGGGGAGGTTGGGTGGAGTGGGGAGGTTGGATGGAATGGGGAGGTTGGGTGAAGTGGGGAGGTTGGGTGGGTTGGGGAGGCTGGGTGGAGTGGGGAGGTTGGGTGGAGGGGGGATGTTGGGTGGAGTGGGGATGTTGGGTGGATTGGGGAGGTTGGGTAAGTGGGGAGGTTGGGTGGAGTGCGGAGGTTTGATGGACTGCGGAGGTTGGGTGAAGTGGGGAGGTTGGGAGGAGTGAAGAGTTTGGGTGAAGTGGGGAGGTTAGGTGCAGTGGGGAGATTGGGTGAAGTGGGGAGGTTAGGTGGAGTGGGGAGGTACAGTGGAGTGCGGAGTTTGGGTGAAGTGGGGAGGTTGGATGGACTGCGGAAGTTGGGTGAAGTGGGGAGGTTGGGAAGAGTGGGGAGGTTGGGTGCAGGGGGGAGGTTGGGTGCAGTGGGAGGCATAGTGGAGTGTGGAGGTGGGAGTGTGGAGTTTGGGTGGATTGCGTAGCCATAGTGGAGTGCGGAGGTTGGGTGGAGTGAGGAGGTTGGGTGGAGTGCGGTATTTGGTTGGAGTAGCGGGTACAGTGGAGTGAGGGGGTTGGGTGAAGTGGGGAGGTTGGGTGGAATGGGGGGTTGGGTGGAGTGGGAAGGTAGGGTGAATTGTGGAGGTTGGTTAGGGTGGAGAGGTTGGGTGGAGTGGGGAGATTGGTTGGAGTGGGGAGGTTGGATGGAGTGGGGAGGTTGGGTGGAGTGGGGAGGTTGGGTGGAATGCGGAGGTTGGGTGGAGTGGGGAGGTTGGGTTAAGTGGGGAGTTGGGGTGAAGTGTGGAGGTTGGGTGGAGTGGGAAGGTTGAGTGGTGTGGGGAGGTTGGGTGGAGTGGGAAGATATAGTGGAGTGGGGAGTTTGGGTAAAGTGCTGAGGATGGGTGGAGTGGGGAGGTTGAGTGGAGAAGGGAGGTTGGATGGATGGACTGCGGAGGTTGTGTTTGATGGACTGCGAAGGTTGGGTGAAGTGGGGAGGTTGGGACGAGTGTGGAGGTTGGGTGAAGTGGGGAGGTTGGGTGCTGTGGGGAGGTATAGTGGAATGCGGAGGTGGGTGGAGTGGGGGTTGGGTGAAGTGGGAAGGTTGGTTGAAGTGGGGAGGTTAGGTGGAGTGGGGAGGTTGGTGGAGTGGGGAGGTTGGATGGAGTGGGGAGGTTGGGTGAAGTGGGGAGGTTGGGTGGAGTGGTGAGGTTGGGTGGAGTGGGGAGGTTGGGTAGAGTGGGGAAGTTGGGTGGAGTGTGGAGGTTGAGTGGAGTGCGGAGGTTGGGTAAGCAAGTCGAACGATGGTGGTTTGGTATTAAATGCGTTTATTAATATTGAATACGTTCCCAGAGGGCGGCACGCTCAGTAATAGATATATAATATCCTACAATACATAAATATAATACAATTCCAAGTACGTATATATCAACATATTATATACACCATATTATTACATCAATAGACATTATTACAACTGTAGTAACAGTATTAATAATATAGAACAATCTGACTTGTACACGTTATAATTAAGCACTAGATATAAAGCACTAACAACAATAATGGAATACTTGTTGGTTATAATGAACAAACAATTAACGTAATGCATACCCTGTAACTATAATAACTCGCTCTCGCACCACCTGGCGGAGCCGGCGCCTATTTCTGGCAAGCCCGCTTATCTGCAATGGAACAAACAAAGGTGGTAATATATAAGCGTAATATAGTCTATATATAAGGGTAAAGTGCTGAGGTTAGGTGGAGTGGGGAGGTTGAGTGAAGAAGGGAGGTTGGATGGAGTGGTGAGGTGGCTGGAGTGGGGAGGTTGGTAGGAGTGAGGAATTTAGGTGGAGTGCGGAGGTTGAGTGGAGTGCGGAGGTTCGGTGGAGTGCGAAAGTTGGGTAGAGTGCGGAAGTTGGGTAGAGTGCGGAGGTTGGGTGGAGTGCGGAGGTTGGATGGACTGCGGAGGTTGGGTGAAGTTGGGAGGTTGGGAGGAGTGGGGAGGTTGTGTGAAGTGAGGAGGATAGGTGCAGTGGGGAGATTGGGTGCAGTGGGAAGGTGGGGGGAGTGTGGAGGTTGGGTGGAGTGCGTAGGTATAGTGGAGTGCGGAGGTTGAGTGAAGTGGTGATGTTGGGTGGAGTTGGGAGGTTGGGTGAAGTGGGGAGGTTGGGTGGAGTGGGGAGATTGGGTAGTGTGGGGAGGTTGGGTGGAGTGGGGAGGATGGATGGAGAGCGGAGGTTTGATGGACTGCGGAGGTTGGGTGAAGTGGGGAGGTTGGGAGGAGTGAAGAGTTTGGGTGAAGTGGGGAGGTTAGGTGCAGTGGGGAGATTGGGTGAAGTGGGGAGGTTAGGTGGAGTGGGGAGGTACAGTGGAGTGCGGAGTTTGGGTGAAGTGGGGAGGTTGGATGGACTGCGGAAGTTGGGTGAAGTGGGGAGGTTGGGAAGAGTGGGGAGGTTGGGTGCAGGGGGGAGGTTGGGTGCAGTGGGAGGCATAGTGGAGTGTGGAGGTGGGAGTGTGGAGTTTGGGTGGAGTGCGTAGCCATAGTGGAGTGCGGAGGTTGGGTGGAGTGAGGAGGTTGGGTGGAGTGCGGTATTTGGTTGGAGTAGCGGGTACAGTGGAGTGAGGGGGTTGGGTGAAGTGGGGAGGTTGGGTGGAATGGGGGGTTGGGTGGAGTGGGAAGGTAGGGTGAATTGGGGAGGTTGGTTAGGGTGGAGAGGTTGGGTGGAGTGGGGAGATTGGTTGGAGTGGGAGGTATAGTGGAGTGCGGAGGTGGGAGTGTGGAGTTTGGGTGGAGTGCGTAGCCATAGTGGAGTGCGGAGGTTGGGTGGAGTGAGGAGGTTGGGTGGAGTGCGGATTTTGGTTGGAGTAGGGGGTATAGTGGATTGAGGAGGTTGGGTGAAGTGGGGAGGTTGGGTGGAGTGGTGAGTTTGGGGGGAATGGGGAGGTTGGGTGGAGTGGGAAGGTAGGGTCAATTGGGGAGGTTGGTTGGGGTGGAGAGGTTGGGTGGAGTGGGGAGATTGGGTGGAGTGGGGAGGTTGGGTGGAGTGGGGAGGTTGGGTGGAATGCGGAGGTTGGGTGGAGTGGGGAGGTTGGGTTAAGTGGGGAGTTGGGGTGAAGTGGGGAGGTTGGGTGGAGTGGGGAGGTTGGTAGGAGTGAGGAATTTGGGTGGAGTGCGGAGGTTGAGTGGAGTGCGGAGGTTCGGTGGAGTGCGGAGGTTGGGTGAAGTTGGGAGGTTGGGAGGAGTGGGGAGGTTGTGTGAAGTGAGGAGGTTAGGTGTAGTGGGGAGATTGGGTGCTGTGGGGAGGTATAGTGGGGTGCGGAGGTGGGGGGAGTGTGGAGGTTGGGTGGAGTGCGTAGGTATAGTGGAGTGCGGAGGTTGGGTGAAGTGGTGATGTCGGGTGGAGTGGGGAGGTTGGGTGAAGTGGGGAGGTTGGGTGGAGTGGGGAGGTTGGGTAGTGTCGGGAGGTTGGGTGGAGAGGGGAGGATGCATGGAGTGGGGAGGTTGGGTGAAGTGGGGAGGTTGGGTGGAGTGGGGAGGTTGGGTGAAGTGGGGAGGTTGGGTGGAGTGGGGAGGTTGGATGGAGTGGGGAGGTTTGGTGAAGTGGGGAGGTTGGGTGGGTTGGGGAGGCTGGGTGGAGTGGGGAGGTTGGGTGGAGGGGGGATGTTGGGTGGAGTGGGGATGTTGGGTGGATTGGGGAGGTTGGGTAAGTGGGGAGGTTGGGTGGAGTGCGGAGGTTTGATGGACAGCGGAGGTTGGGTGAAGTGGGGAGGTTGGGAGGAGTGAAGAGTTTGGGTGAAGTGGGGAGGTTAGGTGCAGTGGGGAGGTTGGCTGAAGTGGGGAGGTTAGGTGGAGTGGGGAGGTACAGTGGAGTGCGGAGTTTGGGTGAAGTGGGGAGGTTGGGTGGAATGTTGAGGTTGGGTGGAGTGCGGAGGTTGGATGGACTGCGGAAGTTGGGTGAAGTGGGGAGGTTGTGAAGAGTGGGGAGGTTGGGTGAAGTGGGGAGGTTAGGTGCAGTGGGGAGGTTGGGTGCAGTGGGAGGTATAGTGGAGTGCGGAGGTGGGAGTGTGGAGTTTGGGTGGAGTGCCTAGCCATAGTGGAGTGCGGAGGTTGGGTGGAGTGAGGAGGTTGGGTGGAGTGCGGATTTTGGTTGGAGTAGGGGGTATAGTGGATTGAGGAGGTTGGGTGAAGTGGGGAGGTTGGATGGAGTGGTGAGTTTGGGTGGAATGGGGAGGTTGGGTGGAGTGGGAAGGTAGGGTCAATTGGGGAGGTTGGTTGGGGTGGAGAGGTTGGGTGGAGTGGGGAGATTGGGTGGAGTGGGGAGGTTGGGTGGAGTGGGGAGGTTGGGTGGAATGCGGAGGTTGGGTGGAGTGGGGAGGTTGGGTTAAGTGGGGAGTTGGGGTGAAGTGGGGAGGTTGGGTGGAGTGGGAAGGTTGGGTGGTGTGGGGAGGTTGGGTGGAGTGGGGAGTTTGGGTGGATTGGGGAGGTAGGGTGGAGTGGGAAGGTATAGTGGAGTGGGGACTTTGGGTAAAGTGCTGAGGATGGGTGTAGTGGGGAGGTTGAGTGGAGAAGGGAGGTTGGATGGATGGAATGCGGAGGTTGGGTTTGATGGACTGCGAAGGTTGGGTGAAGTGGGGAGGTTGGGACGAGTGTGGAGGTTGGGTGAAGTGGGGAGGTTGGGACGAGTGTGGAGGTTGGGTGGAGTGGTGAGGTTGGTTGGAGTGGTGAGGTTGGGTGGAGCGCAGAGGCTGGGTGGAGTAGGGAGGTTGGGTGGAGTGGGGAGGTTGGGTGGAGTACGGAATTTGGGTGGAAGGCGGAGGTTAGGTGGAGTGCGGGGGTTCGGTGGAATGGGGAGGTTGGGTGGAGTGCGGAGGTTGGGTGGAGTGGGAAGGTATAGTGGAGTGGGAAGTTGGGTAAAGTGCTGAGGTTGGGTGGAGTGGGGAGGTTGAGTGAAGAAGGGAGGTTGGATGGAGTGGTGAGGTTGGCTGGAGTGGGGAGGTTGGTAGGAGTGAGGAATTTGGGTGCAGTGCGGAGGTTGAGTGGAGTGCGGAGGTTCGGTGGAGTGCGAAAGTTGGGTAGAGTGCGGAAGTTGGGTGGAGTACGGAGGTTGGGTGGAGTGCGGAGGTTGGATGGACTGCGGAGGTTGGGTGAAGTTGGGAGGTTGGGAGGAGTGGGGAGGTTGTGTGAAGTTAGGAGGTTAGGTGCAGTGGGGAGATTGGGTGCTATGGGGAGGTATAGTGGAGTGCGGAGGTGGGGGGAGTGTGGAGGTTGGGTGGAGTGTGTAGTTATAGTGGAGTGCGGAGGTTGGGTGAAGTGGTGATGTCGGGTGGAGTGGGGAGGTTGGGTGAAGTGGGGAGGTTGGGTGGAGTGGGGAGGTTGGGTGGAGTGGGGATGTTGGGTGGATTGGGGAGGTTGGGTAAGTGGGGAGGTTAGGTGGAGTGGGGAGGTACAGTGGAGTGCGGAGGTTGGGTGAAGTGGGGAGTTAGGTTGGAGTGAGGTGGTTGGGTGGAGTGGCGAGGTTGGGTGGAGTGGGGAGGTTGGGTGGAGTGGGGAGGTTGGATGGAGTGGGGCGGTTGGGTGGAGTGCGGAGGTTGGGTGGAGTTTGTAGGTTGGGTGGAGTGGGGACGTAGGATGAAGTGGAGAGGTTGGGTGGAGTGGGGCGGCATAGTGCAGTGGGGACGTTGGGTGAAGTGGGGAGGTTGGGTGGAGTGGGGAGGTATACTGGATTGGGGAGGATGGGTGGAGTGGGGAGGTTGGGTTAAGTGGGGAGTTGGGGTGAAGTGGGGAGGTTGGGTGGAGTGGGAAGGTTGGGTGGTGTGGGGAGGTTGGGTGGAGTGGGGAGTTTGGGTGGAGTGGGGAGGTAGGGTGGAGTGGGAAGGCATAGTGGAGTGGGGAGTTTGGGTAAAGTGCTGAGGATGGGTGGAATGGGGAGGTTGAGTGGAGAAGGAGGTTGGATGGATGGACTGCGGAGGTTGGATTTGATGGACTGCGAAGGTTGGGTGAAGTGGGGAGTTTGGGATGAGTGTGGAGGTTGGGTGAAGTGGGGAGGTTAGGTGCAGTGGGGAGGTTGGGTGCTGTGGGGAGGTATAGTGGAGTGCGGAGGTGGGTGGAGTGTGGAGGTTGGGTGGAGTGCGTAGGTATAGTGGAGTGCGGAGGTTGGGTGAAGTGGGGAGTTTGGGTGGAGTGGTGAGGTTGGGTGGAGTGGTGAGGTTGGGTGGAGCGCAGAGGCTGGGTGGAGTAGGGAGGTTGGGTGGAGTGGGGAGGTTGGGTGGAGTACTGAATTTGGGTGGAGTGCGGAGCTTGGGTGGAGTGCGGGGGTTGGGTGGAATGGGGAGGTTGGGTGGAGTGCGGAGGTTGGGTGGAGTGGGAAGGTATAGTGGAGTGGGGAGTTTGGGTAAAGTGCTGAGGTTGGCTGGAGTGGGGAGGTTGGTAGGAGTGAGGAATTTGGGTGGAGTGCGGAGGTTGAGTGGAGTGCGGAGGTTCGGTGGAGTGCGGAGGTTGGGTGAAGTTGGGAGGTTGGGAGGAGTGGGGAGGTTGTGTGAAGTGAGGAGGTTAGGTGCAGTGGGGAGATTGGGTGCTGTGGGGAGGTATAGTGGGGTGCGGAGGTGGGGGGAGTGTGGAGGTTGGGTGGAGTGCGTAGGTATAGTGGAGTGCGGAGGTTGGGTGAAGTGGTGATGTCGGGTGGAGTGGGGAGGTTGGGTGAAGTGGGGAGGTTGGGTGGAGTGGGGAGGTTGGGTAGTGTGGGGAGGTTGGGTGGAGAGGGGAGGATGCATGGAGTGGGGAGGTTGGGTGAAGTGGGGAGGTTGGGTGGAGTGGGGAGTTTGGGTGAAGTGGGGAGGTTGGGTGGAGTGGGGAGGTTGGATGGAATGGGGAGGTTGGGTGAAGTGGGGAGGTTGGGTGGGTTGGGGAGGCTGGGTGGAGTGGGGAGGTTGGGTGGAGGGGGGATGTTGGGTGGAGTGGGGATGTTGGGTGGATTGGGGAGGTTGGGTAAGTGGGGAGGTTGGGTGGAGTGCGGAGGTTTGATGGACTGCGGAGGTTGGGTGAAGTGGGGAGGTTGGGAGGAGTGAAGAGTTTGGGTGAAGTGGGGAGGTTAGGTGCAGTGGGGAGATTGGGTGAAGTGGGGAGGTTAGGTGGAGTGGGGAGGTACAGTGGAGTGCGGAGTTTGGGTGAAGTGGGGAGGTTGGATGGACTGCGGAAGTTGGGTGAAGTGGGGAGGTTGGGAAGAGTGGGGAGGTTGGGTGCAGGGGGGAGGTTGGGTGCAGTGGGAGGCATAGTGGAGTGTGGAGGTGGGAGTGTGGAGTTTGGGTGGATTGCGTAGCCATAGTGGAGTGCGGAGGTTGGGTGGAGTGAGGAGGTTGGGTGGAGTGCGGTATTTGGTTGGAGTAGCGGGTACAGTGGAGTGAGGGGGTTGGGTGAAGTGGGGAGGTTGGGTGGAATGGGGGGTTGGGTGGAGTGGGAAGGTAGGGTGAATTGTGGAGGTTGGTTAGGGTGGAGAGGTTGGGTGGAGTGGGGAGATTGGTTGGAGTGGGGAGGTTGGATGGAGTGGGGAGGTTGGGTGGAGTGGGGAGGTTGGGTGGAATGCGGAGGTTGGGTGGAGTGGGGAGGTTGGGTTAAGTGGGGAGTTGGGGTGAAGTGTGGAGGTTGGGTGGAGTGGGAAGGTTGAGTGGTGTGGGGAGGTTGGGTGGAGTGGGAAGATATAGTGGAGTGGGGAGTTTGGGTAAAGTGCTGAGGATGGGTGGAGTGGGGAGGTTGAGTGGAGAAGGGAGGTTGGATGGATGGACTGCGGAGGTTGTGTTTGATGGACTGCGAAGGTTGGGTGAAGTGGGGAGGTTGGGACGAGTGTGGAGGTTGGGTGAAGTGGGGAGGTTGGGTGCTGTGGGGAGGTATAGTGGAATGCGGAGGTGGGTGGAGTGGGGGTTGGGTGAAGTGGGAAGGTTGGTTGAAGTGGGGAGGTTAGGTGGAGTGGGGAGGTTGGTGGAGTGGGGAGGTTGGATGGAGTGGGGAGGTTGGGTGAAGTGGGGAGGTTGGGTGGAGTGGTGAGGTTGGGTGGAGTGGGGAGGTTGGGTAGAGTGGGGAAGTTGGGTGGAGTGTGGAGGTTGAGTGGAGTGCGGAGGTTGGGTAAGCAAGTCGAACGATGGTGGTTTGGTATTAAATGCGTTTATTAATATTGAATACGTTCCCAGAGGGCGGCACGCTCAGTAATAGATATATAATATCCTACAATACATAAATATAATACAATTCCAAGTACGTATATATCAACATATTATATACACCATATTATTACATCAATAGACATTATTACAACTGTAGTAACAGTATTAATAATATAGAACAATCTGACTTGTACACGTTATAATTAAGCACTAGATATAAAGCACTAACAACAATAATGGAATACTTGTTGGTTATAATGAACAAACAATTAACGTAATGCATACCCTGTAACTATAATAACTCGCTCTCGCACCACCTGGCGGAGCCGGCGCCTATTTCTGGCAAGCCCGCTTATCTGCAATGGAACAAACAAAGGTGGTAATATATAAGCGTAATATAGTCTATATATAAGGGTAAAGTGCTGAGGTTAGGTGGAGTGGGGAGGTTGAGTGAAGAAGGGAGGTTGGATGGAGTGGTGAGGTGGCTGGAGTGGGGAGGTTGGTAGGAGTGAGGAATTTAGGTGGAGTGCGGAGGTTGAGTGGAGTGCGGAGGTTCGGTGGAGTGCGAAAGTTGGGTAGAGTGCGGAAGTTGGGTAGAGTGCGGAGGTTGGGTGGAGTGCGGAGGTTGGATGGACTGCGGAGGTTGGGTGAAGTTGGGAGGTTGGGAGGAGTGGGGAGGTTGTGTGAAGTGAGGAGGATAGGTGCAGTGGGGAGATTGGGTGCAGTGGGAAGGTGGGGGGAGTGTGGAGGTTGGGTGGAGTGCGTAGGTATAGTGGAGTGCGGAGGTTGAGTGAAGTGGTGATGTTGGGTGGAGTTGGGAGGTTGGGTGAAGTGGGGAGGTTGGGTGGAGTGGGGAGATTGGGTAGTGTGGGGAGGTTGGGTGGAGTGGGGAGGATGGATGGAGAGCGGAGGTTTGATGGACTGCGGAGGTTGGGTGAAGTGGGGAGGTTGGGAGGAGTGAAGAGTTTGGGTGAAGTGGGGAGGTTAGGTGCAGTGGGGAGATTGGGTGAAGTGGGGAGGTTAGGTGGAGTGGGGAGGTACAGTGGAGTGCGGAGTTTGGGTGAAGTGGGGAGGTTGGATGGACTGCGGAAGTTGGGTGAAGTGGGGAGGTTGGGAAGAGTGGGGAGGTTGGGTGCAGGGGGGAGGTTGGGTGCAGTGGGAGGCATAGTGGAGTGTGGAGGTGGGAGTGTGGAGTTTGGGTGGAGTGCGTAGCCATAGTGGAGTGCGGAGGTTGGGTGGAGTGAGGAGGTTGGGTGGAGTGCGGTATTTGGTTGGAGTAGCGGGTACAGTGGAGTGAGGGGGTTGGGTGAAGTGGGGAGGTTGGGTGGAATGGGGGGTTGGGTGGAGTGGGAAGGTAGGGTGAATTGGGGAGGTTGGTTAGGGTGGAGAGGTTGGGTGGAGTGGGGAGATTGGTTGGAGTGGGGAGGTTGGATGGAGTGGGGAGGTTGGGTGGAGTGGGGAGGTTGGGTGGAATGCGGAGGTTGGGTGGAGTGGGGAGGTTGGGTTAAGTGGGGAGTTGGGGTGAAGTGTGGAGGTTGGGTGGAGTGGGAAGGTTGAGTGGTGTGGGGAGGTTGGGTGGAGTGGGAAGATATAGTGGAGTGGGGAGTTTGGGTAAAGTGCTGAGGATGGGTGGAGTGGGGAGGTTGAGTGGAGAAGGGAGGTTGGATGGATGGACTGCGGAGGTTGTGTTTGATGGACTGCGAAGGTTGGGTGAAGTGGGGAGGTTGGGACGAGTGTGGAGGTTGGGTGAAGTGGGGAGGTTGGGTGCTGTGGGGAGGTATAGTGGAATGCGGAGGTGGGTGGAGTGGGGGTTGGGTGAAGTGGGAAGGTTGGGTGAAGTGGGGAGGTTAGGTGGAGTGGGGAGGTTGGTGGAGTGGGGAGGTTGGATGGAGTGGGGAGGTTGGGTGAAGTGGGGAGGTTGGGTGGAGTGGTGAGGTTGGGTGGAGTGGGGAGGTTGGGTAGAGTGGGGAAGTTGGGTGGAGTGTGGAGGTTGAGTGGAGTGCGGAGGTTGGGTAAGCAAGTCGAAAGATGGTGGTTTGGTATTAAATGCGTTTATTAATATTGAATACGTTCCCAGAGGGCGGCACGCTCAGTAATAGATATATAATATCCTACAATACATAAATATAATACAATTCCAAGTACGTATATATCAACATATTATATACACCATATTATTACATCAATAGACATTATTACAACTGTAGTAACAGTATTAATAATATAGAACAATCTGACTTGTACACGTTATAATTAAGCACTAGATATAAAGCACTAACAACAATAATGGAATACTTGTTGGTTATAATGAACAAACAATTAACGTAATGCATACCCTGTAACTATAATAACTCGCTCTCGCACCACCTGGCGGAGCCGGCGCCTATTTCTGGCAAGCCCGCTTATCTGCAATGGAACAAACAAAGGTGGTAATATATAAGCGTAATATAGTCTATATATAAGGGTAAAGTGCTGAGGTTAGGTGGAGTGGGGAGGTTGAGTGAAGAAGGGAGGTTGGATGGAGTGGTGAGGTGGCTGGAGTGGGGAGGTTGGTAGGAGTGAGGAATTTAGGTGGAATGCGGAGGTTGAGTGGAGTGCGGAGGTTCGGTGGAGTGCGAAAGTTGGGTAGAGTGCGGAAGTTGGGTGGAGTGCGGAGGTTGGGTGGAGTGCGGAGGTTGGATGGACTGCGGAGGTTGGGTGAAGTTGGGAGGTTGGGAGGAGTGGGGAGGTTGTGTGAAGTGAGGAGGATAGGTGCAGTGGGGAGATTGGGTGCAGTGGGAAGGTGGGTGGAGTTGGGAGGTTGGGTGAAGTGGGGAGGTTGGGTGGAGTGGGGAGATTGGGTAGTGTGGGGAGGTTGGGTGGAGTGGGGAGGATGGATGGAGTGTGGAGGTTGGGTGAGGTTGGGTGGAGTGGGGAGGTTGGGTGGAGTGGGGAGGTTAGGTGGAGTGGGGAGGATGGATGGAGTGGGGAGGTTGGGTGAAGTGGGGAGGTTGGGTGGAGTGGGGAGGTTGGGTAGAGTGGGGAAGTTGGGTGGAGTGGGGAAGTTGGGTGGAGTGCGGAGGTTTGGTGGAGTGCGAAAGTTGGGTGGAGTGCGGAAGTTGGGTGGAGTGCGGAGGTTGGATGGACTGCGGAGGTTGGGTGAAGTGGGGAGGTTGGGAGGAGGGGGGAGGTTAGGTGCAGTGGGGAGGTAGGATGCAGTGGGGAGGTATAGTGGAGTGCGAGGGTGGGGGGAGTGTGGAGGTTGGGTGGAGTGCGTAAGTTTAGTGGAGTGCGGAGGTTGGGTGAAGTGGGGAGGTTGGGTGGAGTGGGGAGGTTGGATGGACTGCGGAAATTGGGTGAAGCGCGGAGGTTGGGTGGAGTGCTGAGGTTTGATGGACTGAGGAGGTTGGGTGAAGTGGGAAGGTTGGGAGAAGTGAAGAGTTTGGGTGAAGTGGGGAGGTTAGGTGCAGTGGTGAGATTGGGTGAAGTGGGGAGGTTAGGTGGAGTGGGGAGGTACAGTGGAGTGCGGAGTTTGGGTAAAGTGGGGAGGTTGGGTGGAATGTTGAGGTTGGGTGGAGTGCGGAGGTTGGATGGACTGCGGAAGTTGGGTGAAATGGGGAGGTTGGGAAGAGTGGGGAGGTTGGGTGAAGTGGGGAGGTTAGGTGCAGGGGGGAGGTTGGGTGCAGTGGGAGGTATAGTGGAGTGTGGAGGTGGGAGTGTGGAGTTTGGGTGGAGTGCGTAGCCATAGTGGAGTGCGGAGGTTGGGTGGAGTGAGGAGGTTGGGTGGAGTGCGGTATTTGGTTGGAGTAGGGGGTACAGTGGAGTAAGGGGTTGGGTGAAGTGGGGAGGTTGGGTGGAATGGGGGGTTGGGTGGAGTGGGAAGGTAGGGTGAATTGGGGAGGTTGGTTAGGGTGGAGAGGTTGGGTGGAGTGGGGAGATTGGTTGGAGTGTGGAGGTTGGATGGAGTGGGGAGGTTGGGTGGAGTGGGGAGGTTGGGTGGAATGCGGAGGTTGGGTGGAGTGGGGAGGTTGGGTTAAGTGGGGAGTTGGGGTGAAGTGGGAAGGTTGGGTGGAGTGGGAAGGTTGAGTGGTGTGGGGAGGTTGGGTGGAGTGGGGAGTTTGGGTGGAGTGGGGAGGTAGGGTGCAGTGGGAAGGTATAGTGGAGTGGGGAGTTTGGGTAAAGTGCTGAGGATGGGTGGAGTGGGGAGGTTGAGTGGAGAAGGGAGGTTGGATGGATGGACTGCGGAGGTTGTGTTTGATGGACTGCGAAGGTTGGGTGAAGTGGGGAGGTTGGGACGAGTGTGGAGGTTGGGTGAAGTGGGGAGGTTGGGTGCTGTGGGGAGGTATAGTGGAATGCGAAGGTGGGTGCAGTGGGGGTTGGGTGAAGTGGGAAGGTTGGGTGAAGTGGGGAGGTTAGGTGGAGTGGGGAGATTGGTGGAGTGGGGAGGTTGGATGGAGTGGGGAGGTTGGGTGAAGTGGGGAGGTTGGGTGGAGTGGTGAGGTTGGGTGGAGTGGGGAGGTTGGGTAGAGTGGGGAAGTTGGGTGGAGTGCGGAGGTTGAGTGGAGTGCGGAGGTTGGGTAAGCAAGTCGAACGACGGTGGTTTGGTATTAAATGCGTTTATTAATATTGAATACGTTCGCAGAGGGCGGCACGCTCAGTAATAGATATATAATATCCTACAATACATAAATATAATACAATTCCAAGTACGTATATATCAACATATTATATACACCATATTATTACATCAATAGACATTATTACACCTGTAGTAACAGTATTAATAATATAGAACAATCTAACTTGTACACGTTATAATTAAGCACTTCATATAAAGCACTAACAACAATAATGGAATACTTGTTGGTTATAATGAACAAACAATTAACGTAATACATACCCTGTAACTATAATAACTCGCTCTCGCACCACCTGGCGGAGCCGGCGCCTATATCTGGCAAGCCCGCTTATCTGCAATCGAACAACCAAAGGTGGTAATATATAAGCGTAATATAGTCTATATATAAGGGTAAAGTGCTGAGGTTAGGTGGAGTGGGGAGGTTGAGTGAAGAAAGGAGGTTGGATGGAGTGGTGAGGTGGCTGGAGTGGGGAGGTTGGTAGGAGTGAGGAATTTAGGTGGAGTGCGGAGGTTGAGTGGAGTGCGGAGGTTCGGTGGAGTGCGGAGGTTGGATGGACTGCGGAGGTTGGGTGAAGTTGGGAGGTTGGGAGGAGTGGGGAGGTTGTGTGAAGTGAGGAGGATAGGTGCAGTGGGGAGATTGGGTGCAGTGGGGAGGTATAGTGGAGTGCGGAGGTGGGGGGAGTGTGGAGGTTGGGTGGAGTGCGTAGGTATAGTGGAGTGCGGAGGTTGAGTGAAGTGGTGATGTTAGGTGGAGTTGGGAGGTTGGGTGAAGTGGGAGGTATAGTGGAGTGCGGAGGTGGGAGTGTGGAGTTTGGGTGGAGTGCGTAGCCATTGTGGAGTGCGGAGGTTGGGTGGAGTGAGGAGGTTGGATGGAGTGCGGATTTTGGTTGGAGTAGGGGGTACAGTGGAGTGAGGAGGTTGGGTGAAGTGGGGAGGTTGGGTGGAATGGGGAGGTTGGGTGGAGTGGGAAGGTAGGGTGAATTGGGGAGGTTGGTTGGGGTGGAGAGGTTGGGTGGAGTGGGGAGATTGGGTGGAGTGGGGAGGTTGGATGGAGTGGGGAGGTTGGGTGGAGTGGGGAGGTTGGGTGGAATGCGGAGGTTGGGTGGAGTGGGGAGGTTGGGTTAAGTGGGGAGTTGGGGTGAAGTGGGGAGGTTGGCTGGAGTGGGAAGGTTGGGTGGTGTGGGGAGGTTGGGTGGAGTGGGGAGTTTGGGTGGAGTGGGGAGGTAGGGTGGAGTGGGAAGGTATAGTGGAGTGGGGAGTTTGGGTAAAGTGCTGAGGATGGGTGGAGTGGGGAGCTTGAGTGGAGAAGGGCGGTTGGATGGATGGACTGCGGAGGTTGTGTTTGATGGACTGCGAAGGTTGGGTGAAGTGGGGAGGTTGGGACGAGTGTGGAGGTTGGGTGAAGTGGGGAGGTTAGGTGCAGTGGGGAGGTTGGGTGCTGTGGGGAGGTATAGTGGAGTGCGGAGGTGGGTGGAGTGTGGAGGTTGGGTGGAGTGCGTAGGTATAGTGGAGTGCGGAGGTTAGGTGAAGTGGGGAGTTTGGGTGGATGGTGAGGTTGGGTGGAGTGGTGAGGTTGGGTGGAGCGCAGAGGCTGGGTGGAGTAGGGAGGTTGGGTGGAGTGGGGAGGTTGGGTGGAGTACGGAATTTGGGTGGAGTGCGGAGGTTGGGTGGAGTGCGGGGGTTGGGTTGAATGGGGAGGTTGGGTGGAGTGCGGAGGTTGGGTGGAGTGGGAAGGTATAGTGGAGTGGGGAGGTTGGGTAAAGTGCTTAGGTTGGGTGGAGTGGGGAGGTTGAATGAAGAAGGGAGGTTGGATGGAGTGGTGAGGTTGGCTGGAGTGGGGAGGTTGGTAGGAGTGAGGAATTTGGGTGGAGTGCGGAGGTTGAGTGGAGTGCGGAGGTTCGGTGGAGTGCGAAAGTTGGGTAGAGTGCGGAAGTTGGGTGGAGTTCGGAGGTTGGGTGGAGTGCGGAGGTTGGATGGACTGCGGAGGTTGGGTGAAGTTGGGAGGTTGGGAGAAGTGGGGAGGTTGTGTGAAGTGAGGAGGTTAGGTGCAGTGGGGAGATTGGGTGCTGTGGGGAGGTATAGTGGGGTGCGGAGGTGGGGGGAGTGTGGATGTTGGGTGGAGTGCGTAGGTATAGTGGATTGCGGAGGTTGGGTGAAGTGGTGATGTCGGGTGGAGTGGGGAGGTTGGGTGAAGTGGGGAGGTTGGGTGGAGTGGGGAGGTTGGGTAGTGTGGGGAGGTTGGGTGGAGAGGGGAGGATGCATGGAGTGGGGAGGTTGGGTGAAGTGGGGAGGTTGGGTGGAGTGGGGAGGTTGGGTGAAGTGGGGAGGTTGGGTGGAGTGGGGAGGTTGGGTAGAGTGGGGAAGTTGAGTGGAGTGGGGAGGTTGAATGGAGTGCGGAATTTGGGTGGAGTGCGGAGGTTGGGTGGAGTGCGGAGGTTGGATGGACTGCGGAGGTTGGGTGAAGTGGGGAGGTTGGGAGGAGGGGGGAGGTTAGGTGCAGTGTAGAGGTAGGTTGCAGTGGGGAGGAATAGTGGAGTGCGGAGTTGGGGGGAGTGTGGAGGTTGGGTGGAGTGCGTAGGTATAGTGGAGTGCGGAGGTTGGGTGAAGTGGGGAGTTTGGATGGAGTGGTGAGGTTGGGTGGTGTGGTGAGGTTGGGTGGAGTGGGGAGGTTGTGTGATGTGGGGAGGTTGGGTGGATTGGGGAGGTTGGGTGGAGTGCAGAGGTTGGGTGGAGTGGGGAGTTTGTGTGGAGTGGGGAGGTTGGGTGGAGTGGGGAGTTTGGTTGGAGTGGGGGGTGGGTGAAGTGGGAAGGTTGGGTGAAGTGGGGAGGTTAGGTGGAGTGGGGAGGTTGGTGGAGTGGGGAGGTTGGATGGAGTGGGGAGGTTGGGTGAAGTGGGGAGGTTGGGTGGAGTTGTGAGGTTGGGTGGAGTGGGGAGGTTGGGTAGAGTGGGGAAGTTGGGTGGAGTGCGGAGGTTGAGTGGAGTGTGGAGGTTGGGTAAGCAAGTCGAACGACGGTGGTTTGGTATTCAATGCGTTTATTAATATTGAATACGTTCCCAGAGGGCGGCACGCTCAGTAATAGATATATAATATCCTACAATACATAAATATAATACAATTCCAAGTACGTATATATCAACATATTATATACGCCATATATTCTTGTGTTTTTCTATAAATCAATACATTATTACATCAATAGACATTATTACACCTGTAGTAACAGTATTAATAATATAGAACAATCGAACTTGTACACGTTATAATTAAGCACTAGATATAAAGCACTAACAACAATAATGGAATACTTGTTGGTTATAATGAACAAACAATTAACGTAATACATACCCTGTAACTATAATAACTCGCTCTCGCACCACCTGGCGGAGCCGGCGCCTATTTCTGGCAAGCCCGCTTATCTGCAATCGAACAACCAAAGGTGGTAATATATAAGCGTAATATAGTCTATATATAAAGGGTAAAGTGCTGAGGTTAGGTGGAGTGGGGAGGTTGAGTGAAGAAGGGAGGTTGGATGGAGTGGTGAGGTGGCTGGAGTGGGGAGGTTGGTAGGAGTGAGGAATTTAGGTGGAGTGCGGAGGTTGAGTGGAGTGCGGAGGTTCAGTGGAGTGCGAAAGTTGGGTAGAGTGCGGAAGTTGGGTGGAGTGCGGAGGTTGGGTGGAGTGCGTTGGTTGTATGGACTGCGGAGGTTGGGTGAAGTTGGGAGGTTGGGAGGAGTTGGGAGGTTGTGTGAAGTGAGGAGGTATAGTGGAGTGCGGAGGTGGGGGGAGTGTGGAGGTTGGGTGGAGTGCGTAGGTATAGTGGAGTGCGGAGGTTGAGTGAAGTGGTGATGTTGGGTGGAGTGGGGAGGTTGGGTAGTGTGGGGAGGTTGGGTGGAGTGGGGAGGATGGTTGGAGTGTGGAGGTTGGGTGAGGTTGGGTGGAGTGGGGAGGTTGGGTGGAGTGGGGAGGTTAGGTGGAGTGGGGAGGATGGATGGAGTGGGGAGGTTGGGTGAAGTGGGGAGGTTGGGTGGAGTGGGGAGATTGGGTAGAGCGGGGAAGTTGGGTGGAGTGGGGAAGTTGGGTGGAGTGCGAAGGTTTGGTGGAGTGCGAAAGTTGGGTGGAGTGCGGAAGTTGGGTGGAGTGCGGAGGTTGGGTGGAGTGGGGAGGTTGGGTGGAGTGCTGAATTTGGGTGGAGTGCGGAGGTTGGGTGGAGTGCGGAGGTTGGATGGACTGCGGAGGTTGGGTGAAGTGTGGAGGTTGGGAGGAGGGGGGAGGTTAGGTGCAGTGGGGAGGTAGGATGCAGTGGGGAGGTATAGTGGAGTGCGAGGGTGGGGGGAGTGTGGAGGTTGGGTGGAGTGCGTAGGTATAGTGGAGTGCGGAGGTTGGGTGAAGTGGGGAGGTTGGGTGGAGTGAGGAGGTTGGATGGAGTGGGGAGGTTGGGTGAAGTGGGGAGGTTGGGTGGATTGGGGAGGCTGGGTGGAGTGGGGATGTTGGGTGGAGGGGGGATGTTGGGTGGAGTGGGGATGTTGGGTGGAGTGGGGAGGTTGGGTAAGTGGGGAGGTTAGGTGGAGTGGGGAGGTACAGTGGAGTGCGGAGTTTGGGTGAAGTGGGGAGGTTGGTTAGAGTGGGGTGGTTAGGTGGAGTGGCGAGGTTGGGTGGAGTGGAGAGGTTTGGTGGAGTGGGGAGGTTGGATGGAGTGGGGGGTTGGGTGGAGTGCGGAGGTTGGGTGGAGTTTGTAGGTTGGGTGGAGTGGGGAGGTTGGATGAAGTGGTGAGGTTGGGTGGAGTGGGGAGGCATAGTGCAGTGGGAAAGTTGGGTGAAGTGGGGAGGTTGGGTGGAGAAGGGAGGTATAGTGGATGGGGAGGTTGGGTGAAGTGGTGAGGTTGGGTGGAGTGGGGAGTTATTTTGGAGTGCGGAGGTTGGGTGGTGTGGGGAGGTTGCGTGGAGTGCGGAGGTTTGGCGCAGTGGGGAGGTTGGGTGAAGTGCAGAATTTGGGTGTAGTGCGGAGGTTCGGTGAAGTGGGGATGTTGGGTGGAGTGGGCAGGATGGGTGAAGTGGGTGCTGTCGGGAGGTTGGGTGCAATGGGGAGGTTGGGTGGAGTGGGGAGGTATATTGGAGTGCGGAGGTTGGGTAGAGTGGGGAATTTGGGTGGAGTGGGGATGTTGGGTGGAGTGCGGAGGTTTGGTGGAGTGCGAAAGTTGGGTGGAGTGCGGAAGTTGGGTGGAGTGCGGAGGTTGGGTGGAGTGGGGAGGTTGGGTGGAGTGCTGAATTTGGGTGGAGTGCGGAGTTTGGGTAGAGTGTGGAGGTTGGATGGACTGCGGAGGTTGGGTGAAGTGGGGAGGTTGGGAGGAGGGGGAAGGTTAGGTGCAGTGGGGAGGTAGGATGCAGTGGGGAGGTATAGTGGAGTGCGAGGGTGGGGGGAATGTGGAGGTTGGGTGGAGTGCGTAGGTATAGTGGAGTGCGGAGGTTGGGTGAAGTGGGGAGTTTGGATGGAGTGGTGAGGTTGGGTGGTGTGGTGAGGTTGGGTGGAGTGGGGAGGTTGTGTGAAGTGGGGAGGTTGGGTGGATTGGGGAGGTTGGCTGGAGTGCAGAGGTTGGGTGGAGTGGGGAGTTTGGGTGGAGTGGGGAGGTTGGGTGGAGTGGGGAGTTTGGTTGGAGTGGAGGGTTGGGTGAAGTGGGAAGGTTGGGTGAAGTGGGGAGGTTAGGTGGAGTGGGGAGGTTTGTGGAATGGGGAGGTTGCATGGAGTGGGGAGGTTGGGTGAAGTGGGGAGGTTGGGTTGAGTGGTGAGGTTGGGTGGAGTGGGAAGGTTGGCTAAGAGTGGGGAAGTTGGGTGGAGTGCGGAGGTTGAGTGGAGTGCGGAGGTTGGGTGAGCAAGTCGAACGACGGTCGTTTGGTATTCAATGCGTTTATTAATACAGAATACGCTCCCAGAGGGCGGCACGCTCAGTAATATATATATATATATAATATCCTACAATACATAAATATAATACAATTCCAAGTACGTATATATCAACATATTATATACACCATATATTCTTGTGTTGTTCTATAAATCAATACATTATTACATCAATAGACATTATTACACCTGTAGTAACAGTATTAATAATATAGAACAATCTAACTGGTAAACGTGATAATTAAGCACTAGATATAAAGCACTAACAACAATAATGGAATACTTGTTGGTTATAATGAACAAACAATTAACGTAATACATACCCTGTAACTATAATAACTCGCTCTAGCACCACTTGGCGGAGCCGGCGCCTATTTCTGGCAAGCCCGCTTATCTGCAATCGAACAACCAAAGGTGGTAATATATAAGCGTAATATAGTCTAGAAACTCGAGTTACATAGTTGCAACAATGCACACAGTATACGACGTAATAATAGTTAGACATGATTGTCTTACGTTCGTTGCATGAGCGCAGCTTTAGAATTGGACTGCCACGCCCTAACCGACCACGCCTATTTTACTAATGTATAAAGTCTAACGAATAACGAATCTAGCCGCAAGATTTAAACCAATATACTTACATGTAGTATCATTTGTAACAACAATCTAATACATACATAAAACGAAAATATATATATAACAAAGCAATCTTACCAGACTGCTGGTTATATACTGGGTTACTGGGTACAAGTGTTGACCGGTCGCTAGATGTAGTTGTTGACCAGTCGCTGGCCCAGGGCAAACTGCGTCTCAGCAGTTGTCCAGCTCGTGGCCTAATACTACAGTGCCCTCTGGCGACTATCAGTATCCACCAGGGTTACAGTTGGGTGGAGTGCGGAAGTTGGGTGGAGTGCGGAGGTTGGGCGGAGTGCGGAGATTGGATGGACTGCGGAGGTTGGGTGAAGTGGGGAGGTTGGGAGGAGTGAAGAGGTTGGGTGAAGTGGGGAGGTTAGGCGCAGTGGTGAGGTTGGGTGCAGTGGGGAGGTTGGGTGCAGTGGGGAGGTATAGTGGAGTGCGGGAGTGGGGGGGGGGGGGGAGTGGAGTTTGGGTGCAGGGGGGAGGTATAGTGGAGTGGGGAGGTTGGGTGAAGTGGGGAGGTTGGGTGGAGTGGGGAGGTTGGATGGAGTGGGGATGTTGGGTGTAGTGGGGAGGTTGGGTGGGTTGGGGAGGTTGGGTAAAGTGCTGAGGTTGGGTGGAGTGGGGAGGTTGAGTGAAGAAGGGAGGTTGGATGGAGTGCGGAGGTTGGCTGGAGTGGGGAGGTTGGTAGGAGTGCGGAGGTTCGGTGGAGTGCGAAAGTTGGGTGGAGTGCGGAAGTTGGATGGACTGCGGAGGTTGGGTGAAGTTGGGAGGTTGGGAGGAGTGGGGAGGTTGTGTGAAGTGAGGAGGTTAGGTGCAGTGGGGAGACTGGTTGCTATACCTCTCCATTCCACCCAACCTCTGCACTCTAGTATACCTCCCACTTCACCCAACCTCCCCACTGCACCCAACCTCCGCTCTCCACTATACCTCCCCACTCCACCCAACCTCCGCACACCACTGTACCTCCCCACTCCACCCAACCGCCCCACTTCAACCAACCTCCGCAGTCCATCCAACCTCCGCACTCCACCCAACCTCCGCACTCCACCCAAGTTCCGCATTGCACCCAACCACCCCACTTCACCCAACCACCCCACTTCACCCAACCTCAGCACTCCACTGTACCTCCCCACTCCACCTAACCTCCCCACTTCACCCAACCTTCCTACTTCACCCAATCTCCCCACTCCACCCAAACTCCCCACTCCACCCAACCTCCGCACACCACTGTACCTCCCCACTCCACCCAACCTCCCCACTTCAACCAACCTCCGCAGTCCAACCAACCTCCGCACTCCACCCAACCTCCGCACTCCACCCAAATTCCGCACTCCACCCAACCACCCCACTTCACCCAACCTCCGCACTCCACTGTACCTCCCCACTCCACCTAACCTCCCCACTTCACCCAACCTTCCCACTTCACCCAACCTCCCCACTCCACCCAAACTCCCCACCCCACCCAACCTCCCCACTCCACCCAACCTTCGCTCTCCACCCAACCTCCCCACTCCACCCAACCTCCCCACTCCACCCAACCTCCCCACTTCACCCAACGTTCTCACTCCACCCAACCACCCCACTCCACCGAACCTCCCCACTCCACTCAACCTCCCCACACCGCCCAACCTTCCCACTACTCCCAACCTCCCCACTTTACCCAACCTCCTCCCTCCACCCAACCTCCCCACTCCACCCAACCTCCCCAATTCACCCAACCTCTACACTCCACCCAAATTCCCCACTCCACCCAACCTCCCCACTCCACCCAACTTCCGCTCTCCACCCAACCTCACCACCCCACCCAACCTCCCCACTCCACCCAACCTCCCCACTTCACCCAACCGCCGCACTCCACCCCACCTCCCCACTCCACCCAACACCCCACTCCACCCAACCTCCGCACTCCACCCAACCTCCCCACTTCACCCAACCTCCGCACTCCACTATTCCTACGCACTCCACCCAACCTCCACACTCCCCCCACCTCCGCACTACACTATACCTCCTCACTGCACACAACCTCCCCACTGCACCTAACCTCCCCACTTCACCCAACCTCCCCACACTTCCCAACCTCCCCACTTCACCCAACCTCCGCAGTCCATCCAACCTCCGCACTCCACCCAACCTCCGCACTCCACCCAACTTCCGCACTCCATCCTACCTCCGCACTCCACTCAACCTCCGCACTCCACCCAACTTCCCCCCTCTACCCAACCTCCCCACTCCTGCCAACCTTACCACTTCAACCAACCTGCGCAGTCTATCCAACCTTCGCACTCCACCCAACCTCCGAACTCCACTATACCTCCCCACTCCACCCAAACTCCGCCCTCCACCCAACCTCCCCACTCCACCCAACCTCTGCACTCCACAATGCCTCTCCATTCCACCCAACCTCTGCACTCTAGTATACCTCCCACTTCACCCAACCTCCCCACTGCACTCTAATATACCTCCCACTTCACCCAACCTCCCCACTGCACCCAACCTCCGCCCTCCGCACAACCTCCCCACTCCACCCAAACTCCGCTCTCCACTATACCTCCCCACTCCACCCAACCTCCGCACACCACTGTACCTCCCCACTCCACCCAACCGCCCCACTTCAACCAACCTCCGCAGTCCATCCAACCTCCGCACTCCACCCAACCTCCGCACTCCACCCAAGTTCCGCATTGCACCCAACCACCCCACTTCACCCAACCACCCCACTTCACCCAACCTCCGCACTCCATTGTACCTCCCCTCTCCAACTAACCTCCCCACTTCACCCAACCTTCCAACTTCACCCAACCTCCCCACTCCACCCAAACTTCTCACTCCACCCAACCTTCCTACTCCACCCAACCTCCTCACTCCTCCCAAACTCCGCTCTCCACCCAACCTCCCCACTCCATCTATCCTCCCTTCTCCACTCAACCTCCCCACTCCACCCAACCTCAGCACTTTACCCAAACTCCCTACTCCACCCAACCTGCCCACACCGCCCAACCTTCCCACTCCTCCCAACCTCCCCACTTCACCCAACCTCCACACTCCACCCAACCTCCCCACTTCACCCAACCTACCCACTCCACCCAACCTCCCCACTCCATCCAACTTCCGCACTCCACTATATATCCCTACTCCACGCAACCTCCGCAATCCACTATTCCTCCCCACCTCACCCAACCTCCCCACTGCACCCAACCTCCGTCCTCCGCCCAACCTCCCCACTCCACCCAACCTCCGCACTCCACTATACCTCCCCACTCCACCCAACCTCCGCACTCCACTGTACCTCCCCACTCCAACCAACCTTCCCACTCCACCCAAACTCCGCCCTCCACCCAACCTCACCATTCCACCCAACCTCTGCACTGCACTATTCCTCTCCATTCCACCCAACCTCTGCACTCTAGTATACCTCCCACTTCACCCAACCTCCCCACTCCTCCCAACCTCCCCACTTCACCCAACCTCAGCAGTCCTTCCAACCTCCGCACTCCACCCACCCTCCGCACTCAACCCAAATTCCGCACTCCACCCAACCACCCCACTTCACCCAACCTCAGCACTCCACTGTACCTCCCCACTCCACCTAACCTCCCCACTTCACCCAACCTTCCCACTTCACTCAATCTCCCCACTCCACCCAAACTCCCCACTCCACCCAACCTCCGCACACCACTGTACCTCCCCACTCCACCCAACCTCCCCACTTCAACCAACCTCCGCAGTCCATCCAACCTCCGCACTCCACCCAACCTCCGCACTCCACCCAAATTCCGCACTCCACCCAACCACCCCACTTCACCCAACCTCCGCACTCCACTGTACCTCCCCACTCCACCTAACCTCCCCACTTCACCCAACCTTCCCACTTCACCCAACCTCCCCACTCCACCCAAACTCCCCATCCCACCCAACCTCCCCACTCCACCCAACCTTCGCTCTCCACCCAACCTCCCCACTCCACCCAACCTCCCCACTCCACCCAACCTCCCCACTACACCCAACGTTCTCACTCCACCCAACCACCCCACTCCACCGAACCTCCCCACTCCACCCAACCTCCCCACACCGCCCAACCTTCCCACTACTCCCAACCTCCCCACTTTACCCAACCTCCTCCCTCCACCCAACCTTCCCACTCCACCCAACCTCCCCAATTCACCCAACCTCTACACTCCACCCAAATTCCCCACTCCACCCAACCTCCCCACTCCACCCAACTTCCGCTCTCCACCCAACCTCACCACCCCACCCAACCTCCCCACTCCACCCAACCTCCCCACTTCACCCAACCGCCGCACTCCACCCCACCTCCCCACTCCACCCAACACCCCACTCCACCCAACCTCCGCACTCCACCCAACCTCCCCACTTCACCCAACCTCCGCACTCCACTATTCCTACGCACTCCACCCAACCTCCACACTCCCCCCACCTCCGCACTACACTATACCTCCTCACTGCACACAACCTCCCCACTGCACCTAACCTCCCCACTTCACCCAACCTCCCCACACTTCCCAACCTCCCCACTTCACCCAACCTCCGCAGTCCATCCAACCTCCGCACTCCACCCAACCTCCGCACTCCACCCAACTTCCGCACTCCATCCTACCTCCGCACTCCACTCAACCTCCGCACTCCACCCAACTTCCCCCCTCTACCCAACCTCCCCACTCCTGCCAACCTTACCACTTCAACCAACCTGCGCAGTCTATCGAACCTTCGCACTCCACCCAACCTCCGAACTCCACTATACCTCCCCACTCCACCCAAACTCCGCCCTCCACCCAACCTCCCCACTCCACCCAACCTCCGCACTCCACTATACCTCCCCACTCCACCCAACCTCCGCACTCCACAGTACCTCCCCACTCCACCCAACATCCCCACTCCACCCAAACTCCGCCCTCCACCCAACCTCACCATTCCACCCAACCTCTGCAGTGCACTATACCTCTCCATTCCACCCAATCTCTGCACTTTAGTATACCTCCCACTTCACCCAACCTCCCCACTCCTCCCAACCTCCCCACTTCACCCAACCTCAGCAGTCCATCCAACCTCCGCACTCCACCCACCCTCCGCACTCAACCCAAATTCCGCACTCCACCCAACCACCCCACTTCACCCAACCTCCGCACTCCACTGTACCTCCCCACTCCACCTAACCTCCCCACTTCACCCAACCTTCCCACTTCACCCAACCTCCCCACTCCACCCAAACTCCCCACTCCACCCAACCTCCGCACACCACTGTACCTCCCTACTCCACCCAACCTCCCCACTTCAACCAACCTCCGCTCTCCACCCAACCTCACCACCCCACCCAACCTCCCCACTCCACCCAACCTCCCCACTTCACCCAACCGCCGCACTCCACCCCACCTCCCCACTCCACCCAACACCCCACTCCACCCAACCTCCGCACTCCACCCAACCTCCCCACTTCACCCAACCTCCGCACTCCACTATTCCTACGCACTCCACCCAACCTCCACACTCCCCCCACCTCCGCACTACACTATACCTCCTCACTGCACACAACCTCCCCACTGCACCTAACCTCCCCACTTCACCCAACCTCCCCACACTTCCCAACCTCCCCACTTCACCCAACCTCCGCAGTCCATCCAACCTCCGCACTCCACCCAACCTCCGCACTCCACCCAACTTCCGCACTCCATCCTACCTCCGCACTCCGCTCAACCTCCGCACTCCACCCAACTTCCCCCCTCTACCCAACCTCCCCACTCCTGCCAACCTTCCCACTTCAACCAACCTGCGCAGTCTATCCAACCTTCGCACTCCACCCAACCTCCGAACTCCACTATACCTCCCCACTCCACCCAAACTCCGCCCTCCACCCAACCTCCCACTCCACCCAACCTCTGCACTCCACTATGCCTCTCCATTCCACCCAACCTCTCCACTCTAGTATACCTCCCACTTCACCCAACCTCCCCACTGCACTCTAGTATACCTCCCACTTCACCCAACCTCCCCAGTGCACCCAACCTCCGCCCTCCGCACAACCTCCCCACTCCACCCAACCTCCGCACACCACTGTACCTCCCCACTCCACCCAACCTCCCCACTTCAACCAACCTCCGCAGTCCATCCAACCTCCGCACTCCACCCAACCTCCGCACTCCACCCAAATTCCGCATTGCACCCAACCACCCCACTTCACCCAACCTCCGCACTCCATTGTACCTCCCCTCTCTAACTAACCTCCCCACTTCACCCAACCTCCGCACTCCATTGTACCTCCCCTCTCCAACTAACCTCCCCATTCCACCCAAACTCCCCACTCCACCCAACCTCCCCACTCTACCCAACCTCCTCACTCCACCCAAACTCCGCTCTCCACCCAACCTCCCCACTCCATCTATCCTCCCTTCTTCATTCAACCTCCCCACTCCACCCAACCTCAGCACTTTACCCGACCTCCCCACTCCACTATTCCTCCCAACTCCACCCAACCTCCCCACTCCACCCAAACTCCCCACTCCACCCAACCTGCCCACACCGCCCAACCTTCCCACTCCTCCCAACCTCCCCACTTCACCCAACCTCCTCACTCCACCCAACCTCCCCACTCCACCTTACCTCCCCACTTCACCCAACCTCCACAGTCCACCCAACCTCCCCACTCCACCCAGCCTCCCCACTCCACGCAACCTCCGCAATCCACTATTCCTCCCCACTTCACCCAACCTCCCCACTGCACCCAACCTCCGCCCTCCGCCCAACCTACCCACTCCACCCAACCTCCGCACTCCACTATACCTCCCCACTCCACCCAACCTCCGCACTCCACAGTACCTCCCCACTCCAACCAACATCCCCACTGCACCCAAACTCCGCCCTCCACCCAACCTCACCATTCCACCCAACCTCTGCAGTGCACTATACCTCTCCATTCCACCCAACCTCTGCACTTTAGTATACCTCCCACTTCACCCAACCTCCCCACTCCTCCCAACCTCCCCACTTCACCCAACCTCAGCAGTCCATCCAACCTCCGCACTCCACCCACCCTCCGCACTCAACCCAAATTCCGCACTCCACCCAACCACCCCACTTCACCCAACCTCCGCACTCCACTGTACCTCCCCACTCCACCTAACCTCCCCACTTCACCCAAACTTCCCACTTCACCCAACCTCCCCACTCCACCCAAACTCCCCACGCCACCCAACCTCTGCACACCAATGTACCTCCCCACTCCACCCAACCTCCCCACTTCAACCAACCTCCGCAGTCCATCCAACCTCCGCACTCCACCCAACCTCCGCACTCCTCCCAAATTCCGCATTGCACCCAACCACCCCACTTCACCCAACCTCCGCACTCCATTGTACCTCCCCTCTCCAACTAACCTCCCCACTTCACCCAACCTTCCAACTTCACCCAACCTCCCCACTCCACCCAAACTCCCCACTCCACCCAAACTCCCTACTCCACCCAACCTCCTCACTCCACCCAAACTCCGCTCTCCACCCAACCTCCCCACTCCATCCATCCTCCCTTCTCCACTCAACCTCCCCACTCCACCCAACCTCAGCACTTTACCCGACCTCCCCACTCCACTATTCCTCCCAACTCCACCCAACCTCCCCACTCCACCCAAACTCCCCACTCCACCCAACCTGCCCACACCGCCCAACCTTCCCACTCCTCCCAACCTCCCCACTTCACCCAACCTCCTCACTCCACCCAACCTCCCCACTTCACCCAACCTCCACACTCCACCCAACCTCCCCACTCCACCCAACCTCCCCACTCCACCCAACTTCCGCACTCCACTTTATATCCCCACTCCACGCAACCTCCGCAATCCACTATTACTCCCCACTTCACCCAACCTCCCCACTGCACTCAACCTCCGCCCTCCGCCCAACCTCCCCACTCCACCCAACCTCCGCATTCCACTATACCTCCCCACTCCACCCAACCTCCGCACTCCACTGTACCTCCCCACTCCAACCAACCTCCCCCTCCACCCAAACTTCGCCCTCCACCCAACCTCCCCATTCCACCCAACCTCTGCACTGCACTATATCTCTCCATTCCACCCAACCTCTGCACTCTAGTATACCTCCCACTTCACCCAACCTCCCCACTCCTCCCAACCTCCCCACTTCACCCAACCTCAGCAGTCCATCCAACCTCCGCACTCCACCCACCCTCCGCACTCAACCCAAATTCCGGACTCCACCCAACCACCCCACTTCACCCAACCTCCGCACTCCACTGTACCTCCCCACTCCACCTAACCTCCCCACTTCACCCAACCTTCCCACTTCACCCAACCTCCCCACTCCACCCAAACTCCCCACTCCACCCAACCTCCCCACTCCACCCAACCTCCGCTCTCCACCCAACCTCCCCACTCCACCCAACCTCCACACTCCACCCAACCTCCCCACTTCACCCAACGTTCTCACTCCACCCAACCACCCCACTCCACCCAACCTCCCCACTGCACCCAACCTCCCCACACCGCCCAACCTTCCCACTACTCCCAACCTCCCCACTTTACCCAACCTCCTCCCTCCACCCAACCTCCCCACTCCACCCAACCTCCCCAATTCACCCAACCTCTACACTCCACCCAAATTCCCCACTCCACCCAACTTCCCCACTCCACCCACCTTCCGCTCTCCACCCAACCTCACCACCCCACCCAACCTCCCCACTCCACCCAACCTCCCCACTTCACCCAACCGCCGCACTCCACCCCACCTCCCCACTCCACCCAACACCCCACTCCATCAAACCTCCGCACTCCACCCAACCTCCCCACTTCACCCAACCTCCGCACTCCACTATTCCTACGCACTCCACCCAACCTCCACACTCCCCCCACCTCCGCACTACACTATACCTCCTCACTGCACACAACCTCCCCACTGCACCTAACCTCCCCACTTCACCCAAACTCCCCACACCTCCCAACCTCCCCACTTCACCCAACCTCCGCAGTCCATCCAACCTCCGCACTCCACCCAACCTCCGCACTCCACCCAACTTCCGCACTCCATCCTACCTCCGCACTCCACTCAACCTCCGCACTCCACCCAACTTCCCCCCTCTACCCAACCTCCCCACTCCTGCCAACCTTCCCACTTCAACCAACCTGCGCAGTCTATCCAACCTTCGCACTCCACCCAACCTCCGCACTGCACCCAACCTCCGCCCTCCGCCCAACCTCCCCACTCCACCCAACCTCCGAACTCCACTATACCTCCCCACTCCACCCAAACTCCGCCCTCCACCCAACCTCCCCACTCCACCCAACCTCTGCACTCCACTATGCCTCTCCATTCCACCCAACCTCTGCACTCTAGTATACCTCCCACTTCACCCAACCTCCCCACTACTCCCAACCTCCTTACTCCACCCAACCTCCGCACTCCACCCAACCTCCCCACTTCACCCAACCTCCGCACTCCACTATTCCTACGCACTCCACCCAACCTCCACACTCCCCCCACCTCCGCACTACACTATACCTCCTCACTCCACCCAACCTCCGCACTCCACAGTACCTCCCCACTCCAACCAACATCCCCACTCCACCCAAACTCCGCCCTCCACCCAACCTCACCATTCCACCCAACCTCTGCAGTGTACTATACCTCTCCATTCCACCCAACCTCTGCACTTTAGTATACCTCCCACTTCACCCAACCTCCCCACTCCTCCCAACCTCCCCACTTCACAAAACCTCAGCAGTCCATCCAACCTCCGCACTCCACCCACCCTCCGCACTCAACCCAAATTCCGCACTCCACCCAACCACCCCACTTCACCCAACCTCCGCACTCCACTGTACCTCCCCACTCCACCTAACCTCCCCACTTCACCCAACCTTCCCACTTCACCCAACCTCCCCACTCCACCCAAACTCCCCACTCCACCCAACCTCCGCACACCACTGTACCTCCCCACTCCACCCAACCTCCCCACTTCAACCAACCTCCGCTCTCCACCCAACCTCACCACCCCACCCAACCTCCCCACTCCACCCAACCTCCCCACTTCACCCAACCGCCGCACTCCACCCCACCTCCCCACTCCACCCAACACCCCACTCCGCCCAACCTCCGCACTCCACCCAACCTCCCCACTTCACCCAACCTCCACACTCCACCCAACCTCCCCACTTCACCCAACCTACCCACTCCACCCAACCTCCCCACTCCATCCAACTTCCGCACTCCACTATATATCCCTACTCCACGCAACCTCCGCAATCCACTATTCCTCCCCACCTCACCCAACCTCCCCACTGCACCCAACCTCCGTCCTCCGCCCAACCTCCCCACTCCACCCAACCTCCGCACTCCACTATACCTCCCCACTCCACCCAACCTCCGCACTCCACTGTACCTCCCCACTCCAACCAACCTTCCCACTCCACCCAAACTCCGCCCTCCACCCAACCTCACCATTCCACCCAACCTCTGCACTGCACTATTCCTCTCCATTCCACCCAACCTCTGCACTCTAGTATACCTCCCACTTCACCCAACCTCCCCACTCCTCCCAACCTCCCCACTTCACCCAACCTCCCCACTTCACCCAACCTCCGCACTCCACTATTCCTACGCACTCCACCCAACCTCCACACTCCCCCCACCTCCGCACTACACTATACCTCCTCACTGCACACAACCTCCCCACTGCACCTAACCTCCCCACTTCACCCAACCTCCCCACACTTCCCAACCTCCCCACTTCACCCAACCTCCGCAGTCCATCCAACCTCCGCACTCCACCCAACCTCCGCACTCCACCCAACTTCCGCACTCCATCCTACCTCCGCACTCCACTCAACCTCCGCACTCCACCCAACTTCCCCCCTCTACCCAACCTCCCCACTCCTGCCAACCTTACCACTTCAACCAACCTGCGCAGTCTATCCAACCTTCGCACTCCACCCAACCTCCGAACTCCACTATACCTCCCCACTCCACCCAAACTCCGCCCTCCACCCAACCTCCCCACTCCACCCAACCTCTGCACTCCACAATGCCTCTCCATTCCACCCAACCTCTGCACTCTAGTATACCTCCCACTTCACCCAACCTCCCCACTGCACTCTAATATACCTCCCACTTCACCCAACCTCCCCACTGCACCCAACCTCCGCCCTCCGCACAACCTCCCCACTCCACCCAAACTCCGCTCTCCACTATACCTCCCCACTCCACCCAACCTCCGCACACCACTGTACCTCCCCACTCCACCCAACCGCCCCACTTCAACCAACCTCCGCAGTCCATCCAACCTCCGCACTCCACCCAACCTCCGCACTCCACCCAAGTTCCGCATTGCACCCAACCACCCCACTTCACCCAACCACCCCACTTCACCCAACCTCCGCACTCCATTGTACCTCCCCTCTCCAACTAACCTCCCCACTTCACCCAACCTTCCAACTTCACCCAACCTCCCCACTCCACCCAAACTTCTCACTCCACCCAACCTTCCTACTCCACCCAACCTCCTCACTCCTCCCAAACTCCGCTCTCCACCCAACCTCCCCACTCCATCTATCCTCCCTTCTCCACTCAACCTCCCCACTCCACCCAACCTCAGCACTTTACCCAAACTCCCTACTCCACCCAACCTGCCCACACCGCCCAACCTTCCCACTCCTCCCAACCTCCCCACTTCACCCAACCTCCACACTCCACCCAACCTCCCCACTTCACCCAACCTACCCACTCCACCCAACCTCCCCACTCCATCCAACTTCCGCACTCCACTATATATCCCTACTCCACGCAACCTCCGCAATCCACTATTCCTCCCCACCTCACCCAACCTCCCCACTGCACCCAACCTCCGTCCTCCGCCCAACCTCCCCACTCCACCCAACCTCCGCACTCCACTATACCTCCCCACTCCACCCAACCTCCGCACTCCACTGTACCTCCCCACTCCAACCAACCTTCCCACTCCACCCAAACTCCGCCCTCCACCCAACCTCACCATTCCACCCAACCTCTGCACTGCACTATTCCTCTCCATTCCACCCAACCTCTGCACTCTAGTATACCTCCCACTTCACCCAACCTCCCCACTCCTCCCAACCTCCCCACTTCACCCAACCTCAGCAGTCCTTCCAACCTCCGCACTCCACCCACCCTCCGCACTCAACCCAAATTCCGCACTCCACCCAACCACCCCACTTCACCCAACCTCAGCACTCCACTGTACCTCCCCACTCCACCTAACCTCCCCACTTCACCCAACCTTCCCACTTCACTCAATCTCCCCACTCCACCCAAACTCCCCACTCCACCCAACTTCCGCACTCCATCCTACCTCCGCACTCCACTCAACCTCCGCACTCCACCCAACTTCCCCCCTCTACCCAACCTCCCCACTCCTGCCAACCTTCCCACTTCAACCAACCTGCGCAGTCTATCCAACCTTCGCACTCCACCCAACCTCCGCACTGCACCCAACCTCCGCCCTCCGCCCAACCTCCCCACTCCACCCAACCTCCGAACTCCACTATACCTCCCCACTCCACCCAAACTCCGCCCTCCACCCAACCTCCCCACTCCACCCAACCTCTGCACTCCACTATGCCTCTCCATTCCACCCAACCTCTGCACTCTAGTATACCTCCCACTTCACCCAACCTCCCCACTACTCCCAACCTCCTTACTCCACCCAACCTCCGCACTCCACCCAACCTCCCCACTTCACCCAACCTCCGCACTCCACTATTCCTACGCACTCCACCCAACCTCCACACTCCCCCCACCTCCGCACTACACTATACCTCCTCACTCCACCCAACCTCCGCACTCCACAGTACCTCCCCACTCCAACCAACATCCCCACTCCACCCAAACTCCGCCCTCCACCCAACCTCACCATTCCACCCAACCTCTGCAGTGTACTATACCTCTCCATTCCACCCAACCTCTGCACTTTAGTATACCTCCCACTTCACCCAACCTCCCCACTCCTCCCAACCTCCCCACTTCACAAAACCTCAGCAGTCCATCCAACCTCCGCACTCCACCCACCCTCCGCACTCAACCCAAATTCCGCACTCCACCCAACCACCCCACTTCACCCAACCTCCGCACTCCACTGTACCTCCCCACTCCACCTAACCTCCCCACTTCACCCAACCTTCCCACTTCACCCAACCTCCCCACTCCACCCAAACTCCCCACTCCACCCAACCTCCGCACACCACTGTACCTCCCCACTCCACCCAACCTCCCCACTTCAACCAACCTCCGCTCTCCACCCAACCTCACCACCCCACCCAACCTCCCCACTCCACCCAACCTCCCCACTTCACCCAACCGCCGCACTCCACCCCACCTCCCCACTCCACCCAACACCCCACTCCGCCCAACCTCCGCACTCCACCCAACCTCCCCACTTCACCCAACCTCCACACTCCACCCAACCTCCCCACTTCACCCAACCTACCCACTCCACCCAACCTCCCCACTCCATCCAACTTCCGCACTCCACTATATATCCCTACTCCACGCAACCTCCGCAATCCACTATTCCTCCCCACCTCACCCAACCTCCCCACTGCACCCAACCTCCGTCCTCCGCCCAACCTCCCCACTCCACCCAACCTCCGCACTCCACTATACCTCCCCACTCCACCCAACCTCCGCACTCCACTGTACCTCCCCACTCCAACCAACCTTCCCACTCCACCCAAACTCCGCCCTCCACCCAACCTCACCATTCCACCCAACCTCTGCACTGCACTATTCCTCTCCATTCCACCCAACCTCTGCACTCTAGTATACCTCCCACTTCACCCAACCTCCCCACTCCTCCCAACCTCCCCACTTCACCCAACCTCCCCACTTCACCCAACCTCCGCACTCCACTATTCCTACGCACTCCACCCAACCTCCACACTCCCCCCACCTCCGCACTACACTATACCTCCTCACTGCACACAACCTCCCCACTGCACCTAACCTCCCCACTTCACCCAACCTCCCCACACTTCCCAACCTCCCCACTTCACCCAACCTCCGCAGTCCATCCAACCTCCGCACTCCACCCAACCTCCGCACTCCACCCAACTTCCGCACTCCATCCTACCTCCGCACTCCACTCAACCTCCGCACTCCACCCAACTTCCCCCCTCTACCCAACCTCCCCACTCCTGCCAACCTTACCACTTCAACCAACCTGCGCAGTCTATCCAACCTTCGCACTCCACCCAACCTCCGAACTCCACTATACCTCCCCACTCCACCCAAACTCCGCCCTCCACCCAACCTCCCCACTCCACCCAACCTCTGCACTCCACAATGCCTCTCCATTCCACCCAACCTCTGCACTCTAGTATACCTCCCACTTCACCCAACCTCCCCACTGCACTCTAATATACCTCCCACTTCACCCAACCTCCCCACTGCACCCAACCTCCGCCCTCCGCACAACCTCCCCACTCCACCCAAACTCCGCTCTCCACTATACCTCCCCACTCCACCCAACCTCCGCACACCACTGTACCTCCCCACTCCACCCAACCGCCCCACTTCAACCAACCTCCGCAGTCCATCCAACCTCCGCACTCCACCCAACCTCCGCACTCCACCCAAGTTCCGCATTGCACCCAACCACCCCACTTCACCCAACCACCCCACTTCACCCAACCTCCGCACTCCATTGTACCTCCCCTCTCCAACTAACCTCCCCACTTCACCCAACCTTCCAACTTCACCCAACCTCCCCACTCCACCCAAACTTCTCACTCCACCCAACCTTCCTACTCCACCCAACCTCCTCACTCCTCCCAAACTCCGCTCTCCACCCAACCTCCCCACTCCATCTATCCTCCCTTCTCCACTCAACCTCCCCACTCCACCCAACCTCAGCACTTTACCCAAACTCCCTACTCCACCCAACCTGCCCACACCGCCCAACCTTCCCACTCCTCCCAACCTCCCCACTTCACCCAACCTCCACACTCCACCCAACCTCCCCACTTCACCCAACCTACCCACTCCACCCAACCTCCCCACTCCATCCAACTTCCGCACTCCACTATATATCCCTACTCCACGCAACCTCCGCAATCCACTATTCCTCCCCACCTCACCCAACCTCCCCACTGCACCCAACCTCCGTCCTCCGCCCAACCTCCCCACTCCACCCAACCTCCGCACTCCACTATACCTCCCCACTCCACCCAACCTCCGCACTCCACTGTACCTCCCCACTCCAACCAACCTTCCCACTCCACCCAAACTCCGCCCTCCACCCAACCTCACCATTCCACCCAACCTCTGCACTGCACTATTCCTCTCCATTCCACCCAACCTCTGCACTCTAGTATACCTCCCACTTCACCCAACCTCCCCACTCCTCCCAACCTCCCCACTTCACCCAACCTCAGCAGTCCTTCCAACCTCCGCACTCCACCCACCCTCCGCACTCAACCCAAATTCCGCACTCCACCCAACCACCCCACTTCACCCAACCTCAGCACTCCACTGTACCTCCCCACTCCACCTAACCTCCCCACTTCACCCAACCTTCCCACTTCACTCAATCTCCCCACTCCACCCAAACTCCCCACTCCACCCAACCTCCGCACACCACTGTACCTCCCCACTCCACCCAACCTCCCCACTTCAAACAACCTCCGCAGTCCATCCAACCTCCGCACTCCACCCAACCTCCGCACTCCACCCAAATTCCGCACTCCACCCAACCACCCCACTTCACCCAACCTCCGCACTCCACTGTACCTCCCCACTCCACCTAACCTCCCCACTTCACCCAACCTTCCCACTTCACCCAACCTCCCCACTCCACCCAAACTCCCCATCCCACCCAACCTCCCCACTCCACCCAACCTTCGCTCTCCACCCAACCTCCCCACTCCACCCAACCTCCCCACTCCACCCAACCTCCCCACTACACCCAACGTTCTCACTCCACCCAACCACCCCACTCCACCGAACCTCCCCACTCCACCCAACCTCCCCACACCGCCCAACCTTCCCACTACTCCCAACCTCCCCACTTTACCCAACCTCCTCCCTCCACCCAACCTTCCCACTCCACCCAACCTCCCCAATTCACCCAACCTCTACACTCCACCCAAATTCCCCACTCCACCCAACCTCCCCACTCCACCCAACTTCCGCTCTCCACCCAACCTCACCACCCCACCCAACCTCCCCACTCCACCCAACCTCCCCACTTCACCCAACCGCCGCACTCCACCCCACCTCCCCACTCCACCCAACACCCCACTCCACCCAACCTCCGCACTCCACCCAACCTCCCCACTTCACCCAACCTCCGCACTCCACTATTCCTACGCACTCCACCCAACCTCCACACTCCCCCCACCTCCGCACTACACTATACCTCCTCACTGCACACAACCTCCCCACTGCACCTAACCTCCCCACTTCACCCAACCTCCCCACACTTCCCAACCTCCCCACTTCACCCAACCTCCGCAGTCCATCCAACCTCCGCACTCCACCCAACCTCCGCACTCCACCCAACTTCCGCACTCCATCCTACCTCCGGACTCCACTCAACCTCCGCACTCCACCCAACTTCCCCCCTCTACCCAACCTCCCCACTCCTGCCAACCTTACCACTTCAACCAACCTGCGCAGTCTATCGAACCTTCGCACTCCACCCAACCTCCGAACTCCACTATACCTCCCCACTCCACCCAAACTCCGCCCTCCACCCAACCTCCCCACTCCACCCAACCTCCGCACTCCACTATACCTCCCCACTCCACCCAACCTCCGCACTCCACAGTACCTCCCCACTCCACCCAACATCCCCACTCCACCCAAACTCCGCCCTCCACCCAATCTCACCATTCCACCCAACCTCTGCAGTGCACTATACCTCTCCATTCCACCCAATCTCTGCACTTTAGTATACCTCCCACTTCACCCAACCTCCCCACTCCTCCCAACCTCCCCACTTCACCCAACCTCAGCAGTCCATCCAACCTCCGCACTCCACCCACCCTCCGCACTCAACCCAAATTCCGCACTCCACCCAACCACCCCACTTCACCCAACCTCCGCACTCCACTGTACCTCCCCACTCCACCTAACCTCCCCACTTCACCCAACCTTCCCACTTCACCCAACCTCCCCACTCCACCCAAACTCCCCACTCCACCCAACCTCCGCACACCACTGTACCTCCCTACTCCACCCAACCTCCCCACTTCAACCAACCTCCGCTCTCCACCCAACCTCACCACCCCACCCAACCTCCCCACTCCACCCAACCTCCCCACTTCACCCAACCGCCGCACTCCACCCCACCTCCCCACTCCACCCAACACCCCACTCCACCCAACCTCCGCACTCCACCCAACCTCCCCACTTCACCCAACCTCCGCACTCCACTATTCCTACGCACTCCACCCAACCTCCACACTCCCCCCACCTCCGCACTACACTATACCTCCTCACTGCACACAACCTCCCCACTGCACCTAACCTCCCCACTTCACCCAACCTCCCCACACTTCCCAACCTCCCCACTTCACCCAACCTCCGCAGTCCATCCAACCTCCGCACTCCACCCAACCTCCGCACTCCACCCAACTTCCGCACTCCATCCTACCTCCGCACTCCGCTCAACCTCCGCACTCCACCCAACTTCCCCCCTCTACCCAACCTCCCCACTCCTGCCAACCTTCCCACTTCAACCAACCTGCGCAGTCTATCCAACCTTCGCACTCCACCCAACCTCCGAACTCCACTATACCTCCCCACTCCACCCAAACTCCGCCCTCCACCCAACCTCCCACTCCACCCAACCTCTGCACTCCACTATGCCTCTCCATTCCACCCAACCTCTCCACTCTAGTATACCTCCCACTTCACCCAACCTCCCCACTGCACTCTAGTATACCTCCCACTTCACCCAACCTCCCCAGTGCACCCAACCTCCGCCCTCCGCACAACCTCCCCACTCCACCCAACCTCCGCACACCACTGTACCTCCCCACTCCACCCAACCTCCCCACTTCAACCAACCTCCGCAGTCCATCCAACCTCCGCACTCCACCCAACCTCCGCACTCCACCCAAATTCCGCATTGCACCCAACCACCCCACTTCACCCAACCTCCGCACTCCATTGTACCTCCCCTCTCTAACTAACCTCCCCACTTCACCCAACCTCCGCACTCCATTGTACCTCCCCTCTCCAACTAACCTCCCCATTCCACCCAAACTCCCCACTCCACCCAACCTCCCCACTCTACCCAACCTCCTCACTCCACCCAAACTCCGCTCTCCACCCAACCTCCCCACTCCATCTATCCTCCCTTCTTCATTCAACCTCCCCACTCCACCCAACCTCAGCACTTTACCCGACCTCCCCACTCCACTATTCCTCCCAACTCCACCCAACCTCCCCACTCCACCCAAACTCCCCACTCCACCCAACCTGCCCACACCGCCCAACCTTCCCACTCCTCCCAACCTCCCCACTTCACCCAACCTCCTCACTCCACCCAACCTCCCCACTCCACCTTACCTCCCCACTTCACCCAACCTCCACAGTCCACCCAACCTCCCCACTCCACCCAGCCTCCCCACTCCACGCAACCTCCGCAATCCACTATTCCTCCCCACTTCACACAACCTCCCCACTGCACCCAACCTCCGCCCTCCGCCCAACCTACCCACTCCACCCAACCTCCGCACTCCACTATACCTCCCCACTCCACCCAACCTCCGCACTCCACAGTACCTCCCCACTCCAACCAACATCCCCACTGCACCCAAACTCCGCCCTCCACCCAACCTCACCATTCCACCCAACCTCTGCAGTGCACTATACCTCTCCATTCCACCCAACCTCTGCACTTTAGTATACCTCCCACTTCACCCAACCTCCCCACTCCTCCCAACCTCCCCACTTCACCCAACCTCAGCAGTCCATCCAACCTCCGCACTCCACCCACCCTCCGCACTCAACCCAAATTCCGCACTCCACCCAACCACCCCACTTCACCCAACCTCCGCACTCCACTGTACCTCCCCACTCCACCTAACCTCCCCACTTCACCCAAACTTCCCACTTCACCCAACCTCCCCACTCCACCCAAACTCCCCACGCCACCCAACCTCTGCACACCAATGTACCTCCCCACTCCACCCAACCTCCCCACTTCAACCAACCTCCGCAGTCCATCCAACCTCCGCACTCCACCCAACCTCCGCACTCCTCCCAAATTCCGCATTGCACCCAACCACCCCACTTCACCCAACCTCCGCACTCCATTGTACCTCCCCTCTCCAACTAACCTCCCCACTTCACCCAACCTTCCAACTTCACCCAACCTCCCCACTCCACCCAAACTCCCCACTCCACCCAAACTCCCTACTCCACCCAACCTCCTCACTCCACCCAAACTCCGCTCTCCACCCAACCTCCCCACTCCATCCATCCTCCCTTCTCCACTCAACCTCCCCACTCCACCCAACCTCAGCACTTTACCCGACCTCCCCACTCCACTATTCCTCCCAACTCCACCCAACCTCCCCACTCCACCCAAACTCCCCACTCCACCCAACCTGCCCACACCGCCCAACCTTCCCACTCCTCCCAACCTCCCCACTTCACCCAACCTCCTCACTCCACCCAACCTCCCCACTTCACCCAACCTCCACACTCCACCCAACCTCCCCACTCCACCCAACCTCCCCACTCCACCCAACTTCCGCACTCCACTTTATATCCCCACTCCACGCAACCTCCGCAATCCACTATTACTCCCCACTTCACCCAACCTCCCCACTGCACTCAACCTCCGCCCTCCGCCCAACCTCCCCACTCCACCCAACCTCCGCATTCCACTATACCTCCCCACTCCACCCAACCTCCGCACTCCACTGTACCTCCCCACTCCAACCAACCTCCCCCTCCACCCAAACTTCGCCCTCCACCCAACCTCCCCATTCCACCCAACCTCTGCACTGCACTATATCTCTCCATTCCACCCAACCTCTGCACTCTAGTATACCTCCCACTTCACCCAACCTCCCCACTCCTCCCAACCTCCCCACTTCACCCAACCTCAGCAGTCCATCCAACCTCCGCACTCCACCCACCCTCCGCACTCAACCCAAATTCCGGACTCCACCCAACCACCCCACTTCACCCAACCTCCGCACTCCACTGTACCTCCCCACTCCACCTAACCTCCCCACTTCACCCAACCTTCCCACTTCACCCAACCTCCCCACTCCACCCAAACTCCCCACTCCACCCAACCTCCCCACTCCACCCAACCTCCGCTCTCCACCCAACCTCCCCACTCCACCCAACCTCCACACTCCACCCAACCTCCCCACACCGCCCAACCTTCCCACTACTCCCAACCTCCCCACTTTACCCAACCTCCTCCCTCCACCCAACCTCCCCACTCCACCCAACCTCCCCAATTCACCCAACCTCTACACTCCACCCAAATTCCCCACTCCACCCAACTTCCCCACTCCACCCACCTTCCGCTCTCCACCCAACCTCACCACCCCACCCAACCTCCCCACTCCACCCAACCTCCCCACTTCACCCAACCGCCGCACTCCACCCCACCTCCCCACTCCACCCAACACCCCACTCCATCAAACCTCCGCACTCCACCCAACCTCCCCACTTCACCCAACCTCCGCACTCCACTATTCCTACGCACTCCACCCAACCTCCACACTCCCCCCACCTCCGCACTACACTATACCTCCTCACTGCACACAACCTCCCCACTGCACCTAACCTCCCCACTTCACCCAAACTCCCCACACCTCCCAACCTCCCCACTTCACCCAACCTCCGCAGTCCATCCAACCTCCGCACTCCACCCAACCTCCGCACTCCACCCAACTTCCGCACTCCATCCTACCTCCGCACTCCACTCAACCTCCGCACTCCACCCAACTTCCCCCCTCTACCCAACCTCCCCACTCCTGCCAACCTTCCCACTTCAACCAACCTGCGCAGTCTATCCAACCTTCGCACTCCACCCAACCTCCGCACTGCACCCAACCTCCGCCCTCCGCCCAACCTCCCCACTCCACCCAACCTCCGAACTCCACTATACCTCCCCACTCCACCCAAACTCCGCCCTCCACCCAACCTCCCCACTCCACCCAACCTCTGCACTCCACTATGCCTCTCCATTCCACCCAACCTCTGCACTCTAGTATACCTCCCACTTCACCCAACCTCCCCACTACTCCCAACCTCCTTACTCCACCCAACCTCCGCACTCCACCCAACCTCCCCACTTCACCCAACCTCCGCACTCCACTATTCCTACGCACTCCACCCAACCTCCACACTCCCCCCACCTCCGCACTACACTATACCTCCTCACTCCACCCAACCTCCGCACTCCACAGTACCTCCCCACTCCAACCAACATCCCCACTCCACCCAAACTCCGCCCTCCACCCAACCTCACCATTCCACCCAACCTCTGCAGTGTACTATACCTCTCCATTCCACCCAACCTCTGCACTTTAGTATACCTCCCACTTCACCCAACCTCCCCACTCCTCCCAACCTCCCCACTTCACAAAACCTCAGCAGTCCATCCAACCTCCGCACTCCACCCACCCTCCGCACTCAACCCAAATTCCGCACTCCACCCAACCACCCCACTTCACCCAACCTCCGCACTCCACTGTACCTCCCCACTCCACCTAACCTCCCCACTTCACCCAACCTTCCCACTTCACCCAACCTCCCCACTCCACCCAAACTCCCCACTCCACCCAACCTCCGCACACCACTGTACCTCCCCACTCCACCCAACCTCCCCACTTCAACCAACCTCCGCTCTCCACCCAACCTCACCACCCCACCCAACCTCCCCACTCCACCCAACCTCCCCACTTCACCCAACCGCCGCACTCCACCCCACCTCCCCACTCCACCCAACACCCCACTCCGCCCAACCTCCGCACTCCACCCAACCTCCCCACTTCACCCAACCTCCGCACTCCACTATTCCTACGCACTCCACCCAACCTCCACACTCCCCCCACCTCCGCACTACACTATACCTCCTCACTGCACACAACCTCCCCACTGCACCTAACCTCCCCACTTCACCCAACCTCCCCACACTTCCCAACCTCCCCACTTCACCCAACCTCCGCAGTCCATCCAACCGCAGCACTCCACCCCATCTCCCCACTCCACCCAACACCCCACTCCACCCAACCTCCGCACTCCACCCAACCTCCCCACTTCACCGAAGCTCCGCACTCCCCCCACCTCCGCACTACACTATACCTCCTCACTGCACACAACCTCCCCACCGCACCTAACCTCCCCACTTCACCCAACCTCCCCACACTTCCCAACCTCCCCACTTCACCCAACCTCCGCAGTCCATCCAACCTCCGCACTCCACCCAACCTCCGCACTCCATCCAACCTCCGCACTCCACTCAACCTCCGCACTCCACCCAACTTCCCCCCTCTACCCAACCTCCCCACTCCTTTCAACCTTCCCACTTCAACCAACCTGCGCAGTCTATCCAACCTTCGCACTCCACCCAACCTCCGAACTCCACTATACCTCCCCACTCCACCCAAACTCCGCCCTCCACCCAACCCCCCACTCCACCCAACCTCCGCCCTCCGCACAACCTCCCCACTCCACCCAACCTCCGCACACCACTGTACCTCCCCACTCCACCCAACCTCCCCACTTCAACCAACCTCCGCAGTCCATCCAACCTCCGCACTCCACCCAACCTCCGCACTCCATTGTACCTCCCCTCTCCAACTAACCTCCCCATTCCACCCAAACTCCCCACTCCACCCAACCTCCCCACTCCACCCAACCTCCTCACTCCACCCAAACTCCGCTCTCCACCCAACCTCCCCATTCCATCTATCCTCCCTTCTTCATTCAACCTCCCCACTCCACCCAACCTCAGCACTTTACCCGACCTCCCCACTCCACTATTCCTCCCAACTCCACCCAACCTCCCCACTCCACCCAAACTCCCCACTCCACCCAACCTGCCCACACCGCCCAACCTTCCCACTCCTCCCAACCTCCCCACTTCACCCAACCTCCTCACTCCACCCAACCTCCCCACTCCACCTAACCTCCCCACTTCACCCAACCTCCACACTCCACCCAACCTCCCCACTCCACCCAACCTCCCCACTCCACCCAACTTCCGCACTCCACTATATATCCCCACTCCACGCAACCTCCGCAATCCACTATTCCTCCCCACTTCACCCAACCTCCCCACTGCACCCAACCTCCGCCCTCCGCCCAACCTACCCACTCCACCCAACCTCCGCACTCCACTTTACCTCCCCACTCCACCCAACCTCCGCACTCCACAGTACCTCCCCACTCCAACCAACATCCCCACTCCACCCAAACTCCGCCCTCCACCCAACCTCACCATTCCACCCAACCTCTGCAGTGCACTATACCTCTCCATTCCACCCAACCTCTGCACTTTAGTATACCTCCCACTTCACCCAACCTCCCCACTCCTCCCAACCTCCCCACTTCACCCAACCTCAGCAGTCCATCCAACCTCCGCACTCCACCCACCCTCCGCACTCAACCCAAATTCCGCACTCCACCCAACCACCCCACTTCACCCAACCCCCGCACTCCACTGTACCTCCCCACTCCACCTAACCTCCCCACTTCACCCAACCTTCCCACTTCACCCAACCTCCCCACTCCACCCAAACTCCCCACTCCACCCAACCTCCCCACACCACTGTACCTCCCCACTCCACCCAACCTCCCCACTTCAACCAACCTCCGCAGTCCATCCAACCTCCGCACTCCACCCAACCTCCGCACTCCTCCCAAATTCCGCATTGCACCCAACCACCCCACTTCACCCAACCTCCGCACTCCATTGTACCTCCCCTCTCCAACTAACCTCCCCACTTCACCCAACCTTCCAACTTCACCCAACCTCCCCACTCCACCCAAACTCCCCACTCCACCCAACCTCCCCACTCCACCCAACCTCCTCACTCCACCCAAACTCCGCTCTCCACCCAACCTCCCAACTCCATCCATCCTCCCTTCTCCACTCAACCTTCCCACTCCACCCAACCTCAGCACTTTACCCGACCTCCCCACTCCACTATTCCTCCCAACTCCACCCAACCTCCCCACCCCACCCAAACTCCCCACTCCACCCAACCTGCCCACACCGCCCAACCTTCCCACTCCTCCCAACCTCCCCACTTCACCCAACCTCCTCACTCCACCCAACCTCCCCACTCCACCCAACCTCCCCACTTCACCCAACCTCCACACTCCACCCAACTTCCCCACTCCACCCAACCTCCCCACTCCACCCAACTTCCGCACTCCACTTTATATCCCCACTCCACGCAACCTCCGCAATCCACTATTACTCCCCACTTCACCCAACCTCCCCACTGCACTCAACCTCCGCCCTCCGCCCAACCTCCCCACTCCACCCAACCTCCGCACTCCACTATACCTCTTTCCACTCCACCCAACCTCCGCACTCCACTGTACCTCCCCACTCCAACCAACCTCCCCACTCCACCCAAACTTCGCTCTCCACCCAACCTCCCCATTCCACCCAACCTCTGCACTGCACTATATCTCTCCATTCCACCCAACCTCTGCACTCCACCCAACCTCCCCACTTCACCCAACCTCCGCACTTCACTATTCCTACGCACTCCACCCAACCTCCACACTCCCCCCACCTCCGCACTACACTATACCTCCTCACTGCACACAACCTCCCCACTGCACCTAACCTCCCCACTTCACCCAACCTCCCCACACCTCCCAACCTCCCCACTTCACCCAACCTCCGCAGTCCATCCAACCTTCGCACTCCACCCAACCCCCGAACTCCACTATACCTCCCCACTCCACCCAAACTCCGCCCTCCACCCAACCTCCCCACTCCACCCAACCTCTGCACTCCTCTATGCCTCTCCATTCCACCCAACCTCTGCACTCTAGTATACCTCCCACTTCACCCAACCTCCCCTCTGCACCCAACCTCCGCCCTCCGCACAACCTCCCCACTCCACCCAAACTCCGCTCTCCACTATACCTCCCCACTCCACCCAACCTCTGCACACCACTGTACCTCCCCACTCCACCCAACCTCCCCACTTCAACCAACCTCCGCAGTCCATCCAACCTCCGCACTCCACCCAACCTCCGCACTGCACCCAAATTCCGCATTGCACCCAACCACCCCACTTCACCCAACCTCCGCACTCCATTGTACCTCCCCTCTCCAACTAACCTCCCCACTTCACCCAACCTTCCAACTTCACCCAACCTCCCCACTCCACCCAAACTCCCCACTCCACCCAAACTCCGCTCTTCACCCAACCTCCCCACTCCATCTATCCTCCCTTCTTCATTCAACCTCCCCACTCCACCCAACCTCAGCACTTTACCCGACCTCCCCACTCCACTATTCCTCCCAACTCCACCCAACCTCCCCACTCCACCCAAACTCCCCACTCCACCCAACCTGCCCACACCGCCCAACCTTCCCACTCCTCCCAACCTCCCCACTTCACCCAACCTCCTCACTCCACCCAACCTCCCCACTCCACCCAACCTCCCCACTTCACCCAACCTCCTCACTCCACCCAACCTCCCCACTCCACCCAACCTCCCCACTTCACCCAACCTCCACACTCCACCCAACCTCCCCACTCCACCCAACCTCCCCACTCCACCCAACTTCCGCACTCCACTATATATCCCCACTCCACGCAAACTCCGCAATCCACTATTCCTCCCCACTTCACCCAACCTCCCCACTGCACCCAACCTCCGCCCTGCGCCCTCCGCCCAACCTCCCCACTCCACCCAACCTCCGCACTCCACTATACCTCCCCACTCCACCCAACCTCCGCACTCCACAGTACCTCCCCACTCCAACCAACCTCCCCACTCCACCCAAACTCCGCCCTCCACCCAACCTCACCATTCCACCTAACCTCTGCACTGCACTATACCTCTCCATTCCACCCAACCTCTGCACTCTAGTATACTTCCCACTTCACCCAACCTCCCCACTCCTCCCAACCTCCCCACTCCTCCCAACCTCCCCACTTCACCCAACCTCAGCAGTCCATCCAACCTCCGCACTCCACCCACCCTCCGCACTCAACCCAAATTCCGCACTCCACCCAACCACCCCACTTCACCCAACCTCCGCACTTCACTGTACCTCCCCACTCCACCTAACCTCCCCACTTCACCCAAACTTCCCACTTCACCCAAGCTCCCCACTCCACCGAAACTCCCCACTCCACCCAACCTCCGCACACCACTGTACCTCCCCACTCCACCCAACCTCCCCACTTCAACCAACCTCCGCAGTCCATCCAACCTCCGCACTCCACCCAACCTCCGCACTCCTCCCAAATTCCGCATTGCACCCAACCACCCCACTTCACCCAACCTCCGCACTCCATTGTACCTTCCCTCTCCAACTAACCTCCCCACTTCACCCAACCTTCCCACTTCACCCAACCTCCCCACTCCACCCAAACTCCCCACTCCACCCAACCTCCGCACACCACTGTACCTCCCCACTCCACCCAACCTCCCCACTTGCGAAAGTTGGGGTGGAGTGCGAAAGTTGGGTGGAGTGCGGAAGTTGGGTGGAGTGCGGAGGTTGGGTGGAGTGCGGAGGTTGGATGGACTGCGGAGGTTGGGTGAAGTTGGGAGGTTGGGAGGAGTGGGGAGGTTGTGTGAAGTGAGGAGGTTAGGTGCAGTGGGGAGACTGGTTGCTATACCTCTCCATTCCACCCAACCTCTGCACTCTAGTATACCTCCCACTTCACCCAACCTCCCCACTGCACCCAACCTCCGCCCTCCGCACAACCTCCCCACTCCACCCAAACTCCGCTCTCCACTATACCTCCCCACTCCACCCAACCTCCGCACACCGCTGTACCTCCCCACTCCACCCAACCGCCCCACTTCAACCAACCTCCGCAGTCCATCCAACCTCCGCACTCCACCCAACCTCCGCACTCCACCCAAGTTCCGCATTGCACCCAACTACCCCACTTCACCCAACCACCCCACTTCACCCAACCTCTGCACTCCACTGTACCTCCCCACTCCACCTAACCTCCCCACTTCACCCAACCTTCCCACTTCACCCAATCTCCCCACTCCACCCAAACTCCCCACTCCACCCAACCTCCGCACACCACTGTACCTCCCCACTCCACCCAACCTCCCCACTTCAACCAACCTCCGCAGTCCATCGAACCTCCGCACTCCACCCAACCTCCGCACTCCACCCAAATTCCGCACTCCACCCAACCACCCCACTTCACCCAACCTCCGCACTCCACTGTACCTCCCCACTCCACCTAACCTCCCCACTTCACCCAACCTTCCCACTTCACCCAACCTCCCCACTCCACCCAAACTCCCCACCCCACCCAACCTCCCCACTCCACCCAACCTTCGCTCTCCACCCAACCTCCCCACTCCACCCAACCTCCCCACTCCACCCAACCTCCCCACTTCACCCAACGTTCTCACTCCACCCAACCGCCCCACTCCACCGAACCTCCCCACTCCACCCAACCTCCCCACACCGCCCAACCTTCCCACTACTCCCAACCTCCCCACTTTACCCAACCTCCTCCCTCCACCCAACCTCCCCACTCCACCCAACCTCCCCAATTCACCCAACCTCTACACTCCACCCAAATTCCCCACTCCACCCAACCTCCCCACTCCACCCAACTTCCGCTCTCCACCCAACCTCACCACCCCACCCAACCTCCCCACTCCACCCAACCTCCCCACTTCACCCAACCGCCGCACTCCACCCCACCTCCCCACTCCACCCAACACCCCACTCCACCCAACCTCCGCACTCCACCCAACCTCCCCACTTCACCCAACCTCCGCACTCCACTATTCCTACGCACTCCACCCAACCTCCACACTCCCCCCACCTCCGCACTACACTATACCTCCTCACTGCACACAACCTCCCCACTGCACCTAACCTCCCCACTTCACCCAACCTCCCCACACTTCCCAACCTCCCCACTTCACCCAACCTCCGCAGTCCATCCAACCTCCGCACTCCACCCAACCTCCGCACTCCACCCAACTTCCGCACTCCATCCTACCTCCGCACTCCACTCAACCTCCGCACTCCACCCAACTTCCCCCCTCTACCCAACCTCCCCACTCCTGCCAACCTTACCACTTCAACCAACCTGCGCAGTCTATCCAACCTTCGCACTCCACCCAACCTCCGAACTCCACTATACCTCCCCACTCCACCCAAACTCCGCCCTCCACCCAACCTCCCCACTCCACCCAACCTCCGCACTCCACTATACCTCCCCACTCCACCCAACCTCCGCACTCCACAGTACCTCCCCACTCCAACCAACATCCCCACTCCACCCAAACTCCGCCCTCCACCCAACCTCACCATTCCACCCAACCTCTGCAGTGCACTATACCTCTCCATTCCACCCAATCTCTGCACTTTAGTATACCTCCCACTTCACCCAACCTCCCCACTCCTCCCAACCTCCCCACTTCACCCAACCTCAGCAGTCCATCCAACCTCCGCACTCCACCCACCCTCCGCACTCAACCCAAATTCCGCACTCCACCCAACCACCCCACTTCACCCAACCTCCGCACTCCACTGTACCTCCCCACTCCACCTAACCTCCCCACTTCACCCAACCTTCCCACTTCACCCAACCTCCCCACTCCATCCAAACTCCCCACTCCACCCAACCTCCGCACACCACTGTACCTCCCCACTCCACCCAACCTCCCCACTTCAACCAACCTCCGCTCTCCACCCAACCTCACCACCCCACCCAACCTCCCCACTCCACCCAACCTCCCCACTTCACCCAACCGCCGCACTCCACCCCACCTCCCCACTCCACCCAACACCCCACTCCATCCAACCTCCGCACTCCACCCAACCTCCCCACTTCACCCAACCTCCGCACTCCACTATTCCTACGCACTCCACCCAACCTCCCCACTCCCCCACCTCCCCACACTTCCCAACCTCCCCACTTCACCCAACCTCCGCAGTCCATCCAACCTCCGCACTCCACCCAACCTCCGCACTCCACCCAACTTCCGCACTCCATCCTACCTCCGCACTCCGCTCAACCTCCGCACTCCACCCAACTTCCCCCCTCTACCCAACCTCCCCACTCCTGCCAACCTTCCCACTTCAACCAACCTGCGCAGTCTATCCAACCTTCGCAATCCACCCAACCTCCGAACTCCACTATACCTCCCCACTCCACCCAAACTCCGCCCTCCACCCAACCTCCCACTCCACCCAACCTCTGCACTCCACTATGCCTCTCCATTCCACCCAACCTCTACACTCTAGTATACCTCCCACTTCACCCAACCTCCCCACTGCACTCTAGTATACCTCCCACTTCACCCAACCTCCCCACTGCACCCAACCTCCGCCCTCCGCACAACCTCCCCACTCCACCCAACCTCCGCACACCACTGTACCTCCCCACTCCACCCAACCTCCCCACTTCAACCAACCTCCGCAGTCCATCCAACCTCCGCACTCCACCCAACCTCCGCACTCCACCCAAATTCCGCATTGCACCCAACCACCCCACTTCACCCAACCTCCGCACTCCATTGTACCTCCCCTCTCTAACTAACCTCCCCACTTCACCCAACCTCCGCACTCCATTGTACCTCCCCTCTCCAACTAACCTCCCCATTCCACCCAAACTCCCCACTCCACCCAACCTCCCCACTCTACCCAACCTCCTCACTCCACCCAAACTCCGCTCTCCACCCAACCTCCCCACTCCATCTATCCTCCCTTCTTCATTCAACCTCCCCACTCCACCCAACCTCAGCACTTTACCCGACCTCCCCACTCCACTATTCCTCCCAACTCCACCCAACCTCCCCACTCCACCCAACCTGCCCACACCGCCCAACCTTCCCACTCCTCCCAACCTCCCCACTTCACCCAACCTCCTCACTCCACCCAACCTCCGCACTCCACCTTACCTCCCCACTTCACCCAACCTCCACAGTCCACCCAACCTCCCCACTCCACCCAGCCTCCCCACTCCACCCAACTTCCGCACTCCACTATATATCCCCACTCCACGCAACCTCCGCAATCCACTATTCCTCCCCACTTCACCCAACCTCCCCACTGCACCCAACCTCCGCCCTCCGCCCAACCTACCCACTCCACCCAACCTCCGCACTCCACTATACCTCCCCACTCCACCCAACCTCCGCACTCCACAGTACCTCCCCACTCCAACCAACATCCCCACTCCACCCAAACTCCGCCCTCCACCCAACCTCACCATTCCACCCAACCTCTGCAGTGCACTATACCTCTCCATTCCACCCAACCTCTGCACTTTAGTATACCTCCCACTTCACCCAACCTCCCCACTCCTCCCAACCTCCCCACTTCACCCAACCTCAGCAGTCCATCCAACCTCCGCACTCCACCCACCCTCCGCACTCAACCCAAATTCCGCACTCCACCCAACCACCCCACTTCACCCAACCTCCGCAGTCCACTGTACCTCCCCACTCCACCTAACCTCCCCACTTCACCCAAACTTCCCACTTCACCCAACCTCCCCACTCCACCCAAACTCCCCACGCCACCCAACCTCTGCACACCAATGTACCTCCCCACTCCACCCAACCTCCCCACTTCAACCAACCTCCGCAGTCCATCCAACCTCCGCACTCCACCCAACCTCCGCACTCCTCCCAAATTCCGCATTGCACCCAACCACCCCACTTCACCCAACCTCCGCACTCCATTGTACCTCCCCTCTCCAACTAACCTCCCCACTTCACCCAACCTTCCAACTTCACCCAACCTCCCCACTCCACCCAAACTCCCCACTCCACCCAAACTCCCTACTCCACCCAACCTCCTCACTCCACCCAAACTCCGCTCTCCACCCAACCTCCCCACTCCATCCATCCTCCCTTCTCCACTCAACCTCCCCACTCCACCCAACCTCAGCACTTTACCCGACCTCCCCACTCCACTATTCCTCCCAACTCCACCCAACCTCCCCACTCCACCCAAACTCCCCACTCCACCCAACCTGCCCACACCGCCCAACCTTCCCACTCCTCCCAACTTCCCCACTTCACCCAACCTCCTCACTCCACCCAACCTCCCCACTTCACCCAACCTCCACACTCCACCCAACCTCCCCACTCCACCCAACCTCCCCACTCCACCCAACTTCCGCACTCCACTTTATATCCCCACTCCACGCAACCTCCGCAATCCACTATTACTCCCCACTTCACCCAACCTCCCCACTGCACTCAACCTCCGCATTCCACTATACCTCCCCACTCCACCCAACCTCCGCACTCCACTGTACCTCCCCACTCCAACCAACCTCCCCACTCCACCCAAACTTCGCCCTCCACCCAACCTCCCCATTCCACCCAACCTCTGCACTGCACTATATCTCTCCATTCCACCCAACCTCTGCACTCTAGTATACCTCCCACTTCACCCAACCTCCCCACTCCTCCCAACCTCCCCACTTCACCCAACCTCAGCAGTCCATCCAACCTCTGCACTCCACCCACCCTCCGCACTCAACCCAAATTCCGGACTCCACCCAACCACCCCACTTCACCCAACCTCCGCACTCCACTGTACCTCCCCACTCCACCTAACCTCCCCACTTCACCCAACCTTCCCACTTCACCCAACCTCCCCACTCCACCCAAACTCCCCACTCCACCCAACCTCCCCACTCCACCCAACCTCCGCTCTCCACCCAACCTCCCCACTCCACCCAACCTCCACACTCCACCCAACCTCCCCACTTCACCCAACGTTCTCACTCCACCCAACCACCCCACTCCACCCAACCTCCCCACTGCACCCAACCTCCCCACACCGCCCAACCTTCCCACTACTCCCAACCTCCCCACTTTACCCAACCTCCTCCCTCCACCCAACCTCCCCACTCCACCCAACCTCACCAATTCACCCAACCTCTACACTCCACCCAAATTCCCCACTCCACCCAACCTCCCCACTCCACCCACCTTCCGCTCTCCACCCAACCTCACCACCCCACCCAACCTCCCCACTCCACCCAACCTCCCCACTTCACCCAACCGCCGCACTCCACCCCACCTCCCCACTCCACCCAACACCCCACTCCATCAAACCTCCGCACTCCACCCAACCTCCCCACTTCACCCAACCTCCGCACTCCACTATTCCTACGCACTCCACCCAACCTCCACACTCCCCCCACCTCCGCACTACACTATACCTCCTCACTGCACACAACCTCCCCACTGCACCTAACCTCCCCACTTCACCCAAACTCCCCACACCTCCCAACCTCCCCACTTCACCCAACCTCCGCAGTCCATTCAACCTCCGCACTCCACCCAACCTCCGCACTCCACCCAACTTCCGCACTCCATCCTACCTCCGCACTCCACTCAACCTCCGCACTCCACCCAACTTCCCCCCTCTACCCAACCTCCCCACTCCTGCCAACCTTCCCACTTCAACCAACCTGCGCAGTCTATCCAACCTTCGCACTCCACCCAACCTCCGCACTGCACCCAACCTCCGCCCTCCGCCCAACCTCCCCACTCCACCCAACCTCCGAACTCCACTATACCTCCCCACTCCACCCAAACTCCGCCCTCCACCCAACCTCCCCACTCCACCCAACCTCTGCACTCCACTATGCCTCTCCATTCCACCCAACCTCTGCACTCTAGTATACCTCCCACTTCACCCAACCTCCCCACTACTCCCAACCTCCTTACTTCACCCAACCTCAGTAGTCCATCCAACCTCCGCACTCCACCCACCCTCCGCACTCAACCCAAATTCCGCACTCCACCCAACCACCCCACTTCACCCAACCTCCGCACTCCACTGTACCTCCCCACTCCACCTAACCTCCCCACTTCACCCAACCTTCCCACTTCACCCAACCTCCCCACTCCACCCAAACTCCCCACTCCACCCAACCTCCCCACCCCACCCAACCTCCCCACTCCACCCAACCTCCGCTCTCCACCCAACCTCCCCACTCCACCCAACCTCCCCACTCCACCCAACCTCCCCACTTCACCCAACGTTCTCACTCCACCCAACCACCCCACTCCACCGAACCTCCCCACTCCACCCAACCTCCCCACACCGCCCAACCTTCCCACTACTCCCAACCTCCCCACTTTACCCAACCTCCTCCCTCCACCCAACCTCCCCACTCCACCCAACCTCCCCAATTCACCCAACCTCTACACTCCACCCAAATTCCCCACTCCACCCAACCTCCCCACTCCACCCAACTTCCGCTCTCCACCCAACCTCACCACCCCACCCAACCTCCCCACTCCACCCAACCTCCCCACTTCACCCAACCGCCGCACTCCACCCCACCTCCCCACTCCACCCAACACCCCACTCCACCCAACCTCCGCACTCCACCCAACCTCCCCACTTCACCCAACCTCCGCACTCCACTATTCCTACGCACTCCACCCAACCTCCACACTCCCCCCACCTCCGCACTACACTATACCTCCTCACTCCACCCAACCTCCGCACTTCACAGTACCTCCCCACTCCAACCAACATCCCCACTCCACCCAAACTCCGCCCTCCACCCAACCTCACCATTCCACCCAACCTCTGCAGTGCACTATACCTCTCCATTCCACCCAACCTCTGCACTTTAGTATACCTCCCACTTCACCCAACCTCCCCACTCCTCCCAACCTCCCCACTTCACCCAACCTCAGCAGTCCATCCAACCTCCGCACTCCACCCACCCTCCGCACTCAACCCAAATTCCGCACTCCACCCAACCACCCCACTTCACCCAACCTCCGCACTCCACTGTACCTCCCCACTCCACCCAACCTCCCCACTTCACCCAACCTCCGCACTCCACTATTCCTACGCACTCCACCCAACCTCCACACTCCCCCCACCTCCGCACTACACTATACCTCCTCACTGCACACAACCTCCCCACTGCACCTAACCTCCCCACTTCACCCAAACTCCCCACACCTCCCAACCTCCCCACTTCACCCAACCTCCGCAGTCCATCCAACCTCCGCACTCCACCCAACCTCCGCACTCCACCCAACTTCCGCACTCCATCCTACCTCCGCACTCCACTCAACCTCCGCACTCCACCCAACTTCCCCCCTCTACCCAACCTCCCCACTCCTGCCAACCTTCCCACTTCAACCAACCTGCGCAGTCTATCCAACCTTCGCACTCCACCCAACCTCCGCACTGCACCCAACCTCCGCCCTCCGCCCAACCTCCCCACTCCACCCAACCTCCGAACTCCACTATACCTCCCCACTCCACCCAAACTCCGCCCTCCACCCAACCTCCCCACTCCACCCAACCTCTGCACTCCACTATGCCTCTCCATTCCACCCAACCTCTGCACTCTAGTATACCTCCCACTTCACCCAACCTCCCCACTACTCCCAACCTCCTTACTTCACCCAACCTCAGTAGTCCATCCAACCTCCGCACTCCACCCACCCTCCGCACTCAACCCAAATTCCGCACTCCACCCAACCACCCCACTTCACCCAACCTCCGCACTCCACTGTACCTCCCCACTCCACCTAACCTCCCCACTTCACCCAACCTTCCCACTTCACCCAACCTCCCCACTCCACCCAAACTCCCCACTCCACCCAACCTCCCCACCCCACCCAACCTCCCCACTCCACCCAACCTCCGCTCTCCACCCAACCTCCCCACTCCACCCAACCTCCCCACTCCACCCAACCTCCCCACTTCACCCAACGTTCTCACTCCACCCAACCACCCCACTCCACCGAACCTCCCCACTCCACCCAACCTCCCCACACCGCCCAACCTTCCCACTACTCCCAACCTCCCCACTTTACCCAACCTCCTCCCTCCACCCAACCTCCCCACTCCACCCAACCTCCCCAATTCACCCAACCTCTACACTCCACCCAAATTCCCCACTCCACCCAACCTCCCCACTCCACCCAACTTCCGCTCTCCACCCAACCTCACCACCCCACCCAACCTCCCCACTCCACCCAACCTCCCCACTTCACCCAACCGCCGCACTCCACCCCACCTCCCCACTCCACCCAACACCCCACTCCACCCAACCTCCGCACTCCACCCAACCTCCCCACTTCACCCAACCTCCGCACTCCACTATTCCTACGCACTCCACCCAACCTCCACACTCCCCCCACCTCCGCACTACACTATACCTCCTCACTCCACCCAACCTCCGCACTCCACAGTACCTCCCCACTCCAACCAACATCCCCACTCCACCCAAACTCCGCCCTCCACCCAACCTCACCATTCCACCCAACCTCTGCAGTGCACTATACCTCTCCATTCCACCCAACCTCTGCACTTTAGTATACCTCCCACTTCACCCAACCTCCCCACTCCTCCCAACCTCCCCACTTCACCCAACCTCAGCAGTCCATCCAACCTCCGCACTCCACCCACCCTCCGCACTCAACCCAAATTCCGCACTCCACCCAACCACCCCACTTCACCCAACCTCCGCACTCCACTGTTTCTCCCCACTCCACCTAACCTCCCCACTTCACCCAACCTTCCCACTTCACCCAACCTCCCCACTCCACCCAAACTCCCCACTCCACCCAACCTCCGCACACCACTGTACCTCCCCACTCCACCCAACCTCCCCACTTCAACCAACCTCCGCTCTCCACCCAACCTCACCACCCCACCCAACCTCCCCACTCCACCCAACCTCCCCACTTCACCCAACCGCCGCACTCCACCCCACCTCCCCACTCCACCCAACACCCCACTCCGCCCAACCTCCGCACTCCACACAACCTCCCCACTTCACCCAACCTCCGCACTCCACTATTCCTACGCACTCCACCCAACCTCCACACTCCCCCCACCTCCGCACTACACTATACCTCCTCACTGCACACAACCTCCCCACTGCACCTAACCTCCCCACTTCAGCCAACCTCCCCACACTTCCCAACCTCCCCACTTCACCCAACCTCCGCAGTCCATCCAACCGCAGCACTCCACCCCACCTCCCCACTCCACCCAACACCCCACTCCACCCAACCTCCGCCCTCCACCCAACCTCCCCACTTCACCGAAGCTCCGCACTCCCCCCACCTCCGCACTACACTATACCTCCTCACTGCACACAACCTCCCCACTGCACCTAACCTCCCCACTTCACCCAACCTCCCCACACTTCCCAACTTCCCCACTTCACCCAACCTCCGCAGTCCATCCAACCTCCTCACTCCACCCAACCTCCGCACTCCATCCAACCTCCGCACTCCACTCAACCTCCGCACTCCACCCAACTTCCCCCCTCTACCCAACCTCCCCACTCCTGCCAACCTTCCCACTTCAACCAACCTGCGCAGTCTATCCAACCTTCGCACTCCACCCAACCTCCGAACTCCACTATACCTCCCCACTCCACCCAAACTCCGCCCTCCACCCAACCCCCCACTCCACCCAACCTCTGCCCTCCACTATGCCTCTCCATTCCACCCAACCTCTGCACTCTAGTATACCTCCCACTTCACCCAACCTCCCCACTGCACCCAACCTCCGCCCTCCGCACAACCTCCCCACTCCACCCAACCTCCGCACACCACTGTACCTCCCCACTCCACCCAACCTCCCCACTTCAACCAACCTCCGCAGTCCATCCAACCTCCGCACTCCACCCAACCTCCCCACTTCACCCAACCTCCGCACTCCATTGTACCTCCCCTCTCCAACTAACCTCCCCATTCCACCCAAACTCCCCACTCCACCCAACCTCCCCACTCCACCCAACCTCCTCACTCCACCCAAACTCCGCTCTCCACCCAACCTCCCCATTCCATCTATCCTCCCTTCTTCATTCAACCTCCCCACTCCACCCAACCTCAGCACTTTACCCGACCTCCCCACTCCACTATTCCTCCCAACTCCACCCAACCTCCCCACTCCACCCAAACTCCCCACTCCAACCAACCTGCCCACACCGCCCAACCTTCCCACTCCTCCCAACCTCCCCACTTCACCCAACCTCCTCACTCCACCCAACCTCCCCACTCCACCTAACCTCCCCACTTCACCCAACCTCCACACTCCACCCAACCTCCCCACTCCACCCAACCTCCCCACTCCACCCAACTTCCGCACTCCACTATATATCCCCACTCCACGCAACCTCCGCAATCCACTATTCCTCCCCACTTCACCCAACCTCCCCACTGCACCCAACCTCCGCCCTCCGCCCAACCTACCCACTCCACCCAACCTCCGCACTCCACTTTACCTCCCCACTCCACCCAACCTCCGCACTCCACAGTACCTCCCCACTCCAACCAACATCCCCACTCCACCCAAACTCCGCCCTCCACCCAACCTCACCATTCCACCCAACCTCTGCAGTGCACTATACCTCTCCATTCCACCCAACCTCTGCACTTTAGTATACCTCCCACTTCACCCAACCTCCCCACTCCTCCCAACCTCCCCACTTCACCCAACCTCAGCAGTCCATCCAACCTCCGCACTCCACCCACCCTCCGCACTCAACCCAAATTCCGAACTCCACCCAACCACCCCACTTCACCCAACCCCCGCACTCCACTGTACCTCCCCACTCCACCTAACCTCCCCACTTCACCCAACCTTCCCACTTCACCCAACCTCCCCACTCCACCCAAACTCCCCACTCCACCCAACCTCCGCACACCACTGTACCTCCCCACTCCACCCAACCTCCCCACTTCAACCAACCTCCGCAGTCCATCCAACCTCCGCACTCCACCCAACCTCCGCACTCCTCCCAAATTCCGCATTGCACCCAACCACCCCACTTCACCCAACCTCCGCACTCCATTGTACCTCCCCTCTCCAACTAACCTCCCCACTTCACCCAACCTTCCAACTTCACCCAACCTCCCCACTCCACCCAAACTCCCCCCTCCACCCAACCTCCCCACTCCACCCAACCTCCTCACTCCACCCAAACTCCGCTCTCCACCCAACCTCCCAACTCCATCCATCCTCCCTTCTCCACTCAACCTCCCCACTCCACCCAACCTCAGCACTTTACCCGACCTCCCCACTCCACTATTCCTCCCAACTCCACCCAACCTCCCCACTCCACCCAAACTCCCCACTCCACCCAACCTGCCCACACCGCCCAACCTTCCCACTCCTCCCAACCTCCCCACTTCACCCAACCTCCTCACTCCACCCAACCTCCCCACTCCACCCAACCTCCCCACTTCACCCAACCTCCACACTCCACCCAACTTCCCCACTCCACCCAACCTCCCCACTCCACCCAACTTCCGCACTCCACTTTATATCCCCACTCCACGCAACCTCCGCAATCCACTATTACTCCCCACTTCACCCAACCTCCCCACTGCACTCAACCTCCGCCCTCCGCCCAACCTCCCCACTCCACCCAACCTCCGCACTCCACTGTACCTCCCCACTCCAACCAACCTCCTCACTCCACCCAAACTTCGCCCTCCACCCAACCTCCCCATTCCACCCAACCTCTGCACTGCACTATATCTCTCCATTCCACCCAACCTCTGCACTCCACCCAACCTCCCCACTTCACCCAACCTCCGCACTCCACTATTCCTACGCACTCCACCCAACCTCCACACTCCCCCCACCTCCGCACTACACTATACCTCCTCACTGCACACAACCTCCCCACTGCACCTAACCTCCCCACTTCACCCAACCTCCCCACACCTCCCAACCTCCCCACTTCACCCAACCTCCGCAGTCCATCCAACCTTCGCACTCCACCCAACCCCCGAACTCCACTATACCTCCCCACTCCACCCAAACTCCGCCCTCCACCCAACCTCTGCACTCCTCTATGCCTCTCCATTCCACCCAACCTCTGCACTCTAGTATACCTCCCACTTCACCCAACCTCCCCTCTGCACCCAACCTCCGCCCTCCGCACAACCTCCCCACTCCACCCAAACTCCGCTCTCCACTATACCTCCCCACTCCACCCAACCTCTGCACACCACTGTACCTCCCCACTCCACCCAACCTCCCCACTTCAACCAACCTCCGCAGTCCGTCCAACCTCCGCACTCCACCCAACCTCCGCACTGCACCCAAATTCCGCATTGCACCCAACCACCCCACTTCACCCAACCTCCGCACTCCATTGTACCTCCCCTCTCCAACTAACCTCCCCACTTCACCCAACCTTCCAACTTCACCCAACCTCCCCACTCCACCCAAACTCCCCACTCCACCCAAACTCCGCTCTCCACCCAACCTCCCCACTCCATCTATCCTCCCTTCTTCATTCAACCTCCCCACTCCACCCAACCTCAGCACTTTACCCGACCTCCCCACTCCACTATTCCTCCCAACTCCACCCAACCTCCCCACTCCACCCAAACTCCCCACTCCACCCAACCTGCCCACACCGCCCAACCTTCCCACTCCTCCCAACCTCCCCACTTCACCCAACCTTCTCACTCCACCCAACCTCCCCACTCCACCCAACCTCCCCACTTCACCCAACCTCCTCACTCCACCCAACCTCCCCACTCCACCCAACCTCCCCACTTCACCCAACCTCCACACTCCACCCAACCTCCCCACTCCACCCAACCTCCCCACTCCACCCAACTTCCGCACTCCACTATATATCCCCACTCCACGCAAACTCCGCAATCCACTATTCCTCCCCACTTCACCCAACCTCCCCACTGCACCCAACCTCCGCCCTCCGCCCTCCGCCCAACCTCCCCACTCCACCCAACCTCCGCACTCCACTATACCTGCCCACTCCACCCAACCTCCGCACTCCACAGTACCTCCCCACTCCAACCAACCTCCCCACTCCACCCAAACTCCGCCCTCCACCCAACCTCACCATTCCACCCAACCTCTGCACTGCACTATACCTCTCCATTCCACCCAACCTCTGCACTCTAGTATACCTCCCACTTCACCCAACCTCCCCACTCCTCCCAACCTCCCCACTTCACCCAACCTCAGCAGTCCATCCAACCCCCGCACTCCACCCACCCTCCGCACTCAACCCAAATTCCGCACTCCACCCAACCACCCCACTTCACCCAACCTCCGCACTTCACTGTACCTCCCCACTCCACCTAACCTCCCCACTTCACCCAAACTTCCCACTTCACCCAAGCTCCCCACTCCACCGAAACTCCCCACTCCACCCAACCTCCGCACACCACTGTACCTCCCCACTCCACCCAACCTCCCCACTTCAACCAACCTCCGCAGTCCATCCAACCTCCGCACTCCACCCAACCTCCGCACTCCTCCCAAATTCCGCATTGCACCCAACCACCCCACTTCACCCAACCTCCGCACTCCATTGTACCTTCCCTCTCCAACTAACCTCCCCACTTCACCCAACCTTCCCACTTCACCCAACCTCCCCACTCCACCCAAACTCCCCACTCCACCCAACCTCCGCACACCACTGTACCTCCCCACTCCACCCAACCTCCCCACTTCAACCAACCTCCGCAGTCCATCCAACCTCCGCACTCCACCCAACCTCCGCACTCCTCCCAAATTCCGCACTGCACCCAACCACCCCACTTCACCCAACCTCCGCACTCCATTGTACCTCCCCTCTCCAACTAACCTCCCCACTTCACCCAACCTTCCAACTTCACCCAACCTCCCCACTCCACCCAAACTCCCCACTCCACCCAACCTCCCCACTCCACCCAACCTCCTCACTCCACCCAAACTCCGCTCTCCACCCAACCTCCCAACTCCATCCATCCTCCCTTCTCCACCCAACCTCCCCACTCCACCCAACCTCCCCACTTCACCCAACCTCCGCACTCCATTGTACCTCCCCTCTCCAACTAACCTCCCCACTTCACCCAACCTTCCAACTTCACCCAACCTCCCCACTCCACCCAAACTCCCCACTCCACCCAACCTCCCCACTCCACCCAACCTCCTCACTCCACCCAAACTCCGCTCTCCACCCAACCTCCCAACTCCATCCATCCTCCCTTCTCCACCCAACCACCCCACTTCACCCAACCTCCGCACTCCATTGTACCTCCCCTCTCCAACTAACCTCCCCACTTCACCCAACCTTCCAACTTCACCCAACCTCCCCACTCCACCCAAACTCCCCACTCCACCCAACCTCCCCACTCCACCCAACCTCCCCACTCCACCCAACCTCAGCACTTTACCCGACCTCCCCACTCCACTATTCCTCCCAACTCCACCCAACCTCCCCACTCCACCCAAACTCCCCACTCCACCCAACCTGCCCACACCGCCCAACCTTCCCACTCCTGCCAACCTCCCCACTTCACCCAACCTCCTCACTCCACCCAACCTCCCCACTCCACCCAACCTCCCCACTTCACCCAACCTCCACACTCCACCCAACCTCCCCACTCCACCCAACCTCCCCACTCCACCCAACTTCCGCACTCCACTTTATATCCCCACTCCACGCAACCTCCGCAATCCACTATTACTCCCCACTTCACCCAACCTCCCCACTGCACTCAACCTCCGCCCTCCGCCCAACCTCCCCACTCCACCCAACCTCCGCACTCCACTATACCTCCCCACTCCACCCAACCTCCGCACTCCACTGTACCTCCCCACTCCAACCAACCTCCCCACTCCACCCAAACTTCGCCCTCCACCCAACCTCCCCATTCCACCCAACCTCTGCACTGCACTATATCTCTCCATTCCACCCAACCTCTGCACACCACTGTACCTCCCCACTCCACCCAACCTCCCCACTTGAACCAACCTCCCCAGTCCATCCAACCTCCGCACTCCACCCAACCTCCGCACACCACCCAAATTCCTCATTGCACCCAACCTCCCCACTCCATCTATCCTCCCTTCTTCATTCAACCTCCCCACTCCACCCAACCTCAGCACTTTACCCGACCTCCCCACTCCACTATTCCTCCCAACTCCACCCAACCTCCCCACTCCACCCAACCTCCTCACTCCACCCAACCTCCCCACTCCACCCAACCTCCCCACTTCACCCAACCTCCTCACTCCACCCAACCTCCCCACTCCACCCAACCTCCCCACTTCACCCAACCTCCACACTCCACCCAACCTCCCCACTCCACCCAACCTCCCCACTCCACCCAACTTCCGCACTCCACTATATATCCCCACTCCACGCAAACTCTGCAATCCACTATTCCTCCCCACTTCACCCAACCTCCCCACTGCACCCAACCTCCGCCCTCCGCCCTCCGCCCAACCTCCCCACTCCACCCAACCTCCGCACTCCACTATACCTCCCCACTCCACCCAACCTCCGCACTCCACAGTACCTCCCCACTCCAACCAACCTCCCCACTCCACCCAAACTCCGCCCTCCACCCAACCTCACCATTCCACCCAACCTCTGCACTGCACTATACCTCTCCATTCCACCCAACCTCTGCACTCTAGTATACCTCCCACTTCACCCAACCTCCCCACTCCTCCCAACCTCCCCACTTCACCCAACCTCAGCAGTCCATCCAACCTCCGCACTCCACCCACCCTCCGCTCTCAACCCAAATTCCGCACTCCACCCAACCACCCCACTTCACCCAACCTCCGCACTTCACTGTACCTCCCCACTCCACCTAACCTCCCCACTTCACCCAAACGTCCCACTTCACCCAACCTCCGCCCTCCGCACAACCTCCCCACTCCACCCAACCTCCGCACACCACTGTACCTCCCCACTCCACCCAACCTCCCCACTTCAACCAACCTCCGCAGTCCATCCAACCTCCGCACTCCACCCAACCTCCGCACTCCACCCAAATTCCGCATTGCACCCAACCACCCCACTTCACCCAACCTCCGCACTCCATTGTACCTCCCCTCTCTAACTAACCTCCCCACTTCACCCAACCTCCGCACTCCATTGTACCTCCCCTCTCCAACTAACCTCCCCATTCCACCCAAACTCCCCACTCCACCCAACCTCCCCACTCTACCCAACCTCCTCACTCCACCCAAACTCCGCTCTCCACCCAACCTCCCCACTCCATCTATCCTCCCTTCTTCATTCAACCTCCCCACTCCACCCAACCTCAGCACTTTACCCGACCTCCCCACTCCACTATTCCTCCCAACTCCACCCAACCTCCCCACTCCACCCAAACTCCCCACTCCACCCAACCTGCCCACACCGCCCAACCTTCCCACTCCTCCCAACCTCCCCACTTCACCCAACCTCCTCACTCCACCCAACCTCCGCACTCCACCTTACCTCCCCACTTCACCCAACCTCCACAGTCCACCCAACCTCCCCACTCCACCCAGCCTCCCCACTCCACCCAACTTCCGCACTCCACTATATATCCCCTCTCCACGCAACCTCCGCAATCCACTATTCCTCCCCACTTCACCCAACCTCCCCACTGCACCCAACCTCCGCCCTCCGCCCAACCTACCCACTCCACCCAACCTCCGCACTCCACTATACCTCCCCACTCCACCCAACCTCCGCACTCCACAGTACCTCCCCACTCCACCCAACCTCCCCATTCCACCCAACCTCTGCAGTGCACTATACCTCTCCATTCCACCCAACCTCTGCACTTTAGTATACCTCCCACTTCACCCAACCTCCCCACTCCTCCCAACCTCCCCACTTCACCCAACCTCAGCAGTCCATCCAACCTCCGCACTCCACCCACCCTCCGCACTCAACCCAAATTCCGCACTCCACCCAACCACCCCACTTCACCCAACCTCCGCACTTCACTGTACCTCCCCACTCCACCTAACCTCCCCACTTCACCCAAACTTCCCACTTCACCCAAGCTCCCCACTCCACCGAAACTCCCCACTCCACCCAACCTCCGCACACCACTGTACCTCCCCACTCCACCCAACCTCCCCACTTCAACCAACCTCCGCAGTCCATCCAACCTCCGCACTCCACCCAACCTCCGCACTCCTCCCAAATTCCGCATTGCACCCAACCACCCCACTTCACCCAACCTCCGCACTCCATTGTACCTTCCCTCTCCAACTAACCTCCCCACTTCACCCAACCTTCCCACTTCACCCAACCTCCCCACTCCACCCAAACTCCCCACTCCACCCAACCTCCGCACACCACTGTACCTCCCCACTCCACCCAACCTCCCCACTTCAACCAACCTCCGCAGTCCATCCAACCTCCGCACTCCACCCAACCTCCGCACTCCTCCCAAATTCCGCACTGCACCCAACCACCCCACTTCACCCAACCTCCGCACTCCATTGTACCTCCCCTCTCCAACTAACCTCCCCACTTCACCCAACCTTCCAACTTCACCCAACCTCCCCACTCCACCCAAACTCCCCACTCCACCCAACCTCCCCACTCCACCCAACCTCCTCACTCCACCCAAACTCCGCTCTCCACCCAACCTCCCAACTCCATCCATCCTCCCTTCTCCACCCAACCTCCCCACTCCACCCAACCTCCCCACTTCACCCAACCTCCGCACTCCATTGTACCTCCCCTCTCCAACTAACCTCCCCACTTCACCCAACCTTCCAACTTCACCCAACCTCCCCACTCCACCCAAACTCCCCACTCCACCCAACCTCCCCACTCCACCCAACCTCCTCACTCCACCCAAACTCCGCTCTCCACCCAACCTCCCAACTCCATCCATCCTCCCTTCTCCACCCAACCACCCCACTTCACCCAACCTCCGCACTCCATTGTACCTCCCCTCTCCAACTAACCTCCCCACTTCACCCAACCTTCCAACTTCACCCAACCTCCCCACTCCACCCAAACTCCCCACTCCACCCAACCTCCCCACTCCACCCAACCTCCCCACTCCACCCAACCTCAGCACTTTACCCGACCTCCCCACTCCACTATTCCTCCCAACTCCACCCAACCTCCCCACTCCACCCAAACTCCCCACTCCACCCAACCTGCCCACACCGCCCAACCTTCCCACTCCTGCCAACCTCCCCACTTCACCCAACCTCCTCACTCCACCCAACCTCCCCACTCCACCCAACCTCCCCACTTCACCCAACCTCCACACTCCACCCAACCTCCCCACTCCACCCAACCTCCCCACTCCACCCAACTTCCGCACTCCACTTTATATCCCCACTCCACGCAACCTCCGCAATCCACTATTACTCCCCACTTCACCCAACCTCCCCACTGCACTCAACCTCCGCCCTCCGCCCAACCTCCCCACTCCACCCAACCTCCGCACTCCACTATACCTCCCCACTCCACCCAACCTCCGCACTCCACTGTACCTCCCCACTCCAACCAACCTCCCCACTCCACCCAAACTTCGCCCTCCACCCAACCTCCCCATTCCACCCAACCTCTGCACTGCACTATATCTCTCCATTCCACCCAACCTCTGCACACCACTGTACCTCCCCACTCCACCCAACCTCCCCACTTGAACCAACCTCCCCAGTCCATCCAACCTCCGCACTCCACCCAACCTCCGCACACCACCCAAATTCCTCATTGCACCCAACCTCCCCACTCCATCTATCCTCCCTTCTTCATTCAACCTCCCCACTCCACCCAACCTCAGCACTTTACCCGACCTCCCCACTCCACTATTCCTCCCAACTCCACCCAACCTCCCCACTCCACCCAACCTCCTCACTCCACCCAACCTCCCCACTCCACCCAACCTCCCCACTTCACCCAACCTCCTCACTCCACCCAACCTCCCCACTCCACCCAACCTCCCCACTTCACCCAACCTCCACACTCCACCCAACCTCCCCACTCCACCCAACCTCCCCACTCCACCCAACTTCCGCACTCCACTATATATCCCCACTCCACGCAAACTCTGCAATCCACTATTCCTCCCCACTTCACCCAACCTCCCCACTGCACCCAACCTCCGCCCTCCGCCCTCCGCCCAACCTCCCCACTCCACCCAACCTCCGCACTCCACTATACCTCCCCACTCCACCCAACCTCCGCACTCCACAGTACCTCCCCACTCCAACCAACCTCCCCACTCCACCCAAACTCCGCCCTCCACCCAACCTCACCATTCCACCCAACCTCTGCACTGCACTATACCTCTCCATTCCACCCAACCTCTGCACTCTAGTATACCTCCCACTTCACCCAACCTCCCCACTCCTCCCAACCTCCCCACTTCACCCAACCTCAGCAGTCCATCCAACCTCCGCACTCCACCCACCCTCCGCTCTCAACCCAAATTCCGCACTCCACCCAACCACCCCACTTCACCCAACCTCCGCACTTCACTGTACCTCCCCACTCCACCTAACCTCCCCACTTCACCCAAACGTCCCACTTCACCCAACCTCCGCCCTCCGCACAACCTCCCCACTCCACCCAACCTCCGCACACCACTGTACCTCCCCACTCCACCCAACCTCCCCACTTCAACCAACCTCCGCAGTCCATCCAACCTCCGCACTCCACCCAACCTCCGCACTCCACCCAAATTCCGCATTGCACCCAACCACCCCACTTCACCCAACCTCCGCACTCCATTGTACCTCCCCTCTCTAACTAACCTCCCCACTTCACCCAACCTCCGCACTCCATTGTACCTCCCCTCTCCAACTAACCTCCCCATTCCACCCAAACTCCCCACTCCACCCAACCTCCCCACTCTACCCAACCTCCTCACTCCACCCAAACTCCGCTCTCCACCCAACCTCCCCACTCCATCTATCCTCCCTTCTTCATTCAACCTCCCCACTCCACCCAACCTCAGCACTTTACCCGACCTCCCCACTCCACTATTCCTCCCAACTCCACCCAACCTCCCCACTCCACCCAAACTCCCCACTCCACCCAACCTGCCCACACCGCCCAACCTTCCCACTCCTCCCAACCTCCCCACTTCGCCCAACCTCCTCACTCCACCCAACCTCCGCACTCCACCTTACCTCCCCACTTCACCCAACCTCCACAGTCCACCCAACCTCCCCACTCCACCCAGCCTCCCCACTCCACCCAACTTCCGCACTCCACTATATATCCCCTCTCCACGCAACCTCCGCAATCCACTATTCCTCCCCACTTCACCCAACCTCCCCACTGCACCCAACCTCCGCCCTCCGCCCAACCTACCCACTCCACCCAACCTCCGCACTCCACTATACCTCCCCACTCCACCCAACCTCCGCACTCCACAGTACCTCCCCACTCCACCCAACCTCCCCATTCCACCCAACCTCTGCAGTGCACTATACCTCTCCATTCCACCCAACCTCTGCACTTTAGTATACCTCCCACTTCACCCAACCTCCCCACTCCTCCCAACCTCCCCACTTCACCCAACCTCAGCAGTCCATCCAACCTCCGCACTCCACCCACCCTCCGCACTCAACCCAAATTCCGCACTCCACCCAACCACCCCACTTCACCCAACCTCCGCAGTCCACTGTACCTCCCCACTCCACCTAACCTCCCCACTTCACCCAAACTTCCCACTTCACCCAACCTCCCCACTCCACCCAAACTCCCCACGCCACCCAACCTCTGCACACCAATGTACCTCCCCACTCCACCCAACCTCCCCACTTCAACCAACCTCCGCAGTCCATCCAACCTCCGCACTCCACCCAACCTCCGCACTCCTCCCAAATTCCGCATTGCACCCAACCACCCCACTTCACCCAACCTCCGCACTCCATTGTACCTCCCCTCTCCAACTAACCTCCCCACTTCACCCAACCTTCCAACTTCACCCAACCTCCCCACTCCACCCAAACTCCCCACTCCACCCAAACTCCCTACTCCACCCAACCTCCCTACTCCACCCAACCTCCTCACTCCACCCAACCTCCTCACTCCACCCAACCTCCGCACTCCATTGTACCTCCCCTCTCCAACTAACCTCCCCACTTCACCCAACCTTCCAACTTCACCCAACCTCCCCACTCCACCCAAACTCCCCACTCCACCCAAACTCCCTACTCCACCCAACCTCCCCACTCCACCCAACCTCCCCACTCCATCCATCCTCCCTTCTCCACTCAACCTCCCCACTCCACCCAACCTCAGCACTTTACCCGACCTCCCCACTCCACTATTCCTCCCAACTCCACCCAACCTCCCCACTCCACCCAAACTCCCCACTCCACCCAACCTGCCCACACCGCCCAACCTTCCCACTCCTCCCAAACTCCCCACTTCACCCAACCTCCTCACTCCACCCAACCTCCCCACTTCACCCAACCTCCACACTCCACCCAACCTCCCCACTCCACCCAACCTCCCCACTCCACCCAACTTCCGCACTCCACTTTATATCCCCACTCCACGCAACCTCCGCAATCCACTATTACTCCCCACTTCACCCAACCTCCCCACTGCACTCAACCTCCACCCTCCGCCCAACCTCCCCACTCCACCCAACCTCCGCATTCCACTATACCTCCCCACTCCACCCAACCTCCGCACTCCACTGTACCTCCCCACTCCAACCAACCTCCCCACTCCACCCAAACTTCGCCCTCCACCCAACCTCCCCATTCCACCCAACCTCTGCACTCTAGTATACCTCCCACTTCACCCAACCTCCCCACTCCTCCCAACCTCCCCACTTCACCCAACCTCAGCAGTCCATCCAACCTCCGCACTCCACCCACCCTCCGCACTCAACCCAAATTCCGGACTCCACCCAACCACCCCACTTCACCCAACCTCCGCACTCCACTGTACCTCCCCACTCCACCTAACCTCCCCACTTCACCCAACCTTCCCACTTCACCCAACCTCCCCACTCCACCCAAACTCCCCACTCCACCCAACCTCCCCACTCCACCCAACCTCCGCTCTCCACCCAACCTCCCCACTCCACCCAACCTCCACACTCCACCCAACCTCCCCACTTCACCCAACGTTCTCACTCCACCCAACCACCCCACTCCACCCAACCTCCCCACTGCACCCAACCTCCCCACAACGCCCAACCTTCCCACTACTCCCAACCTCCCCACTTTACCCAACCTCCTCCCTCCACCCAACCTCCCCACTCCACCCAACCTCCCCAATTCACCCAACCTCTACACTCCACCCAAATTCCCCACTCCACCCAACCTCCCCACTCCACCCACCTTCCGCTCTCCACCCAACCTCACCACCCCACCCAACCTCCCCACTCCACCCAACCTCCCCACTTCACCCAACCGCCGCACTCCACCCCACCTCCCCACTCCACCCAACACACCACTCCATCAAACCTCCACACTCCACCCAAACTCCCCACTTCACCCAACCTCCGCACTCCACTATTCCTACGCACTCCACCCAACCTCCACACTCCCCCAACCTCCGCACTACACTATACCTCCTCACTGCACACAACCTCCCCACTGCACCTAACCTCCCCACTTCACCCAAACTCCCCACACCTCCCAACCTCCCCACTTCACCCAACCTCCGCAGTCCATCCAATCTCCGCACTCCACCCAACCTCCGCACTCCACCCAACTTCCGCACTCCATCCTACCTCCGCACTCCACCCAACTTCCCCCCTCTACCCAACCTCCCCACTCCTGCCAACCTTCCCACTTCAACCAACCTGCGCAGTCTATCCAACCTTCGCACTCCACCCAACCTCCGCACTGCACCCAACCTCCGCCCTCCGCCCAACCTCCCCACTCCACCCAACCTCCGAACTCCACTATACCTCCCCACTCCACCCAAACTCCGCCCTCCACCCAACCTCCCCACTCCACCCAACCTCTGCACTCCACTATGCCTCTCCATTCCACCCAACCTCTGCACTCTAATATACCTCCCACTTCACCCAACCTCCCCACTACTCCCAACCTCCTTACTTCACCCAACCTCAGTAGTCCATCCAACCTCCGCACTCCACCCACCCTCCGCACTCAACCCAAATTCCGCACTCCACCCAACCACCCCACTTCACCCAACCTCCGCACTCCACTGTACCTCCCCACTCCACCTAACCTCCCCACTTCACCCAACCTTCCCACTTCACCCAACCTCCCCACTCCACCCAAACTCCCCACTCCACCCAACCTCCCCACCCCACCCAACCTCCCCACTCCACCCAACCTCCGCTCTCCACCCAACCTCCCCACTCCACCCAACCTCCCCACTCCACCCAACCTCCCCACTTCACCCAACGTTCTCACTCCACCCAACCACCCCACTCCACCGAACCTCCCCACTCCACCCAACCTCCCCACACCGCCCAACCTTCCCACTACTCCCAACCTCCCCACTTTACCCAACCTCCTCCCTCCACCCAACCTCCCCACTCCACCCAACCTCCCCAATTCACCCAACCTCTACACTCCACCCAAATTCCCCACTCCACCCAACCTCCCCACTCCACCCAACTTCCGCTCTCCACCCAACCTCAGCACCCCACCCAACCTCCCCACTCCACCCAACCTCCCCACTTCACCCAACCGCCGCACTCCACCCCACCTCCCCACTCCACCCAACACCCCACTCCACCCAACCTCCGCACTCCACCCAACCTCCCCACTTCACCCAACCTCCGCACTCCACTATTCCTACGCACTCCACCCAACCTCCACACTCCCCCCACCTCCGCACTACACTATACCTCCTCACTCCACCCAACCTCCGCACTTCACAGTACCTCCCCACTCCAACCAACATCCCCACTCCACCCAAACTCCGCCCTCCACCCAACCTCACCATTCCACCCAACCTCTGCAGTGCACTATACCTCTCCATTCCACCCAACCTCTGCACTTTAGTATACTTCCCACTTCACCCAACCTCCCCACTCCTCCCAACCTCCCCACTTCACCCAACCTCAGCAGTCCATCCAACCTCCGCACTCCACCCACCCTCCGCACTCAACCCAAATTCCGCACTCCACCCAACCACCCCACTTCACCCAACCTCCGCACTCCACTGTACCTCCCCACTCCACCCAACCTCCCCACTTCACCCAACCTCCGCACTCCACTATTCCTACGCACTCCACCCAACCTCCACACTCCCCCCACCTCCGCACTACACTATACCTCCTCACTGCACACAACCTCCCCACTGCACCTAACCTCCCCACTTCACCCAAACTCCCCACACCTCCCAACCTCCCCACTTCACCCAACCTCCGCAGTCCATCCAACCTCCGCACTCCACCCAACCTCCGCACTCCACCCAACTTCCGCACTCCATCCTACCTCCGCACTCCACTCAACCTCCGCACTCCACCCAACTTCCCCCCTCTACCCAACCTCCCCACTCCTGCCAACCTTCCCACTTCAACCAACCTGCGCAGTCTATCCAACCTTCGCACTCCACCCAACCTCCGCACTGCACCCAACCTCCGCCCTCCGCCCAACCTCCCCACTCCACCCAACCTCCGAACTCCACTATACCTCCCCACTCCACCCAAACTCCGCCGTCCACCCAACCTCCCCACTCCACCCAACCTCTGCACTCCACTATGCCTCTCCATTCCACCCAACCTCTGCACTCTAGTATACCTCCCACTTCACCCAACCTCCCCACTACTCCCAACCTCCTTACTTCACCCAACCTCAGTAGTCCATCCAACCTCCGCACTCCACCCACCCTCCGCACTCAACCCAAATTCCGCACTCCACCCAACCACCCCACTTCACCCAACCTCCGCACTCCACTGTACCTCCCCACTCCACCTAACCTCCCCACTTCACCCAACCTTCCCACTTCACCCAACCTCCCCACTCCACCCAAACTCCCCACTCCACCCAACCTCCCCACCCCACCCAACCTCCCCACTCCACCCAACCTCCGCTCTCCACCCAACCTCCCCACTCCACCCAACCTCCCCACTCCACCCAACCTCCCCACTTCACCCAACGTTCTCACTCCACCCAACCACCCCACTCCACCGAACCTCCCCACTCCACCCAACCTCCCCACACCGCCCAACCTTCCCACTTCTCCCAACCTCCCCACTTTACCCAACCTCCTCCCTCCACCCAACCTCCCCAATCCACCCAACCTCCCCAATTCACCTAACCTCTACACTCCACCCAAATTCCCCACTCCACCCAACCTCCCCACTCCACCCAACTTCCGCTCTCCACCCAACCTCACCACCCCACCCAACCTCCCCACTCCACCCAACCTCCCCACTTCACCCAACCGCCGCACTCCACCCCACCTCCCCACTCCACCCAACACCCCACTCCACCCAACCTCCGCACTCCACCCAACCTCCCCACTTCACCCAACCTCCGCACTCCACTATTCCTACGCACTCCACCCAACCTCCACACTCCCCCCACCTCCGCACTACACTATACCTCCTCACTCCACCCAACCTCCGCACTCCACAGTACCTCCCCACTCCAACCAACATCCCCACTCCACCCAAACTCCGCCCTCCACCCAACCTCACCATTCCACCCAACCTCTGCAGTGCACTATACCTCTCCATTCCACCCAACCTCTGCACTCTAGTATACCTCCCACTTCACCCAACCTCCCCACTCCTCCCAACCTCCCCACTTCACCCAACCTCAGCAGTCCATCCAACCTCCGCACTCCACCCACCCTCCGCACTCAACCCAAATTCCGCACTCCACCCAACCACCCCACTTCACCCAACCTCCGCACTTCACTGTACCTCCCCACTCCACCTAACCTCCCCACTTCACCCAAACGTCCCACTTCACCCAACCTCCGCCCTCCGCACAACCTCCCCACTCCACCCAACCTCCGCACACCACTGTACCTCCCCACTCCACCCAACCTCCCCACTTCAACCAACCTCCGCAGTCCATCCAACCTCCGCACTCCACCCAACCTCCGCACTCCACCCAAATTCCGCATTGCACCCAACCACCCCACTTCACCCAACCTCCGCACTCCATTGTACCTCCCCTCTCTAACTAACCTCCCCACTTCACCCAACCTCCGCACTCCATTGTACCTCCCCTCTCCAACTAACCTCCCCATTCCACCCAAACTCCCCACTCCACCCAACCTCCCCACTCTACCCAACCTCCTCACTCCACCCAAACTCCGCTCTCCACCCAACCTCCCCACTCCATCTATCCTCCCTTCTTCATTCAACCTCCCCACTCCACCCAACCTCAGCACTTTACCCGACCTCCCCACTCCACTATTCCTCCCAACTCCACCCAACCTCCCCACTCCACCCAAACTCCCCACTCCACCCAACCTGCCCACACCGCCCAACCTTCCCACTCCTCCCAACCTCCCCACTTCACCCAACCTCCTCACTCCACCCAACCTCCGCACTCCACCTTACCTCCCCACTTCACCCAACCTCCACAGTCCACCCAACCTCCCCACTCCACCCAGCCTCCCCACTCCACCCAACTTCCGCACTCCACTATATATCCCCACTCCACGCAACCTCCGCAATCCACTATTCCTCCCCACTTCACCCAACCTCCCCACTGCACCCAACCTCCGCCCTCCGCCCAACCTACCCACTCCACCCAACCTCCGCACTCCACTATACCTCCCCACTCCAACCAACCTCCGCACTCCACAGTACCTCCCCACTCCACCCAACCTCCCCATTCCACCCAACCTCTGCAGTGCACTATACCTCTCCATTCCACCCAACCTCTGCACTTTAGTATACCTCCCACTTCACCCAACCTCCCCACTCCTCCCAACCTCCCCACTTCACCCAACCTCAGCAGTCCATCCAACCTCCGCACTCCACCCACCCTCCGCACTCAACCCAAATTCCGCACTCCACCCAACCACCCCACTTCACCCAACCTCCGCAGTCCACTGTACCTCCCCACTCCACCTAACCTCCCCACTTCACCCAAACTTCCCACTTCACCCAACCTCCCCACTCCACCCAAACTCCCCACGCCACCCAACCTCTGCACACCAATGTACCTCCCCACTCCACCCAACCTCCCCACTTCAACCAACCTCCGCAGTCCATCCAACCTCCGCACTCCACCCAACCTCCGCACTCCTCCCAAATTCCGCATTGCACCCAACCACCCCACTTCACCCAACCTCCGCACTCCATTGTACCTCCCCTCTCCAACTAACCTCCCCACTTCACCCAACCTTCCAACTTCACCCAACCTCCCCACTCCACCCAAACTCCCCACTCCACCCAAACTCCCTACTCCACCCAACCTCCCTACTCCACCCAACCTCCTCACTCCACCCAACCTCCTCACTCCACCCAACCTCCGCACTCCATTGTACCTCCCCTCTCCAACTAACCTCCCCACTTCACCCAACCTTCCAACTTCACCCAACCTCCCCACTCCACCCAAACTCCCCACTCCACCCAAACTCCCTACTCCACCCAACCTCCCCACTCCACCCAACCTCCCCACTCCATCCATCCTCCCTTCTCCACTCAACCTCCCCACTCCACCCAACCTCAGCACTTTACCCGACCTCCCCACTCCACTATTCCTCCCAACTCCACCCAACCTCCCCACTCCACCCAAACTCCCCACTCCACCCAACCTGCCCACACCGCCCAACCTTCCCACTCCTCCCAACCTCCCCACTTCACCCAACCTCCTCACTCCACCCAACCTCCCCACTTCACCCAACCTCCACACTCCACCCAACCTCCCCACTCCACCCAACCTCCCCACTCCACCCAACTTCCGCACTCCACTTTATATCCCCACTCCACGCAACCTCCGCAATCCACTATTACTCCCCACTTCACCCAACCTCCCCACTGCACTCAACCTCCACCCTCCGCCCAACCTCCCCACTCCACCCAACCTCCGCATTCCACTATACCTCCCCACTCCACCCAACCTCCGCACTCCACTGTACCTCCCCACTCCAACCAACCTCCCCACTCCACCCAAACTTCGCCCTCCACCCAACCTCCCCATTCCACCCAACCTCTGCACTCTAGTATACCTCCCACTTCACCCAACCTCCCCACTCCTCCCAACCTCCCCACTTCACCCAACCTCAGCAGTCCATCCAACCTCCGCACTCCACCCACCCTCCGCACTCAACCCAAATTCCGGACTCCACCCAACCACCCCACTTCACCCAACCTCCGCACTCCACTGTACCTCCCCACTCCACCTAACCTCCCCACTTCACCCAACCTTCCCACTTCACCCAACCTCCCCACTCCACCCAAACTCCCCACTCCACCCAACCTCCCCACTCCACCCAACCTCCGCTCTCCACCCAACCTCCCCACTCCACCCAACCTCCACACTCCACCCAACCTCCCCACTTCACCCAACGTTCTCACTCCACCCAACCACCCCACTCCACCCAACCTCCCCACTGCACCCAACCTCCCCACACCGCCCAACCTTCCCACTACTCCCAACCTCCCCACTTTACCCAACCTCCTCCCTCCACCCAACCTCCCCACTCCACCCAACCTCCCCAATTCACCCAACCTCTACACTCCACCCAAATTCCCCACTCCACCCAACCTCCCCACTCCACCCACCTTCCGCTCTCCACCCAACCTCACCACCCCACCCAACCTCCCCACTCCACCCAACCTCCCCACTTCACCCAACCGCCGCACTCCACCCCACCTCCCCACTCCACCCAACACACCACTCCATCAAACCTCCGCACTCCACCCAAACTCCCCACTTCACCCAACCTCCGCACTCCACTATTCCTACGCACTCCACCCAACCTCCACACTCCCCCCACCTCCGCACTACACTATACCTCCTCACTGCACACAACCTCCCCACTGCACCTAACCTCCCCACTTCACCCAAACTCCCCACACCTCCCAACCTCCCCACTTCACCCAACCTCCGCAGTCCATCCAATCTCCGCACTCCACCCAACCTCCGCACTCCACCCAACTTCCGCACTCCATCCTACCTCCGCACTCCACCCAACTTCCCCCCTCTACCCAACCTCCCCACTCCTGCCAACCTTCCCACTTCAACCAACCTGCGCAGTCTATCCAACCTTCGCACTCCACCCAACCTCCGCACTGCACCCAACCTCCGCCCTCCGCCCAACCTCCCCACTCCACCCAACCTCCGAACTCCACTATACCTCCCCACTCCACCCAAACTCCGCCCTCCACCCAACCTCCCCACTCCACCCAACCTCTGCACTCCACTATGCCTCTCCATTCCACCCAACCTCTGCACTCTAATATACCTCCCACTTCACCCAACCTCCCCACTACTCCCAACCTCCTTACTTCACCCAACCTCAGTAGTCCATCCAACCTCCGCACTCCACCCACCCTCCGCACTCAACCCAAATTCCGCACTCCACCCAACCACCCCACTTCACCCAACCTCCGCACTCCACTGTACCTCCCCACTCCACCTAACCTCCCCACTTCACCCAACCTTCCCACTTCACCCAACCTCCCCACTCCACCCAAACTCCCCACTCCACCCAACCTCCCCACCCCACCCAACCTCCCCACTCCACCCAACCTCCGCTCTCCACCCAACCTCCCCACTCCACCCAACCTCCCCACTCCACCCAACCTCCCCACTTCACCCAACGTTCTCACTCCACCCAACCACCCCACTCCACCGAACCTCCCCACTCCACCCAACCTCCCCACACCGCCCAACCTTCCCACTACTCCCAACCTCCCCACTTTACCCAACCTCCTCCCTCCACCCAACCTCCCCACTCCACCCAACCTCCCCAATTCACCCAACCTCTACACTCCACCCAAATTCCCCACTCCACCCAACCTCCCCACTCCACCCAACTTCCGCTCTCCACCCAACCTCAGCACCCCACCCAACCTCCCCACTCCACCCAACCTCCCCACTTCACCCAACCGCCGCACTCCACCCCACCTCCCCACTCCACCCAACACCCCACTCCACCCAACCTCCGCACTCCACCCAACCTCCCCACTTCACCCAACCTCCGCACTCCACTATTCCTACGCACTCCACCCAACCTCCACACTCCCCCCACCTCCGCACTACACTATACCTCCTCACTCCACCCAACCTCCGCACTTCACAGTACCTCCCCACTCCAACCAACATCCCCACTCCACCCAAACTCCGCCCTCCACCCAACCTCACCATTCCACCCAACCTCTGCAGTGCACTATACCTCTCCATTCCACCCAACCTCTGCACTTTAGTATACTTCCCACTTCACCCAACCTCCCCACTCCTCCCAACCTCCCCACTTCACCCAACCTCAGCAGTCCATCCAACCTCCGCACTCCACCCACCCTCCGCACTCAACCCAAATTCCGCACTCCACCCAACCACCCCACTTCACCCAACCTCCGCACTCCACTGTACCTCCCCACTCCACCCAACCTCCCCACTTCACCCAACCTCCGCACTCCACTATTCCTACGCACTCCACCCAACCTCCACACTCCCCCCACCTCCGCACTACACTATACCTCCTCACTGCACACAACCTCCCCACTGCACCTAACCTCCCCACTTCACCCAAACTCCCCACACCTCCCAACCTCCCCACTTCACCCAACCTCCGCAGTCCATCCAACCTCCGCACTCCACCCAACCTCCGCACTCCACCCAACTTCCGCACTCCATCCTACCTCCGCACTCCACTCAACCTCCGCACTCCACCCAACTTCCCCCCTCTACCCAACCTCCCCACTCCTGCCAACCTTCCCACTTCAACCAACCTGCGCAGTCTATCCAACCTTCGCACTCCACCCAACCTCCGCACTGCACCCAACCTCCGCCCTCCGCCCAACCTCCCCACTCCACCCAACCTCCGAACTCCACTATACCTCCCCACTCCACCCAAACTCCGCCGTCCACCCAACCTCCCCACTCCACCCAACCTCTGCACTCCACTATGCCTCTCCATTCCACCCAACCTCTGCACTCTAGTATACCTCCCACTTCACCCAACCTCCCCACTACTCCCAACCTCCTTACTTCACCCAACCTCAGTAGTCCATCCAACCTCCGCACTCCACCCACCCTCCGCACTCAACCCAAATTCCGCACTCCACCCAACCACCCCACTTCACCCAACCTCCGCACTCCACTGTACCTCCCCACTCCACCTAACCTCCCCACTTCACCCAACCTTCCCACTTCACCCAACCTCCCCACTCCACCCAAACTCCCCACTCCACCCAACCTCCCCACCCCACCCAACCTCCCCACTCCACCCAACCTCCGCTCTCCACCCAACCTCCCCACTCCACCCAACCTCCCCACTCCACCCAACCTCCCCACTTCACCCAACGTTCTCACTCCACCCAACCACCCCACTCCACCGAACCTCCCCACTCCACCCAACCTCCCCACACCGCTCAACCTTCCCACTTCTCCCAACCTCCCCACTTTACCCAACCTCCTCCCTCCACCCAACCTCCCCACTCCACCCAACCTCCCCAATTCACCTAACCTCTACACTCCACCCAAATTCCCCACTCCACCCAACCTCCCCACTCCACCCAACTTCCGCTCTCCACCCAACCTCACCACCCCACCCAACCTCCCCACTCCACCCAACCTCCCCACTTCACCCAACCGCCGCACTCCACCCCACCTCCCCACTCCACCCAACACCCCACTCCACCCAACCTCCGCACTCCACTCAACCTCCCCACTTCACCCAACCTCCGCACTCCACTATTCCTACGCACTCCACCCAACCTCCACACTCCCCCCACCTCCGCACTACACTATACCTCCTCACTCCACCCAACCTCCGCACTCCACAGTACCTCCCCACTCTAACCAACATCCCCACTCCACCCAAACTCCGCCCTCCACCCAACCTCACCATTCCACCCAACCTCTGCAGTGCACTATACCTCTCCATTCCACCCAACCTCTGCACTTTAGTATACCTCCCACTTCACCCAACCTCCCCACTCCTCCCAACCTCCCCACTTCACCCAACCTCAGCAGTCCATCCAACCTCCGCACTCCACCCACCCTCCGCACTCAACCCAAATTCCGCACTCCACCCAACCACCCCACTTCACCCAACCTCCGCACTCCACTGTTTCTCCCCACTCCACCTAACCTCCCCACTTCACCCAACCTTCCCACTTCACCCAACCTCCCCACTCCACCCAAACTCCCCACTCCACCCAACCTCCGCACACCACTGTACCTCCCCACTCCACCCAACCTCCCCACTTCAACCAACCTCCGCTCTCCACCTAACCTCACCACCCCACCCAACCTCCCCACTCCACCCAACCTCCCCACTTCACCCAACCGTCGCACTCCACCCCACCTCCCCACTCCACCCAACACCCCACTCCGCCCAACCTCCGCACTCCACACAACCTCCCCACTTCACCCAACCTCCGCACTCCACTATTCCTACGCACTCCACCCAACCTCCACACTCCCCCCACCTCCGCACTACACTATACCTCCTCACTGCACACAACCTCCCCACTGCACCTAACCTCCCCACTTCACCCAACCTCCCCACACTTCCCAACCTCCCCACTTCACCCAACCTCCGCAGTCCATCCAACCGCAGCACTCCACCCCACCTCCCCACTCCACCCAACACCCCACTCCACCCAACCTCCGCACTCCACCCAACCTCCCCACTTCACCGAAGCTCCGCACTCCCCCCACCTCCGCACTACACTATACCTCCTCACTGCACACAACCTCCCCACTGCACCTAACCTCCCCACTTCACCCAACCTCCCCACACTTCCCAACCTCCCCACTTCACCCAACCTCCGCAGTCCATCCAACCTCCGCACTCCACCCAACCTCCGCACTCCATCCAACCTCCGCACTCCACTCAACCTCCGCACTCCACCCAACTTCCCCCCTCTACCCAACCTCCCCACTCCTGCCAACCTTCCCACTTCAACCAACCTGCGCAGTCTATCCAACCTTCGCACTCCACCCAACCTCCGAACTCCACTATACCTCCCCACTCCACCCAAACTCCGCCCTCCACCCAACCCCCCACTCCACCCAACCTCTGCACTCCACTATGCCTCTCCATTCCACCCAACCTCTGCACTCTAGTATACCTCCCACTTCACCCAACCTCCCCCCTGCACCCAACCTCCGCCCTCCGCACAACCTCCCCACTCCACCCAACCTCCGCACACCACTGTACCTCCCCACTCCACCCAACCTCCCCACTTCAACCAACCTCCGCAGTCCATCCAACCTCCGCACTCCACCCAACCTCCGCACTTCACCCAACCTCCGCACTCCATTGTACCTCCCCTCTCCAACTAACCTCCCCATTCCACCCAAACTCCCAACTCCACCCAACCTCCCCACTCCACCCAACCTCCTCACTCCACCCAAACTCCGCTCTCCACCCAACCTCCCCATTCCATCTATCCTCCCTTCTTCATTCAACCTCCCCACTCCACCCAACCTCAGCACTTTACCCGACCTCCCCACTCCACTATTCCTCCCAACTCCACCCAACCTCCCCACTCCACCCAAACTCCCCACTCCACCCAACCTGCCCACACCGCCCAACCTTCCCACTCCTCCCAACCTCCCCACTTCACCCAACCTCCTCACTCCACCCAACGTCCCCACTCCACCTAACCTCCCCACTTCACCCAACCTCCACACTCCACCCAACCTCCCCACTCCACCCAACCTCCCCACTCCACCCAACTTCCGCACTCCACTATATATCCCCACTTCACCCAACCTCCGCAGTCCATCCAACCTTCGCACTCCACCCAACCCCCGAACTCCACTATACCTCCCCACTCCACCCAAACTCCGCCCTCCACCCAACCTCCCCACTCCACCCAACCTCTGCACTCCTCTATGCCTCTCCATTCCACCCAACCTCTGCACTCTAGTATACCTCCCACTTCACCCAACCTCCCCTCTGCACCCAACCTCCGCCCTCCGCACAACCTCCCCACTCCACCCAAACTCCGCTCTCCACTATACCTCCCCACTCCACCCAACCTCTGCACACCACTGTACCTCCCCACTCCACCCAACCTCCCCACTTCAACCAACCTCCGCAGTCCATCCAACCTCCGCACTCCACCCAACCTCCGCACTGCACCCAAATTCCGCATTGCACCCAACCACCCCACTTCACCCAACCTCCGCACTCCATTGTACCTACCCTCTCCAACTAACCTCCCCACTTCACCCAACCTTCCAACTTCACCCAACCTCCCCACTCCACCCAAACTCCCCACTCCACCCAAACTCCGCTCTCCACCCAACCTCCCCACTCCATCTATCCTCCCTTCTTCATTCAACCTCCCCACTCCACCCAACCTCAGCACTTTACCCGACCTCCCCACTCCACTATTCCTCCCAACTCCACCCAACCTCCCCACTCCACCCAAACTCCCCACTCCACCCAACCTGCCCACACCGCCCAACCTTCCCACTCCTCCCAACCTCCCCACTTCACCCAACCTTCTCACTCCACCCAACCTCCCCACTCCACCCAACCTCCCCACTTCACCCAACCTCCTCACTCCACCCAACCTCCCCACTCCACCCAACCTCCCCACTTCACCCAACCTCCACACTCCACCCAACCTCCCCACTCCACCCAACCTCCCCACTCCACCCAACTTCCGCACTCCACTATATATCCCCACTCCACGCAAACTCCGCAATCCACTATTCCTCCCCACTTCACCCAACCTCCCCACTGCACCCAACCTCCGCCCTCCGCCCTCCGCCCAACCTCCCCACTCCACCCAACCTCTGCACTGCACTATACCTCTCCATTCCACCCAACCTCTGCACTCTAGTATACCTCCCACTTCACCCAACCTCCCCACTCCTCCCAACCTCCCCACTTCACCCAACCTCAGCAGTCCATCCAACCTCCGCACTCCACCCACCCTCAGCACTCAACCCAAATTCCGCACTCCACCCAACCACCCCACTTCACCCAACCTCCGCACTTCACTGTACCTCCCCACTCCACCTAGCCTCCCCACTTCACCCAAACTTCCCACTTCACCCAAGCTCCCCACTCCACCGAAACTCCCCACTCCACCCAACCTCCGCACACCACTGTACCTCCCCACTCCACCCAACCTCCCCACTTCAACCAACCTCCGCAGTCCATCCAACCTCCGCACTCCACCCAACCTCCGCACTCCTCCCAAATTCCGCATTGCACCCAACCACCCCACTTCACCCAACCTCCGCACTCCTTTGTACCTTCCCTCTCCAACTAACCTCCCCAATTCACCCAACCTTCCCACTTCACCCAACCTCCCCACTCCACCCAAACTCCCCACTCCACCCAACCTCCGCACACCACTGTACCTCCCCACTCCACCCAACCTCCCCACTTCAACCAACCTCCGCAGTCCATCCAACCTCCGCACTCCACCCAACCTCCGCACTCCTCCCAAATTCCGCATTGCACCCAACCACCCCACTTCACCCAACCTCCGCACTCCATTGTACCTCCCCTCTCCAACTAACCTCCCCACTTCACCCAACCTTCCAACTTCACCCAACCTCCCCACTCCACCCAAACTCCCCACTCCACCCAACCTCCCCACTCCACCCAACCTCCTCACTCCACCCAAACTCCCCACTCCACCCAACCTGCCCACACCGCCCAACCTTCCCACTCCTCCCAACCTCCCCACTTCACCCAACCTCCTCACTCCACCCAACCTCCCCACTCCACCCAACCTCCTCACTCCACCCAACCTCCCCACTCCACCCAACCTCCCCACTTCACCCAACCTCCACACTCCACGCAACCTCCCCACTCCACCCAACCTCCCCACTCCACCCAACTTCCGCACTCCACTTTATATCCCCACTCCACGCAACCTCCGCAATCCACTATTACTCCCCACTTCACCCAACCTCCCCACTGCACTCAACCTCCGCCCTCCGCCCAACCTCCCCACTCCACCCAACCTCCGCACTCCACTATACCTCCCCACTCCACCCAACCTCCGCACTCCACTGTACCTCCCCACTCCAACCAACCTCCCCACTCCACCCAAACTTCGCCCTCCACCCAACCTCCCCATTCCACCCAACCTCTGCACTGCACTATATCTCTCCATTCCACCCTACCTCTGCACTCTAGTATACCTCCCACTTCACCCAACCTCCCCACTCCTCCCAACCTCCCCACTTCACCCAACCTCAGCAGTCCATCCAACCTCCGCACTCCACCCACCCTCCGCACTCAACCCAAATTCCGCACTCCACCCAAACTCCCCACTCCACCCAACCTCCGCACACCACTGTACCTCCCCACTCCACCCAACCTCCCCACTTGAACCAACCTCCGCAGTCCATCCAACCTCCGCACTCCACCCAACCTCCGCACACCACCCAAATTCCTCATTGCACCCAACCACCCCACTTCACCCAACCTCCGCACTCCATTGTACCTCCCCTCTCCAACTAACCTCCCCACTTCACCCAACCTTCCAACTTCACCCAACCTCCCCACTCCACCCAAACTCCCCACTCCACCCAACCTCCCCACTCCACCCAACCTCCTCACTCCACCCAAACTCCGCTCTCCACCCAACCTCCCCACTCCATCCATCCTCCCTTCTCCACTCAACCTCCCCACTCCACCCAACCTCAGCACTTTACCCGACCTCCTCACTCCACTATTCCTCCCAACTCCACCCAACCTCCCCACTCCACCCAAACTCCCCACTCCACCCAACCTGCCCACACCGCCCAACCTTCCCACTGCTCCCAACCTCCCCACTTCACCCAACCGCCGCACTCCACCCCACCTCCCCACTCCACCCAACACCCCACTCCACCCAACCTCCGCACTCCACCCAACCTCCCCACTTCACCCAACCTCCGCACTCCACTATTCCTACGCACTCCACCCAACCTCCACACTCCCCCCACCTCCGCACTTCACTGTACCTCCCCACTCCACCTAACCTCCCCACTTCACCCAAACGTCCCACTTCACCCAAGCTCCCCACTCCACCCAAACTCCCCACTCCACCCAACCTCCGCACACCACTGTACCTCCCCACTCCACCCAACCTCCCCACTTCAACCAACCTCCGCAGTCCATCCAACCTCCGCACTCCACCCAACCTCCGCACTCCTCCCAAATTCCGCATTGCACCCAACCACCCCACTTCACCCAACCTCCGCACTCCATTGTACCTTCCCTCTCCAACTAACCTCCCCACTTCACCCAACCTTCCAACTTCACCCAACCTCCCCACTCCACCCAAACTCCCCACTCCACCCAAACTCCCCACTCCACCCAACCTCCTCACTCCACCCAAACTCCGCTCTCCACCCAACCTCCCCACTCCATCCATCCTCCCTTCTCCACTCAACCTCCCCACTCCACCCAACCTCAGCACTTTACCCGACCTCCCCACTCCACTATTCCTCCCAACTCCACCCAACCTCCCCACTCCACCCAAACTCCCCACTCCACCCAACCTGCCCACACCGCCCAACCTTCCCACTCCTCCCAACCTCCCCACTTCACCCAACCTCCTCACTCCACCCAACCTCCCCACTCCACCCAACCTCCCCACTTCACCCAACCTCCACACTCCACCCAACCTCCCCACTCCACCCAACCTCCCCACTCCACCCAACTTCCGCACTCCACTTTATATCCCCACTCCACGCAACCTCCGCAATCCACTATTCCTCCCCACTTCACCCAACCTCCCCACTGCAATCAACCTCCGCCCTCCGCCCAACCTCCCCACTCCACCCAAACTCCCCACTCCACCCAACCTGCCCACACCGCCCAACCTTCCCACTCCTCCCAACCTCCCCACTTCACCCAACCTCCTCACGCCACCCAACCTCCCCACTCCACCCAACCTCCCCACTTCACCCAACCTCCTCACTCCACCCAACCTCCCCACTCCACCCAACCTCCCCACTCCACCCAACTTCCGCACTCCACTATATATCCCCACTCCACGCAAACTCCGCAATCTACTATTCCTCCCCACTTCACCCAACCTCCCCACTGCACCCAACCTCCGCCCTCCGCCCTCCGCCCAACCTCCCCACTCCACCCAACCTCCGCACTCCACTATACCTCCCCACTCCACCCAACCTCCGCACTCCACAGTACCTCCCCACTCCAACCAACCTCCCCACTCCACCCAAACTCCGCCCTCCACCCAACCTCACCATTCCACCCAACCTCTGCACTGCACTATACCTCTCCATTCCACCCAACCTCTGCACTCTAGTATACCTCCCACTTCACCCAACCTCCCCACTCCTCCCAACCTCCCCACTTCACCCAACCTCAGCAGTCCATCCAACCTCCGCACTCCACCCACCCTCCGCACTCAACCCAAATTCCGCACTCCACCCAACCTCCGCACTTCACTGTACCTCCCCACTCCACCTAACCTCCCCACTTCACCCAAACGTCCCACTTCACCCAAGCTCCCCACTCCACCCAAACTCCCCACTCCACCCAACCTCCGCACACCACTGTACCTCCCCACTCCACCCAACCTCCCCACTTCAATCAACCTCCGCAGTCCATCCAACCTCCGCACTCCACCCAACCTCCGCACTCCTCCCAAATTCCGCATTGCACCCAACCACCCCACTTCACCCAACCTCCGCACTCCATTGTACCTTCCCTCTCCAACTAACCTCCCCACTTCACCCAACCTTCCAACTTCACCCAACCTCCCCACTCCACCCAAACTCCCCACTCCACCCAAACTCCCCACTCCACCCAACCTCCTCACTCCACCCAAACTCCGCTCTCCACCCAACCTCCCCACTCCATCCATCCTCCCTTCTCCACTCAACCTCCCAACTCCACCCAACCTCCCCACTCCACCCAAACTCCCCACTCCACCCAACCTGCCCACACCGCCCAACCTTCCCACTCCTCCCAACCTCCCCACTTCACCCAACCTCCTCACTCCACCCAACCTCCCCACTCCACCCAACCTCCCCACTTCACCTAACCTCCACACTCCACCCAACCTCCCCACTCCACCCAACCTCCACACTCCACCCAACTTCCGCACTCCACTTTATATCCCCACTCCACGCAACCTCCGCAATCCACTATTCCTCCCCACTTCACCCAACCTCCCCACTGCAATCAACCTCCGCCCTCCGCCCAACCTCCCCACTCCACCCAACCTCCGCACTCCACTATACCTCCCCACTCCACCCAACCTCCGCACTCCACTGTACCTCCCCACTCCAACCAACCTCCCCACTCCACCCAAACTTCGCCCTCCACCCAACCTCCCCATTCCACCCAACCTCTGCACTGCACTATACCTCTCCATTCCACCCAACCTCTGCACTCTAGTATACTTCCCACTTCACCCAACCTCCCCACTCCTCCCAACCTCCCCACTTCACCCATCCTCCCCACTCCACCCAACCTCTCCACTCCACCCAACCTCCCCACTCCACCCAACCTCCCGACTTCACCCAACCTCCGCACTCCACCCAACTTCCGCACTGCACCCATCTACCCCACTACACCCAATCTCCCCACTTCACCCATCATCCACACTCCACCTAACCTCCCCACTTCACCCAACCTCCCCACTCCACCCAACCTCCCCACTTCACCCAACCTCCCCAATCCACCCAACCTCCCCACTTCACCCAACCTCCGCACTCCATCCAACCTCCGCACTCCACCCAACTTCCACACTCCACCCAACTTCCGCCCAACAGCCAACCTCTGCACTCCAACTAAATTCCGCACTCCAGCCAACTTCCGCACTCCACGGAATTTCCGCGCACCACCCAACTTTAGCACTGCACACAACCTCCCCACTTCACCCAACCTCCCCACTCCATCCAAACTCCCAACTCCACCCAACTTCCCACTGCTACCAACCTACGCACTCCACCCAACTACCCCACTACACCCAACCTCCCCACTTCACCCATCCTCCACACTCCACCCAACCGCCCCACTTCACCCAACCTCCGCACTCCACCCAACTTCCGCACTGCACCCATCTACCCCACTACACCCAACCTCCCCACTTCACCCAACCTCCCCACTCCACCCAACCTCCCCACTTCATCCAACCTCCCCACTCCATCCTACCTCCCAACTCCACCCAACTTCCCACTCCTCCCAACCTACGCACTCCACCCAACCGCCCCACTTCACCCAACCTCCGCACTCCACCCAACTTCCGCACTGCACCCATCTACCCCACTCCACCCAACCTCCCCACTTCACCCAACCTCCCCACTCCACCCAACCTCCGCCCTCCACCCAACCTCCCCACTCCACCCAACGTCCCCACCCCACCCAACCTCCCCACCCCACCCAACCTCCCCACTCCACCCAACCTCCCCACTTCACCCAACCTTCCCACTCCACCCAACCTCCCCAACAAACGCAATCTCCCCACTTCACCCAACCTCCCCACTCCACCCAACCTCCCCACTCCACCCAACCTCCCCATTTCACCCAACCTCCCCTCTCCACCCAAACTCCGCACTCCACCCAACTTCCGCACCTAACCTAACCTCCCCACTTCACCCAAACTAGCCACTCCACCCAACCTCCCCACTTCACCAAACCTCCGTACTCCATGCAACCTCCGCACGCCACCCAACCTCCGCACGCCACCCAACTTCCGCACTCCAACCAACTTCCGCACTCCATCCAACCTCCGCACTCCACCCAACCTCCGCACTCCACACAACTTCCGCACTCCACCCAACCTCCCCACCCCACCCAACCTCCCCACTCCACCCAACCTCCCCACTCCACCCAACCTCCCCACTTCACCCAACCTCCGCGCTCCACCCAACTTCCGCACTGCACCCATCTACCCCACTACACCCAATCTCCCCACTTCACCCATCCTCCACACTTCACCTATCCTCCCCACTTCACACAACCTCCCCACTCCACCCAACCTCCGCTTTCCACCCAACCTCCCCACTCCACGCAACCTCCCCACTTCAACCAACCTCCCCACTCCACCCAACCTCCCCAACAAACGCAATCTCCCCACTTCACCCAACCTCCCCACTCCACCCAACCTCCCCACTTCACCCAACCTCCCCACTCCACCCAACCTCCCCAACAAACGCAATCTCCCCACTTCACCCAACCTCCCCACTCCACCCAACCTCCCCACTCCACCCAACCTCCCCACTCCGCCCAACATCCCCTCTCCACCCAAACTCCCCACTTCACACAACCTCCCCACTTCACCCAACCTCCCCTCTCCACCCAAACTCCCCACTCCACCCAACTTCCGCACCTAACCCAACCTCCCCACTTCACCAAACCTTCGTACTCCATGCAACCTCCGCACGCCACCCAACCTCCGCACGCCACCCAACTTCCGTACTCCAACCAACTTCCGCACTCCATCCAACCTCCGCACTCCACCCAACCTCCGCACTCCACACAACTTCCGCAATCCACCCAACCTCCCCACCCCACCCAACCCCCCCACTCCACCCAACCTCCCCACTTCACCCAACCTCCCCATTCCACCCAACCTCCCCAACCCACCAAACCTCCCAACTCCACCCAACCTCCCCACTGCACCCAAATTCCCCACTCCACCCAACCTCCTCACTCCACCCAAACTCCCCACTTCACCCAACCTCCCCAGAGCACCCAACCTCCCCACTCCACCCAACATCCCCACTTCAGCAAACCTCCGTACTCCATCCAACCTCCGCACGCCACCCAACCTCCGCACTCCACCCAACTTCCGCACTCCACCCAACTTCCGCACTCCAACCAACTTCAACACTCCATCCAACCTCCGCACTCCACCCAACCTACGCACTGCACACAATATCCGCACTCCACCCAACTTCCCACCCCACCCAACCTCCCCACTCCACCCAACCTCCCCACTTCACCCAACCTCCCCACTCCACCCAACCTCCCACCCCACGCAATCTCCCCACTTCACCCAACCTCCCCCCTCCACCCAACCTCCCCACTCCGCCCAACCTCCCCTCTCCACCCAACCTCCCCTCTCCACCCAAACTCCGGACTCCACCCAACTTCCGCACTCCACCCAACTTCCGCCCAACACCCAACCTCTGCACTCCAACTAAATTCCGCGCGCCAGCCAACTTCCGCACTCCACGCAACTTCCGCACACCACCCAACTTTAGCACTTCACACAACCTCCCCACTTCACCCAACCTCCCCACTCCATCCAAACTCCAAACTCCACCCAACTTCCCACTCCTCCCAACCTACGCACTCCACCCAACTACCCCACTACACCCAACCTCCACACTTCACCCATCCTCCACACTCCACCCAACCTCCCCACTTCACCCGAACTCCCCACTCCACCCAACGTCCCCACTTCACCCAACCTCCGCACTCCACCCAACTTCCGCATTGCACCCATCTACCCCACTACACCCAACCTCCGCACTTCACCCATCCTCCACACTCCACCTAACCTCGCCACTTCACACAACCTCCCCACTCCTCCCAACCTCCGCTTTCCACCCAACCTCCCCACTCCACCCAACCTCCCCACTTCATCCAACCTCCCCACTCCACCCATCCTCCCCAACAAACGCAATCTCCCCACTTCACCCAACCTCCCCACTCCACCCAACCTCCCCACTCCACCCAACCTCCCCATCCGCCCAACCTCCCCTCTCCACCCAACCTCCCCACTTCACACAACCTCCCCATTTCACCCAACCTCCCCTCTCCACCCAAACTCCGCACTCCACCCAACTTCCGCACCTAACCTAACCTCCCCACTTCACCCAAACTCGCCACTCCACCCAACCTCCCCACTTCACCCAACCTCCGTACTCCATGCAACCTCCGCACGCCACCCAAACTCCGCACTCCACCCAACTTCCGCACCTAACCTAACCTCCCCACTTCACCCAAACTCGCCACTCCACCCAACCTCCCCACTTCACCCAACCTCCCAACTCCACCCAACCTCCCCACTCCGCCCAACATCCCCTCTCCACCCAAACTCCCCACTTCACACAACCTCCGCACGCCACCCAACCTCCGCACTCCACCCAACTTCCGCACTCCACCCAACTTCCGCACTCCAACCAACTTCCGCACTCCATCCAACCTCCGCACTCCACCCAACCTACGCACTGCACACAATATCCGCACTCCACCCAACTTCCCACCCCACCCAACCTCCCCACTCCACCAAACCTCCCCACTTCACCCAACCTCCCCACTCCACCCAACCTCCCACCCCACGCAATCTCCCCACTTCACCCAACCTCCCCACTCCACCCAACCTCCCCACTCCGCCCAACCTCCCCTCTCCACCCAACCTCCCCTCTCCACCCAAACTCCGGACTCCACCCAACTTCCGCACTCCACCCAACTTCCGCCCAACACCCAACCTCTGCACTCCAACTAAATTCCGCCCTCCAGCCAACTTCCGCACTTCACACAACCTCCCCACTTCACCCAACCTCCCCACTCCATCCAAACTCCAAACTCCACCCAACTTCCCACTCCTCCCAACCTACGCACTCCACCCAACTACCCCACTACACCCAACCTCCACACTTCACCCATCCTCCACACTTCACCCAACCTCCCCACTTCACCCGACCTCCCCACTCCACCCAACGTCCCCACTTCACCCAACCTCCCCACTCCTCCCAACCTCCGCTTTCCACCCAAACTCCCCACTCCACCCAACCTCCCCACTTCATCCAACCTCCCCACTCCACCCATCCTCCCCAACAAACGCAATCTCCCCACTTCACCCAACCTCCCCACTCCACCCAAACTCCCCACTTCACCCAACCTCCCCACTCCACCCAACCTCCCCCACAAACGCAATCTCCCCACTTCACCCAACCTCCCCACTCCACCCAACCTCCCCACTCCACCCAACCTCCCCATCCGCCCAACCCACCTTCTCCACCCAACCTCCCCACTTCACACAACCTCCCCATTTCACCCAACCTCCCCTCTCCACCCAAACTCCGCTCTCCACCCAACTTCCGCACCTAACCTAACCTCCCCACTTCACCCAAACTCGCCACTCCACCCAACCTCCCCACTTCACCCAACCTCCCAACTCCACCCAACCTCCCCACTTCACCAAACCTCCGTACTCCATGCAACCTCCGCACGCCACCCAACCTCCGCACGCCACCCAACTTCCGCACTCCAACCAACTTCCGCACTCCATCCAACCTCCGCACTCCACCCTACCTCCGGACTCCACACAACTTCCGCACTCCACCCAACCTCCCCACCCCACCCAACCTCCCCACTCCACCCAACCTCCCCACTTCACCCAACCTCCGCGCTCCACCCAACTTCCGCACTGCACCCATCTACCCCACTACACCCAATCTCCCCACTTCACCCATCCTCCACACTCCACCCAACCTCCCCATCCGCCAAACCTCCCCTCTCCACCCAACCTCCCCACTTCACACAACCTCCCCATTTCACCCATCCTCCACACTCCACCTAACCTCGCCACTTCACACAACCTCCCCACTCCTCCCAACCTCCGCTTTCCACCAAACCTCCCCACTCCACCCAACCTCCCCACTTCATCCAACCTCCCCACTCCACCCATCCTCCCCAACAAACGCAATCTCCCCACTTCACCCAACCTCCCCACTCCACCCAAACTCCCCACTTCACCCAACCTCCCCACTCCACCCAACCTCCCCAATAAACGCAATCTCCCCACTTCACCCAACCTCCCCATTCCACCCAACCTCCCCACTCCACCCAACCTCCCCACTCCACCCAACCTCCCCACTCCACCCAACCTCCCCATCCGCCCAACCTCCCCTCTCCACCCAAACTCCGCACTCCACCCAACTTCCGCACCTAACCTAACCTCCCCACTTCACCCAAACTCGCCACTCCACCCAACCTCCCCACTTCACCCAACTTCCGTACTCCATGCAACCTCCGCACGCCACCCAAACTCCGCACTCCACCCAACTTCCGCACCTAACCTAACCTCCCCACTTCACCCAAACTCGCCACTCCACCCAACCTCCCCACTTCACCCAACCTCCCAACTCCACCCAACCTCCCCACTTCACCAAACCTCCGTACTCCATGCAACCTCCGCACGCCACCCAACCTCCCCACTCCGCCCAACATCCCTTCTCCACCCAAACTCCCCACTTCACACAATCTCCCCACTTCACCCAACCTCCCCTCTCCACCCAAACTCCCCACTCCACCCAACTTCCGCACCTAACCCAACCTCCCCACTTCACCAAACCTCCGTACTCCATGCAACCTCCGCACGCCACCCAACCTCCGCACGCCACCCAACTTCCGTACTCCAACCAACTTCCGCACTCCATCCAACCTCCCCACCCCACCCAACCCCCCCACTCCACCCAACCTCCCCACTTCACCCAACCTCTCCATTCCACCCAACCGCCCCAACCCACCAAACCTCCCAACTCCACCCAACTTCCCCACTTCACCCAAATTCCCCACCCCACCCAACCTCCTCACTCCACCCAAACTCCCCACTCCACCCAACATCCCCACTTCAGCAAACCTCCGTACTCCATCCAACCTCCGCACGCCACCCAACCTCCGCACTCCACCCAACTTCCGCACTCCACCCAACTTCCGCACTCCAACCAACTTCCGCACTCCATCCAACCTCCGCACTCCACCCAACCTACGCACTGCACACAATATCCGCACTCCACCCAACTTCCCACCCCACCCAACCTCCCCACTCCACCAAACCTCCCCACTTCACCCAACCTCCCCACTCCACCCAACCTCCCACCCCACGCAATCTCCCCACTTCACCCAACCTCCCCACTCCACCCAACCTCCCCACTCCGCCCAACCTCCCCTCTCCACCCAACCTCCCCTCTCCACCCAAACTCCGGACTCCACCCAACTTCCGCACTCCACCCAACTTCCGCCCAACACCCAACCTCTGCACTCCAACTAAATTCCGCCTTCCAGCCAACTTCCGCACTTCACACAACCTCCCCACTTCACCCAACCTCCCCACTCCATCCACACTCCAAACTCCACCCAACTTCCCACTCCTCCCAACCTCCACACTTCACCCATCCTCCACACTCCACCCAACCTCCCCACTTCACCCGACCTCCCCACTCCACCCAACGTCCCCACTTCACCCAACCTCCGCACTCCACCCAACTTCCGCATTGCACCCATCTACCCCACTACACCCAACCTCCCCACTTCACCCATCCTCCACACTCCACCTAACCTCCCCACTTCACACAACCTCCCCACTCCTCCCAACCTCCGCTTTCCACCCAACCTCCCCACTCCACCCAACCTCCCCACTTCATCCAACCTCCCCACTCCACCCATCCTCCCCAACAAACGCAATCTCCCCACTTCACCCAACCTCCCCACTCCACCCAAACTCCCCACTTCACCCAACCTCCCCACTCCACCCAACCTCCCCACTCCACCCAAACTCCCCACTTCACCCAACCTCCCCACTCCACCCAACCTCCCCACTCCACCCAACCTCCCCATCCGCCCAACCTCCCCTCTCCACCCAACCTCCCCACTTCACACAACCTCCCCATTTCACCCAACCTCCCCTCTCCACCCAAACTCCGCACTCCACCCAACTTCCGCACCTAACCTAACCTCCCCACTTCACCCAAACTCGCCACTCCACCCAACCTCCCCACTTCACCCAACCTCCGCACTCCACACAACTTCCGCACTCCACCCAACCTCCCCACCCCACCCAACCTCCCCACTCCACCCAACCTCCCCACTTCACCCAACCTCCGCGCTCCACCCAACTTCCGCACTGCACCCATCTACCCCACTACACCCAATCTCCCCACTTCACCCATCCTCCACACTCCACCTATCCTCCCCACTTCACACAACCTCCCCACTCCACCCAACCTCCGCCTTCCACCCAACCTCCCCACTCCACGCAACCTCCCCACTTCAACCAACCTCCCCACTCCACCCAACCTCCCCAACAAACGCAATCTCCCCACCTCACCCAACCTCCCCACTCCACCCAACCTCCCCACTTCACCCAACCTCCCCACTCCACCCAACCTCCCCAACAAACGCAATCTCTCCACTTCACCCAACCTCCCCACTCCAACCAACCTCCCCACTCCACCCAACCTCCCAACTCCGCCCAACATCCCCTCTCCACACAAACTCCCCACTTCACACAACCTCCCCACTTCACCCAACCTCCCCTCTCAACCCAAACTCCCCACTCCACCCAACTTCCGCACCTAACCCAACCTCCCCACTTCACCAAACCTCCGTACTCCATGCAACCTCCGCACGCCACCCAACCTCCGCACGCAACCCAACTTCCGTACTCCAACCAACTTCCGCACACCATCCAACCTCCGCACTCCACCCAACCTCCGCACTCCACACAACTTCCGCAATCCACCCGACCTCCCCACCCCACCCAACCCCCCCCACTCCACCCAACCTCCCCACTTCACCCAACCTCCCCATTCCACCCAACCTCCCCAACCCACCAAACCTCCCAACTCAACCCAACCTCCCCACTTCACCCAACCTCCCCACTCCACCCAACCTCCCCACTTCACCCAACCTCCCCACTCCACCCAACCTCCCACCCACCCAACCTCCCCTCTCCACCCAAACTCCGGACTCCACCCAACTTCCGCACTCCACCCAACTTCCGCCCAACACCCAACCTCTGCACTCCAACTAAATTCCGCCCTCCAGCCAACTTCCGCACTCCACGCAACTTCCGCACAACACCCAAATTTAGCACTGCACACAACCTCCCCACTTCACCCAACCTCCCCACTCCATCCAAACTCCAAACTCCACCCAACTTCCCACTCCTCCCAACCTACGCACTCCACCCAACTACCCCACTACACCCAACCTCCACACTTCACCCATCCTCCACACTCCACCCAACCTCCCCACTTCACCCATACTCCACACTCCACCTAACCTCTCCACTTCACACAACCTCCCCACTCCTCCCAACCTCCGCTTTCCACCCAACCTCCCCACTCCACCCAACCTCCCCACTTCACCCAACCTCCCCACTCCACCCATCCTCCCCAACAAACGCAATCTCCCCACTTCACCCAACCTCCCCACTCCACCCAACCTCCCCAACAAACGCAATCTCCCCACTTCACCCAACCTCCCCACTCCACCCAACCTCCCCACTCCACCCGACCTCCCCACTCCGCCCAACATCCCCTCTCCACCCAAACTCCCCACTTCACACAACCTCCCCACTTCACCTAACCTCCTCTCTTCACCCAAACTCCGCACTCCACCCAACTTCCGCACCTAACCCAACCTCCCCACTTCACCAAACCTCCGTACTCCATGCAACTTCCGCACTCCAACCAACTTCCGCACTCCATCCAAATTCCGCACTCCACCCAACCTCCGCACTCCACCCAACTTCCGCACTCCACCCAACCTCCCCACTTCACCCACATTCCCCACTCCACCCAACCTCCTCACTCCACCCAACCTCCCCACTTCACCCAACCTCCCCTCTCCACCCAAACTCCGCACTCCACCCAACTTCCGCACCTAACCCAACCTCCCCACTTCACCAAACCTCCGTACTCCATGCAACTTCCGCACTCCAACCAACTTCCGCACTCCATCCAAATTCCGCACTCCACCCAACCTCCGCACTCCACCCAACTTCCGCACTCCACCCAACCTCCCCACCCCACCCAACCTCCCCACTCCACCCAACCTCCCCACTTCACCCAACCTCCCCACTCCACCCAGCCTCCCCAACCCACCAAAACTCCCAACTCCACCCAACCTCCCCACTTAACCCAAATTCCCCACTCCACCCAACCTCCCCACTCCACCCAACATCCCCACTTCAGCAAACCTCCGTACTCCATCCAACCTCCGCACGCCACCCAACCTCCACACTCCACCCAACTTCCGCAATCCACCCAACTTCCGCACTCCAACCAACTTCCGCACTCCATCCAACCTCCGCACTCCACCCAACCTACGCACTGCACACAATATCCGCACTCCACCCAACTTCCCACCCCACCCAACCTCCCCACTCCACCCAACCTCCGCACTTCACCCAACCTCCCCACTCCACCCAAACTGCTACCCCACGCAATCTCCCCACTTCACCCAACCTCCCCACTCCACTCAAGCTCCCCACTCCGCCCAACCTCCCCTCTCCACTCAACCTCCCCTCTCCACCCAAACTCCGGACTCCACCCAACTTCCGCACATAACCCAACCTCCCCACTTCACCCAACCTCCCCACTCCACCCGACCTCCCCACTTCACCCAACCTCCGCACTCCATCCAACCTCCGCACTCCACGCAACTTCCGCACATCCCCCAACTTTAGCACTGCACACAACCTCCCCACTTCACCCAACCTCCCCACTCCATCCAAACTCCCAACTCCACCCAACTTCCCACTCCTCCCAAACTCCGCACTCCACCCAACTTCCGCACCTAACCCAACCTCCCCACTTCACCAAACCTCCGTACTCCATGCAACTTCCGCACTCCAACCAACTTCCGCACTCCATCCAAATTCCGCACTCCACCCAACCTCCGCACTCCACACAACTTCCGCACTCCACCCAACCTCCCCACCCCACCCAACCTCCCCACTCCACCCAACCTCCCCACTTCACCCAACCTCCCCACTCCACCCAACCTGCCCAACCCACCAAAACTCCCAACTCCACCCAACCTCCCCACTTCACCCACATTCCCCACTCCACCCAACCTCCTCACTCCACCCAACCTCCCCACTTCACCCAACCTCCCCTCTCCACCCAAACTCCGCACTCCACCCAACTTCCGCACCTAACCCAACCTCCCCACTTCACCAAACCTCCGTACTCCATGCAACTTCCGCACTCCAACCAACTTCCGCACTCCATCCAAATTCCGCACTCCACCCAACCTCCGCACTCCACCCAACTTCCGCACTCCACCCAACCTCCCCACCCCACCCAACCTCCCCACTCCACCCAACCTCCCCACTTCACCCAACCTCCCCACTCCACCCAGCCTCCCCAACCCACCAAAACTCCCAACTCCACCCAACCTCCCCACTTAACCCAAATTCCCCACTCCACCCAACCTCCCCACTCCACCCAACATCCCCACTTCAGCAAACCTCCGTACTCCATCCAACCTCCGCACGCCACCCAACCTCCACACTCCACCCAACTTCCGCAATCCACCCAACTTCCGCACTCCAACCAACTTCCGCACTCCATCCAACCTCCGCACTCCACCCAACCTACGCACTGCACACAATATCCGCACTCCACCCAACTTCCCACCCCACCCAACCTCCCCACTCCACCCAACCTCCGCACTTCACCCAACCTCCCCACTCCACCCAAACTGCTACCCCACGCAATCTCCCCACTTCACCCAACCTCCCCACTCCACTCAAGCTCCCCACTCCGCCCAACCTCTCCTCTCCACTCAACCTCCCCTCTCCACCCAAACTCCGGACTCCACCCAACTTCCGCACATAACCCAACCTCCCCACTTCACCCAACCTCCCCACTCCACCCGACCTCCCCACTTCACCCAACCTCCGCACTCCATCCAACCTCCGCACTCCACGCAACTTCCGCACATCACCCAACTTTAGCACTGCACACAACCTCCCCACTTCACCCAACCTCCCCACTCCATCCAAACTCCCAACTCCACCCAACTTCCCACTCCTCCCAACCTACGCACTCCACCCAACTACCCCACTACACCCAACCCCCCCCCCCCACTTCACCCATCCTCCACACTCCACCCAACCTCCCCACTTCACCCAACCTCCCCACTTCACCCAACCTCCCCACTCCACCCAACCTCCCCACTTCCCCCATCCTCCACACTCCACCCAACCTCCGCCCTCCACCCAACCTCCCCACTCCACCCAACCTCCCCAATTCACCCAACCTCCGCACTCCACCCAACTTCCGCACTCCAACCAACTTCCGCACTCCATCCAACCTCCCCACCCCACCCAACCTCCCCACTCCACCCAACCTCCACACTTCACCCAACCTCCCCACTCCACCCAACCTCCCCAACAAACGCAATCTCCCCACTTCACCCAACCTCCCCACTCCACCTAACCTCCCCACTCCACCCAACCTCCCCACTCCGCCCAACCTCCCCTCTCCACCCAACCTCCCCACTTCACACAACCTCCCCATTCCACCCAACCTCCCCTCTCCACCCAAACTCCGCACTCCACCCAACTTCCGCACCTTGCCCAACCTCCCCACTTCACCGAAACTCCCCACTCCACCCAACCTCCCCACTTAACCCAACCTCCCAACTCCACCCAACCTCCCCACTTCACCAAACCTCCGTAGTCCATGCAACCTCCGCAAGCCACCCAACCTCCGCACGCCACCCAACTTCCGCACTCCAACCAACTTCCGCACTCCATCCAACCTCCGCACTCCACCCAACCTCCGCACTTCACCCAACCTCCCCACTCCACCCAACCTCCCCACTCCACCCAACCTCCCCACTCCGCCCAACCTCCCCTCTCCGCCCAACCTCCCCACTTCACACAACCTCCCCATTCCACCCAACCTCCCCTCTCCACCCAAACTCCGCACTCCACCCAACCTCCCTACTTAACCCAACCTCCCAACTCCACCCAACCTCCCCACTTCACCAAACTTCCGCACTCCATCCAACCTCCGTACTCCACCCAACCTCCGCACTCCACACAACTTCCGCACTCCACCCAACCTCCCCACCCCACCCAACCTCCCCACTCCACCCAACCTCCCCACTTCACCAAACTTCCGCACTCCATCCAACCTCCGCACTCCACCCAACCTCCGCACTCCACACAACTTCCGCACTCCACCCAACCTCCCCAACCCACCAAACCTCCCAACTCCACCCAACCTCGCCACTTCACCCAAATTCCCCACTCCACCCAACCTCCTCACTCCACCCAACCTCCCCAGAGCACCCAACCTCCCCACTCCACCCAACATCCCCACTTCAGCAAACCTCCGTACTCCATCCAACCTCCGCACGCCACCCAACCTCCGCACTCCACCCAACTTCCGCACTCCACCCAACTTCCGCACTCCAACCAACTTCCGCACTCCATCCAACCTCCGCACTCCACCCAACCTACGCACTGCACACCATATCCGCACTCCACCCAACTTCCCACCCCACCCAACCTCCCCACTCCACCCAACCTCCCCACTTCACCCATCCTCCCCACTCCACCCAACCTCCCACCCCACGCAATCTCCCCACTTCACCCAACCTACGCACTGCACACCATATCCGCACTCCACCCAACCTCCCCACTCCACCCAACCTCCCCTCTCCACCCAAACTCCGGACTCCACCCAACTTCCGCACATAACCCAACCTCCCCACTTCACCCAACCTCCCCACTCCACCCAACCTCCCCACTTCACCCAACCTCCACACTCCACCCAACCTCCCCAACCCACCAAACCTCCCAACTCCACCCAACCTCCCCACTTCAGCCAAATTCCCCACTCCACCCAACCTCCTCACTCCACCCAACCTCCCCACTTCACCCAACCTCCCCAGAGCACCCAACCTCCCCACTCCACCCAACATCCCCACTTCAGCAAACCTCCGTACTCCATCCAACCTCCGCACGCCACCCAACCTCCGCACTCCACCCAACTTCCGCACTCCACCCAACTTCCGCACTTCAACCAACTTCCGCACTCCATCCAACCTCCGCACTCCACCCAACCTACGCACTGCACACAATATCCGCACTCCACCCAACTTCCCACCCCACCCAACCTCCCCACTCCACCCAACCTCCCCACTTCACCCAACCTCCCCACTCCACCCAACCTCCCACCCCACGCAATCTCCCCACTTCACCCAACCTCCCCACTCCACCCAACCTCCCCACTCCACCCAACCTCCCCTCTCCACCCAAACTCCGGACTCCACCCAACTTCCGCACATAACCCAACCTCCCCACTTCACCCAACCTCCCCACTCCACCCAACCTCCCCACTTCACCCAACCTCCACACTCCATCCAACCTCCGCACTCCACCCAACTTCCGCACTCCACCCAACTTCCGCCCAACACCCAACCTCTGCACTCCAACTAAATTCCGCACTCCAACCAACTTCCGCACTCCACGCAACTTCCGCACACCACCCAACCTTAGCACTGCACACAACCTCCCCACTTCACCCAACCTCCCCACTCCATCCAAACTCCCAACTCCACCCAACTTCCCACTCCTCCCAACCTAAGCACTCCACCCAACCACCCCACTACACCCAACCTCCACACTTCACCCATCCTCCACACTCAACCCAACCTCCCCACTTCACCCAACCTCCCCACTCCACCCAACCTCCGCTTTCCACCCAACCTCCCCACTCCACCCAACCTCCCCACTTCACCCAACCTCCCCACTCCACCCAACCTCCCCAACAAACGCAATCTCCCCACTTCACCCAACCTCCCCACTCCAACCAACCTCCCCACTCCACCCAACCTCCCCACTCCGCCCAACATCCCCTCTCCACCCAAACTCCCCACTTCACACAACCTCCCCACTTCACCCAACCTCCCCTCTCCACCCAAACTCCCCACTCCACCCAACTTCCGCACCTAACCCAACCTCCCCACTTCACCAAACCTCCGTACTCCATGCAACCTCCGCACGCCACCCAACCTCCGCACGCAACCCAACTTCCGTACTCCAACCAACTTCCGCACTCCATCCAACCTCCGCACTCCACCCAACCTCCGCACTCCACACAACTTCCGCAATCCACCCAACCTCCCCACCCCACCCAACCCCCCCACTCCACCCAACCTCCCCACTTCACCCAACCTCCCCATTCCACCCAACCTCCCCAACCCACCAAACCTCCCAACTCCACCCAACCTCCCCACTTCACCCAAATTCCCCACTCCACCCAACCTCCTCACTCCACCCAAACTCCCCACTTCACCCAACCTCCCCAGAGCACCCAACCTCCCCACTCCACCCAACATCCCCACTTCAGCAGACCTCCGTACTCCATCCAACCTCCGCACGCCACCCAACCTCCGCACTCCACCCAACTTCCGCACTCCACCCAACTTCCGCACTCCAACCAACTTCCGCACTCCATCCAACCTCCGCACTCCACCCAACCTACGCACTGCACACAATATCCGCACTCCACCCAACTTCCCACCCCACCCAACCTCCCCACTCCACCCAACCTCCCCACTTCACCCAACCTCCCTACTCCACCCAACCTTCCACCCCACCCAACCTCCCCACTCCGCCCAACCTCCCCTCTCCACCCAACCTCCCCTCTCCACCCAAACTCCGGACTCCACCCAACTTCCGCACTCCACCCAACTTCCGCCCAACACCCAACCTCTGCACTCCAACTAAATTCCGCCCTCCAGCCAACTTCCGCACTCCACGCAACTTCCGCACAACACCCAAATTTAGCACTGCACACAACCTCCCCACTTCACCCAACCTCCCCACTCCATCCAAACTCCAAACTCCACCCAACTTCCCACTCCTCCCAACCTACGCACTCCACCCAACTACCCCACTTCACCCATCCTCCACACTCCACCTAACCCCCCCACTTCACACAACCTCCCCACTCCTCCCAACCTCCGCTTTCCACCCAACCTCCCCACTCCACCCAACCTCCCCACTTCACCCAACCTCCCCACTCCACCAATCCTCCCCAACAAACGCAATCTCCCCACTTCACCCAACCTCCCCACTCCACCCAACCTCCCCAACAAACGCAATCTCCCCACTTCACCCAACCTCCCCACTCCACCCAACCTCCCCACTCCACCCGACCTCCCCACTCCGCCCAACATCCCCTCTCCACCCAAACTCCCCACTTCACACAACCTCCCCACTTCACCCAACCTCCCCTCTCCACCAAAACTCCGCACTCCACCCAACTTCCGCACCTAACCCAACCTCCCCACTTCACCAAACCTCCGTACTCCATGCAACTTCCGCACTCCAACCAACTTCCGCACTCCATCCAACCTCCGCACTCCACACAACTTCCGCACTCCACCCAACCTCCCCACCCCACCCAACCTCCCCACTCCACCCAAACTCCCCACTTCACCCAACCTCCCCACTCCACCCAACCTGCCCAACCCACCAAAACTCCCAACTCCACCCAACCTCCCCACTTCACCCACATTCCCCACTCCACCCAACCTCCTCACTCCACCCAACCTCCCCACTTCACCCAACCTCCCCTCTCCACCCAAACTCCGCACTCCACCCAACTTCCGCACCTAACCCAACCTCCCCACTTCACCAAACCTCCGTACTCAATGCAACTTCCGCACTCCAACCAACTTCCGCACTCCATCCAAATTCCGCACTCCACCCAACCTCCGCACTCCACCCAACTTCCGCACTCCACCCAACCTCCCCACCCCACCCAACCTCCCCACTCCACCCAACCTCCCCACTTCACCCAACCTCCCCACTCCACCCAGCCTCCCCAACCCACCAAAACTCCCAACTCCACCCAACCTCCCCACTTAACCCAAATTCCCCACTCCACCCAACCTCCCCACACCACCCAACATCCCCACTTCAGCAAACCTCCGTACTCCATCCAACCTCCGCACGCCACCCAACCTCCACACTCCACCCAACTTCCGCAATCCACCCAACTTCCGCACTCCAACCAACTTCCGCACTCCATCCAACCTCCGCACTCCACCCAACCTACGCACTGCACACAATATCCGCACTCCACCCAACTTCCCACCCCACCCAACCTCCCCACTCCACCCAACCTCCGCACTTCACCCAACCTCCCCACTCCACCCAACCTCCTACCCCACGCAATCTCCCCACTTCACCCAACCTCCCCACTCCACTCAAGCTCCCCACTCCGCCCAACCCCCCCTCTCCACTCAACCTCCCCTCTCCACCCAAACTCCGGACTCCACCCAACTTCCGCACATAACCCAACCTCCCCACTTCACCCAACCTCCCCACTCCACCCAACCTCCCCACTTCACCCAACCTCCGCACACCATCCAACCTCCGCACTCCACCCAACTTCCGCACTCCACCCAACTTCCGCCCAACACCCAACCTCTGCACTCCAACTAAATTCCGCACTCCAGCCAACTTCCGCACTCCACGCAACTTCCGCACATCACCCAACTTTAGCACTGCACACAACCTCCCCACTTCACCCAACCTCCCCACTCCATCCAAACTCCCAACTCCACCCAACTTCCCACTCCTCCCAACCTACGCACTCCACCCAACTACCCCACTACACCCAACCCCCCCCCACTTCACCCATCCTCCACACTCCACCCAACCTCCCCACTTCACCCAACCTCCCCACTTCAACCAACCTCCCCACTCCACCCAACCTCCCCACTTCCCCCATCCTCCACACTCCACCCAACCTCCGCCCTCCACCCAACCTCCCCACTCCACCCAACCTCCCCACTTCACCCAACCTCCGCACTCCACCCAACTTCCGCACTCCAACCAACTTCCGCACTCCATCCAACCTCCCCACCCCACCCAACCTCCCCACTCCACCCAACCTCCACACTTCACCCAACCTCCCCACTCCACCCAACCTCCCCAACAAACGCAATCTCCCCACTTCACCCAACCTCCCCACTCCACCCAACCTCCCCACTCCACCCAACCTCCCCACTCCGCCCAACCTCCCCTCTCCACCCAACCTCCCCACTTCACACAACCTCCCCATTCCACCCAACCTCCCCTCTCCACCCAAACTCCGCACTCCACCCAACTTCCGCACCTTGCCCAACCTCCCCACTTCACCCAAACTCCCCACTCCACCCAACCTCCCCACTTAACCCAACCTCCCAACTCCACCCAACCTCCCCACTTCACCAAACCTCCGTAGTCCATGCAACCTCCGCAAGCCACCCAACCTCCGCACGCCACCCAACTTCCGCACTCCAACCAACTTCCGCACTCCATCCAACCTCCGCACTCCACCCAACCTCCGCACTTCACCCAACCTCCCCACTCCACCCATCCTCCCCACTCCACCCAACCTCCCCACTCCGCCCAACCTCCCCTCTCCACCCAACCTCCCCACTTCACACAACCTCCCCATTCCACCCAACCTCCCCTCTCCACCCAAACTCCGCACTCCACCCAACCTCCCTACTTAACCCAACCTCCCAACTCCACCCAACCTCCCCACTTCACCAAACTTCCGCACTCCATCCAACCTCCGTACTCCACCCAACCTCCGCACTCCACACAACTTCCGCACTCCACCCAACCTCCCCACCCCACCCAACCTCCCCACTTCACCCAACCTCCCCACTTCACCAAACTTCCGCACTCCATCCAACCTCCGCACTCCACCCAACCTCCGCACTCCACACAACTTCCGCACTCCACCCAACCTCCCCAACCCACCAAACCTCCCAACTCCACCCAACCTCGCCACTTCACCCAAATTCCCCACTCCACCCAACCTCCTCACTCCACCCAACCTCCCCAGAGCACCCAACCTCCCCACTCCACCCAACATCCCCACTTCAGCAAACCTCCGTACTCCATCCAACCTCCGCACGCCACCCAACCTCCGCACTCCACCCAAATTCCGCACTCCACCCAACTTCCGAACTCCAACCAACTTCCGCACTCCATCCAACCTCCGCACTCCACCCAACCTACGCACTGCACACCATATCCGCACTCCACCCAACTTCCCACCCCACCCAACCTCCCCACTCCACCCAACCTCCCCGCATCACCCATCCTCCCCACTCCACCCAACCTCCCACCCCACGCAATCTCCCCACTTCACCCAACCTACGCACTGCACACCATATCCGCACTCCACCCAACCTCCCCTCTCCACCCAACCTCCCCTCTCCACCCAAACTCCGGACTCCACCCAACTTCCGCACATAACCCAACCTCCCCACTTCACCCAACCTCCCCACTCCACCCAACCTCCCCACTTCACCCAACCTCCACACTCCACCCAACCTCCCCAACCCACCAAACCTCCCAACTCCACCCAACCTCCCCACTTCAGCCAAATTCCCCACTCCACCCAACCTCCTCACTCCACCCAACCTCCCCACTTCACCCAACCTCCCCAGAGCACCCAACCTCCCCACTCCACCCAACATCCCCACTTCAGCAAACCTCCGTACTCCATCCAACCTCCGCACGCCACCCAACCTCCGCACTCCACCCAACTTCCGCACTCCACCCAACTTCCGCACTTCAACCAACTTCCGCACTCCATCCAACCTCCGCACTCCACCCAACCTACGCACTGCACACAATATCCGCACTCCACCCAATTTCCCACCCCACCCAACCTCCCCACTCCACCCAACCTCCCCACTTCACCCAACCTCCCCACTCCACCCAACCTCCCCACTTCAGCAGACCTCCGTACTCCATCCAACCTCTGCACGCCACCCAACCTCCGCACTCCACCCAACTTCCGCACTCCACCCAACTTCCGCACTCCAACCAACTTCCGCACTCCATCCAACCTCCCCACTCCACCCAACCTCCCCACTTCACCCAACCTCCACACTCCATCCAACCTCCGCACTCCACCCAACTTCCGCACTCCACCCAACTTCCGCCCAACACCCAACCTCTGCACTCCAACTAAATTCCGCACTCCAACCAACTTCCGCACTCCACGCAACTTCCGCACACCACCCAACTTTAGCACTGCACACAACCTCCCCACTTCACCCAACCTCCCCACTCCATCCAAACTCCCAACTCCACCCAACTTCCCACTCCTCCCAACCTAAGCACTCCACCCAACCACCCCACTACACCCAACCTCCACACTTCACCCATCCTCCACACTCAACCCAACCTCCCCATTTCACCCAACCTCCCCACTCCACCCAACCTCCGCTTTCCACCCAACCTCCCCACTCCACCCAACCTCCCCACTTCACCCAACCTCCCCACTCCACCCAACCTCCCCAACAAACGCAATCTCCCCACTTCACCCAACCTCCCCACTCCAACCAACCTCCCCACTCCACCCAACCTCCCCACTCCGCCCAACATCCCCTCTCCACCCAAACTCCCCACTTCACACAACCTCCCCACTTCACCCAACCTCCCCTCTCCACCCAAACTCCCCACTCCACCCAACTTCCGCACCTAACCCAACCTCCCCACTTCACCAAACCTCCGTACTCCATGCAACCTCCGCACGCCACCCAACCTCCGCACGCAACCCAACTTCCGTACTCCAACCAACTTCCGCACTCCATCCAACCTCCGCACTCCACCCAACCTCCGCACTCCACACAACTTCTGCAATCCACCCAACCTCCCCACCCCACCCAACCCCCCCACTCCACCCAACCTCCCCACTTCACCCAACCTCCCCATTCCACCCAACCTCCCCAACCCACCAAACCTCCCAACTCCACCCAACCTCCCCACTTCACCCAAATTCCCCACTCCACCCAACCTCCTCACTCCACCCAAACTCCCCACTTCACCCAACCTCCCCAGAGCACCCAACCTCCCCACTCCACCCAACATCCCCACTTCAGCAGACCTCCGTACTCCATCCAACCTCCGCACGCCACCCAACCTCCGCACTCCACCCAACTTCCGCACTCCACCCAACTTCCGCACTCCAACCAACTTCCGCACTCCATCCAACCTCCGCACTCCACCCAACCTACGCACTGCACACAATATCCGCACTCCACCCAACTTCCCACCCCACCCAACCTCCCCACTCCACCCAACCTCCCCACTTCACCCAACCTCCGCACTCCACCCAACCTCCCACCCCACCCAACCTCCCCACTCCGCCCAACCTCCCCTCTCCACCCAACCTCCCCTCTCCACCCAAACTCCGGACTCCACCCAACTTCCGCACTCCACCCAACTTCCGCCCAACACCCAACCTCTGCACTCCAACTAAATTCCGCCCTCCAGCCAACTTCCGCACTCCACGCAACTTCCGCACAACACCCAAATTTAGCACTGCACACAACCTCCCCACTTCACCCAACCTCCCCACTCCATCCAAACTCCAAACTCCACCCAACTTCCCACTCCTCCCAACCTACGCACTCCACCCAACTACCCCACTACACCCAACCTCCACACTTCACCCATCCTCCACACTCCACCCAACCTCCCCACTTCACCCATCCTCCACACTCCACCTAACCTCCCCACTTCACACAACCTCCCCACTCCTCCCAACCTCCGCTTTCCACCCAACCTCCCCACTCCACCCAACCTCCCCACTTCACCCAACCTCCCCACTCCACCCATCCTCCCCAACAAACGCAATCTCCCCACTTCACCCAACCTCCCCACTCCACCCAACCTCCCCAACAAACGCAATCTCCCCACTTCACCCAACCTCCCCACTCCACCCAACCTCCCCACTCCACCCGACCTCCCCACTCCGCCCAACATCCCCTCTCCACCCAAACTCCCCACTTCACACAACCTCCCCACTTCACCCAACCTCCCCTCTCCACCCAAACTCCGCACTCCACCCAACTTCCGCACCTAACCCAACCTCCCCACTTCACCAAACCTCCGTACTCCATGCAACTTCCGCACTCCAACCAACTTCCGCACTCCATCCAAATTCCGCACTCCACCCACCCTCCGCACTCCACACAACTTCCGCACTCCACCCAACCTCCCCACCCCACCCAACCTCCCCACTCCACGCAACCTCCCCACTTCACCCAACCTCCCCACTCCACCCAACCTGCCCAACCCACCAAAACTCCCAACTCCACCCAACCTCCCCACTTCACCCACATTCCCCACTCCACCCAACCTCCTCACTCCACCCAACCTCCCCACTTCACCCAACCTCCCCTCTCCACCCAAACTCCGCACTCCACCCAACTTCCGCACCTAACCCAACCTCCCCACTTCACCAAACCTCCGTACTCCATGCAACTTCCGCACTCCAACCAACTTCCGCACTCCATCCAAATTCCGCACTCCACCTAACCTCCGCACTCCACACAACTTCCGCACTCCACCCAACCTCCCCACCCCACCCAACCTCCCCACTCCACCCAACCTCCCCACTTCACCCTACCTCCCCACTCCCAACTCCACCCAACCTCCCCACTTAACCCAAATTCCCCACTCCATCCAACTTCCCCACTCCACCCAACTTTAGCACTGCACACAACCTCCCCACTTCACCCAACCTCCCCACTCCATCCAAACTCCCAACTCCACCCAACTTCCCACTCCTCCCAACCTACGCACTCCACCCAACTACCCCACTACACCCAACCCCCCCACTTCACCCATCCTCCACACTCCACCCAACCTCCCCACTTCACCCAACCTCCCCACTTCACCCAACCTCCCCACTCCACCCAACCTCCCCACTTCCCCCATCCTCCACACTCCACCCAACCTCCGCCCTCCACCCAACCTCCCCACTCCACCCAACCTCCCCACTTCACCCAACCTCCGCACTCCACCCAACTTCCGCACTCCAACCAACTTCCGCACTCCATCCAACCTCCCCACCCCACCCAACCTCCCCACTCCACCCAACCACCACACTTCACCCAACCTCCCCACTCCACCCAACCTCCCCAACAAACGCAATCTCCCCACTTCACCTAACCTCCCCACTCCACCCAACCTCCCCACTCCACCCAACCTCCCCACTCCGCCCAACCTCCCCTCTCCACCCAACCTCCCCACTTCACACAACCTCCCCATTCCACCCAACCTCCCCTCTCCACCCAAACTCCGCACTCCACCCAACCTCCCCACTCCACCCAACCTCCCACCCCACCCAACCTCCCCACTCCGCCCAACCTCCCCTCTCCACCCAACCTCCCCTCTCCACCCAAACTCCGGACTCCACCCAACTTCCGCACTCCACCCAACTTCCGCCCAACACCCAACCTCTGCACTCCAACTAAATTCCGCCCTCCAGCCAACTTCCGCACTCCACGCAACTTCCGCACAACACCCAAATTTAGCACTGCACACAACCTCCCCACTTCACCCAACCTCCCCACTCCATCCAAACTCCAAACTCCACCCAACTTCCCACTCCTCCCAACCTACGCACTCCACCCAACTACCCCACTACACCCAACCTCCACACTTCACCCATCCTCCACACTCCACCCAACCTCCCCACTTCACCCATCCTCCACACTCCACCTAACCTCCCCACTTCACACAACCTCCCCACTCCTCCCAACCTCCGCTTTCCACCCAACCTCCCCACTCCACCCAACCTCCCCACTTCACCCAACCTCCCCACTCCACCCATCCTCCCCAACAAACGCAATCTCCCCACTTCACCCAACCTCCCCACTCCACCCAACCTCCCCAACAAACGCAATTTCCCCACTTCACCCAACCTCCCCACTCCACCCAACCTCCCCACTCCACCCGACCTCCCCACTCCGCCCAACATCCCCTCTCCACCCAAACTCCCCACTTCACACAACCTCCCCACTTCACCCAACCTCCCCTCTCCACCCAAACTCCGCACTCCACCCAACTTCCGCACCTAACCCAACCTCCCCACTTCACCAAACCTCCGTACTCCATGCAACTTCCGCACTCCAACCAACTTCCGCACTCCATCCAAATTCCGCACTCCACCCAACCTCCGCACTCCACACAACTTCCGCACTCCACCCAACCTCCCCACCCCACCCAACCTCCCCACTCCACCCAACCTCCCCACTTCACCCAACCTTCCCACTCCACCCAACCTGCCCAACCCACCAAAACTCCCAACTCCACCCAACCTCCCCACTTCACCCACATTCCCCACTCCACCCAACCTCCTCACTCCACCCAACCTCCCCACTTCACCCAACCTCCCCTCTCCACCCAAACTCCGCACTCCACCCAACTTCCGCACCTAACCCAACCTCCCCACTTCACCAAACCTCCGTACTCCATGCAACTTCCGCACTCCTACCAACTTCCGCACTCCATCCAAATTCCGCACTCCACCTAACCTCCGCACTCCACACAACTTCCGCACTCCACCCAACCTCCCCACCCCACCCAACCTCCCCACTCCACCCAACCTCCCCACTTCACCCTACCTCCCCACTCCACCCAACCTCCCCAACCCACCAAAACTCCCAACTCCACCCAACCTCCCCACTTCACCCACATTCCCCACTCCACCCAACCTCCTCACTCCACCCAACCTCCCCACTTCACCCAACCTCCCCTCTCCACCCAAACTCCGCACTCCACCCAACTTCCGCACCTAACCCAACCTCCCCACTTCACCAAACCTCCGTACTCCATGCAACCTCCGCACGCCACCCAACCTCCACACTTCACCCAACTTCCGCAATCCACCCAACTTCCGCACTCCAACCAACTTCCGCACTCCATCCAACCTCCGCACTCCACCCAACCTACGCACTGCACACAATATCCGCACTCCACCCAACTTCCCACCCCACCCAACCTCCCCACTCCACCCAACCTCCGCACTTCACCCAACCTCCCCACTCCACCCAACCTCCTACCCCACGCAATCTCCCCACTTCACCCAACCTCCCCACTCCACTCAAGCTCCCCACTCCGCCCAACCTCCCCTCTCCACTCAACCTCCCCTCTCCACCCAAACTCCGGACTCCACCCAACTTCCGCACATAACCCAACCTCCCCACTTCACCCAACCTCCCCACTCCACCCAACCTCCCCACTTCACCCAACCTCCGCACTCCATCCAACCTCCGCACTCCACCCAACTTCCGCACTCCACCCAACTTCCGCCCAACACCCAACCTCTGCACTCCAACTAAATTCCGCACTCCAGCCAACTTCCGCACTCCACGCAACTTCCGCACATCACCCAACTTTAGCACTGCACACAACCTCCCCACTTCACCCAACCTCCCCACTCCATCCAAACTCCCAACTCCACCCAACTTCCCACTCCTCCCAACCTACGCACTCCACCCAACTACCCCACTACACCCAACCCCCCCCACTTCACCCATCCTCCACACTACACCCAACCTCCCCACTACACCCAACCTCCCCACTTCACCCAACCTCCCCACTCCACCCAACCTCCCCACTTCCCCCATCCTCCACACTCCACCCAACCTCCGCCCTCCACCCAACCTCCCCACTCCACCCAACCTCCCCACTTCACCCAACCTCCGCACTCCACCCAACTTCCGCACTCCAACCAACTTCCGCACTCCATCCAACCTCCCCACCCCACCCAACCTCCCCACTCCACCCAACCTCCACACTTCACCCAACCTCCCCACTCCACCCAACCTCCCCAACAAACGCAATCTCCCCACTTCACCCAACCTCCCCACTCCACCCAACCTCCCCACTCCACCCAACCTCCCCACTCCGCCCAACCTCCCCTCTCCACCCAACCTCCCCACTTCACACAACCTCCCCATTCCACCCAACCTCCCCTCTCCACCCAAACTCCGCACTCCACCCAACTTCCGCACCTAGCCCAACCTCCCCACTTCACCCAAACTCCCCACTCCACCCAACCTCCCCACTTAACCCAACCTCCCAACTCCACCCAACCTCCCCACTTCACCAAACCTCCGTAGTCCATGCAACCTCCGCAAGCCACCCAACCTCCGCACGCCACCCATCTTCCGCACTCCAACCAACTTCCGCACTCCATCCAACCTCCGCACTCCACCCAACCTCCGCACTTCACCCAACCTCCCCACTCCACCCAACCTCCCCACTCCACCCAACCTCCCCACTCCGCCCAACCTCCCCTCTCCACCCAACCTCCCCCTTCACACAACCTCCCCATTGCACCCAACCTCCCCTCTCCACCCAAACTCCGCACTCCACCCAACCTCCCTACTTAACCCAACCTCCCAACTCCACCCAACCTCCCCACTTCACCAAACTTCCGCACTTCATCCAACCTCCGTACTTCACCCAACCTCCGCACTCCACACAACTTCCGCACTCCACCCAACCTCCCCACCCCACCCAACCTCCCCACTCCACCCAACCTCCCCACTTCACCAAACTTCCGCACTCCATCCAACCTCCGCACTCCACCCAACCTCCGCACTCCACACAACTTCCGCACTCCACCCAACCTCCCCAACCCACCAAACCTCCCAACTCCACCCAACCTCGCCACTTCACCCAAATTCCCCACTCCACCCAACCTCCTCACTCCACCCAACCTCCCCAGAGCACCCAACCTCCCCACTCCACCCAACATCCCCACTTCAGCAAACCTCCGTACTCCATCCAACCTCCGCACGCCACCCAACCTCCGCACTCCACCCAACTTCCGCACTCCACCCAACTTCCGCACTCCAACCAACTTCCGCACTCCATCCAACCTCCGCACTCCACCCAACCTACGCACTGCACACCATATCCGCACTCCACCCAACTTCCCACCCCACCCAACCTCCCCACTCCACCCAACCTCCCCACTTCACCCATCCTCCCCACTCCACCCAACCTCCCACCCCACGCAATCTCCCCACTTCACCCAACCTACGCACTGCACACCATATCCGCACTCCACCCAACCTCACCACTCCACCCAACCTCCCCTCTCCACCCAAACTCCGGACTCCACCCAACTTCCGCACATAACCCAACCTCCCCACTTCACCCAACCTCCCAACTCCACCCAACCTCCCCACTTCACCCAACCTCCACACTCCACCCAACCTCCCCAACCCACCAAACCTCCCAACTCCACCCAACCTCCCCACTTCAGCCAAATTCCCCACTCCACCCAACCTCCTCACTCCACCCAACCTCCCCACTTCACCCAACCTCCCCAGAGCACCCAACCTCCCCACTCCACCCAACATCCCCACTTCAGCAAACCTCCGTACTCCATCCAACCTCCGCACGCCACCCAACCTCCGCACTCCACCCAACTTCCGCACTCCACCCAACTTCCGCACTTCAACCAACTTCCGCACTCCATCCAACCTCCGCACTCCACCAAACCTACGCACTGCACACAATATCCGCACTCCACCCAACTTCCCACCCCACCCAACCTCCCCACTCCACCCAACCTCCCCACTTCACCCAACCTCCCCACTTCACCCAACCTCCCACCCCACGCAATCTCCCCACTTCACCCAACCTCCCCACTCCACCCAACCTCCCCACTTCACCCAACCTCCACACTCCATCCAACCTCCGCACTCCACCCAACTTCCGCACTCTACCCAACTTCCGCCCAACACCCAACCTCTGCACTCCAACTAAATTCCGCACTCCAACCAACTTCCGCACTCCACGCAACTTCCGCACACCACCCAACTTCCGCACTGCACCCATCTACCCCACTACACCCAACCTCCCCACTTCACCCATCCTCCACACTCCACCTAACCTCCCCACTTCACACAACCTCCCAACTCCACTCAACCTCCGCTTTCCACCCAACCTCCGCACTCCACCCAACCTCCCCACTTCACCCAACCTCCCCACTCCACCCAACCTCCCCAACAAACGCAATCTCCCCACTTCACCCAACCTCCCCACTTCACGCAACCTCCCCACTCCACCCAACCTCCCCACTTCACCCAACCTCCCAACTCCACCCAACCTCCCCACTTCACCAAGCCTCCGCACTCCATGCAACCTCCGCACTCCACCCAACTTCCCACTCCTCCCAACCTACGCACTCCACCCAAGTACCCCACTACACCCAACCTCCCCACTTCACCCATCCTCCACACTCCACCCAACCTCCCCACTTCACCCAACCTCCGCACTCCACCCAACCTCCGCCCTCCACCCAACCTCCGATCTCCACCCAACTTCCCCACTCCACCCAACCTCCCCACTCCACCCAACCTCCCCACTTCACCCAACCTCCCCACTCCACCCAACCTCCCCACTCCACCCAACCTCCCCAACAAACGCAATCTCCCCACTTCACCCAACCTCCCCACTCCACCCAACCTCCCCACTCCACCCAACCTCCCCACTTCACACAACCTCCCCAGAGCACCCAACCTCCCCACTCCACCCAACCTCCTCACTTCACCAAACCTCCGTACTCCATGCAACCTCCGCACGCCACCCAACCTCCGCACGCCACCCAACTTCCGCACTCCAACCAACTTCCGCACTCCATCCAACCTCCGCACTCCACCCAACCTCCGCACTCCACACAACTTCCGCACTCCACCCAACCTCCCCACCCCACCCAACCTCCCCACTCCACCCAACCTCCCCACTTCACCCAACCTCCCCACTCCACCCAACCTCCCCAACAAACGCAATCTCCCCACTTCACCCAACCTCCCCACTCCACCCAACCTCCCCACTCCACCCAACCTCCCCACTTCACACAACCTCCCCAGAGCACCCAACCTCCCCACTCCACCCAACCTCCTCACTTCACCAAACCTCCGTACTCCATGCAACCTCCGCACGCCACCCAACCTCCGCACGCCACCCAACTTCCGCACTCCAACCAACTTCCGCACTCCACACAACTTCCGCACTCCACCCAACCTCCCCACCCCACCCAACCTCCCCACTCCACCCAACCTCCCCACTTCACCCAACCTCCCCACTTCACCCAACCTCCCCTCTCCACCCAACCTCCCCACTCCGTCCAACATCCCCTCTCCACCCAAACTCCCCACTTCACCCAACCTCCCCACTTCACCCAACCTCCCCACTCCACCCAACCTGCCCAACAAACGCAATCTCCCCACTTCACCCAACCTCCCCACTCCACCCAACCTCCCCACTCCACCCAACCTCCCCACTCCGCCCAAGCTCCCCTCTCCACCCAACCTCCCCACTTCACACAACCTCCCCACTTCACCCAACCTCCCCACTCCACCCAACCTGCCCAACAAACGCAATCTCCCCACTTCACCCAACCTCCCCACTCCACCCAACCTCCCCACTCCACCCAACCTCGCCACTCCGCCCAAGCTCCCCTCTCCACCCAACCTCCCCACTCCTCCCAACCTACGCACTCCACCCAAGTACCCCACTACACCCAACCTCCCCACTTCACCCATCCTCCACACTCCACCCAACCTCGCCACTTCACCCAACCTCCGCACTCCACCCAACCTCCGCCCTCCACCCAACCTCCGATCTCCACCCAACCTCCCCACTCCACCCAACCTCCCCACTTCACCCAACCTCCGCACTGCACCCAACTTCCGCACTCCAACCAACTTCCACACTCCATCCATCCAACCTCCCCACCCCACCCAACCTCCCCACTCCACCCAACCTCCCCACTTCACCCAACCTCCCCACTCCACCCAACCTCCCCAACAAACGCAATCTCCCCACTTCACCCAACCTCCCCACTCCACCCAACCTCCCCACTCCACCCAACCTCCCCACTTCACACAACCTCCCCAGAGCACCCAACCTCCCCACTCCACCCAACCTCCTCACTTCACCAAACCTCCGTACTCCATGCAACCTCCGCACGCCACCCAACCTCCGCACGCCACCCAACTTCCGCACTCCAACCAACTTCCGCACTCCATCCAACCTCCGCACTCCACCCAACCTCCGCACTCCACACAACTTCCGCACTCCACCCAACCTCCCCACCCCACCCAACCTCCCCACTCCACCCAACCTCCCCACTTCACCCAACCTCCCCACTTCACCCAACCTCCCCTCTCCACCCAACCTCCCCACTCCGTCCAACATCCCCTCTCCACCCAAACTCCCCACTTCACCCAACCTCCCCACTTCACCCAACCTCCCCACTCCACCCAACCTGCCCAACAAACGCAATCTCCCCACTTCACCCAACCTCCCCACTCCACCCAACCTCCCCACTCCACCCAACCTCCCCACTCCGCCCAAGCTCCCCTCTCCACCCAACCTCCCCACTTCACACAACCTCCCCACTTCACCCAACCTCCCCACTCCACCCAACCTGCCCAACAAACGCAATCTCCCCACTTCACCCAACCTCCCCACTCCACCCAACCTCCCCACTCCACCCAACCTCGCCACTCCGCCCAAGCTCCCCTCTCCACCCAACCTCCCCACTCCACCCAACCTCCCCACTTCACCAAACCTCCGTACTCCATGCAACCTCCGCACGCCACCCAAACCTCCGCACGCCACCCAACCTCCGCACGCCACCCAACTTCCGCACTCCAACCAACTTCCGCACTCCATCCAACCTCCGCACTCCACCCAACCTCCCCAACAAACGCAATCTCCCCACTTCACCCAACCTCCCCACTCCACCCAACCTCCCCACTCCACCCAACCTCCCCACTCCGCCCAACCTCCCCTCTCCACCCAACCTCCCCACTTCACACAACCTCCCCACTTCACACAACCTCCCCTCTCCACCCAACCTCCCCACTTCACACAACCTCCCCACTTCACACAACCTCCCCTCTCCACCCAAACTCCGCACCTAGCCCAACCTCCCCACTTCACCCAAACTCCCCACTCCACCCAACCTCCCCACTTCACCCAACCTCCCAACTCCACCCAACCTCCCCACTTCACCAAGCCTCCGCACTCCATGCAACCTACGCACTCCACCCAACTTCCCACTCCTCCCAACCTACGCACTCCACCCAAGTACCCCACTACACCCAACCTCCCCACTTCACCCATCCTCCACACTCCACCCAACCTCCCCACTTCACCCAACCTCCGCACTCCACCCAACCTCCGCCCTCCACCCAACCTCCGATCTCCACCCAACCTCCCCACTCCACCCAACCTCCCCACTTCACCCAACCTCCGCACTGCACCCAACTTCCGCACTCCAACCAACTTCCACACTCCATCCAACCTCCCCACCCCACCCAACCTCCCCACTCCACCCAACCTCCCCACTTCACCCAACCTCCCCACTTCACCCAACCTCCCCAACAAACGCAATCTCCCCACTTCACCCAACCTCCCCACTCCACCCAACCTCCCCACTCCACCCAACCTCCCCACTTCACCCAACCTCCCCACTCCATCCAACCTCCCAACTCCACCCAACTTCCCACTCCTCCCAACCTACGCACTCCACCCAAGTACCCCACTACACCCAACCTCCCCACTTCCCCCAACCTCCCCACTCCACCCAACCTCCGCCCTCCACCCAACCTCCCCTCTCCACCCAACCTCCCCACATTACACAACCTCCCCACTTCACCCTACCTCCCCTCTCCACCCAAACTCCGCACTTCACCCAACTTCCGCACTTAACCCAACCTCCCCACCCCACCCAACCTCCCCACTCCACCCAACCTCCCCACTTCACCCAACCTCCCCACTCCACCCAACCTCCCCAACAAACGCAATCTCCCCACTTCACCCAACCTCCCCACTCCACCCAACCTCCCCACTCCACCCAACCTCCCCACTCCGCCCAACCTCCCCTCTCCACCCAACCTCCCCACTTCACACAACCTCCCCACTTCACCCAACCTCCCCTCTCCACCCAAACTCCGCACTCCACCCAACTTCCGCACCTAACCCAACCTCCCCACTTCACCCAAACTCCCCACTCCACCCAACCTCCCCACTTCACCCAACCTCCCCACTCCACCCAACCTCCCCAACAAACGCAATCTCCCCACTTCACCCAACCTCCCCACTCCACCCAACCTCCCCACTCCGCCCAACCTCCCCTCTCCACCCAACCTCCCCACTTCACACAACCTCCCCAGAGCACCCAACCTCCCCACTCCACCCAACCTCCCCACTTCACCAAACCTCCGTACTCCATGCAACCTCCGCACGCCACCCAACCTCCGCACGCCACCCAACTTCCGCACTCCAACCAACTTCCGCACTCCATCCAACCTCCGCACTCCACCCAACCTCCGCACTCCACACAACTTCCGCACTCCGCCCAACCTCCCCACCCCACCCAACCTCCCCACTCCACCCAAACTCCCCACTTCACCCAACCTCCCCACTTCACCCAACCTCCCCTCTCCACCCAACCTCCCCACTCCGTCCAACATCCCCTCTCCACCCAAACTCCTCACTTCACCCAACCTCCCCACTCCACCCAACCTGCCCAACAAACGCAATCTCCCCACTTCACCCAACCTCCCCACTCCACCCAACCTCCCCACTCCACCCAACCTCCCCACTCCGCCCAAGCTCCCCTCTCCACCCAACCTCCCCACTTCACACAACCTCCCCACTTCACCCAACCTCCCCACTCCACCCAACCTGCCCAACAAACGCAATCTCCCCACTTCACCCAACCTCCCCACTCCACCCAACCTCCCCACTCCACCCAACCTCGCCACTCCGCCCAAGCTCCCCTCTCCACCCAACCTCCCCACTCCACCCAACCTCCCCACTTCACCAAACCTCCGTACTCCATGCAACCTCCGCACGCCACCCAAACCTCCGCACGCCACCCAACCTCCGCACGCCACCCAACTTCCGCACTCCAACCAACTTCCGCACTCCATCCAACCTCCGCACTCCACCCAACCTCCCCAACAAACGCAATCTCCCCACTTCACCCAACCTCCCCACTCCACCCAACCTCCCCACTCCACCCAACCTCCCCACTCCGCCCAACCTCCCCTCTCCACCCAACCTCCCCACTTCACACAACCTCCCCACTTCACACAACCTCCCCTCTCCACCCAACCTCCCCACTTCACACAACCTCCCCACTTCACACAACCTCCCCTCTCCACCCAAACTCCGCACCTAGCCCAACCTCCCCACTTCACCCAAACTCCCCACTCCACCCAACCTCCCCACTTCACCCAACCTCCCAACTCCACCCAACCTCCCCACTTCACCAAGCCTCCGCACTCCATGCAACCTCCGCACTCCACCCAACTTCCCACTCCTCCCAACCTACGCACTCCACCCAAGTGCCCCACTACACCCAACCTCCCCACTTCACCCATCCTCCACACTCCACCCAACCTCCCCACTTCACCCAACCTCCGCACTCCACCCAACCTCCGCCCTCCACCCAACCTCCGATCTCCACCCAACCTCCCCACTCCACCCAACCTCCCCACTTCACCCAACCTCCGCACTGCACCCAACTTCCGCACTCCAACCAACTTCCACACTCCATCCAACCTCCCCACCCCACCCAACCTCCCCACTCCACCCAACCTCCCCACTTCACCCAACCTCCCCACTTCACCCAACCTCCCCAACAAACGCAATCTCCCCACTTCACCCAACCTCCCCACTCCACCCAACCTCCCCACTCCACCCAACCTCCCCACTTCACCCAACCTCCCCACTCCATCCAACCTCCCAACTCCACCCAACTTCCCACTCCTCCCAACCTACGCACTCCACCCAAGTACCCCACTACACCCAACCTCCCCACTTCCCCCAACCTCCCCACTCCACCCAACCTCCGCCCTCCACCCAACCTCCCCTCTCCACCCAACCTCCCCACATTACACAACCTCCCCACTTCACCCTACCTCCCCTCTCCACCCAAACTCCGCACTTCACCCAACTTCCGCACTTAACCCAACCTCCCCACCCCACCCAACCTCCCCACTCCACCCAACCTCCCCACTTCACCCAACCTCCCCACTCCACCCAACCTCCCCAACAAACGCAATCTCCCCACTTCACCCAACCTCCCCACTCCACCCAACCTCCCCACTCCACCCAACCTCCCCACTCCGCCCAACCTCCCCTCTCCACCCAACCTCCCCACTTCACACAACCTCCCCACTTCACCCAACCTCCCCTCTCCACCCAAACTCCGCACTCCACCCAACTTCCGCACCTAACCCAACCTCCCCACTTCACCCAACCTCCCCACTCCACCCAACCTCCCAACAAACGCAATCTCCCCACTTCACCCAACCTCCCCACTCCACCCAACCTCCCCACTCCGCCCAACCTCCCCTCTCCACCCAACCTCCCCACTTCACACAACCTCCCCAGAGCACCCAACCTCCCCACTCCACCCAACCTCCCCACTTCACCAAACCTCCGTACTCCATGCAACCTCCGCACGCCACCCAACCTCCGCACGCCACCCAACTTCCGCACTCCAACCAACTTCCGCACTCCATCCAACCTCCGCACTCCACCCAACCTCCGCACTCCACACAACTTCCGCACTCCACCCAACCTCCCCACCCCACCCAACCTCCCCACTCCACCCAAACTCCCCACTTCACCCAACCTCCCCACTTCACCCAACCTCCCCTCTCCACCCAACCTCCCCACTCCGTCCAACATCCCCTCTCCACCCAAACTCCCCACTTCACCCAACCTCCCCACTTCACCCAACCTCCCCACTCCACCCAACCTGCCCAACAAACGCAATCTCCCCACTTCACCCAACCTCCCCACTCCACCCAACCTCCCCACTCCACCCAACCTCCCCACTCCGCCCAAGCTCCCCTCTCCACCCAACCTCCCCACTTCACACAACCTCCCCACTTCACCCAACCTCCCCACTCCACCCAACCTGCCCAACAAACGCAATCTCCCCACTTCACCCAACCTCCCCACTCCACCCAACCTCCCCACTCCACCCAACCTCCCCACTCCGCCCAAGCTCCCCTCTCCACCCAACCTCCCCACTCCACCCAACCTCCCCACTTCACCAAACCTCCGTACTCCATGCAACCTCCGCACGCCACCCAACCTCCGCACGCCACCCAACCTCCGCACGCCACCCAACTTCCGCACTCCAACCAACTTCCGCACTCCATCCAACCTCCGCACTCCACCCAACCTCCACAACAAACGCAATCTCCCCACTTCACCCAACCTCCCCACACCACCCAACCTCCCCACTCCACCCAACCTCCCCACTCCGCCCAACCTCCCCTCTCCACCCAACCTCCCCACTTCACACAACCTCCCCACTCCACACAACCTCCCCTCTCCACCCAACCTCCCCACTTCACACAACCTCCCCACTTCACACAACCTCCCCTCTCCACCCAAACTCCGCACCTAGCCCAACCTCCCCACTTCACCCAAACTCCCCACTCCACCCAACCTCCCCACTTCACCCAACCTCCCAACTCCACCCAACCTCCCCACTTCATCAAGCCTCCGCACTCCATGCAACCTCCGCACTCCACCCAAACTCCGCACTCCACACAACTTCCGCACTCCACCCAACCTCCCCACCCTACCCAACCTCCCCACTTCACTCAAACTCCCCACTCCACCCAACTTCCCCACTTCATCCAACCTCCCCTCTCCATCCAACCTCCCAACTCCACCCAACTTCCCACCCCTCCCAACCTACGCACTCCACCCAACCTCCGATCTCCACCCAACCTCCCCACTCCACCCAACCTCCCCACTTCACCCAACCTCCGCACTGCACCCAACTTCCGCACTCCAACCAACTTCCACACTCCATCCAACCTCCCCACCCCACCCAACCTCCCCACTCCACCCAACCTCCCCACTTCACCCAACCTCCCCACTCCACCCAACCTCCCCAACAAACGCAATCTCCCCACTTCACCCAACCTCCCCACTCCACCCAACCTCCCCACTCCACCCAACCTCCCCACTCCGCCCAAGCTCCCCTCTCCACCCAACCTCCCCACTCCACCCAACCTCCCCACTTCACCAAACCTCCGTACTCCATGCAACCTCCGCACGCCACCCAACCTCCGCACGCCACCCAACCTCCGCACGCCACCCAACTTCCGCACTCCAACCAACTTCCGCACTCCATCCAACCTCCGCACTCCACCCAACCTCCACAACAAACGCAATCTCCCCACTTCACCCAACCTCCCCACACCACCCAACCTCCCCACTCCACCCAACCTCCCCACTCCGCCCAACCTCCCCTCTCCACCCAACCTCCCCACTTCACACAACCTCCCCACTCCACACAACCTCCCCTCTCCACCCAACCTCCCCACTTCACACAACCTCCCCACTTCACACAACCTCCCCTCTCCACCCAAACTCCGCACCTAGCCCAACCTCCCCACTTCACCCAAACTCCCCACTCCACCCAACCTCCCCACTTCACCCAACCTCCCAACTCCACCCAACCTCCCCACTTCATCAAGCCTCCGCACTCCATGCAACCTCCGCACTCCACCCAAACTCCGCACTCCACACAACTTCCGCACTCCACCCAACCTCCCCACCCTACCCAACCTCCCCACTTCACTCAAACTCCCCACTCCACCCAACTTCCCCACTTCATCCAACCTCCCCTCTCCATCCAACCTCCCAACTCCACCCAACTTCCCACCCCTCCCAACCTACGCACTCCACCCAACCTCCGATCTCCACCCAACCTCCCCACTCCACCCAACCTGCCCACTTCACCCAACCTCCGCACTGCACCCAACTTCCGCACTCCAACCAACTTCCACACTCCATCCAACCTCCCCACCCCACCCAACCTCCCCACTCCACCCAACCTCCCCACTTCACCCAACCTCCCCACTCCACCCAACCTCCCCAACAAACGCAATCTCCCCACTTCACCCAACCTCCCCACTCCACCCAACCTCCCCACTCCACCCAACCTCCCCACTTCACCCAACCTCCCCACTCCATCCAACCTCCCAACTCCACCCAACTTCCCACTCCTCCCAACCTACGCACTCCACCCAAGTACCCCACTACACCCAACCTCCCCACTTCACCCATCCCCCACACTCAACCCAACCTCCCCACTTCACCCAACCTCCCCACTCCACCCAACCTCCGCCCTCCACCCAACCTCCCCTCTCCACCCAACCTCCCCACATTACACAACCTCCCCACTTCACCCTACCTCCCCTCTCCACCCAAACTCCGCACTCCACCCAACTTCCGCACTTAACCCAACCTCCCCACCCCACCCAACCTCCCCACTCCACCCAACCTCCCCACTTCACCCAACCTCCCCACTCCACCCAACCTCCCCAACAAACGCAATCTCCCCACTTCACCCAACCTCCCCACTCCACCCAACCTCCCCACTCCACCCAACCTCCCCACTCCGCCCAACCTCCCCTCTCCACCCAACCTCCCCACTTCACACAACCTCCCCACTTCACCCAACCTCCCCTCTCCACCCAAACTCCGCACTCCACCCAACTTCCGCACCTAACCCAACCTCCCCACTTCACCCAAACTCCCCACTCCACCCAACCTCCCCACTTCACCCAACCTCCCCACTCCACCCAACCTCCCCAACAAACGCAATCTCCCCACTTCACCCAACCTCCCCACTCCACCCAACCTCCCCACTCCGCCCAACCTCCCCTCTCCACCCAACCTCCCCACTTCACACAACCTCCCCAGAGCACCCAACCTCCCCACTCCATCCAACCTCCCCACTTCACCAAACCTCCGTACTCCATGCAACCTCCGCACGCCACCCAACCTCCGCACGCCACCCAACTTCCGCACTCCAACCAACTTCCGCACTCCATCCAACCTCCGCACTCCACCCAACCTCCGCACTCCACACAACTTCCGCACTCCACCCAACCTCCCCACTCCGTCCAACATCCCCTCTCCACCCAAACTCCCCACTTCACCCAACCTCCCCACTTCACCCAACCTCCCCACTCCACCCAACCTGCCCAACAAACGCAATCTCCCCACTTCACCCAACCTCCCCACTCCACCCAACCTCCCCACTCCACCCAACCTCCCCACTCCGCCCAAGCTCCCCTCTCCACCCAACCGCCCCACTCCACCCAACCTCCCCACTTCACCAAACCTCCGTACTCCATGCAACCTCCGCACGCCACCCAACCTCCGCACGCCACCCAACCTCCGCACGCCACCCAACTTCCGCACTCCAACCAACTTCCGCACTCCATCCAACCTCCGCACTCCACCCAACCTCCCCAACAAACGCAATCTCCCCACTTCACCCAACCTCCCCACTCCACCCAACCTCCCCACTCCACCCAACCTCCCCACTCCGCCCAACCTCCCCGCTCCACCCAACCTCCCCACTTGACACAACCTCCCCACTTCACACAACCTCCCCTCTCCACCCAAACTCCGCACCTAACCCAACCTCCCCACTTCACCCAAACTCCCCACTCCACCCAACCTCCCCACTTCACCCAACCTCCCAACTCCACCCAACCTCCCAACTTCACCAAGCCTCCGCACTCCATGCAACCTCCGCACTCCACCCAACCTCCGCACTCCACACAACTTCCGCACTCCACCCAACCTTCCCACCCCACCCAACCTCCCCACTTCACCCAACCTCCCCACTCCACCCAACCTCCCCACTTCACCCAACCTCCCCACTCCACCCAACCTCCCCACTTCACCCAACCTCCCCACTCCACCCAACCTCCGCCCTCCACCCAACCTCCGCCCCTAAACCCAACCTCCCCACTCCACCCAACCTCCCCACTTCACCCAACCTCCGCACTGCACCCAACTTCCGCACTCCAACCAACTTCCGCACTCCATCCAACCTCCCCACCCCACCCAACCTCCCCACTCCACGCAACCTCCCCACTTCACCCAACCTCCCCACTCCACCCAACCTCCCCAACAAACGCAATCTCCCCACTTCACCCAACCTCCCCACTCCACCCAACCTCCCCACTCCACCCAACCTCCCCACTCCGCCCAAGCTCCCCTCTCCACCCAACCTCCCCACTTCACACAACCTCCCCACTTCACCCAACCTCCCCTCTCCACCCAAACTCCGCACTCCACCCAACTTCCGCACTTAACCCAACCTCCCCACCCCACCCAACCTCCCAACTCCACCCAACCTCCCCACTTCACCCAACCTCCCCACTCCACCCAACCTCCCCAACAAACGCAATCTCCGCACTTCACCCAACCTCCCCACTCCATCCAACCTCCCCACTCCACCCAACCTCCCCACTCCGCCCAACCTCCCCTCTCCACCGATCCTCCCCACTTCACACAACCTCCCCACTCCACCCAACCTCCCCACTTCACCAAACCTCCGTACTCCATGCAACCTCCGCACGCCACCCAACCTCCGCACGCCACCCAACCTCCGCACGCCACCCAACTTCCGCACTCCAACCAACTTCCGCACTCCATCCAACCTCCGCACTCCACCCAACCTCCACAACAAACGCAATCTCCCCACTTCACCCAACCTCCCCACACCACCCAACCTCCCCACTCCACCCAACCTCCCCACTCCGCCCAACCTCCCCTCTCCACCCAACCTCCCCACTTCACACAACCTCCCCACTCCACACAACCTCCCCTCTCCACCCAACCTCCCCACTTCACACAACCTCCCCACTTCACACAACCTCCCCTCTCCACCCAAACTCCGCACCTAGCCCAACCTCCCCACTTCACCCAAACTCCCCACTCCACCCAACCTCCCCACTTCACCCAACCTCCCAACTCCACCCAACCTCCCCACTTCATCAAGCCTCCGCACTCCATGCAACCTCCGCACTCCACCCAAACTCCGCACTCCACACAACTTCCGCACTCCACCCAACCTCCCCACCCTACCCAACCTCCCCACTTCACTCAAACTCCCCACTCCACCCAACTTCCCCACTTCATCCAACCTCCCCTCTCCATCCAACCTCCCAACTCCACCCAACTTCCCACCCCTCCCAACCTACGCACTCCACCCAACCTCCGATCTCCACCCAACCTCCCCACTCCACCCAACCTGCCCACTTCACCCAACCTCCGCACTGCACCCAACTTCCGCACTCCAACCAACTTCCACACTCCATCCAACCTCCCCACCCCACCCAACCTCCCCACTCCACCCAACCTCCCCACTTCACCCAACCTCCCCACTCCACCCAACCTCCCCAACAAACGCAATCTCCCCACTTCACCCAACCTCCCCACTCCACCCAACCTCCCCACTCCACCCAACCTCCCCACTTCACCCAACCTCCCCACTCCATCCAACCTCCCAACTCCACCCAACTTCCCACTCCTCCCAACCTACGCACTCCACCCAAGTACCCCACTACACCCAACCTCCCCACTTCACCCATCCCCCACACTCAACCCAACCTCCCCACTTCACCCAACCTCCCCACTCCACCCAACCTCCGCCCTCCACCCAACCTCCCCTCTCCACCCAACCTCCCCACATTACACAACCTCCCCACTTCACCCTACCTCCCCTCTCCACCCAAACTCCGCACTCCACCCAACTTCCGCACTTAACCCAACCTCCCCACCCCACCCAACCTCCCCACTCCACCCAACCTCCCCACTTCACCCAACCTCCCCACTCCACCCAACCTCCCCAACAAACGCAATCTCCCCACTTCACCCAACCTCCCCACTCCACCCAACCTCCCCACTCCACCCAACCTCCCCACTCCGCCCAACCTCCCCTCTCCACCCAACCTCCCCACTTCACACAACCTCCCCACTTCACCCAACCTCCCCTCTCCACCCAAACTCCGCACTCCACCCAACTTCCGCACCTAACCCAACCTCCCCACTTCACCCAAACTCCCCACTCCACCCAACCTCCCCACTTCACCCAACCTCCCCACTCCACCCAACCTCCCCAACAAACGCAATCTCCCCACTTCACCCAACCTCCCCACTCCACCCAACCTCCCCACTCCGCCCAACCTCCCCTCTCCACCCAACCTCCCCACTTCACACAACCTCCCCAGAGCACCCAACCTCCCCACTCCATCCAACCTCCCCACTTCACCAAACCTCCGTACTCCATGCAACCTCCGCACGCCACCCAACCTCCGCACGCCACCCAACTTCCGCACTCCAACCAACTTCCGCACTCCATCCAACCTCCGCACTCCACCCAACCTCCGCACTCCACACAACTTCCGCACTCCACCCAACCTCCCCACTCCGTCCAACATCCCCTCTCCACCCAAACTCCCCACTTCACCCAACCTCCCCACTTCACCCAACCTCCCCACTCCACCCAACCTGCCCAACAAACGCAATCTCCCCACTTCACCCAACCTCCCCACTCCACCCAACCTCCCCACTCCACCCAACCTCCCCACTCCGCCCAAGCTCCCCTCTCCACCCAACCGCCCCACTCCACCCAACCTCCCCACTTCACCAAACCTCCGTACTCCATGCAACCTCCGCACGCCACCCAACCTCCGCACGCCACCCAACCTCCGCACGCCACCCAACTTCCGCACTCCAACCAACTTCCGCACTCCATCCAACCTCCGCACTCCACCCAACCTCCCCAACAAACGCAATCTCCCCACTTCACCCAACCTCCCCACTCCACCCAACCTCCCCACTCCACCCAACCTCCCCACTCCGCCCAACCTCCCCGCTCCACCCAACCTCCCCACTTGACACAACCTCCCCACTTCACACAACCTCCCCTCTCCACCCAAACTCCGCACCTAACCCAACCTCCCCACTTCACCCAAACTCCCCACTCCACCCAACCTCCCCACTTCACCCAACCTCCCAACTCCACCCAACCTCCCAACTTCACCAAGCCTCCGCACTCCATGCAACCTCCGCACTCCACCCAACCTCCGCACTCCACACAACTTCCGCACTCCACCCAACCTTCCCACCCCACCCAACCTCCCCACTTCACCCAACCTCCCCACTCCACCCAACCTCCCCACTTCACCCAACCTCCCCACTCCACCCAACCTCCCCACTTCACCCAACCTCCCCACTCCACCCAACCTCCGCCCTCCACCCAACCTCCGCCCCTAAACCCAACCTCCCCACTCCACCCAACCTCCCCACTTCACCCAACCTCCGCACTGCACCCAACTTCCGCACTCCAACCAACTTCCGCACTCCATCCAACCTCCCCACCCCACCCAACCTCCCCACTCCACGCAACCTCCCCACTTCACCCAACCTCCCCACTCCACCCAACCTCCCCAACAAACGCAATCTCCCCACTTCACCCAACCTCCCCACTCCACCCAACCTCCCCACTCCACCCAACCTCCCCACTCCGCCCAAGCTCCCCTCTCCACCCAACCTCCCCACTTCACACAACCTCCCCACTTCACCCAACCTCCCCTCTCCACCCAAACTCCGCACTCCACCCAACTTCCGCACTTAACCCAACCTCCCCACCCCACCCAACCTCCCAACTCCACCCAACCTCCCCACTTCACCCAACCTCCCCACTCCACCCAACCTCCCCAACAAACGCAATCTCCGCACTTCACCCAACCTCCCCACTCCATCCAACCTCCCCACTCCACCCAACCTCCCCACTCCGCCCAACCTCCCCTCTCCACCGATCCTCCCCACTTCACACAACCTCCCCACTTCACCCAACCTCCCCTCTCCACCCAAACTCCGCACTCCACCCAACTTCCGCACCTAACCCAACCTCCCCATTTCACCCAAACTCCCCACTCCACCCAACCTCCCCACTTCACCCAACCTCCCAACTCCACCCAACCTCCCCACTTCACCAAATCTCCGCACTCCATGCGACCTCCGCACTCCACCCAACCTCCGCACTCCACACAACTTCCGCACTCCACCCAAACTCCCCACCCTACCCAACCTCCCCACTTAACCCAACCTCCCCACTCCACCCAACCTCCCCACTTCACCCAACCTCCCCACTCCATCCAACCTCCCAACTCCACCCAACTTCCCACTCCTCCCAACCTACGCACTCCACCCAGGTACCCCACTACACCCAACCTCCCCACTTCACCCATCCTCCACACTCCACCCAACCTCCCCACTTCACCCAACCTCCCCACTCCATCCAACCTCCGCCCTCCACCCAACATCCGCCCTCCACCCAACCTCCCCACTCCACCCAACCTCCCCACTTCACCCAACCTCAGCACTGCACCCAACTTCCGCACTCCAACCAACTTCCACACTCCATCCAACCTCCCCACCCCACCCAAATTCCCCACTCCACCCAACCTCCCCACTTCACCCAACCTCCCCAACAAACGCAATCTCCCCACTTCACCCAACCTCCCCACTCCACCCAACCTCCCCACTCCACCCAACCTCCCCACTCCGCCCAACCTCCCCTCTCCACCCAACCTCCCCACTTCACACAACCTCCCCAGAGCACCCAACCTCCCCACTACACCCAACCTCCCCACTTCACCAAGCCTCCGTACTCCATGCAACCTCCGCACGCCACCCAACCTCCGCACGCCACCCAACTTCCGCACTCCAACCAACTTCCGCACTCCATCCAACCTCCCCACTCCATCCAACCTCCCAACTCCACCCAACTTCCCACTCCTCCCAAGTACCCCACTACACCCAACCTCCCCACTTCACACAACCTCCCCACTTCACACAACCTCCCCTCTCCACCCAACCTCCCCACTTCACACAACCTCCCCACTTCACACAACCTCCCCTCTCCACCCAAACTCCGCACCTAGCCCAACCTCCCCACTTCACCCAAACTCCCCACTCCACCCAACCTCCCCACTTCACCCAACCTCCCAACTCCACCCAACCTCCCCACTTCACCAAGCCTCCGCACTCCATGCAACCTCCGCACTCCACCCAACTTCCCACTCCTCCCAACCTACGCACTCCACCCAAGTACCCCACTACACCCAACCTCCCCACTTCACCCATCCTCCACACTCCACCCAACCTCCCCACTTCACCCAACCTCCGCACTCCACCCAACCTCCGCCCTCCACCCAACCTCCGATCTCCACCCAACCTCCCCACTCCACCCAACCTCCCCACTCCACCCAACCTCCCCACTTCACCCAACCTCCCAACTCCACCCAACCTCCCAACTTCACCAAGCCTCCGCACTCCATGCAACCTCCGCACTCCACCCAACCTCCGCACTCCACACAACTTCCGCACTCCACCCAACCTCCCCACCCCACCCAACCTCCCCACTTCACCCAACCTCCCCACTCCACCCAACCTCCCCACTTCACCCAACCTCCCCACTCCACCCAACCTCCCCACTTCACCCAACCTCCCCACTCCACCCAACCTCCGCCCTCCACCCAACCTCCGCCCCTAAACCCAACCTCCCCACTCCACCCAACCTCCCCACTTCACCCAACCTCCGCACTGCACCCAACTTCCGCACTCCAACCAACTTCCGCACTCCATCCAACCTCCCCACCCCACCCAACCTCCCCACTCCACGCAACCTCCCCACTTCACCCAACCTCCCCACTCCACCCAACCTCCCCAACAAACGCAATCTCCCCACTTCACCCAACCTCCCCACTCCACCCAACCTCCCCACTCCACCCAACCTCCCCACTCCGCCCAAGCTCCCCTCTCCACCCAACCTCCCCACTTCACACAACCTCCCCACTTCACCCAACCTCCCCTCTCCACCCAAACTCCGCACTCCACCCAACTTCCGCACTTAACCCAACCTCCCCACCCCACCCAACCTCCCAACTCCACCCAACCTCCCCACTTCACCCAACCTCCCCACTCCACCCAACCTCCCCAACAAACGCAATCTCCGCACTTCACCCAACCTCCCCACTCCTTCCAACCTCCCCACTCCACCCAACCTCCCCACTCCGCCCAACCTCCCCTCTCCACCGATCCTCCCCACTTCACACAACCTCCCCACTTCACCCAACCTCCCCTCTCCACCCAAACTCCGCACTCCACCCAACTTCCGCACCTAACCCAACCTCCCCACTTCACCCAAACTCCCCACTCCACCCAACCTCCCCACTTCACCCAACCTCCCAACTCCACCCAACCTCCCCACTTCACCAAATCTCCGCACTCCATGCGACCTCCGCACTCCACCCAACCTCCGCACTCCACACAACTTCCGCACTCCACCCAAACTCCCCACCCTACCCAACCTCCCCACTTAACCCAACCTCCCCACTCCACCCAACCTCCCCACTTCACCCAACCTCCCCACTCCATCCAACCTCCCAACTCCACCCAACTTCCCACTCCGCCCAACCTCCCCACTCCATCCAACCTCCGCCCTCCACCCAACCTCCGCCCTCCACCCAACCTCCCCACTCCACCCAACCTCCCCACTTCACCCAACCTCAGCACTGCACCCAACTTCCGCACTCCAACCAACTTCCACACTCCATCCAACCTCCCCACCCCACCCAAATTCCCCACTCCACCCAACCTCCCCACTTCACCCAACCTCCCCACTTCACCCAACCTCCCCAACAAACGCAATCTCCCCACTTCACCCAACCTCCCCACTCCACCCAACCTCCCCACTCCACCCAACCTCCCCACTCCGCCCAACCTCCCCTCTCCACCCAACCTCCCCACTTCACACAACCTCCCCAGAGCACCCAACCTCCCCACTACACCCAACCTCCCCACTTCACCAAGCCTCCGTACTCCATGCAACCTCCGCACGCCACCCAACCTCCGCACGCCACCCAACTTCCGCACTCCAACCAACTTCCGCACTCCATCCAACCTCCCCACTCCATCCAACCTCCCAACTCCACCCAACTTCCCACTCCTCCCAAGTACCCCACTACACCCAACCTCCCCACTTCACACAACCTCCCCACTTCACACAACCTCCCCTCTCCACCCAACCTCCCCACTTCACACAACCTCCCCACTTCACACAACCTCCCCTCTCCACCCAAACTCCGCACCTAGCCCAACCTCCCCACTTCACCCAAACTCCCCACTCCACCCAACCTCCCCACTTCACCCAACATCCCAACTCCACCCAACCTCCCCACTTCACCAAGCCTCCGCACTCCATGCAACCTCCGCACTCCACCCAACTTCCCACTCCTCCCAACCTACGCACTCCACCCAAGTACCCCACTACACCCAACCTCCCCACTTCACCCATCCTCCACACTCCACCCAACCTCCCCACTTCACCCAACCTCCGCACTCCACCCAACCTCCGCCCTCCACCCAACCTCCGATCTCCACCCAACCTCCCCACTCCACCCAACCTCCCCACTTCACCCAACCTCCGCACTGCACCCCAACTTCCGCACTCCAACCAACTTCCACACTCCATCCAACCTCCCCACCCCACCCAACCTCCCCACTCCACCCAACCTCCCCACTTCACCCAACCTCCCCACTTCACCCAACCTCCCCAACAAACGCAATCTCCCCACTTCACCCAACCTCCCCACTCCACCCAACCTCCCCACTCCACCCAACCTCCCCACTTCACCCAACCTCCCCACTCCTTCCAACCTCCCAACTCCACCCAACTTCCCACTCCTCCCAACCTACGCACTCCACCCAAGTACCCCACTACACCCAACCTCCCCACTTCACCCAACCTCCCCACTCCACCCAACTTCCGCACTTAACCCAACCTCCCCACCCAACCCAACCTCCCCATTCCACCCAACCTCCCCACTTCACCCAACCTCCCCACTCCACCCAACCTCCCCAACAAACGCAATCTCCCCACTTCACCCAACCTCCCCACTCCACCCAACCTCCCCACTCCACCCAACCTCCCCACTCCGCCCAACCTCCCCTCTCCACCCAACCTCCCCACTTCACACAACCTCCCCACTTCACCCAACCTCCCCTCTCCACCCAAACTCCGCACTCCACCCAACTTCCGCACCTAACCCAACCTCCCCACTTCACCCAAACTCCCCACTCCACCCAACCTCCCCACTTCACCCAACCTCCCCACTCCACCCAACCTCCCCAACAAACGCAATCTCCCCACTTCACCCAACCTCCCCACTCCACCCAACCTCCCCACTCCGCCCAACCTCCCCTCTCCACCCAACCTCCCCACTTCACACAACCTCCCCAGAGCACCCAACCTCCCCACTCCACCCAACCTCCCCACTTCACCAAACCTCCGTACTCCATGCAACCTCCGCACGCCACCCAACCTCCGCACGCCACCCAACTTCCGCACTCCAACCAACTTCCGCACTCCATCCAACCTCCGCACTCCACCCAACCTCCGCACTCCACACAACTTCCGCACTCCACCCAACCTCCCCACCCCACCCAACCTCCCCACTCCACCCAACCTCCCCACTTCACCCAACCTCCCCACTTCACCCAACCTCCCCTCTCCACCCAACCTCCCCACTCCGTCCAACATCCCCTCTCCACCCAAACTCCCCACTTCACCCAACCTCCCCACTTCACCCAACCTCCCCACTCCACCCAACCTGCCCAACAAACGCAATCTCCCCACTTCACCCAACCTCCCCACTCCACCCAACCTCCCCACTCCACCCAACCTCCCCACTCCGCCCAAGCTCCCCTCTCCACCCAACCTCCCCACTTCACACAACCTCCCCACTTCACACAACCTCCCCTCTCCACCCAAACTCCGCACCTAGCCCAACCTCCCCACTTCACCCAAACTCCCCACTCCACCCAACCTCCCCACTTCACCCAACATCCCAACTCCACCCAACCTCCCCACTTCACCAAGCCTCCGCACTCCATGCAACCTCCGCACTCCACCCAACTTCCCACTCCTCCCAACCTACGCACTCCACCCAAGTACCCCACTACACCCAACCTCCCCACTTCACCCATCCTTCACACTCCACCCAACCTCCCCACTTCACCCAACCTCCGCACTCCACCCAACCTCCGCCCTCCACCCAACCTCCGATCTCCACCCAACCTCCCCACTCCACCCAACCTCCCCACTCCACCCAACCTCCCCACTCCGCCCAAGCTCCCCTCTCCACCCAACCTCCCCACTTCACACAACCTCCCCACTTCACCCAACCTCCCCACTCCACCCAACCTGCCCAACAAACGCAATCTCCCCACTTCACCCAACCTCCCCACTCCACCCAACCTCCCCACTCCACCCAACCTCCCCACTCCGCCCAAGCTCCCCTCTCCACCCAACCTCCCCACTCCAACCAACCTCCCCACTTCACCAAACCTCCGTACTCCATGCAACCTCCGCACGCCACCCAACCTCCGCACGCCACCCAACCTCCGCACGCCACCCAACTTCCGCACTCCAACCAACTTCCGCACTCCATCCAACCTCCGCACTCCACCCAACCTCCCCAACAAACGCAATCTCCCCACTTCACCCAACCTCCCCACTCCACCCAACCTCCCCACTCCACCCAACCTCCCCACTCCGCCCAACCTCCCCTCTCCACCCAACCTCCCCACTTCACACAACCTCCCCACTTCACACAACCTCCCCTCTCCACCCAACCTCCCCACTTCACACAACCTCCCCACTTCACACAACCTCCCCTCTCCACCCAAACTCCGCACCTAGCCCAACCTCCCCACTTCACCCAAACTCCCCACTCCACCCAACCTCCCCACTTCACCCAACCTCCCAACTCCACCCAACCTCCCCACTTCATCAAGCCTCCGCACTCCATGCAACCTCCGCACTCCACCCAACCTCCGCACTCCACACAACTTCCGCACTCCACCCAACCTCCCCACCCTACCCAACCTCCCCACTTCACTCAACCTCCCCACTCCACCCAACTTCCCCACTTCATCCAACCTCCCCTCTCCATCCAACCTCCCAACTCCACCCAACTTCCCACTCCTCCCAACCTACGCACTCCACCCAAGTACCCCACTACACCCAACCTCCCCACTTCACCCATCCTCCACTCTCCACCCAACCTCCCCACTTCACCCAACCTCCGCACTCCACCCAACCTCCCCCCTCCACCCAACCTCCGATCTCCACCCAACCTCCCCACTCCACCCAACCTCCCCACTTCACCCAACCTCCGCACTGCACCCAACTTCCGCACTCCAACCAACTTCCACACTCCATCCAACCTCCCCACCCCACCCAACCTCCCCACTCCACCCAACCTCCCCACTTCACCCAACCTCCCCACTCCACCCAACCTCCCCAACAAACGCAATCTCCCCACTTCACCCAACCTCCCCACTCCACCCATCCCCCACACTCAACCCAACCTCCCCACTTCACCCAACCTCCCCACTCCACCCAACCTCCGCCCTCCACCCAACCTCCCCTCTCCACCCAACCTCCGCACGCCACCCAACTTCCGCACTCCAACCAACTTCCGCACTCCATCCAACCTCCGCACTCCACCCAACCTCCCCAACAAACGCAATCTCCCCACTTCACCCAACCTCCCCACTCCACCCAACCTCCCCACTCCACCCAACCTCCCCACTCCGCCCAACCTCCCCGCTCCACCCAACCTCCCCACTTGACACAACCTCCCCACTTCACACAACCTCCCCTCTCCACCCAAACTCCTCACCTAACCCAACCTCCCCACTTCACCCAACCTCCCAACTCCACCCAACCTCCCCACTTCACCAAGCCTCCGCACTCCATGCAACCTCCGCACTCCACCCAACTTCCCACTCCTCCCAACCTACGCACTCCACCCAAGTACCCCACTACACCCAACCTCCCCACTTCACCCATCCTCCACACTCCACCCAACCTCCCCACTTCACCCAACCTCCGCACTCCACCCAACCTCCGCCCTCCACCCAACCTCCGATCTCCACCCAACCTCCCCACTCCACCCAACCTCCCCACTTCACCCAACCTCCGCACTGCACCCAACTTCCGCAGTCCAACCAACTTCCACACTCCATCCAACCTCCCCACCCCACCCAACCTCCCCACTCCACCCAACCTCCCCACTTCACCCAACCTCCCCACTTCACCCAACCTCCCCAACAAACGCAATCTCCCCACTTCACCCAACCTCCCCACTCCACCCAACCTCCCCACTCCACCCAACCTCCCCACTTCACCCAACCTCCCCACTCCATCCATCCTCCCAACTCCACCCAACTTCCCACTCCTCCCAACCTACGCACTCCACCCAAGTACCCCACTACACCCAACCTCCCCACTTCACCCAACCTCCCCACTCCACCCAACTTCCGCACTTAACCCAACCTCCCCACCCAACCCAACCTCCCCATTCCACCCAACCTCCCCACTTCACCCAACCTCCCCACTCCACCCAACCTCCCCAACAAACGCAATCTCCCCACTTCACCCAACCTCCCCACTCCACCCAACCTCCCCACTCCACCCAACCTCCCCACTCCGCCCAACCTCCCCTCTCCACCCAACCTCCCCACTTCACACAACCTCCCCACTTCACCCAACCTCCCCTCTCCACCCAAACTCCGCACTCCACCCAACTTCCGCACCTAACCCAACCTCCCCACTTCACCCAAACTCCCCACTCCACCCAACCTCCCCACTTCACCCAACCTCCCCACTCCACCCAACCTCCCCACTCCGCCCAACCTCCCCTCTCCACCCAACCTCCCCACTTCACACAACCTCCCCAGAGCACCCAACCTCCCCACTCCACCCAACCTCCCCACTTCACCAAACCTCCGTACTCCATGCAACCTCCGCACGCCACCCAACCTCCGCACGCCACCCAACTTCCGCACTCCACCCAACTTCCGCACTCCATCCAACCTCCGCACTCCACCCAACCTCCGCACTCCACACAACTTCCGCACTCCACCCAACCTCCCCACCCCACCCAACCTCCCCACTCCACCCAACCTCCCCACTTCACCCAACCTCCCCACTTCACCCAACCTCCCCTCTCCACCCAACCTCCCCACTCCGTCCAACATCCCCTCTCCACCCAAACTCCCCACTTCACCCAACCTCCCCACTTCACCCAACCTCCCCACTCCACCCAACCTGCCCAACAAACGCAATCTCCCCACTTCACCCAACCTCCCCACTCCACCCAACCTCCCCACTCCACCCAACCTCCCCACTCCGCCCAAGCTCCCCTCTCCACCCAACCTCCCCACTTCACACAACCTCCCCACTTCACCCAACCTCCCCACTCCACCCATCCTGCCCAACAAACGCAATCTCCCCACTTCACCCAACCTCCCCACTCCACCCAACCTCCCCACTCCACCCAACCTCCCCACTCCGCCCAAGCTCCCCTCTCCACCCAACCTCCCCACTCCACCCAACCTCCCCACTTCACCAAACCTCCGTACTCCATGCAACCTCCGCACGCCACCCAACCTCCGCACGCCTCCCAACCTCCGCACGCCACCCAACTTCCGCACTCCAACCAACTTCCGCACTCCATCCAACCTCCGCACTCCACCCAACCTCCCCAACAAACGCAATCTCCCCACTTCACCCAACCTCCCCACTCCACCCAACCTCCCCACTCCACCCAACCTCCCCACTCCGCCCAACCTCCCCTCTCCACCCAACCTCCCCACTTCACACAACCTCCCCACTTCACACAACCTCCCCTCTCCACCCAACCTCCCCACTTCACACAACCTCCCCACTTCACACAACCTCCCCTCTCCACCCAAACTCCGCACCTAGCCCAACCTCCCCACTTCACCCAAACTCCCCACTCCACCCAACCTCCCCACTTCACCCAACCTCCCAACTCCACCCAACCTCCCCACTTCATCAAGCCTCCGCACTCCATGCAACCTCCGCACTCCACCCAACCTCCGCACTCCACACAACTTCCGCACTCCACCCAACCTCCCCACCCTACCCAACCTCCCCACTTCACTCAACCTCCCCACTCCACCCAACTTCCCCACTTCATCCAACCTCCCCTCTCCATCCAACCTCCCAACTCCACCCAACTTCCCACTCCTCCCAACCTACGCACTCCACCCAAGTACCCCACTACACCCAACCTCCCCACTTCACCCATCCTCCACTCTCCACCCAACCTCCCCACTTCACCCAACCTCCGCACTCCACCCAACCTCCCCCCTCCACCCAACCTCCGATCTCCACCCAACCTCCCCACTCCACCCAACCTCCCCACTTCACCCAACCTCCGCACTGCACCCAACTTTCGCACTCCAACCAACTTCCACACTCCATCCAACCTCCCCACCCCACCCAACCTCCCCACTCCACCCAACCTCCCCACTTCACCCAACCTCCCCACTCCACCCAACCTCCCCAACAAACGCAATCTCCCCACTTCACCCAACCTCCCCACTCCACCCAACCTCCCCACTCCACCCAACCTCCCCACTTCACCCAACCTCCCCACTCCATCCAACCTCCCAACTCCACCCAACTTCCCACTCCTCCCAACCTACGCACTCCACCCAAGTACCCCACTACACCCAACCTCCCCACTTCACCCATCCCCCACACTCAACCCAACCTCCCCACTTCACCCAACCTCCCCACTCTACCCAACCTCCGCCCTCCACCCAACCTCCCCTCTCCACCCAACCTCCGCACGCCACCCAACTTCCGCACTCCAACCAACTTCCGCACTCCATCCAACCTCCGCACTCCACCCAACCTCCCCAACAAACGCAATCTCCCCACTTCACCCAACCTCCCCACTCCACCCAACCTCCCCACTCCACCCAACCTCCCCACTCCGCCCAACCTCCCCGCTCCACCCAACCTCCCCACTTGACACAACCTCCCCACTTCACACAACCTCCCCTCTCCACCCAAACTCCGCACCTAACCCAACCTCCCCACTTCACCCAACCTCCCAACTCCACCCAACCTCCCAACTTCACCAAGCCTCCGCACTCCATGCAACCTCCGCACTCCACCCAACCTCCGCACTCCACACAACTTCAGCACTCCACCCAACCTCCCCACCCCACCCAACCTCCCCACTTCACCCAACCTCCCCACTCCACCCAACCTCCCCACTTCACCCAACCTCCCCACTCCACCCAACCTCCCCACTTCACCCAACCTCCCCACTCCACCCAACCTCCGCCCTCCACCCAACCTCCGCCCCTAAACCCAACCTCCCCACTCCACCCAACCTCCCCACTTCACCCAACCTCCGCACTGCACCCAACTTCCGCACTCCAACCAACTTCCGCACTTAACCCAACCTCCCCACCCCACCCAACCTCCCAACTCCACCCAACCTCCCCACTTCACCCAACCTCCCCACTCCACCCAACCTCCCCAACAAACGCAATCTCCGCACTTCACCCAACCTCCCCACTCCATCCAACCTCCCCACTCCACCCAACCTCCCCACTCCGCCCAACCTCCCCTCTCCACCGAACCTCCCCACTTCACACAACCTCCCCACTTCACCCTACCTCCCCTCTCCACCCAAACTCCGCACTCCACCCAACTTCCGCACCTAACCCAACCTCCCCACTTCACCCAAACTCCCCACTCCACCCAACCTCCCCACTTCACCCAACCTCCCAACTCCACCCAACCTCCCCACTTCACCAAATCTCCGCACTCCATGCGACCTCCGCACTCCACCCAACCTCCGCACTCCACACAACTTCCGCACTCCACCCAAACTCCCCACCCTACCCAACCTCCCCACTTCACCCAACCTCCCCAATCCACCCAACCTCCCCACTTCACCCAACCTCCCCACTCCATCCAACCTCCCAACTCCACCCAACTTCCCACTCCTCCCAACCTACGCACTCCACCCAGGTACCCCACTACACCCAACCTCCCCACTTCACCCATCCTCCACACTCCACCCAACCTCCCCACTTCACCCAACCTCCCCACTCCATCCAACCTCCGCCCTCCACCCAACCTCCGCCCTCCACCCAACCTCCCCACTCCACCCAACCTCCCCACTTCACCCAACCTCAGCACTGCACCCAACTTCCGCACTCCAACCAACTTCCACACTCCATCCAACCTCCCCACCCCACCCAAATTCCCCACTCCACCCAACCTCCCCACTTCACCCAACCTCCCCACTTCACCCAACCTCCCCAACAAACGCAATCTCCCCACTTCACCCAACCTCCCCACTCCACCCAACCTCCCCACTCCACCCAACCTCCCCACTCCGCCCAACCTCCCCTCTCCACCCAACCTCCCCACTTCACACAACCTCCCCAGAGCACCCAACCTCCCCACTACACCCAACCTCCCCACTTCACCAAGCCTCCGTACTCCATGCAACCTCCGCACGCCACCCAACCTCCGCACTCCAACCAACTTCCGCACTCCATCCAACCTCCCCACTCCATCCAACCTCCCAACTCCACCCAACTTCCCACTCCTCCCAAGTACCCCACTACACCCAACCTCCCCACTTCACCTATCCTCCACACTCCACCCAACCTCCCCACTTCACCCAACCTCCGCACTCTATCCAACCTCCGCCCTCCACCCAACCTCCGCCCTCCACCCAACCTCCCCACTCCACCCAACCTCCCCACTTCACCCAACCTCCGCACTGCACCCAACTTCCGCACTCCAACCAACTTCCACACTCCATCCAACCTCCCCACCCCACCCAACCTCCCCACTCCACCCAACCTCCCCACTTCACCCAACCTCCCCACTCCACCCAACCTCCCCAACAAACGCAATCTCCCCACTTCACCCAACCTCCCCACTCCACCCATCCTCCCCACTCCGCCCAACCTCCCCTCTCCACCCAACCTCCCCACTTCACACAACCTCCCCAGAGCACCCAACCTCCCCACTCCACCCAACCTCCCCACTTCACCAAACCTCCGTACTCCATGCAACCTCCGCACGCCACCCAACCTCCGCACGCCACCCAACTTCCGCACTCCAACCAACTTCCGCACTCCATCCAACCTCCCCATCCCACCCAACCTCCCCACTCCACCCATCCTCCCCACTCCGCCCAACCTCCCCTCTCCACCCAACCTCCCCACTTCACACAACCTCCCCAGAGCACCCAACCTCCCCACTCCACCCAACCTCCCCACTTCACCAAACCTCCGTACTCCATGCAACCTCCGCACGCCACCCAACCTCCGCACGCCACCCAAACTCCGCACGCCACCCAACTTCCGCACTCCAACCAACTTCCGCACTCCATCGAACCTCCGCACTCCACCCAACCTCCGCACTCCACACAACTTCCGCACTCCACCCAACCTCCCCACCCCACCCAACCTCCCCACTCCACCCAACCTCCCCACTCCACCCAACCTCCCCACTTCACCCAACCTCCCCACTTCACCCAACCTCCCCTCTCCACCCAAACTCCGGACTCCACCCAACTTCCGCACCTAACCCAACCTCCCCACTTCACCCAAACTCCCCACTCCACCCAACCTCCCCACTCCGTCCAACATCCCCTCTCCACCCAAACTCCCCACTTCACCCAACCTCCCCACTTCACCCAACCTCCCCACTCCACCCAACCTGCCCAACAAACGCAATCTCCCCACTTCACCCAACCTTCCCACTCCACCCAACCTCCCCACTCCACCCAACCTCCCCACTCCGCCCAAGCTCCCCTCTCCACCCAACCTCCCCACTTCACACAACCTCCCCACTTCACCCAACCTCCCCTCTCCACCCAAACTCCGCACTCCACCCAACTTCCGCACTTAACCCAACCTCCCCACCCCACCCAACCTCCCCACTCCACCCAACCTCCCCACTTCACCCAAACTCCCCACTCCACCCAACCTCCCCTCTCCACCCAACCTCCCCACTTCACACAACCTCCCCACTTCACACAACCTCCCCTCTCCACCCAAACTCCGCACCTAGCCCAACCTCCCCATTTCACCCAAACTCCCCACTCCACCCAACCTCCCCACTTCACCCAACCTCCCAACTCCACCCAACCTCCCCACTTCACCAAGCCTCCGCACTCCATGCAACCTCCGCACTCCACCCAACCTCCGCACTCCACACAACTTCCGCACTCCACCCAACCTCCCCACCCTACCCAACCTCCCCACTTCACTCAACCTCCCCACTCCACCCAACCTCCCCACTTCATCCAACCTCCCCACTCCATCCAACCTCCCAACTCCACCCAACTTCCCACTCCTCCCAACCTACGCACTCCACCCAAGTACCCCACTACACCCAACCTCCCCACTTCACCCATCCTCCACACTCCACCCAACCTCCCCACTTCACCCAACCTCCGCACTCCACCCAATCTCCGCCCTCCACCCAACCTCCGCCCTCCACCCAACCTCCCCACTCCACCCAACCTCCCCACTTCACCCAACCTCCGCACTGCACCCAACTTCCGCACTCCAACCAACTTCCACACTCCATCCAACCTCCCCACCCCACCCAACCTCCCCACTCCACCCAACCTCCCCACTTCACCCAACCTCCCCACTCCACCCAACCTCCCCAACAAACGCAATCTCCCCACTTCACCCAACCTCCCCACTCCACCCAACCTCCCCGCTCCGCCCAACCTCCCCTCTCCACCCAACCTCCCCACTTCACACAACCTCCCCAGAGCACCCAACCTCCCCACTCCACCCAACCTCCCCACTTCACCAAACCTCCGTACTCCATGCAACCTCCGCACGCCACCCAACCTCCGCACGCCACCCAACTACCGCACTCCAACCAACTTCCGCACTCCACCCAAACTCCCCACCCCAACCAACCTCCCCACTCCACCCAACCTCCACACTTCACCCAACCTCCCCACTCCGTCCAACATCCCCTCTCCACCCAAACTCCCCACTTCACCCAACCTCCCCACTCCACCCAACCTGCCCAACAAACGCAATCTCCCCACTTCACCCAACCTCCTAACTCCACCCAACCTCCCCACTCCACCCAACCTCCCCACTCCGCCCAAGCTCCCCTCTCCACCCAACCTCCCCACTTCACACAACCTCCTCACTTCACCCAACCTCCCCTCTCCACCCAAACTCCGCACTCCACCCAACTTCCGCACTTAACCCAACCTCCCCACCCCACCCAACCTCCCCACTCCACCCAACCTCCCCACTCCACCCAACCTCCCCACTCCGCCCAACCTCCCCTCTCCACCCAACCTCCCCACTTCACACAACCTCCCCACTTCACACAACCTCCCCTCTCCACCCAAACTCCGCACCTAACCCAACCTCCCCACTTCAACCAAACTCCTCACTCCACCCAACCTCCCCACTTCACCCAACCTCCCAACTCCACCCAACCTCCCAACTTCACCAAGCCTCCGCACTCCATGCAACCTCCGCACTCCACCCAAACTCCGCACTCCACACAACTTCCGCACTCCACCCAACCTCCCCACCCCACCCAACCTCCCCACTTCACCCAACCTCCCCACTCCACCCAACCTCCCCACTTCACCCAACCTCCCCACTCCACCCAACCTCCCCACTTCACCCAACCTCCCCACCCCACCCAACCTCCGCCCTCCACCCAACCTCCGCCCTCCACCCAACCTCCCCACTCCACCCAACCTCCCCACTTCACCCAACCTCCGCACTGCACCCAACTTCCGCACTCCAACCAACTTCCGCACTCCATCCAACCTCCCCACCCCACCCAACCTCCCCACTCCACCCAACCTCCCCACTTCACCCAACCTCCCCACTCCACCCAACATCCCCAACAAACGCAATCTCCCCACTTCACCCAACCTCCCCACTCCACCCAACCTCCCCACTCCACCCAACCTCCCCACTCCGCCCAAGCTCCCCTCTCCACCCAACCTCCCCACTTCACACAACCTCCCCACTTCACCCAACCTCCCCTCTCCACCCAAACTCCGCACTCCACCCAACTTCCGCACTTAACCCAACCTCCCCACCCCACCCAACCTCCCCACTCCACCCAACCTCCCCACTTCACCCAACCTCCCCACTCTACCCAACCTCCCCACTCCACCCAACCTCCCCACTCCGCCCAACCTCCCCTCTCCACCCAACCTCCCCACTTCACACAACCTCCCCACTTCACCTAACCTCCCCTCTCCACCCAAACTCCGCACTCCACCCAACTTCCGCACCTAACCCAACCTCCCCACTTCACCCAAACTCCCCACACCACCTAACCTCCCCACTTCACCCAACCTCCGCACTCCATCCAACCTCCGCACTCCACCCAACTTCCGCACTCCACCCAACTTCCGCCCAACACCCAACCTCTGGACTCCAACTAAATTCCGCACTCCAGCCAACTTCCGCACTCCACGCAACTTCCGCACACCACCCAACTTTAGCACTGTACACAACCTCCCCACTTCACCCAACCTCCCCACTCCATCCAAACTCCCAACTCCACCCAACTTCCCACTCCTCCCAACCTACGTATTCCACCCAACTACCCCACTACACCCAACCCCCCCACTTCACCCATCCTCCACACTCCACCCAACCTCCCCTCTTCACCCAACCTCCCCACTTCACCCAACCTCCCCTCTCCACCCAAACTCCGCACTCCACCCAACTTCCGCACCTAACCCAACCTCCCCACTTCACCCTAACTCCCCACTCCACCCAACCTCTCCACTTCACCCAACCTCCCAACTCCACCCAACCTCCCCACTTCACCAAACCTCCGTACTCCATGCAACCTCCGCACGCCACCCAACCTCCGTAAGCCACCCAACTTCCGCACTCCAACTAACTTCCGCGCTCCATCCAACCTCTGCACTCTACCCAAACTCCCCACTCCACCCAACCTCCCCACTTCACCCAACCTCCCCACTCCACCAACCTGCCCAACAAACGCAATCTCCCCACTTCACCCAACCTCCCCACTCCACCCAACCTCCCCACTCCACCCAAACTCCCCACTCCGCCCAAGCTCCCCTCTCCACCCAACCTCCCCACTTCACACAACCTCCCCACTTCACCGAACCTCCCCTCTCCACACAAACTCCGCACTCCACCCAACTTCCGCACCTAACCCAACCTCCCCACCCCACCCAACCTCCCCGCTCCACACAACCTCCCCACTTCACCCAACCTCCCCACTCCACCCAACCTCCCCAACAAACGTAATCTCCCCACTTCACCCAACCTCCCCACTCCACCCAACCTCCCCACTCCACCCAACCTCCCCACTCCGCCCAACCTCCCCTCTCCACCCAACCTCCCCACTTCACACAACCTCCCCACTTCACCCAACCTCCCCTCTCCAACCAAACTCCGCACTCCACGCAACTTCCGCACACCACCCTACTTTAGCACTGCACACAACCTCCCCACTTCACCCAACCTCCCCACTCCATCCAAACTCCCAACTCCACCCAACTTCCCACTCCTCCCAACCTACGCACTCCACCCAACTACCCCACTACACCCAACCCCCCCACTTCACCCATCCTCCACACTCCACCCAACCTCCCCTCTTCACCCAACCTCCCCACTTCACCCAACCTCCCCACTTCACCCAACCTCCCCTCTCCACCCAAACTCCGCACTCCACCCAACTTCCGCACTTAACCCAACCTCCCCACTTCACCCAAACTCCCCATTCCACCCAACCTCCCCACTTCACCAAACCTCCGTACTCCATGCAACCTCCGCACGCCACCCAACTTCCGCACCTAACCCAACCTCCCCACCCCACCCAACTTCCCCACTCCACCCAACCTCCCCACTTCACCCAAACTCCCCACTCCACCCAACCTCCCCAACAAACGTAATCTCCCCACTTCACCCAACCTCCCCACTCCACCCAACCTCCCCACTCCACCCAACCTCCCCACTCCGCCCAACCTCCCCTCTCCACCCAACCTCCCCACTTCACACAACCTCCCCACTTCACCCAACCTCCCCTCTCCAACCAAACTCCGCACTCCACCCAACTTCCGCACCTAACCCAACCTCCCCACTTCACCCAAACTCCCCACTCCACCCAACCTCCCCACTTCACCCAACCTCCAAACTCCACCCAACCTCCTCACTCCACCCAACCTCCCCACTCCACCCAACCTCCCCACTCCGCCCAACCTCCCCTCTCCACCCAACCTTCCCACTTCACACAACCTTCCCATTTCACCCAACCTCCCCTCTCCACCCAAACTCCGCACTCCACCCAACTTCCGCACCTAACCCAACCTCCCCACTTCACCCAAACTCCCCACTCCACCCAACCTCCCCCTTCACCCAACCTCCCAACTCCACCCAACCTCCCCACTTCACCAAATCTCCGCACTCCATGCGACCTCCGCACTCCACCCAACCTCCGCACTCCACACAACTTCCGCACTCCACCCAAACTCCCCACCCTACCCAACCTCCCCACTTCACCCAACCTCCCCAATCCACCCAACCTCCCCACTTCACCCAAACTCCCCACTCCATCCAACCTCCCAACTCCACCCAACTTCCCACTCCTCCCAACCTACGCACTCCACCCAGGTACCCCACTACACCCAACCTCCCCACTTCACCCATCCTCCACACTCCACCCAACCTCCCCACTTCACCCAACCTCCCCACTCCATCCAACCTCCGCCCTCCACCCAACCTCCGCCCTCCACCCAACCTCCCCACTCCACACAACCTCCCCACTTCACCCAACCTCAGCACTGCACCCAACTTCCGCACTCCAACCAACTTCCACACTCCATCCAACCTCCCCACCCCACCCAAATTCCCCACTCCACCCAACCTCCCCACTTCACCCAACCTCCCCACTTCACCCAGCCTCCCCAACAAACGCAATCTCCCCACTTCACCCAACCTCCCCACTCCACCCAACCTCCCCACTCCACCCAACCTCCCCACTCCGCCCAACCTCCCCTCTCCACCCAACCTCCCCACTTCACACAACCTCCCCAGAGCACCCAACCTCCCCACTACACCCAACCTCCCCACTTCACCAAGCCTCCGTACTCCATGCAACCTCCGCACGCCACCCAACCTCCGCACGCCACCCAACTTCCGCACTCCAACCAACTTCCGCACTCCATCCAACCTCCCCACTCCATCCAACCTCCCAACTCCACCCAACTTCCCACTCCTCCCAAGTACCCCACTACACCCAACCTCCCCACTTCACCTATCCTCCACACTCCACCCAACCTCCCCACTTCACCCAACCTCCGCACTCTATCCAACCTCCGCCCTCCACCCAACCTCCGCCCTCCACCCAACCTCCCCACTCCACCCAACCTCCCCACTTCACCCAACCTCCGCACTGCACCCAACTTCCGCACTCCAACCAACTTCCACACTCCATCCAACCTCCCCACCCCACCCAACCTCCCCACTCCACCCAACCTCCCCACTTCACCCAACCTCCCCACTCCACCCAACCTCCCCAACAAACGCAATCTCCCCACTTCACCCAACCTCCCCACTCCACCCATCCTCCCCACTCCGCCCAACCTCCCCTCTCCACCCAACCTCCCCACTTCACACAACCTCCCCAGAGCACCCAACCTCCCCACTCCACCCAACCTCCCCACTTCACCAAACCTCCGTACTCCATGCAACCTCCGCACGCCACCCAACCTCCGCACGCCACCCAACTTCCGCACTCCAACCAACTTCCGCACTCCATCCAACCTCCCCATCCCACCCAACCTCCCCACTCCACCCAACCTCCCCACTTCACCCAACCTCCCCACTCCACCCAACCTCCCCACTTCACCAAACCTCCGTACTCCATGCAACCTCCGCACGCCACCCAACCTCCGCACGCCACCCAAACTCCGCACGCCACCCAACTTCCGCACTCCAACCAACTTCCGCACTCCATCCAACCTCCGCACTCCACCCAACCTCCGCACTCCACACAACTTCCGCACTTCACTCAACCTTCCCACCCCACCCAACCTCCCCACTCCACCCAACCTCCCCACTCCACCCAACCTCCCCACTTCATCCAACCTCCCCACTTCACCCAACCTCCCCTCTCCACCCAAACTCCGCACTCCACCCAACTTCCGCACCTAACCCAACCTCCCCACTTCACCCAAACTCCCCACTCCACCCAACCTCCCCACTCCGTCCAACATCCCCTCTCCACCCAAACTCCCCACTTCACCCAACCTCCCCACTTCACCCAACCTCCCCACTCCACCCAACCTGCCCAACAAACGCAATCTCCCCACTTCACCCAACCTTCCCACTCCACCCAACCTCCCCACTCCACCCAACCTCCCCACTCCGCCCAAGCTCCCCTCTCCACCCAACCTCCCCACTTCACACAACCTCCCCACTTCACCCAACCTCCCCTCTCCACACAAACTCCGCACTCCACCCAACTTCCGCACTTAACCCAACCTCCCCACCCCACCCAACCTCCCCACTCCACCCAACCTCCCCACTTCACCCAACCTCCCCTCTCCACCCAACCTCCCCACTTCACACAACCTCCCCTCTCCACCCAACCTCCCCACTTCACACAACCTCCCCTCTCCACCCAAACTCCGCACCTAGCCCAACCTCCCCATTTCACCCAAACTCCCCACTCCACCCAACCTCCCCACTTCACCCAACCTCCCAACTCCACCCAACCTCCCCACTTCACCAAGCCTCCGCACTCCATGCAACCTCCGCACTCCACCCAACCTCCGCACTCCACACAACTTCCGCACTCCACCCAACCTCCCCACCCTACCCAACCTCCCCACTTCACTCAACCTCCCCACTCCACCCAACCTCCCCACTTCATCCAACCTCCCCACTCCACCCAACTTCCCACTCCTCCCAACCTACGCACTCAACCCAAGTACCCCACTACACCCAACCTCCCCACTTCACCCATCCTCCACACTCCACCCAACCTCCCCACTTCACCCAACCTCCGCACTCCACCCAACCTCCGCCCTCCACCCAACCTCCGCCCTCCACCCAACCTCCCCACTCCACCCAACCTCCCCACTTCACCCAACCTCCGCACTGCACCCAACTTCCGCACTCCAACCAACTTCCACACTCCATCCAACCTCCCCACCCCACCCAACCTCCCCACTCCACCCAACCTCACCACTTCACCCAACCTCCCCACTCCACCCAACCTCCCCAACAAACGCAATCTCCCCACTTCACCCAACCTCCCCACTCCACCCAACCTCCCCGCTCCGCCCAACCTCCCCTCTCCACCCAACCTCCCCACTTCACACAACCTCCCCAGAGCACCCAACCTCCCCACTCCACCCAACCTCCCCACTTCACCAAACCTCCGTACTCCATGCAACCTCCGCACGCCACCCAACCTCCGCACGCCACCCAACTACCGCACTCCAACCAACTTCCGCACTCCACCCAACCTCCCTACCCCAACCAACCTCCCCACTCCACCCAACCTCCACACTTCACCCAACCTCCCCACTCCGTCCAACATCCCCTCTCCACCCAAACTCCCCACTTCACCCAACCTCCCCACTTCACCCAACCTCCCCACTCCACCCAACCTGCCCAACAAACGCAATCTCCCCACTTCACCCAACCTCCTAACTCCACCCAACCTCCCCACTCCACCCAACCTCCCCACTCCGCCCAAGCTCCCCTCTCCACCCAACCTCCCCACTTCACACAACCTCCCCACTTCACCCAACCTCCCCTCTCCACCCAAACTCCGCACTCCACCCAACTTCCGCACTTAACCCAACCTCCCCACCCCACCCAACCTCCCCACTCCACCCGACCTCCCCACTTCACCCAAACTCCCCACTCCACCCAACCTCCCCAACAAACGCAATCTCCCCACTTCACCCAACCTCCCCACTCCACCCAACCTCCCCACTCCACCCAACCTCCCCACTCCGCCCAACCTCCCCTCTCCACCCAACCTCCCCACTTCACACAACCTCCCCACTTCACACAACCTCCCCTCTCCACCCAAACTCCGCACCTAACCCAACCTCCCCACTTCAACCAAACTCCTCACTCCACCCAAACTCCCCACTTCACCCAACCTCCCAACTCCACCCAACCTCCCAACTTCACCAAGCCTCCGCACTCGATGCAACCTCCGCACTCCACCCAAACTCCGCACTCCACACAACTTCCGCACTCCACCCAACCTCCCCACCCCACCCAACCTCCCCACTTCACCCAACCTCCCCACTCCACCCAACCTCCCCACTTCACCCAACCTCCCCACTCCACCCAACCTCCCCACTTCACCCAACCTCCCCACTCCACCCAACCTCCGCCCTCCACCCAACCTCCGCCCTCCACCCAACCTCCCCACTCCACCCAACCTCCCCACTTCACCCAACCTCCGCACTGCACCCAACTTCCGCACTCCAACCAACTTCCGCACTCCATCCAACCTCCCCACCCCACCCAACCTCCCCACTCCACCCAACCTCCCCACTTCACCCAACCTCCCCACTCCACCCAACATCCCCAACAAACGCAATCTCCCCACTTCACCCAACCTCCCCACTCCACCCAACCTCCCCACTCCACCCAACCTCCCCACTCCGCCCAAGCTCCCCTCTCCACCCAACCTCCCTACTTCACACAACCTCCCCACTTCACCCAACCTCCCCTCTCCACCCAAACTCCGCACTCCACCCAACTTCCGCACTTAACCCAACCTCCCCACCCCACCCAACCTCCCCACTCCACCCAACCTCCCCACTTCACCTAACCTCCCCACTCTACCCAACCTCCCCACTCCACCCAACCTCCCCACTCCGCCCAACCTCCCCTCTCCACCCAACCTCCCCACTTCACACAACCTCCCCACTTCACCTAACCTCCCCTCTCCACCCAAACTCCGCACTCCACCCAACTTCCGCACCTAACCCAACCTCCCCACTTCACCCAAACTCCCCACACCACCTAACCTCCCCACTTCACCCAACCTCCGCACTCCATCCAACCTCCGCACTCCACCCAACTTCCGCACTCCACCCAACTTCCGCCCAACACCCAACCTCTGGACTCCAACTAAATTCCGCACTCCAGCCAACTTCCGCACTCCACGCAACTTCCGCACACCACCCAACTTTAGCACTGTACACAACCTCCCCACTTCACCCAACCTCCCCACTCCATCCAAACTCCCAACTCCACCCAACTTCCCACTCCTCCCAACCTACGTATTCCACCCAACTACCCCACTACACCCAACCCCCCCACTTCACCCATCCTCCACACTCCACCCAACCTCCCCTCTTCACCCAACCTCCGTACTCCATGCAACCTCCGCACGCCACCCAACCTCCGTAAGTCACCCAACTTCCGCACTCCAACTAACTTCCGCGCTCCATCCAACCTCTGCACTCTACCCAAACTCCCCACTCCACCCAACCTCCCCACTTCACCCAACCTCCCCACTCCACCAACCTGCCCAACAAACGCAATCTCCCCACTTCACCCAACCTCCCCACTCCACCCAACCTCCCCACTCCACCCAAACTCCCCACTCCGCCCAAGTTCCCCTCTCCACCCAACCTCCCCACTTCACACAACCTCCCCACTTCACCGAACCTCCCCTCTCCACACAAACTCCGCACTCCACCCAACTTCCGCACCTAACCCAACCTCCCCACCCCACCCAACCTCCCCGCTCCACACAACCTCCCCACTTCACCCAACCTCCCCACTCCACCCAACCTCCCCAACAAACGTAATCTCCCCACTTCACCCAACCTCCCCACTCCACCCAACCTCCCCACTCCACCCAACCTCCCCACTCCGCCCAACCTCCCCTCTCCACCCAACCTCCCCACTTCACACAACCTCCCCACTTCACCCAACCTCCCCTCTCCAACCAAACTCCGCACTCCACGCAACTTCCGCACACCACCCTACTTTAGCACTGCACACAACCTCCCCACTTCACCCAACCTCCCCACTCCATCCAAACTCCCAACTCCACCCAACTTCCCACTCCTCCCAACCTACGCACTCCACCCAACTACCCCACTACACCCAACCCCCCCACTTCACCCATCCTCCACACTCCACCCAACCTCCCCTCTTCACCCAACCTCCCCACTTCACCCAACCTCCCCACTTCACCCAACCTCCCCTCTCCACCCAAACTCCGCACTCCACCCAACTTCCGCACTTAACCCAACCTCCCCACTTCACCCAAACTCCCCATTCCACCCAACCTCCCCACTTCACCAAACCTCCGTACTCCATGCAACCTCCGCACTCCACCCAACTTCCGCACTCCACCCAACTTCCGCCCAACACCCAACCTCTGGACTCCAACTAAATTCCGCACTCCAGCCAACTTACGCACTCCACGCAACTTCCGCACACCACCCAACTTTAGCACTGTACACAACCTCCCCACTCCACCCAACCTCCCCACTCCGCCCAACCTCCCCTCTCCACCCAACCTCCCCACTTCACACAACCTCCCCACTTCACCCAACCTCCCCTCTCCAACCAAACTCCGCACTCCACGCAACTTCCGCACACCACCCTACTTTAGCACTGCACACAACCTCCCCACTTCACCCAACCTCCCCACTCCATCCAAACTCCCAACTCCACCCAACTTCCCACTCCTCCCAACCTACGCACTCCACCCAACTACCCCACTACACCCAACCCCCCCACTTCACCCATCCTCCACACTCCACCCAACCTCCCCTCTTCACCCAACCTCCCCACTTCACCCAACCTCCCCACTTCACCCAACCTCCCCTCTCCACCCAAACTCCGCATTCCACCCAACTTCCGCACTTAACCCAACCTCCCCACTTCACCCAAACTCCCCATTCCACCCAACCTCCCCACTTCACCAAACCTCCGTACTCCATGCAACCTCCGCACTCCACCCAACTTCCGCACTCCACCCAACTTCCGCCCAACACCCAACCTCTGGACTCCAACTAAATTCCGCACTCCAGCCAACTTACGCACTCCACGCAACTTCCGCACACCACCCAACTTTAGCACTGTACACAACCTCCCCACTTCACCCAACCTCCCCACTCCATCCAAACTCCCAACTCCACCCAACTTCCCACTCCTCCCAACCTACGTATTCCACCCAACTACCCCACTACACCCAACCCCCCCACTTCACCCATCCTCCACACTCCACCCAACCTCCCCTCTTCACCCAACCTCCCCACTTCACCCAACCTCCCCTCTCCACCCAAACTCCGCACTCCACCCAACTTCCGCACCTAACCCAACCTCCCCACTTCACCCTAACTCCCCACTCCACCCAACCTCTCCACTTCACCCAACCTCCCAACTCCACCCAACCTCCCCACTTCACCAAACCTCCGTACTCCATGCAACCTCCGCACGCCACCCAACCTCCGTAAGCCACCCAACTTCCGCACTCCAACTAACTTCCGCGCTCCATCCAACCTCTGCACTCTACCCAAACTCCCCACTCCACCCAACCTCCCCACTTCACCCAACCTCCCCACTCCACCAACCTGCCCAACAAACGCAATCTCCCCACTTCACCCAACCTCCCCACTCCACCCAACCTCCCCACTCCACCCAAACTCCCCACTCCGCCCAAGCTCCCCTCTCCACCCAACCTCCCCACTTCACACAACCTCCCCACTTCACCGAACCTCCCCTCTCCACACAAACTCCGCACTCCACCCAACTTCCGCACCTAACCCAACCTCCCCACCCCACCCAACCTCCCCGCTCCACACAACCTCCCCACTTCACCCAACCTCCCCACTCCACCCAACCTCCCCAACAAACGTAATCTCCCCACTTCACCCAACCTCCCCACTCCACCCAACCTCCCCACTCCACCCAACCTCCCCACTCCGCCCAACCTCCCCTCTCCACCCAACCTCCCCACTTCACACAACCTCCCCACTTCACCCAACCTCCCCTCTCCAACCAAACTCCGCACTCCACGCAACTTCCGCACACCACCCCACTTTAGCACTGCACACAACCTCCCCACTTCACCCAACCTCCCCACTCCATCCAAACTCCCAACTCCACCCAACTTCCCACTCCTCCCAACCTACGCACTCCACCCAACTACCCCACTACACCCAACCCCCCCACTTCACCCATCCTCCACACTCCACCCAACCTCCCCTCTTCACCCAACCTCCCCACTTCACCCAACCTCCCCACTTCACCCAACCTCCCCTCTCCACCCAAACTCCGCACTCCACCCAACTTCCGCACTTAACCCAACCTCCCCACTTCACCCAAACTCCCCATTCCACCCAACCTCCCCACTTCACCAAACCTCCGTACTCCATGCAACCTCCGCACGCCACCCAACTTCCGCACCTAACCCAACCTCCCCACCCCACCCAACTTCCCCACTCCACCCAACCTCCCCACTTCACCCAAACTCCCCACTCCACCCAACCTCCCCAACAAACGTAATCTCCCCACTTCACCCAACCTCCCCACTCCACCCAACCTCCCCACTCCACCCAACCTCCCCACACCGCCCAACCTCCCCTCTCCACCCAACCTCCCCACTTCACACAACCTCCCCACTTCACCCAACCTCCCCTCTCCAACCAAACTCCGCACTCCACCCAACTTCCGCACCTAACCCAACCTCCCCACTTCACCCAAACTCCCCACTCCACCCAACCTCCCCACTTCATACAACCTCCCAACTCCACCCAACCTCCTCACTCCACCCAACCTCCCCACTCCACCCAACCTCCCCACTCCGCCCAACCTCCCCTCTCCACCCAACCTTCCCACTTCACACAACCTTCCCATTTCACCCAACCTCCCCTCTCCACCCAAACTCCGCACTCCACCCAACTTCCGCACCTAACCCAACCTCCCCACTTCACCCAAACTCCCCACTCCACCCAACCTGCCCATTTCACCCAAACTCCCCACTCCATCCAACCTCCCCACTTCACCCAACCTCCCCTCTCCATCCAAACTCCCAACTCCACCCAACTTCCCACTCCTCCCAACCTACGCACTCCACCCAACTACCCCACTACACCCAACCCCCCCACTTCACCCATCCTCCACACTCCATCCAACCTCCCCTCTTCACCCAACCTCCCCACTTCACCCAACCTCCCCACTTCACCCAACCTCCCCTCTCCACCCAAACTCCGCACTCCACCCAACTTCCGCACTTAACCCAACCTCCCCACTTCACCCAAACTCCCCACTCCACCCAACCTCTCCACTTCACCCAACCTCCCAACTCCACCCAACCTCCCCACTTCACCAAACCTCCTTACTCCATTCAACCTCCGCACTCCACCCAACCTCCGCACTCCACACAACTTCCGCAATCCACCCAACCTCCCCACCCCACCAAACCTCCCAACTCCACCCAACCTCCCCACTTCACCCAAATTCCACACTCCACCCAACCTCCTCACTCCACCCAACCTCCCCACTTCACCCAACCTCCCCAGAGCACCCAACCTCCCCACTCTACCCAACATCCCCACTTCAGCAAACCTCAGTACTCCATCCAACCTCCGCACGCCACCCAACCTCCGCACTCCACCCAACTTCCGCACTCCACCCAACTTCCCCTCTCCACCCAACCTCCCCACTTCACACAACCTCCCCACTTCACCCAACCTCCCCTCTCCACCCAAACTCCGCACTCCACCCAACTTCTGCACTTAACCCAACCTCCCCACCCCACCCAACCTCCCCACTCCACCCAACCTCCCCACTTCACCCAAACTCCCCACTCCACCCAACCTCCCCAACAAACGCAATCTCCCCACTTCACCCAACCTCCCCACTCCACCCAACCTCCCCACTCCACCCAACCTCCCCACTCCGCCCAACCTCCCCTCTCCACCCAACCTCCCCACTTCACACAACCTCCCCACTTCACACAACCTCCCCTCTCCACCCAAACTCCGCACCTAACCCAACCTCCTCACTTCACCCAAACTCCCCACTCCACCCAACCTCCCCACTTCACCCAACCTCCCAACTCCACCCAACCTCCCAACTTCACCAAGCCTCCGCACTCCATGCAACCTCCGCACTCCACCCAACCTCCGCACTCGACACAACTTCCGCACTCCACCCAACCTCCCCACCCCACCCAACCCCCCCACTTCACCCAACCTCCCCACTCCACCCAACCTCCCCACTTCACCCAACCTCCCCACTCCACCCAACCTCCCCACTTCACCCAACCTCCCCACTCCACCCAACCTCCGCCCTCCACCCAACCTCCGCCCTCCCCCCAACCTCCCCACTCCACCCAAACTCCCCACTTCACCCAACCTCCGCACTGCACCCAACTTCCGCACTCCAACCAACTTCCGCACTCCATCCAACCTCCCCACCCCACCCAACCTCCCCACTCCACGCAACCTCCCCACTTCACCCAACCTCCCCACTCCACCCAACCTCCCCAACAAACGCAATCTCCCCACTTCACCCAACCTCCCCACTCCACCCAACCTCCCCACTCCACCCAACCTCCCCACTCCGCCCAAGCTCCCTTCTCCACCCAACCTCCCCACTTCACACAACCTCCCCACTTCACCCAACCTCCCCTCTCCACCCAAACTCCGCACTCCACCCAACTTCCGCACTTAACCCAACCTCCCCACCCCACCCAACCTCCCCACTCCACCCAACCTCCCCACTTCACCCAAACTCCCCACTCCACCCAACCTCCCCAACAAACGCAATCTCCCCATTTCACCCAACCTCCCCACTCCACCCAACCTCCCCACTCCGCCCAACCTCCCCTCTCCACCCAACCTCCCCACTTCACACAACCTCCCCACTTCACACAACCTCCCCTCTCCACCCAAACTCCGCACCTAGCCCAACCTCCCCATTTCACCCAAACTCCCCACTCCACCCAACCTCCCCACTTCACCCAACCTCCCAACTCCACCCAACCTCCCCACTTCACCAAGCCTCCGCACTCCATGCAACCTCCGCACTCCACCCAACCTCCGCACTCCACACAACTTCCGCACTCCACCCAACCTCCCCACCCTACCCAACCTCCCCACTTCACTCAACCTCCCCACTCCACCCAACCTCCCCACTTCATCCAACCTCCCCACTCCATCCAACCTCCCAACTCCACCCAACTTCCCACTCCTCCCAACCTACGCACTCCACCCAAGTACCCCACTACACCCAACCTCCCCACTTCACCCATCCTCCACACTCCACCCAACCTCCCCACTTCACCCAACCTCCGCACTCCACCCAACCTCCGCCCTCCACCCAACCTCCGCCCTCCACCCAACCTCCCCACTCCACCCAACCTCCCCACTTCACCCAACCTCCGCACTGCACCCAACTTCCGCACTCCAACCAACTTCCACACTCCATCCAACCTCCCCACCCCACCCAACCTCCCCACTCCACCCAACCTCCCCACTTCACCCAACCTCCCCACTCCACCCAACCTCCCCAACAAACGCAATCTCCCCACTTCACCCAACCTCCCCACTCCACCCAACCTCCCCGCTCCGCCCAACCTCCCCTCTCCACCCAACCTCCCCACTTCACACAACCTCCCCAGAGCACCCAACCTCCCCACTCCACCCAACCTCCCCACTTCACCAAACCTCCGTACTCCATGCAACCTCCGCACGCCACCCAACCTCCGCACGCCACCCAACTACCGCACTCCAACCAACTTCCGCACTCCACCCAACCTCCCTACCCCAACCAACCTCCCCACTCCACCCAACCTCCACACTTCACCCAACCTCCCCACTCCGTCCAACATCCCCTCTCCACCCAAACTCCCCACTTCACCCAACCTCCCCACTTCACCCAACCTCCCCACTCCACCCAACCTGCCCAACAAACGCAATCTCCCCACTTCACCCAACCTCCTAACTCCACCCAACCTCCCCACTCCACCCAACCTCCCCACTCCGCCCAAGCTCCCCTCTCCACCCAACCTCCCCACTTCACACAACCTCCCCACTTCACCCAACCTCCCCTCTCCACCCAAACTCCGCACTCCACCCAACTTCCGCACTTAACCCAACCTCCCCACCCCACCCAACCTCCCCACTCCACCCGACCTCCCCACTTCACCCAAACTCCCCACTCCACCCAACCTCCCCAACAAACGCAATCTCCCCACTTCACCCAACCTCCCCTCTCCACCCAACCTCCCCACTTCACACAACCTCCCCACTTCACACAACCTCCCCTCTCCACCCAAACTCCGCACCTAACCCAACCTCCCCACTTCAACCAAACTCCTCACTCCACCCAACCTCCCCACTTCACCCAACCTCCCAACTCCACCCAACCTCCCAACTTCACCAAGCCTCCGCACTCCATGCAATCTCCGCACTCCACCCAAACTCCGCACTCCACACAACTTCCGCACTCCACCCAACCTCCCCACCCCACCCAACCTCCCCACTTCACCCAACCTCCCCACTCCACCCAACCTCCCCACTTCACCCAACCTCCCCACTCCACCCAACCTCCCCACTTCACCCAACCTCCCCACTCCACCCAACCTCCGCCCTCCACCCAACCTCCTCTCTCCACCCAACCTCCCCACTCCACCCAACCTCCCCACTTCACCCAACCTCCGCACTGCACCCAACTTCCGCACTCCAACCAACTTCCGCACTCCATCCAACCTCCCCACCCCACCCAACCTCCCCACTCCACCCAACCTCCCCACTTCACCCAACCTCCCCACTCCACCCAACATCCCCAACAAACGCAATCTCCCCACTTCACCCAACCTCCCCACTCCACCCAACCTCCCCACTCCACCCAACCTCCCCACTCCGCCCAAGCTCCCCTCTCCACCCAACCTCCCCACTTCACACAACCTCCCCACTTCACCCAACCTCCCCTCTCCACCCAAACTCCGCACTCCACCCAACTTCCGCACTTAACCCAACCTCCCCAACCCACCCAACCTCCCCACTCCACCCAACCTCCCCACTTCACCCAACCTCCCCACTCTACCCAACCTCCCCACTCCACCCAACCTCCCCACTCCGCCCAACCTCCCCTCTCCACCCAACCTCCCCACTTCACACAACCTCCCCACTTCACCTAAACTCCCCTCTCCACCCAAACTCCGCACTCCACCCAACTTCCGCACCTAACCCAACCTCCCCACTTCACCCAAACTCCCCACACCACCTAACCTCCCCACTTCACCCAACCTCCGCACTCCATCCAACCTCCGCACTCCACCCAACTTCCGCACTCCACCCAACTTCCGCCCAACACCCAACCTCTGGACTCCAACTAAATTCCGCACTCCAGCCAACTTCCGCACTCCACGCAACTTCCGCACACCACCCAACTTTAGCACTGTACACAACCTCCCCACTTCACCCAACCTCCCCACTCCATCCAAACTCCCAACTCCACCCAACTTCCCACTCCTCCCAACCTACGTATTCCATCCAACTACCCCACTACACCCAACCCCCCACTTCACCCATCCTCCACACTCCACCCAACCTCCCCTCTTCACCCAACCTCCCCACTTCACCCAACCTCCCCTCTCCACCCAAACTCCGCACTCCACCCAACTTCCGCACCTAACCCAACCTCCCCACTTCACCCTAACTCCCCACTCCACCCAACCTCTCCACTTCACCCAACCTCCCAACTCCACCCAACCTCCCCACTTCACCAAACCTCCGTACTCCATGCAACCTCCGCACGCCACCCAACCTCCGTAAGCCACCCAACTTCCGCACTCCAACTAACTTCCGCGCTCCATCCAACCTCTGCACTCTACCCAAACTCCCCACTCCACCCAACCTCCCCACTTCACCCAACCTCCCCACTCCACCAACCTGCCCAACAAACGCAATCTCCCCACTTCACCCAACCTCCCCACTCCACCCAACCTCCCCACTCCACCCAAACTCCCCACTCCGCCCAAGCTCCCCTCTCCACCCAACCTCCCCACTTCACACAACCTCTCCACTTAACCGAACCTCCCCTCTCCACACAAACTCCGCACTCCACCCAACTTCCGCACCTAACCCAACCTCCCCACCCCACCCAACCTCCCCGCTCCACACAACCACCCCACTTCACCCAACCTCCCCACTCCACCCAACCTCCCCAACAAACGTAATCTCCCCACTTCACCCAACCTCCCCACTCTACCCAACCTCCCCACTCCACCCAACCTCCCCACTCCGCCCAACCTCCCCTCTCCACCCAACCTCCCCACTTCACACAACCTCCCCACTTCACCTAAACTCCCCTCTCCACCCAAACTCCGCACTCCACCCAACTTCCGCACCTAACCCAACCTCCCCACTTCACCCAAACTCCCCACACCACCTAACCTCCCCACTTCACCCAACCTCCGCACTCCATCCAACCTCCGCACTCCACCCAACTTCCGCACTCCACCCAACTTCCGCCCAACACCCAACCTCTGGACTCCAACTAAATTCCGCACTCCAGCCAACTTCCGCACTCCACGCAACTTCCGCACACCACCCAACTTTAGCACTGTACACAACCTCCCCACTTCACCCAACCTCCCCACTCCATCCAAACTCCCAACTCCACCCAACTTCCCACTCCTCCCAACCTACGTATTCCACCCAACTACCCCACTACACCCAACCCCCCACTTCACCCATCCTCCACACTCCACCCAACCTCCCGTCTTCACCCAACCTCCCCACTTCACCCAACCTCCCCTCTCCACCCAAACTCCGCACTCCACCCAACTTCCGCACCTAACCCAACCTCCCCACTTCACCCTAACTCCCCACTCCACCCAACCTCTCCACTTCACCCAACCTCCCAACTCCACCCAACCTCCCCACTTCACCAAACCTCCGTACTCCATGCAACCTCCGCACGCCACCCAACCTCCGTAAGCCACCCAACTTCCGCACTCCAACTAACTTCCGCGCTCCATCCAACCTCTGCACTCTACCCAAACTCCCCACTCCACCCAACCTCCCCACTTCACCCAACCTCCCCACTCCACCAACCTGCCCAACAAACGCAATCTCCCCACTTCACCCAACCTCCCCACTCCACCCAACCTCCCCACTCCACCCAAACTCCCCACTCCGCCCAAGCTCCCCTCTCCACCCAACCTCCCCACTTCACACAACCTCTCCACTTCACCGAACCTCCCCTCTCCACACAAACTCCGCACTCCACCCAACTTCCGCACCTAACCCAACCTCCCCACCCCACCCAACCTCCCCAACAAACGTAATCTCCCCACTTCACCCAACCTCCCCACTCCACCCAACCTCCCCACTCCACCCAAACTCCCCACTCCGCCCAACCTCCCCTCTCCACCCAACCTCCCCACTTCACACAACCTCCCCACTTCACCCAACCTCCCCTCTCCAACCAAACTCCGCACTCCACGCAACTTCCGCACACCACCCTACTTTAGCACTGCACACAACCTCCCCACTTCACCCAACCTCCCCACTCCATCCAAACTCCCAACTCCACCCAACTTCCCACTCCTCCCAACCTACGCACTCCACCCAACTACCCCACTACACCCAACCCCCCCACTTCACCCATCCTCCACACTCCACCCAACCTCCCCTCTTCACCCAACCTCCCCACTTCACCCAACCTCCCCACTTCACCCAACCTCCCCTCTCCACCCAACCTCCGCACTCCACCCAACTTCCGCACTTAACCCAACCTCCCCACTTCACCCAAACTCCCCATTCCACCCAACCTCCCCACTTCACCAAACCTCCGTACTCCATGCAACCTCCGCACGCCACCCAACTTCCGCACCTAACCCAACCTCCCCACCCCACCCAACTTCCCCACTCCACCCAACCTCCCCACTTCACCCAAACTCCCCACTCCACCCAACCTCCCCAACAAACGTAATCTCCCCACTTCACCCAACCTCCCCACTCCACCCAACCTCCCCACTCCACCCAACCTCCCCACTCCGCCCAACCTCCCCTCTCCACCCAACCTCCCCACTTCACACAACCTCCCCACTTCACCCAACCTCCCCTCTCCAACCAAACTCCGCACTCCACCCAACTTCCGCACCTAACCCAACCTCCCCACTTCACCCAAACTCCCCACTCCACCCAACCTCCCCACTTCACCCAACCTCCCAACTCCACCCAACCTCCTCACTCCACCCAACCTCCCCACTCCACCCAACCTCCCCACTCCGCCCAACCTCCCCTCTCCACCCAACCTTCCCACTTCACACAACCTTCCCATTTCACCCAACCTCCCCTCTCCACCCAAACTCCGCACTCCACCCAACTTCCGCACCTAACCCAACCTCCCCACTTCACCCAAACTCCCCACTCCACCCTACCTGCCCACTTCACCCAACCTCCCCACTCCACCCAACCTCCCCACTCCGCCCAAGCTCCCCTCTCCACCCAACCTTCCCACTTCACACAACCTTCCCATTTCACCCAACCTCCCCTCTCCACCCAAACTCCGCACTCCACCCAACTTCCGCACCTAACCCAACCTCCCCACTTCACCCAAACTCCCCAATCCACCCTACCTTCCCACTCCACCCAACCTCCCCACTCCACCCAACCTCCCCACTCCGCCCAAGCTCCCCTCTCCACCCAACCTCCCCACTTCACACAACCTCCCCACTTCACCCAACCTCCCCTCTCCACCCAAACTCCGCACTCCACCCAACTTCCGCACTTAACCCAACCTCCCCACCCCACCCAACCTCCCCACTCCACCCAACCTCCCCACTTCACCCAAACTCCCCACTCCACCCAACCTCCCCAACAAACGCAATCTCCCCATTTCACCCAACCTCCCCACTCCACCCAACCTCCCCACTCCGCCCAACCTCCCCTCTCCACCCAACCTCCCCACTTCACACAACCTCCCCACTTCACACAACCTCCCCTCTCCACCCAAACTCCGCACCTAGCCCAACCTCCCCATTTCACCCAAACTCCCCACTCCACCCAACCTCCCCACTTCACCCAACCTCCCAACTCCACCCAACCTCCCCACTTCACCAAGCCTCCGCACTCCATGCAACCTCCGCACTCCACCCAACCTCCGCACTCCACACAACTTCCGCACTCCACCCAACCTCCCCACCCTACCCAACCTCCCCACTTCACTCAACCTCCCCACTCCACCCAACCTCCCCACTTCATCCAACCTCCCCACTCCATCCAACCTCCCAACTCCACCCAACTTCCCACTCCTCCCAACCTACGCACTCCACCCAAGTACCCCACTACACCCAACCTCCCCACTTCACCCATCCTCCACACTCCACCCAACCTCCCCACTTCACCCAACCTCCGCACTCCACCCAACCTCCGCCCTCCACCCAACCTCCGCCCTCCACCCAACCTCCCCACTCCACCCAACCTCCCCACTTCACCCAACCTCCGCACTGCACCCAACTTCCGCACTCCAACCAACTTCCACACTCCATCCAACCTCCCCACCCCACCCAACCTCCCCACTCCACCCAACCTCCCCACTTCACCCAACCTCCCCACTCCACCCAACCTCCCCAACAAACGCAATCTCCCCACTTCACCCAACCTCCCCACTCCACCCAACCTCCCCGCTCCGCCCAACCTCCCCTCTCCACCCAACCTCCCCACTTCACACAACCTCCCCAGAGCACCCAACCTCCCCACTCCACCCAACCTCCCCACTTCACTAAACCTCCGTACTCCATGCAACCTCCGCACGCCACCCAACCTCCGCACGCCACCCAACTACCGCACTCCAACCAACTTCCGCACTCCACCCAACCTCCCCACCCCAACCAACCTCCCCACTCTACCCAACCTCCACACTTCACCCAACCTCCCCACTCCGTCCAAAATCCCCTCTCCACCCAAACTCCCCACTTCACCCAACCTCCCCACTTCACCCAACCTCCCCACTCCACCCAACCTGCCCAACAAACGCAATCTCCCCACTTCACCCAACCTCCTAACTCCACCCAACCTCCCCACTCCACCCAACCTCCCCACTCCGCCCAAGCTCCCCTCTCCACCCAACCTCCCCACTTCACACAACCTCCCCACTTCACCCAACCTCCCCTCTCCACCCAAACTCCGCACTCCACCCAACTTCCGCACTTAACCCAACCTCCCCACCCCACCCAAACTCCCCACTCCACCCGACCTCCCCACTTCACCCAAACTCCCCACTCCACCCAACCTCCCCAACAAACGCAATCTCCCCACTTCACCCAACCTCCCCACTACACCCAACCTCCCCACTCCACCCAACCTCCCCACTCCGCCCAACCTCCCCTCTCCACCCAACCTCCCCACTTCACACAACCTCCCCACTTCACACAACCTCCCCTCTCCACCCAAACTCCGCACCTAACCCAACCTCCCCACTTCAACCAAACTCCTCACTCCACCCAACCTCCCCACTTCACCCAACCTCCCAACTCCACCCAACCTCCCAACTTCACCAAGCCTCCGCACTCCATGCAATCTCCGCACTCCACCCAAACTCCGCACTCCACACAACTTCCGCACTCCACCCAACCTCCCCACCCCACCCAACCTCCCCACTTCACCCAACCTCCCCACTCCACCCAACCTCCCCACTTCACCCAACCTCCCCACTCCACCCAACCTCCCCACTTCACCCAACCTCCCCACTCCACCCAACCTCCGCCCTCCACCCAACCTCCGCCCTCCACCCAACCTCCCCACTCCACCCAACCTCCCCACTTCACCCAACCTCCGCACTGCACCCAACTTCCGCACTCCAACCAACTTCCGCTCTCCATCCAACCTCCCCACCCCACCCAACCTCCCCACTCCACCCAACCTCCCCACTTCACCCAACCTCCCCACTCCACCCAACATCCCCAACAAACGCAATCTCCCCACTTCACCCAACCTCCCCACTCCACCCAACCTCCCCACTCCACCCAACCTCCCCACTCCGCCCAAGCTCCCCTCTCCACCCAACCTCCCCACTTCACACAACCTCCCCACTTCACCCAACCTCCCCTCTCCACCCAAACTCCGCACTCCACCCAACTTCCGCACTTAACCCAACCTCCCCACCCCACCCAACCTCCCCACTCCACCCAACCTCCCCACTTCACCCAACCTCCCCACTCTACCCAACCTCCCCACTCCACCCAACCTCCCCACTCCGCCCAACCTCCCCTCTCCACCCAACCTCCCCACTTCACACAACCTCCCCACTTCACCTAAACTCCCCTCTCCACCCAAACTCCGCACTCCACCCAACTTCCGCACCTAACCCAACCTCCCCACTTCACCCAAACTCCCCACACCACCTAACCTCCCCACTTCACCCAACCTCCGCACTCCATCCAACCTCCGCACTCCACCCAACTTCCGCACTCCACCCAACTTCCGCCCAACACCCAACCTCTGGACTCCAACTAAATTCCGCACTCCAGCCAACTTCCGCACTCCACGCAACTTCCGCACACCACCCAACTTTAGCACTGTACACAACCTCCCCACTTCACCCAACCTCCCCACTCCATCCAAACTCCCAACTCCACCCAACTTCCCACTCCTCCCAACCTACGTATTCCACCCAACTACCCCACTACACCCAACCCCCCACTTCACCCATCCTCCACACTCCACCCAACCTCCCCTCTTCACCCAACCTCCCCACTTCACCCAACCTCCCCTCTCCACCCAAACTCCGCACTCCACCCAACTTCCGCACCTAACCCAACCTCCCCACTTCACCCTAACTCCCCACTCCACCCAACCTCTCCACTTCACCCAACCTCCCAACTCCACCCAACCTCCCCACTTCACCAAACCTCCGTACTCCATGCAACCTCCGCACGCCACCCAACCTCCGTAAGCCACCCAACTTCCGCACTCCAACTAACTTCCGCGCTCCATCCAACCTCTGCACTCTACCCAAACTCCCCACTCCACCCAACCTCCCCACTTCACCCAACCTCCCCACTCCACCAACCTGCCCAACAAACGCAATCTCCCCACTTCACCCAACCTCCCCACTCCACCCAACCTCCCCACTCCACCCAAACTCCCAACTCCGCCCAAGCTCCCCTCTCCACCCAACCTCCCCACTTCACACAACCTCTCCACTTCACCGAACCTCCCCTCTCCACACAAACTCCGCACTCCACCCAACTTCCGCACCTAACCCAACCTCCCCACCCCACCCAACCTCCCCGCTCCACACAACCACCCCACTTCACCCAACCTCCCCACTCCACCCAACCTCCCCAACAAACGTAATCTCCCCACTTCACCCAACCTCCCCACTCTACCCAACCTCCCCACTCCACCCAACCTCCCCACTCCGCCCAACCTCCCCTCTCCACCCAACCTCCCCACTTCACACAACCTCCCCACTTCACCTAAACTCCCCTCTCCACCCAAACTCCGCACTCCACCCAACTTCCGCACCTAACCCAACCTCCCCACTTCACCCTAACTCCCCACACCACCTAACCTCCCCACTTCACCCAACCTCCGCACTCCATCCAACCTCCGCACTCCACCCAACTTCCGCACTCCACCCAACTTCCGCCCAACACCCAACCTCTGGACTCCAACTAAATTCCGCACTCCAGCCAACTTCCGCACTCCACGCAACTTCCGCACACCACCCAACTTTAGCACTGTACACAACCTCCCCACTTCACCCAACCTCCCCACTCCATCCAAACTCCCAACTCCACCCAACTTCCCACTCCTCCCAACCTACGTATTCCACCCAACTACCCCACTACACCCAACCCCCCACTTCACCCATCCTCCACCCTCCACCCAACCTCCCCTCTTCACCCAACCTCCCCACTTCACCCAACCTCCCCTCTCCACCCAAACTCCGCACTCCACCCAACTTCCGCACCTAACCCAACCTCCCCACTTCACCCTAACTCCCCACTCCACCCAACCTCTCCACTTCACCCAACCTCCCAACTCCACCCAACCTCCCCACTTCACCAAACCTCCGTACTCCATGCAACCTCCGCACGCCACCCAACCTCCGTAAGCCACCCAACTTCCGCACTCCAACTAACTTCCGCGCTCCATCCAACCTCTGCACTCTACCCAAACTCCCCACTCCACCCAACCTCCCCACTTCACCCAACCTCCCCACTCCACCAACCTGCCCAACAAACGCAATCTCCCCACTTCACCCAACCTCCCCACTCCACCCAACCTCCCCACTCCACCCAAACTCCCCACTCCGCCCAAGCTCCCCTCTCCACCCAACCTCCCCACTTCACACAACCTCTCCACTTCACCGAACCTCCCCTCTCCACACAAACTCCGCACTCCACCCAACTTCCGCACCTAACCCAACCTCCCCACCCCACCCAACCTCCCCGCTCCACACAACCACCCCACTTCACCCAACCTCCCCACTCCACCCAACCTCCCCAACAAACGTAATCTCCCCACTTCACCCAACCTCCCCACTCCACCCAACCTCCCCACTCCACCCAACCTCCCCACTCCGCCCAACCTCCCCTCTCCACCCAACCTCCCCACTTCACACAACCTCCCCACTTCACCCAACCTCCCCTCTCCAACCAAACTCCGCACTCCACGCAACTTCCGCACACCACCCTACTTTAGCACTGCACACAACCTCCCCACTTCACCCAACCTCCCCACTCCATCCAAACTCCCAACTCCACCCAACTTCCCACTCCTCCCAACCTACGCACTCCACCCAACTACCCCACTACACCCAACCCCCCCCACTTCACCCATCCTCCACACTCCACCCAACCTCCCCTCTTCACCCAACCTCCCCACTTCACCCAACCTCCCCACTTCACCCAACCTCCCCTCTCCACCCAACCTCCGCACTCCACCCAACTTCCGCACTTAACCCAACCTCCCCACTTCACCCAAACTCCCCATTCCACCCAACCTCCCCACTTCACCAAACCTCCGTACTCCATGCAACCTCCGCACGCCACCCAACTTCCGCACCTAACCCAACCTCCCCACCCCACCCAACTTCCCCACTCCACCCAACCTCCCCACTTCACCCAAACTCCCCACTCCACCCAACCTCCCCAACAAACGTAATCTCCCCACTTCACCCAACCTCCCCACTCCACCCAACCTCCCCACTCCACCCAACCTCCCCACTCCGCCCAACCTCCCCTCTCCACCCAACCTCCCCACTTCACACAACCTCCCCACTTCACCCAACCTCCCCTCTCCAACCAAACTCCGCACTCCACCCAACTTCCGCACCTAACCCAACCTCCCCACTTCACCCAAACTCCCCACTCCACCCAACCTCCCCACTTCACCCAACCTCCCAACTCCACCCAACCTCCTCACTCCACCCAACCTCCCCACTCCACCCAACCTCCCCACTCCGCCCAACCTCCCCTCTCCACCCAACCTTCCCACTTCACACAACCTTCCCATTTCACCCAACCTCCCCTCTCCACCCAAACTCCGCACTCCACCCAACTTCCGCACCTAACCCAACCTCCCCACTTCACCCAAACTCCCCACTCCACCCTACCTGCCCACTTCACCCAAACTCCCCACTCCATCCAACCTCCCCACTTCACCCAACCTCCCCTCTCCATCCAAACTCCCAACTCCACCCAACTTCCCACTCCTCCCAACCTACGCACTCCACCCAACTACCCCACTACACCCAACCCCCCCACTTCACCCATCCTCCACACTCCATCCAACCTCCCCTCTTCACCCAACCTCCCCACTTCACCCAACCTCCCCACTTCACCCAACCTCCCCTCTCCACCCAAACTCCGCACTCCACCCAACTTCCGCACTTAACCCAACGTCCCCACTTCACCCAAACTCCCCACTCCACCCAACCTCTCCACTTCACCCAACCTCCCAACTCCACCCAACCTCCCCACTTCACCAAACCTCCGTACTCCATTCAACCTCCGCACTCCACCCAACCTCCGCACTCCACACAACTTCCGCAATCCACCCAACCTCCCCACCCCACCAAACCTCCCAACTCCACCCAACCTCCCCACTTCACCCAAATTCCCCACTCCACCCAACCTCCTCACTCCACCCAACCTCCCCACTTCACCCAACCTCCCCAGAGCACCCAACCTCCCCACTCTACCCAACATCCCCACTTCAGCAAACCTCAGTACTCCATCCAACCTCCGCACGCCACCCAACCTCCGCACTCCACCCAACTTCCGCACTCCACCCAACTTCCCCTCTCCACCCAACCTCCCCACTTCACACAACCTCCCCACTTCACCCAACCTCCCCTCTCCACCCAAACTCCGCACTCCACCCAACTTCTGCACTTAACCCAACCTCCCCACCCCACCCAACCTCCCCACTCCACCCAACCTCCCCACTTCACCCAAACTCCCCACTCCACCCAACCTCCCCAACAAACGCAATCTCCCCACTTCACCCAACCTCCCCACTCCACCCAACCTCCCCACTCCACCCAACCTCCCCACTCCGCCCAACCTCCCCTCTCCACCCAACCTCCCCACTACACACAACCTCCCCACTTCACACAACCTCCCCTCTCCACCCAAACTCCGCACCTAACCCAACCTCCTCACTTCACCCAAACTCCCCACTCCACCCAACCTCCCCACTTCACCCAACCTCCCAACTCCACCCAACCTCCCAACTTCACCAAGCCTCCGCACTCCATGCAACCTCCGCACTCCACCCAACCTCCGCACTCCACACAACTTCCGCACTCCACCCAACCTCCCCACCCCACCCAACCCCCCCACTTCACCCAACCTCCCCACTCCACCCAACCTCCCCACTTCACCCAACCTCCCCACTCCACCCAACCTCCCCACTTCACCCAACCTCCCCACTCCACCCAACCTCCGCCCTCCACCCAACCTCCGCCCTCCCCCCAACCTCCCCACTCCACCCAACCTCCCCACTTCACCCAACTTCCGCACTCCATCCAACCTCCCCACCCCACCCAACCTCCCCACTCCATGCAACCTCCGCACTCCACCCAACCTCCGCACTCCACACAACTTCCGCACTCCACCCAACCTCCACACCCCACCCAACCCCCCCACTTCACCCAACCTCCCCACTCCACCCAACCTCCCCACTTCACCCAACCTCCCCACTCCACCCAACCTCCCCACTTCACCCAACCTCCCCACTCCACCCAACCTCCGCCCTCCACCCAACCTCCGCCTTCCCCCCAACCTCCCCACTCCACCCAACCTCCCCACTTCACCCAAACTCCGCACTCCACCCAACTTCCGCACCTAACCCAACCTCCCCACTTCACCCAAACTCCCCACTCCACCCAACCTCCCCACTCCGTCCAACATCCCCTCTCCACCCAAACTCCCCACTTCACCCAACCTCCCCACTTCACCCAACCTCCCCACTCCACCCAACCTGCCCAACAAACGCAATCTCCCCACTTCACCCAACCTTCCCACTCCACCCAACCTCCCCACTCCACCCAACCTCCCCACTCCGCCCAAGCTCCCCTCTCCACCCAACCTCCCCACTTCACACAACCTCCCCACTTCACCCAACCTCCCCTCTCCACCCAAACTCCGCACTCCACCCAACTTCCGCACTTAACCCAACCTCCCCACCCCACCCAACCTCCCCACTCCACCCAACCTCCCCACTTCACCCAAACTCCCCACTCCACCCAACCTCCCCAACAAACGCAATCTCCCCATTTCACCCAACCTCCCCACTCCACCCAACCTCCCCACTCCGCCCAACCTCCCCTCTCCACCCAACCTCCCCACTTCACACAACCTCCCCACTTCACACAACCTCCCCTCTCCACCCAAACTCCGCACCTAGCCCAACCTCCCCATTTCACCCAAACTCCCCACTCCACCCAACCTCCCCACTTCACCCAACCTCCCAACTCCACCCAACCTCCCCACTTCACCAAGCCTCCGCACTCCATGCAACCTCCGCACTCCACCCAACCTCCGCACTCCACACAACTTCCGCACTCCACCCAACCTCCCCACCCTACCCAACCTCCCCACTTCACTCAACCTCCCCACTCCACCCAACCTCCCCACTTCATCCAACCTCCCCACTCCATCCAACCTCCCAACTCCACCCAACTTCCCACTCCTCCCAACCTACGCACTCCACCCAAGTACCCCACTACACCCAACCTCCCCACTTCACCCATCCTCCACACTCCACCCAACCTCCCCACTTCACCCAACCTCCGCACTCCACCCAACCTCCGCCCTCCACCCAACCTCCGCCCTCCACCCAACCTCCCCACTCCACCCAACCTCCCCACTTCACCCAACCTCCGCACTGCACCCAACTTCCGCACTCCAACCAACTTCCACACTCCATCCAACCTCCCCACCCCACCCAACCTCCCCACTCCACCCAACCTCCCCACTTCACCCAACCTCCCCACTCCACCCAACCTCCCCAACAAACGCAATCTCCCCACTTCACCCAACCTCCCCACTCCACCCAACCTCCCCGCTCCGCCCAACCTCCCCTCTCCACCCAACCTCCCCACTTCACACAACCTCCCCAGAGCACCCAACCTCCCCACTCCACCCAACCTCCCCACTTCACTAAACCTCCGTACTCCATGCAACCTCCGCACGCCACCCAACCTCCGCACGCCACCCAACTACCGCACTCCAACCAACTTCCGCACTCCACCCAACCTCCCCACCCCAACCAACCTCCCCACTCTACCCAACCTCCACACTTCACCCAACCTCCCCACTCCGTCCAAAATCCCCTCTCCACCCAAACTCCCCACTTCACCCAACCTCCCCACTTCACCCAACCTCCCCACTCCACCCAACCTGCCCAACAAACGCAATCTCCCCACTTCACCCATCCTCCTAACTCCACCCAACCTCCCCACTCCACCCAACCTCCCCACTCCGCCCAAGCTCCCCTCTCCACCCAACCTCCCCACTTCACACAACCTCCCCACTTCACCCAACCTCCCCTCTCCACCCAAACTCCGCACTCCACCCAACTTCCGCACTTAACCCAACCTCCCCACCCCACCCAAACTCCCCACTCCACCCGACCTCCCCACTTCACCCAAACTCCCCACTCCACCCAACCTCCCCAACAAACGCAATCTCCCCACTTCACCCAACCTCCCCACTCCACCCAACCTCCCCACTCCACCCAACCTCCCCACTCCGCCCAACCTCCCCTCTCCACCCAACCTCCCCACTTCACACAACCTCCCCACTTCACACAACCTCCCCTCTCCACCCAAACTCCGCACCTAACCCAACCTCCCCACTTCAACCAAACTCCTCACTCCACCCAACCTCCCCACTTCACCCAACCTCCCAACTCCACCCAACCTCCCAACTTCACCAAGCCTCCGCACTCCATGCAATCTCCGCACTCCACCCAAACTCCGCACTCCACACAACTTCCGCACTCCACCCAACCTCCCCACCCCACCCAACCTCCCCACTTCACCCAACCTCCCCACTCCACCCAACCTCCCCACTTCACCCAACCTCCCCTCTCCACCCAACCTCCCCACTTCACACAACCTCCCCACTTCACCCAACCTCCCCTCTCCACCCAAACTCCGCACTCCACCCAACTTCCGCACTTAACCCAACCTCCCCACCCCACCCAACCTCCCCACTCCACCCAACCTCCCCACTTCACCCAACCTCCCCACTCTACCCAACCTCCCCACTCCACCCAACCTCCCCACTCCGCCCAACCTCCCCTCTCCACCCAACCTCCCCACTTCACACAACCTCCCCACTTCACCTAAACTCCCCTCTCCACCCAAACTCCGCACTCCACCCAACTTCCGCACCTAACCCAACCTCCCCACTTCACCCAAACTCCCCACACCACCTAACCTCCCCACTTCACCCAACCTCCGCACTCCATCCAACCTCCGCACTCCACCCAACTTCCGCACTCCACCCAACTTCCGCCCAACACCCAACCTCTGGACTCCAACTAAATTCCGCACTCCAGCCAACTTCCGCACTCCACGCAACTTCCGCACACCACCCAACTTTAGCACTGTACACAACCTCCCCACTTCACCCAACCTCCCCACTCCATCCAAACTCCCAACTCCACCCAACTTCCCACTCCTCCCAACCTACGTATTCCACCCAACTACCCCACTACACCCAACCCCCCACTTCACCCATCCTCCACACTCCACCCAACCTCCCCTCTTCACCCAACCTCCCCACTTCACCCAACCTCCCCTCTCCACCCAAACTCCGCACTCCACCCAACTTCCGCACCTAACCCAACCTCCCCACTTCACCCTAACTCCCCACTCCACCCAACCTCTCCACTTCACCAAACCTCCGTACTCCATGCAACCTCCGCACGCCACCCAACCTCCGTAAGCCACCCAACTTCCGCACTCCAACTAACTTCCGCGCTCCATCCAACCTCTGCACTCTACCCAAACTCCCCACTCCACCCAACCTCCCCACTTCACCCAACCTCCCCACTCCACCAACCTGCCCAACAAACGCAATCTCCCCACTTCACCCAACCTCCCCACTCCACCCAACCTCCCCACTCCACCCAAACTCCCCACTCCGCCCAAGCTCCCCTCTCCACCCAACCTCCCCACTTCACACAACCTCTCCACTTCACCGAACCTCCCCTCTCCACACAAACTCCGCACTCCACCCAACTTCCGCACCTAACCCAACCTCCCCACCCCACCCAACCTCCCCGCTCCACACAACCACCCCACTTCACCCAACCTCCCCACTCCACCCAACCTCCCCAACAAACGTAATCTCCCCACTTCACCCAACCTCCCCACTCTACCCAACCTCCCCACTCCACCCAACCTCCCCACTCCGCCCAACCTCCCCTCTCCACCCAACCTCCCCACTTCACACAACCTCCCCACTTCACCTAAACTCCCCTCTCCACCCAAACTCCGCACTCCACCCAACTTCCGCACCTAACCCAACCTCCCCACTTCACCCTAACTCCCCACACCACCTAACCTCCCCACTTCACCCAACCTCCGCACTCCATCCAACCTCCGCACTCCACCCAACTTCCGCACTCCACCCAACTTCCGCCCAACACCCAACCTCTGGACTCCAACTAAATTCCGCACTCCAGCCAACTTCCGCACTCCACGCAACTTCCGCACACCACCCAACTTTAGCACTGTACACAACCTCCCCACTTCACCCAACCTCCCCACTCCACCCAACCTGCCCAACAAACGCAATCTCCCCACTTCACCCAACCTCCTAACTCCACCCAACCTCCCCACTCCACCCAACCTCCCCACTCCGCCCAAGCTCCCCTCTCCACCCAACCTCCCCACTTCACACAACCTCCCCACTTCACCCAACCTCCCCTCTCCACCCAAACTCCGCACTCCACCCAACTTCCGCACTTAACCCAACCTCCCCACCCCACCCAAACTCCCCACTCCACCCGACCTCCCCACTTCACCCAAACTCCCCACTCCACCCAACCTCCCCAACAAACGCAATCTCCCCACTTCACCCAACCTCCCCACTCCACCCAACCTCCCCACTCCACCCAACCTCCCCACTCCGCCCAACCTCCCCTCTCCACCCAACCTCCCCACTTCACACAACCTCCCCACTTCACACAACCTCCCCTCTCCACCCAAACTCCGCACCTAACCCAACCTCCCCACTTCAACCAAACTCCTCACTCCACCCAACCTCCCCACTTCACCCAACCTCCCAACTCCACCCAACCTCCCAACTTCACCAAGCCTCCGCACTCCATGCAATCTCCGCACTCCACCCAAACTCCGCACTCCACACAACTTCCGCACTCCACCCAACCTCCCCACCCCACCCAACCTCCCCACTTCACCCAACCTCCCCACTCCACCCAACCTCCCCACTTCACCCAACCTCCCCACTCCACCCAACCTCCCCACTTCACCCAACCTCCCCACTCCACCCAACCTCCGCCCTCCACCCAACCTCCGCCCTCCACCCAACCTCCCCACTCCACCCAACCTCCCCACTTCACCCAACCTCCGCACTGCACCCAACTTCCGCACTCCAACCAACTTCCGCACTCCATCCAACCTCCCCACCCCACCCAACCTCCCCACTCCACCCAACCTCCCCACTTCACCCAACCTCCCCACTCCACCCAACATCCCCAACAAACGCAATCTCCCCACTTCACCCAACCTCCCCACTCCACCCAACCTCCCCACTCCACCCAACCTCCCCACTCCGCCCAAGCTCCCCTCTCCACCCAACCTCCCCACTTCACACAACCTCCCCACTTCACCCAACCTCCCCTCTCCACCCAAACTCCGCACTCCACCCAACTTCCGCACTTAACCCAACCTCCCCACCCCACCCAACCTCCCCACTCCACCCAACCTCCCCACTTCACCCAACCTCCCCACTCTACCCAACCTCCCCACTCCACCCAACCTCCCCACTCCGCCCAACCTCCCCTCTCCACCCAACCTCCCCACTTCACACAACCTCCCCACTTCACCTAAACTCCCCTCTCCACCCAAACTCCGCACTCCACCCAACTTCCGCACCTAACCCAACCTCCCCACTTCACCCAAACTCCCCACACCACCTAACCTCCCCACTTCACCCAACCTCCGCACTCCATCCAACCTCCGCACTCCACCCAACTTCCGCACTCCACCCAACTTCCGCCCAACACCCAACCTCTGGACTCCAACTAAATTCCGCACTCCAGCCAACTTCCGCACTCCACGCAACTTCCGCACACCACCCAACTTTAGCACTGTACACAACCTCCCCACTTCACCCAACCTCCCCACTCCATCCAAACTCCCAACTCCACCCAACTTCCCACTCCTCCCAACCTACGTATTCCACCCAACTACCCCACTACACCCAACCCCCCACTTCACCCATCCTCCACACTCCACCCAACCTCCCCTCTTCACCCAACCTCCCCACTTCACCCAACCTCCCCTCTCCACCCAAACTCCGCACTCCACCCAACTTCCGCACCTAACCCAACCTCCCCACTTCACCCTAACTCCCCACTCCACCCAACCTCTCCACTTCACCCAACCTCCCAACTCCACCCAACCTCCCCACTTCACCAAACCTCCGTACTCCATGCAACCTCCGCACGCCACCCAACCTCCGTAAGCCACCCAACTTCCGCACTCCAACTAACTTCCGCGCTCCATCCAACCTCTGCACTCTACCCAAACTCCCCACTCCACCCAACCTCCCCACTTCACCCAACCTCCCCACTCCACCAACCTGCCCAACAAACGCAATCTCCCCACTTCACCCAACCTCCCCACTCCACCCAACCTCCCCACTCCACCCAAACTCCCCACTCCGCCCAAGCTCCCCTCTCCACCCAACCTCCCCACTTCACACAACCTCTCCACTTCACCGAACCTCCCCTCTCCACACAAACTCCGCACTCCACCCAACTTCCGCACCTAACCCAACCTCCCCACCCCACCCAACCTCCCCGCTCCACACAACCACCCCACTTCACCCAACCTCCCCACTCCACCCAACCTCCCCAACAAACGTAATCTCCCCACTTCACCCAACCTCCCCACTCTACCCAACCTCCCCACTCCACCCAACCTCCCCACTCCGCCCAACCTCCCCTCTCCACCCAACCTCCCCACTTCACACAACCTCCCCACTTCACCTAAACTCCCCTCTCCACCCAAACTCCGCACTCCACCCAACTTCCGCACCTAACCCAACCTCCCCACTTCACCCTAACTCCCCACACCACCTAACCTCCCCACTTCACCCAACCTCCGCACTCCATCCAACCTCCGCACTCCACCCAACTTCCGCACTCCACCCAACTTCCGCCCAACACCCAACCTCTGGACTCCAACTAAATTCCGCACTCCAGCCAACTTCCGCACTCCACGCAACTTCCGCACACCACCCAACTTTAGCACTGTACACAACCTCCCCACTTCACCCAACCTCCCCACTCCATCCAAACTCCCAACTCCACCCAACTTCCCACTCCTCCCAACCTACGTATTCCACCCAACTACCCCACTACACCCAACCCCCCACTTCACCCATCCTCCACACTCCACCCAACCTCCCCTCTTCACCCAACCTCCCCACTTCACCCAACCTCCCCTCTCCACCCAAACTCCGCACTCCACCCAACTTCCGCACCTAACCCAACCTCCCCACTTCACCCTAACTCCCCACTCCACCCAACCTCTCCACTTCACCCAACCTCCCAACTCCACCCAACCTCCCCACTTCACCAAACCTCCGTACTCCATGCAACCTCCGCACGCCACCCAACCTCCGTAAGCCACCCAACTTCCGCACTCCAACTAACTTCCGCGCTCCATCCAACCTCTGCACTCTACCCAAACTCCCCACTCCACCCAACCTCCCCACTTCACCCAACCTCCCCACTCCACCAACCTGCCCAACAAACGCAATCTCCCCACTTCACCCAACCTCCCCACTCCACCCAACCTCCCCACTCCACCCAAACTCCCCACTCCGCCCAAGCTCCCCTCTCCACCCAACCTCCCCACTTCACACAACCTCTCCACTTCACCGAACCTCCCCTCTCCACACAAACTCCGCACTCCACCCAACTTCCGCACCTAACCCAACCTCCCCACCCCACCCAACCTCCCCGCTCCACACAACCACCCCACTTCACCCAACCTCCCCACTCCACCCAACCTCCCCAACAAACGTAATCTCCCCACTTCACCCAACCTCCCCACTCCACCCAACCTCCCCACTCCACCCAACCTCCCCACTCCGCCCAACCTCCCCTCTCCACCCAACCTCCCCACTTCACACAACCTCCCCACTTCACCCAACCTCCCCTCTCCAACCAAACTCCGCACTCCACGCAACTTCCGCACACCACCCTACTTTAGCACTGCACACAACCTCCCCACTTCACCCAACCTCCCCACTCCATCCAAACTCCCAACTCCACCCAACTTCCCACTCCTCCCAACCTACGCACTCCACCCAACTACCCCACTACACCCAACCCCCCCACTTCACCCATCCTCCACACTCCACCCAACCTCCCCTCTTCACCCAACCTCCCCACTTCACCCAACCTCCCCACTTCACCCAACCTCCCCTCTCCACCCAACCTCCGCACTCCACCCAACTTCCGCACTTAACCCAACCTCCCCACTTCACCCAAACTCCCCATTCCACCCAACCTCCCCACTTCACCAAACCTCCGTACTCCATGCAACCTCCGCACGCCACCCAACTTCCGCACCTAACCCAACCTCCCCACCCCACCCAACTTCCCCACTCCACCCAACCTCCCCACTTCACCCAAACTCCCCACTCCACCCAACCTCCCCAACAAACGTAATCTCCCCACTTCACCCAACCTCCCCACTCCACCCAACCTCCCCACTCCACCCAACCTCCCCACTCCGCCCAACCTCCCCTCTCCACCCAACCTCCCCACTTCACACAACCTCCCCACTTCACCCAACCTCCCCTCTCCAACCAAACTCCGCACTCCACCCAACTTCCGCACCTAACCCAACCTCCCCACTTCACCCAAACTCCCCACTCCACCCAACCTCCCCACTTCACCCAACCTCCCAACTCCACCCAACCTCCTCACTCCACCCAACCTCCCCACTCCACCCAACCTCCCCACTCCGCCCAACCTCCCCTCTCCACCCAACCTTCCCACTTCACACAACCTTCCCATTTCACCCAACCTCCCCTCTCCACCCAAACTCCGCACTCCACCCAACTTCCGCACCTAACCCAACCTCCCCACTTCACCCAAACTCCCCACTCCACCCTACCTGCCCACTTCACCCAAACTCCCCACTCCATCCAACCTCCCCACTTCACCCAACCTCCCCTCTCCATCCAAACTCCAACTCCACCCAACTTCCCACTCCTCCCAACCTACGCACTCCCCCCAACTACCCCACTACACCCAACCCCCCCACTTCACCCATCCTCCACACTCCATCCAACCTCCCCTCTTCACCCAACCTCCCAACTCCACCCAACCTCCCCACTTCACCAAACCTCCGTACTCCATTCAACCTCCGCACTCCACCCAACCTCCGCACTCCACACAACTTCCGCAATCCACCCAACCTCCCCACCCCACCAAACCTCCCAACTCCACCCAACCTCCCCACTTCACCCAAATTCCCCACTCCACCCAACCTCCTCACTCCACCCAACCTCCCCACTTCACCCAACCTCCCCAGAGCACCCAACCTCCCCACTCTACCCAACATCCCCACTTCAGCAAACCTCAGTACTCCATCCAACCTCCGCACGCCACCCAACCTCCGCACTCCACCCAACTTCCGCACTCCACCCAACTTCCCCTCTCCACCCAACCTCCCCACTTCACACAACCTCCCCACTTCACCCAACCTCCCCTCTCCACCCAAACTCCGCACTCCACCCAACTTCTGCACTTAACCCAACCTCCCCACCCCACCCAACCTCCCCACTCCACCCAACCTCCCCACTTCACCCAAACTCCCCACTCCACCCAACCTCCCCAACAAACGCAATCTCCCCACTTCACCCAACCTCCCCACTCCACCCAACCTCCCCACTCCACCCAACCTCCCCACTCCGCCCAACCTCCCCTCTCCACCCAACCTCCCCACTACACACAACCTCCCCACTTCACACAACCTCCCCTCTCCACCCAAACTCCGCACCTAACCCAACCTCCTCACTTCACCCAAACTCCCCACTCCACCCAACCTCCCCACTTCACCCAACCTCCCAACTCCACCCAACCTCCCAACTTCACCAAGCCTCCGCACTCCATGCAACCTCCGCACTCCACCCAACCTCCGCACTCCACACAACTTCCGCACTCCACCCAACCTCCCCACCCCACCCAACCCCCCCACTTCACCCAACCTCCCCACTCCACCCAACCTCCCCACTTCACCCAACCTCCCCACTCCACCCAACCTCCCCACTTCACCCAACCTCCCCACTCCACCCAACCTCCGCCCTCCACCCAACCTCCGCCCTCCCCCCAACCTCCCCACTCCACCCAACCTCCCCACTTCACCCAACCTCCGCACTGCACCCAACTTCCGCACTCCAACCAACTTCCGCACTCCATCCAACCTCCCCACCCCACCCAACCTCCCCACTCCATGCAACCTCCGCACTCCACCCAACCTCCGCACTCCACACAACTTCCGCACTCCACCCAACCTCCCCACCCCACCCAACCCCCCCACTTCACCCAACCTCCCCACTCCCCCCAACCTCCCCACTTCACCCAACCTCCCCACTTCACCCAACCTCCCCACTCCACCCAACCTCCGCCCTCCACCCAACCTCCGCCCTCCCCCCAACCTCCCCACTCCACCCAACCTCCCCACTCCACCCAACTTCCGCACCTAACCCAACCTCCCCACTTCACCCAAACTCCCCACTCCACCCAACCTCCCCACTCCGTCCAACATCCCCTCTCCACCCAAACTCCCCACTTCACCCAACCTCCCCACTTCACCCAACCTCCCCACTCCACCCAACCTGCCCAACAAACGCAATCTCCCCACTTCACCCAACCTTCCCACTCCACCCAACCTCCCCACTCCACCCAACCTCCCCACTCCGCCCAAGCTCCCCTCTCCACCCAACCTCCCCACTTCACACAACCTCCCCACTTCACCCAACCTCCCCTCTCCACCCAAACTCCGCACTCCACCCAACTTCCGCACTTAACCCAACCTCCCCACCCCACCCAACCTCCCCACTCCACCCAACCTCCCCACTTCACCCAAACTCCCCACTCCACCCAACCTCCCCAACAAACGCAATCTCCCCATTTCACCCAACCTCCCCACTCCACCCAACCTCCCCACTCCGCCCAACCTCCCCTCTCCACCCAACCTCCCCACTTCACACAACCTCCCCACTTCACACAACCTCCCCTCTCCACCCAAACTCCGCACCTAGCCCAACCTCCCCATTTCACCCAAACTCCCCACTCCACCCAACCTCCCCACTTCACCCAACCTCCCAACTCCACCCAACCTCCCCACTTCACCAAGCCTCCGCACTCCATGCAACCTCCGCACTCCACCCAACCTCCGCACTCCACACAACTTCCGCACTCCACCCAACCTCCCCACCCTACCCAACCTCCCCACTTCACTCAACCTCCCCACTCCACCCAACCTCCCCACTTCATCCAACCTCCCCACTCCATCCAACCTCCCAACTCCACCCAACTTCCCACTCCTCCCAACCTACGCACTCCACCCAAGTACCCCACTACACCCAACCTCCCCACTTCACCCATCCTCCACACTCCACCCAACCTCCCCACTTCACCCAACCTCCGCACTCCACCCAACCTCCGCCCTCCACCCAACCTCCGCCCTCCACCCAACCTCCCCACTCCACCCAACCTCCCCACTTCACCCAACCTCCGCACTGCACCCAACTTCCGCACTCCAACCAACTTCCACACTCCATCCAACCTCCCCACCCCACCCAACCTCCCCACTCCACCCAACCTCCCCACTTCACCCAACCTCCCCACTCCACCCAACCTCCCCAACAAACGCAATCTCCCCACTTCACCCAACCTCCCCACTCCACCCAACCTCCCCGCTCCGCCCAACCTCCCCTCTCCACCCAACCTCCCCACTTCACACAACCTCCCCAGAGCACCCAACCTCCCCACTCCACCCAACCTCCCCACTTCACTAAACCTCCGTACTCCATGCAACCTCCGCACGCCACCCAACCTCCGCACGCCACCCAACTACCGCACTCCAACCAACTTCCGCACTCCACCCAACCTCCCCACCCCAACCAACCTCCCCACTCCACCCAACCTCCACACTTCACCCAACCTCCCCACTCCGTCCAACATCCCCTCTCCACCCAAACTCCCCACTTCACCCAACCTCCCCACTTCACCCAACCTCCCCACTCCACCCAACCTGCCCAACAAACGCAATCTCCCCACTTCACCCAACCTCCTAACTCCACCCAACCTCCCCACTCCACCCAACCTCCCCACTCCGCCCAAGCTCCCCTCTCCACCCAACCTCCCCACTTCACACAACCTCCCCACTTCACCCAACCTCCCCTCTCCACCCAAACTCCGCACTCCACCCAACTTCCGCACTTAACCCAACCTCCCCACCCCACCCAACCTCCCCACTCCACCCGACCTCCCCACTTCACCCAAACTCCCCACTCCACCCAACCTCCCCAACAAACGCAATCTCCCCACTTCACCCAACCTCCCCACTCCACCCAACCTCCCCACTCCACCCAACCTCCCCACTCCGCCCAACCTCCCCTCTCCACCCAACCTCCCCACTTCACACAACCTCCCCACTTCACACAACCTCCCCTCTCCACCCAAACTCCGCACCTAACCCAACCTCCCCACTTCAACCAAACTCCTCACTCCACCCAACCTCCCCACTTCACCCAACCTCCCAACTCCACCCAACCTCCCAACTTCACCAAGCCTCCGCACTCCATGCAACCTCCGCACTCCACCCAAACTCCGCACTCCACACAACTTCCGCACTCCACCCAACCTCCCCACCCCACCCAACCTCCCCACTTCACACAACCTCCCCACTCCACCCAACCTCCCCACTTCACCCAACCTCCCCACTCCACCCAACCTCCCCACTTCACCCAACCTCCCCACTCCACCCAACCTCCGCCCTCCACCCAACCTCCGCCCTCCACCCAACCTCCCCACTCCACCCAACCTCCCCACTTCACCCAACCTCCGCACTGCACCCAACTTCCGCACTCCAACCAACTTCCGCACTCCATCCAACCTCCCCACCCCACCCAACCTCCCCACTCCACCCAACCTCCCCACTTCACCCAACCTCCCCACTCCACCCGACATCCCCAACAAACGCAATCTCCCCACTTCACCCAACCTCCCCACTCCACCCAACCTCCCCACTCCACCCAACCTCCCCACTCCGCCCAAGCTCCCCTCTCCACCCAACCTCCCCACTTCACACAACCTCCCCACTTCACCCAACCTCCCCTCTCCACCCAAACTCCGCACTCCACCCAACTTCCGCACTTAACCCAACCTCCCCACCCCACCCAACCTCCCCACTCCACCCAACCTCCCCACTTCACCCAACCTCCCAACTCCACCCAACCTCCCCACTTCACCAAACCTCCGTACTCCATGCAACCTCCGCACGCCACCCAACCTCCGTAAGCCACCCAACTTCCGCACTCCAACTAACTTCCGCGCTCCATCCAACCTCTGCACTCTACCCAACCTCCCCACTCCACCCAACCTCCCCACTCCGCCCAACCTCCCCTCTCCACCCAACCTCCCCACTTCACACAACCTCCCCACTTCACCTAACCTCCCCTCTCCACCCAAACTCCGCACTCCACCCAACTTCCGCACCTAACCCAACCTCCCCACTTCACCCAAACTCCCCACACCACCTAACCTCCCCACTTCACCCAACCTCCGCACTCCATCCAACCTCCGCACTCCACCCAACTTCCGCACTCCACCCAACTTCCGCCCAACACCCAACCTCTGGACTCCAACTAAATTCCGCACTCCACCCAACCTCCGCCCTCCCCCCAACCTCCCCACTCCACCCAACCTCCCCACTCCACCCAACTTCCGCACCTAACCCAACCTCCCCACTTCACCCAAACTCCCCACTCCACCCAACCTCCCCACTCCGTCCAACATCCCCTCTCCACCCAAACTCCCCACTTCACCCAACCTCCCCACTTCACCCAACCTCCCCACTCCACCCAACCTGCCCAACAAACGCAATCTCCCCACTTCACCCAACCTTCCCACTCCACCCAACCTCCCCACTCCACCCAACCTCCCCACTCCGCCCAAGCTCCCCTCTCCACCCAACCTCCCCACTTCACACAACCTCCCCACTTCACCCAACCTCCCCTCTCCACCCAAACTCCGCACTCCACCCAACTTCCGCACTTAACCCAACCTCCCCACCCCACCCAACCTCCCCACTCCACCCAACCTCCCCACTTCACCCAAACTCCCCACTCCACCCAACCTCCCCAACAAACGCAATCTCCCCATTTCACCCAACCTCCCCACTCCACCCAACCTCCCCACTCCGCCCAACCTCCCCTCTCCACCCAACCTCCCCACTTCACACAACCTCCCCACTTCACACAACCTCCCCTCTCCACCCAAACTCCGCACCTAGCCCAACCTCCCCATTTCACCCAAACTCCCCACTCCACCCAACCTCCCCACTTCACCCAACCTCCCAACTCCACCCAACCTCCCCACTTCACCAAGCCTCCGCACTCCATGCAACCTCCGCACTCCACCCAACCTCCGCACTCCACACAACTTCCGCACTCCACCCAACCTCCCCACCCTACCCAACCTCCCCACTTCACTCAACCTCCCCACTCCACCCAACCTCCCCACTTCATCCAACCTCCCCACTCCATCCAACCTCCCAACTCCACCCAACTTCCCACTCCTCCCAACCTACGCACTCCACCCAAGTACCCCACTACACCCAACCTCCCCACTTCACCCATCCTCCACACTCCACCCAACCTCCCCACTTCACCCAACCTCCGCACTCCACCCAACCTCCGCCCTCCACCCAACCTCCGCCCTCCACCCAACCTCCCCACTCCACCCAACCTCCCCACTTCACCCAACCTCCGCACTGCACCCAACTTCCGCACTCCAACCAACTTCCACACTCCATCCAACCTCCCCACCCCACCCAACCTCCCCACTCCACCCAACCTCCCCACTTCACCCAACCTCCCCACTCCACCCAACCTCCCCAACAAACGCAATCTCCCCACTTCACCCAACCTCCCCACTCCACCCAACCTCCCCGCTCCGCCCAACCTCCCCTCTCCACCCAACCTCCCCACTTCACACAACCTCCCCAGAGCACCCAACCTCCCCACTCCACCCAACCTCCCCACTTCACTAAACCTCCGTACTCCATGCAACCTCCGCACGCCACCCAACCTCCGCACGCCACCCAACTACCGCACTCCAACCAACTTCCGCACTCCACCCAACCTCCCCACCCCAACCAACCTCCCCACTCCACCCAACCTCCACACTTCACCCAACCTCCCCACTCCGTCCAACATCCCCTCTTCACCCAAACTCCCCACTTCACCCAACCTCCCCACTTCACCCAACCTCCCCACTCCACCCAACCTGCCCAACAAACGCAATCTCCCCACTTCACCCAACCTCCTAACTCCACCCAACCTCCCCACTCCACCCAACCTCCCCACTCCGCCCAAGCTCCCCTCTCCACCCAACCTCCCCACTTCACACAACCTCCCCACTTCACCCAACCTCCCCTCTCCACCCAAACTCCGCACTCCACCCAACTTCCGCACTTAACCCAACCTCCCCACCCCACCCAACCTCCCCACTCCACCCGACCTCCCCACTTCACCCAAACTCCCCACTCCACCCAACCTCCCCAACAAACGCAATCTCCCCACTTCACCCAACCTCCCCACTCCACCCAACCTCCCCACTCCACCCAACCTCCCCACTCCGCCCAACCTCCCCTCTCCACCCAACCTCCCCACTTCACACAACCTCCCCACTTCACACAACCTCCCCTCTCCACCCAAACTCCGCACCTAACCCAACCTCCCCACTTCAACCAAACTCCTCACTCCACCCAACCTCCCCACTTCACCCAACCTCCCAACTCCACCCAACCTCCCAACTTCACCAAGCCTCCGCACTCCATGCAACCTCCGCACTCCACCCAAACTCCGCACTCCACACAACTTCCGCACTCCACCCAACCTCCCCACCCCACCCAACCTCCCCACTTCACACAACCTCCCCACTCCACCCAACCTCCCCACTTCACCCAACCTCCCCACTCCACCCAACCTCCCCACTTCACCCAACCTCCCCACTCCACCCAACCTCCGCCCTCCACCCAACCTCCGCCCTCCACCCAACCTCCCCACTCCACCCAACCTCCCCACTTCACCCAACCTCCGCACTGCACCCAACTTCCGCACTCCAACCAACTTCCGCACTCCATCCAACCTCCCCACCCCACCCAACCTCCCCACTCCACCCAACCTCCCCACTTCACCCAACCTCCCCACTCCACCCGACATCCCCAACAAACGCAATCTCCCCACTTCACCCAACCTCCCCACTCCACCCAACCTCCCCACTCCACCCAACCTCCCCACTCCGCCCAAGCTCCCCTCTCCACCCAACCTCCCCACTTCACACAACCTCCCCACTTCACCCAACCTCCCCTCTCCACCCAAACTCCGCACTCCACCCAACTTCCGCACTTAACCCAACCTCCCCACCCCACCCAACCTCCCCACTCCACCCAACCTCCCCACTTCACCCAACCTCCCAACTCCACCCAACCTCCCCACTTCACCAAACCTCCGTACTCCATGCAACCTCCGCACGCCACCCAACCTCCGTAAGCCACCCAACTTCCGCACTCCAACTAACTTCCGCGCTCCATCCAACCTCTGCACTCTACCCAACCTCCCCACTCCACCCAACCTCCCCACTCCGCCCAACCTCCCCTCTCCACCCAACCTCCCCACTTCACACAACCTCCCCACTTCACCTAACCTCCCCTCTCCACCCAAACTCCGCACTCCACCCAACTTCCGCACCTAACCCAACCTCCCCACTTCACCCAAACTCCCCACACCACCTAACCTCCCCACTTCACCCAACCTCCGCACTCCATCCAACCTCCGCACTCCACCCAACTTCCGCACTCCACCCAACTTCCGCCCAACACCCAACCTCTGGACTCCAACTAAATTCCGCACTCCAGCCAACTTCCGCACTCCACGCAACTTCCGCACACCACCCAACTTTAGCACTGTACACAACCTCCCCACTTCACCCAACCTCCCCACTCCATCCAAACTCCCAACTCCACCCAACTTCCCACTCCTCCCAACCTACGTATTCCACCCAACTACCCCACTACACCCAACCCCCCACTTCACCCATCCTCCACACTCCACCCAACCTCCCCTCTTCACCCAACCTCCCCACTTCACCCAACCTCCCCTCTCCACCCAAACTCCGCACTCCACCCAACTTCCGCACCTAACCCAACCTCCCCACTTCACCCTAACTCCCCACTCCACCCAACCTCTCCACTTCACCCAACCTCCCAACTCCACCCAACCTCCCCACTTCACCAAACCTCCGTACTCCATGCAACCTCCGCACGCCACCCAACCTCCGTAAGCCACCCAACTTCCGCACTCCAACTAACTTCCGCGCTCCATCCAACCTCTGCACTCTACCCAAACTCCCCACTCCACCCAACCTCCCCACTTCACCCAACCTCCCCACTCCACCAACCTGTCCAACAAACGCAATCTCCCCACTTCACCCAACCTCCCCACTCCACCCAACCTCCCCACTCCACCCAAACTCCCCACTCCGCCCAAGCTCCCCTCTCCACCCAACCTCCCCACTTCACACAACCTCCCCACTTCACCGAACCTCCCCTCTCCACACAAACTCCGCACTCCACCCAACTTCCGCACCTAACCCAACCTCCCCACCCCACCCAACCTCCCCGCTCCACACAACCTCCCCACTTCACCCAACCTCCCCACTCCACCCAACCTCCCCAACAAACGTAATCTCCCCACTTCACCCAACCTCCCCACTCCACCCAACCTCCCCACTCCACCCAACCTCCCCACTCCGCCCAACCTCCCCTCTCCACCCAACCTCCCCACTTCACACAACCTCCCCACTTCACCCAACCTCCCCTCTCCAACCAAACTCCGCACTCCACGCAACTTCCGCACACCACCCTACTTTAGCACTGCACACAACCTCCCCACTTCACCCAACCTCCCCACTCCATCCAAACTCCCAACTCCACCCAACTTCCCATTCCTCCCAACCTACGCACTCCACCCAACTACCCCACTACACCCAACCCCCCCACTTCACCCATCCTCCACACTCCACCCAACCTCCCCTCTGCACCCAACCTCCCCACTTCACCCAACCTCCCCACTTCACCCAACCTCCCCTCTCCACCCAAACTCCGCACTCCACCCAACTTCCGCACTTAACCCAACCTCCCCACTTCACCCAAACTCCCCATTCCACCCAACCTCCCCACTTCACCAAGCCTCCGTACTCCATGCAACCTCCGCACGCCACCCAACTTCCGCACCTAACCCAACCTCCCCACCCCACCCAACTTCCCCACTCCACCCAACCTCCCCACTTCACCCAAACTCCCCACTCCACCCAACCTCCCCAACAAACGTAATCTCCCCACTTCACCCAACCTCCCCACTCCACCCAACCTCCCCACTCCACCCAACCTCCCCACTCCGCCCAACCTCCCCTCTCCTCCCAACCTCCCCACTTCACACAACCTCCCCACTTCACCCAACCTCCCCTCTCAAACCAAACTCCGCACTCCACCCAACTTCCGCACCTAACCCAACCTCCCCACTTCACCCAAACTCCCCACTCCACCCAACCTCCCCACTTCACCCAACCTCCCAACTCCACCCAACCTCCTCACTCCACCCAACCTCCCCACTCCACCCAACCTCCCCACTCCGCCCAACCTCCCCTCTCCACCCAACCTTCCCACTTCACAAAACCTTCCCATTTCACCCAACCTCCCCTCTCCACCCAAACTCCGCACTCCACCCAACTTCCGCACCTAACCCAACCTCCCCACTTCACCCAAACTCCCCACTCCACCCAACCTCCCCCTTCACCCAACCTCCCAACTCCACCCAACCTCCCCACTTCACCAAATCTCCGCACTCCATGCGACCTCCGCACTCCACCCAACCTCCGCACTCCACACAACTTCCGCACTCCACCCAAACTCCCCACCCTACCCAACCTCCCCACTTCACCCAACCTCCCCAATCCACCCAACCTCCCCACTTCACCCAAACTCCCCACTCCATCCAACCTCCCAACTCCACCCAACTTCCCACTCCTCCCAACCTACGCACTCCACCCAGGTACCCCACTACACCCAACCTCCCCACTACACCCTTCCTCCACACTCCACCCAACCTCCCCACTTCACCCAACCTCCCCACTCCATCCAACCTCCGCCCTCCACCCAACCTCCGCCCTCCACCCAACCTCCCCACTCCACCCAACCTCCCCACTTCACCCAACCTCAGCACTGCACCCAACTTCCGCACTCCAACCAACTTCCACACTCCATCCAACCTCCCCACCCCACCCAAATTCCCCACTCCACCCAACCTCCCCACTTCACCCAACCTCCCCACTTCACCCAACCTCCCCAACAAACGCAATCTCCCCACTTCACCCAACCTCCCCACTCCACCCAACCTCCCCACTCCACCCAACCTCCCCACTCCGCCCAACCTCCCCTCTCCACCCAACCTCCCCACTTCACACAACCTCCCCAGAGCACCCAACCTCCCCACTACACCCAACCTCCCCACTTCACCAAGCCTCCGTACTCCATGCAAACTCCGCACGCCACCCAACTTCCGCACGCCACCCAACTTCCGCACTCCAACCAACTTCCGCACTCCATCCAACCTCCCCACTCCATCCAACCTCCCAACTCCACCCAACTTCCCACTCCTCCCAAGTACCCCACTACACCCAACCTCCCCACTTCACCTATCCTCCACACTCCACCCAACCTCCCCACTTCACCCAACCTCCGCACTCTATCCAACCTCCGCCCTCCACCCAACCTCCGCCCTCCACCCAACCTCCCCACTCCACCCAACCTCCCCACTTCACCCAACCTCCGCACTGCACCCAACTTCCGCACTCCAACCAACTTCCACACTCCATCCAACCTCCCCACCCCACCCAACCTCCCCACTCCACCCAACCTCCCCACTTCACCCAACCTCCCCACTCCACCCAACCTCCCCAACAAACGCAATCTCCCCACTTCACCCAACCTCCCCACTCCACCCATCCTCCCCACTCCGCCCAACCTCCCCTCTCCACCCAACCTCCCCACTTCACACAACCTCCCCAGAGCACCCAACCTCCCCACTCCACCCAACCTCCCCACTTCACCAAACCTCCGTACTCCATGCAACCTCCGCACGCCACCCAACCTCCGCACGCCACCCAACTTCCGCACTCCAACCAACTTCCGCACTCCATCCAACCTCCTCATCCCACCCAACCTCCCCACTCCACCCAACCTCCCCACTTCACCCAACCTCCCCACTCCACCCAACCTCCCCACTTCACCAAACCTCCGTACTCCATGCAACCTCCGCACGCCACCCAACCTCCGCACGCCACCCAAACTCCGCACGCCACCCAACTTCCGCACTCCAACCAACTTCCGCACTCCATCCAACCTCCGCACTCCACCCAACCTCCGCACTCCACACAACTTCCGCACTCCACCCAACCTTCCCACCCCACCCAACCTCCCCACTCCACCCAACCTCCCCACTCCACCCAACCTCCCCACTTCATCCAACCTCCCCACTTCACCCAACCTCCCCTCTCCACCCAAACTCCGCACTCCACCCAACTTCCGCACCTAACCCAACCACCCCACTTCACCCAAACTCCCCACTCCACCCAACCTCCCCACTCCGTCCAACATCCCCTCTCCACCCAAACTCCCCACTTCACCCAACCTCCCCACTTCACCCAACCTCCCCACTCCACCCAACCTGCCCAACAAACGCAATCTCCCCACTTCACCCAACCTTCCCACTCCACCCAACCTCCCCACTCCACCCAACCTCCCCACTCCGCCCAAGCTCCCCTCTCCACCCAACCTCCCCACTTCACACAACTTCCCCACTTCACCCAACCTCCCCTCTCCACCCAAACTCCGCACTCCACCCAACTTCCGCACTTAACCCAACCTCCCCACCCCACCCAACCTCCCCACTCCACCCAACCTCCCCACTTCACCCAAACTCCCCACTCCACCCAACCTCCCCAACAAACGCAATCTCCCCATTTCACCCAACCTCCCCACTCCACCCAACCTCCCCACTCCGCCCAACCTCCCCTCTCCACCCAACCTCCCCACTTCACACAACCTCCCCACTTCACACAACCTCCCCTCTCCACCCAAACTCCGCACTCCACCCAACTTCCGCACTTAACCCAACCTCCCCACCCCACCCAACCTCCCCACTCCACCCAACCTCCCCACTTCACCCAACCTCCCCACTCTACCCAACCTCCCCACTCCACCCAACCTCCCCACTCTGCCCAACCTCCCCTCTCCACCCAACCTCCCCACTTCACACAACCTCCCCACTTCACCTAACCTCCCCTCTCCACCCAAACTCCGCACTCCACCCAACTTCCGCACCTAACCCAACCTCCCCACTTCACCCAAACTCCCCACACCACCTAACCTCCCCACTTCACCCAACCTCCGCACTCCATCCAACCTCCGCACTCCACCTAACTTCCGCACTCCACCCAACTTCCGCCCAACACCCAACCTCTGGACTCCAACTAAATTCCGCACTCCAGCCAACTTCCGCACTCCACGCAACTTCCGCACACCACCCAACTTTAGCACTGTACACAACCTCCCCATTTCACCCAACCTCCCCACTCCATCCAAACTCCCAACTCCACCAAACTTCCCACTCCTCCCAACCTACGTATTCCACCCAACTACCCCACTACACCCAACCCCCCCACTTCACCCATCCTCCACACTCCACCCAACCTCCCCTCTTCACCCAACCTCCCCACTTCACCCAACCTCCCCTCTCCACCCAAACTCCGCACTCCACCCAACTTCCGCACCTAACCCAACCTCCCCACTTCACCCTAACTCCCCACTCCACCCAACCTCTCCACTTCACCCAACCTCCCAACTCCACCCAACCTCCCCACTTCACCAAACCTCCGTACTCCATGCAACCTCCGCACGCCACCCAACCTCCGTAAGCCACCCAACTTCCGCACTCCAACTAACTTCCGCGCTCCATCCAACCTCGGCACTCTACCCAAACTCCCCACTCCACCCAACCTCCCCACTTCACCCAACCTCCCCACTCCACCAACCTGCCCAACAAACGCAATCTCCCCACTTCACCCAACCTCCCCACTCCACCCAACCTCCCCACTCCACCCAAACTCCCCACTCCGCCCAAGCTCCCCTCTCCACCCAACCTCCCCACTTCACACAACCTCCCCACTTCACCGAACCTCCCCTCTCCACCCAAACTCCGCACTCCACCCAACTTCCGCACTTAACCCAACCTCCCCACCCCACCCAACCTCCCCACTCCACCCAACCTCCCCACTTCACCCAAACTCCCCACTCCACCCAACCTCCCCAACAAACGCAATCTCCCCATTTCACCCAACCTCCCCACTCCACCCAACCTCCCCACTCCGCCCAACCTCCCCTCTCCACCCAACCTCCCCACTTCACACAACCTCCCCACTTCACACAACCTCCCCTCTCCACCCAAACTCCGCACTCCACCCAACTTCCGCACTTAACCCAACCTCCCCACCCCACCCAACCTCCCCACTCCACCCAACCTCCCCACTTCACCCAACCTCCCCACTCTACCCAACCTCCCCACTCCACCCAACCTCCCCACTCCGCCCAACCTCCCCTCTCCACCCAACCTCCCCACTTCACACAACCTCCCCACTTCACCTAACCTCCCCTCTCCACCCAAACTCCGCACTCCACCCAACTTCCGCACCTAACCCAACCTCCCCACTTCACCCAAACTCCCCACACCACCTAACCTCCCCACTTCACCCAACCTCCGCACTCCATCCAACCTCCGCACTCCACCTAACTTCCGCACTCCACCCAACTTCCGCCCAACACCCAACCTCTGGACTCCAACTAAATTCCGCACTCCAGCCAACTTCCGCACTCCACGCAACTTCCGCACACCACCCAACTTTAGCACTGTACACAACCTCCCCATTTCACCCAACCTCCCCACTCCATCCAAACTCCCAACTCCACCAAACTTCCCACTCCTCCCAACCTACGTATTCCACCCAACTACCCCACTACACCCAACCCCCCCACTTCACCCATCCTCCACACTCCACCCAACCTCCCCTCTTCACCCAACCTCCCCACTTCACCCAACCTCCCCTCTCCACCCAAACTCCGCACTCCACCCAACTTCCGCACCTAACCCAACCTCCCCACTTCACCCTAACTCCCCACTCCACCCAACCTCTCCACTTCACCCAACCTCCCAACTCCACCCAACCTCCCCACTTCACCAAACCTCCGTACTCCATGCAACCTCCGCACGCCACCCAACCTCCGTAAGCCACCCAACTTCCGCACTCCAACTAACTTCCGCGCTCCATCCAACCTCGGCACTCTACCCAAACTCCCCACTCCACCCAACCTCCCCACTTCACCCAACCTCCCCACTCCACCAACCTGCCCAACAAACGCAATCTCCCCACTTCACCCAACCTCCCCACTCCACCCAACCTCCCCACTCCACCCAAACTCCCCACTCCGCCCAAGCTCCCCTCTCCACCCAACCTCCCCACTTCACACAACCTCCCCACTTCACCGAACCTCCCCTCTCCACACAAACTCCGCACTCCACCCAACTTCCGCACCTAACCCAACCTCCCCACCCCACCAAACCTCCCCGCTCCACACAACCTCCCCACTTCACCCAACCTCCCCACTCCACCCAACCTCCCCAACAAACGTAATCTCCCCACTTCACCCAACCTCCCCACTCCACCCAACCTCCCCACTCCACCCAACCTCCCAACTCCGCCCAACCTCCCCTCTCCACCCAACCTCCCCACTTCACCCAACCTCCCCTCTCCAACTAAACTCCGCACTCCACGCAACTTCCGCACACCACCCTACTTTAGCACTGCACACAACCTCCCCACTTCACCCAACCTCCCCACTCCATCCAAACTCCCAACTCCACCCAACTTCCCACTCCTCCCAACCTACGCACTCCACCCAACTACCCCACTACACCCAACCCCCCCACTTCACCCATCCTCCACACTCCACCCAACCTCCCCTCTTCACCCAACCTCCCCACTTCACCCAACCTCCCCACTTCACCCAACCTCCCCTCTCCACCCAAACTCCGCACTCCACCCAACTTCCGCACTTAACCCAACCTCCCCACTTCACCCAAACTCCCCATTCCACCCAACCTCCCCACTTCACCAAACCTCCGTACTCCATGCAACCTCCGCACGCCACCCAACTTCCGCACCTAACCCAACCTCCCCACCCCACCCAACTTCCCCACTCCACCCAACCTCCCCACTTCACCCAAACTCCCCACTCCACCCAACCTCCCCAACAAACGTAATCTCCCCACTTCACCCAACCTCCCCACTCCACCCAACCTCCCCACTCCACCCAACCTCCCCACTCCGCCCAACCTCCCCTCTCCACCCAACCTCCCCACTTCACACAACCTCCCCACTTCACCCAACCTCCCCTCTCCAACCAAACTCCGCACTCCACCCAACTTCCGCACCTAACCCAACCTCCCCACTTCACCCAAACTCCCCACTCCACCCAACCTCCCCACTTCACCCAACCTCCCAACTCCACCCAACCTCCTCACTCCACCCAACCTCCCCACTCCACCCAACCTCCCCACTCCGCCCAACCTCCCCTCTCCACCCAACCTTCCCACTTCACACAACCTTCCCATTTCACCCAACCTCCCCTCTCCACCCAAACTCCGCACTCCACCCAACTTCCGCACCTAACCCAACCTCCCCACTTCACCCAAACTCCCCACTCCACCCAACCTGCCCACTTCACCCAAACTCCCCACTCCATCCAACCTCCCCACTTCACCCAACCTCCCCTCTCCATCCAAACTCCCAACTCCACCCAACTTCCCACTCCTCCCAACCTACGCACTCCACCCAACTACCCCACTACACCCAACCCCCCCACTTCACCCATCCTCCACACTCCATCCAACCTCCCCTCTTCACCCAACCTCCCCACTTCACCCAACCTCCCCACTTCACCCAACCTCCCCTCTCCACCCAAACTCCGCACTCCACCCAACTTCCGCACTTAACCCAACCTCCCCACTTCACCCAAACTCCCCACTCCACCCAACCTCTCCACTTCACCCAACCTCCCAACTCCACCCAACCTCCCCACTTCACCAAACCTCCGTACTCCATTCAACCTCCGCACTCCACCCAACCTCCGCACTCCACACAACTTCCGCAATCCACCCAACCTCCCCACCCCACCAAACCTCCCAACTCCACCCAACCTCCCCACTTCACCCAAATTCCCCACTCCACCCAACCTCCTCACTCCACCCAACCTCCCCACTTCACCCTACCTCCCCAGAGCACCCAACCTCCCCACTCTACCCAACATCCCCACTTCAGCAAACCTCAGTACTCCATCCAACCTCCGCACGCCACCCAACCTCCGCACTCCACCCAACTTCCGCACTCCACCCAACTTCCCCTCTCCACCCAACCTCCCCACTTCACACAACCTCCCCACTTCACCCAACCTCCCCTCTCCACCCAAACTCCGCACTCCACCCAACTTCTGCACTTAACCCAACCTCCCCACCCCACCCAACCTCCCCACTCCACCCAACCTCCCCACTTCACCCAAACTCCCCACTCCACCCAACCTCCCCAACAAACGCAATCTCCCCACTTCACCCAACCTCCCCACTCCACCCAACCTCCCCACTCCACCCAACCTCCCCACTCCGCCCAACCTCCCCTCTCCACCCAACCTCCCCACTACACACAACCTCCCCACTTCACACAACCTCCCCTCTCCACCCAAACTCCGCACCTAGCCCAACCTCCCCATTTCACCCAAACTCCCCACTCCACCCAACCTCCCCACTTCACCCAACCTCCCAACTCCACCCAACCTCCCCACTTCACCAAGCCTCCGCACTCCATGCAACCTCCGCACTCCACCCAACCTCCGCACTCCACACAACTTCCGCACTCCACCCAACCTCCCCACCCTACCCAACCTCCCCACTTCACTCAACCTCCCCACTCCACCCAACCTCCCCACTTCATCCAACCTCCCCACTCCATCCAAACTCCCAACTCCACCCAACTTCCCACTCCTCCCAACCTACGCACTCCACCCAAGTACCCCACTACACCCAACCTCCCCACTTCACCCATCCTCCACACTCCACCCAACCTCCCCACTTCACCCAACCTCCGCACTCCACCCAACCTCCGCCCTCCACCCAATCTCCGCCCTCCACCCAACCTCCCCACTCCACCCAACCTCCCCACTTCACCCAACCTCCGCACTGCACCCAACTTCCGCACTCCAACCAACTTCCACACTCCATCCAACCTCCCCACCCCACCCAACCTCTCCACTCCACCCAACCTCCCCACTTCACCCAACCTCCCCACTCCACCCAACCTCCCCAACAAACGCAATCTCCCAACTCCACCCAACCTCCCCACTTCACCAAATCTCCGCACTCCATGCGACCTCCGCACTCCACCCAACCTCCGCACTCCACACAACTTCCGCACTCCACCCAACCTCCCCACTCCACCCAACCTCCCCACTTCACCAAACCTCCGTACTCCATGCAACCTCCGCACGCCACCCAACCTCCGCACGCCACCCAACTACCGCACTCCAACCAACTTCCGCACTCCACCCAACCTCCCTACCCCAACCAACCTCCCCACTCCACCCAACCTCCACACTTCACCCAACCTCCCCACTCCGTCCAACATCCCCTCTCCACCCAAACTCCCCACTTCACCCAACCTCCCCACTTCACCCAACCTCCCCACTCCACCCAACCTGCCCAACAAACGCAATCTCCCCACTTCACCCAACCTCCTAACTCCACCCAACCTCCCCACTCCACCCAACCTCCCCACTCCGCCCAAGCTCCCCTCTCCACCCAACCTCCCCACTTCACACAACCTCCCCACTTCACCCAACCTCCCCTCTCCACCCAAACTCCGCACTCCACCCAACTTCCGCACTTAACCCAACCTCCCCACCCCACCCAACCTCCCCACTCCACCCGACCTCCCCACTTCACCCAAACTCCCCACTCCACCCAACCTCCCCAACAAACGCAATCTCCCCACTTCACCCAACCTCCCCACTCCACCCAACCTCCCCACTCCACCCAACCTCCCCACTCCGCCCAACCTCCTCTCTCCACCCAACCTCCCCACTTCACACAACCTCCCCACTTCACACAACCTCCCCTCTCCACCCAAACTCCGCACCTAACCCAACCTCCCCACTTCAACCAAACTCCTCACTCCACCCAACCTCCCCACTTCACCCAACCTCCCAACTCCACCCAACCTCCCAACTTCACCAAGCCTCCGCACTCGATGCAACCTCCGCACTCCACCCAAACTCCGCACTCCACACAACTTCCGCACTCCACCCAACCTCCCCACCCCACCCAACCTCCCCACTTCACCCAACCTCCCCACTCCACCCAACCTCCCCACTTCACACAACCTCCCCACTCCACCCAACCTCCCCACTTCACCCAACCTCCCCACTCCACCCAACCTCCGCCCTCCACCCAACCTCCGCCCTCCACCCAACCTCCCCACTCCACCCAACCTCCCCACTTCACCCAACCTCCGCACTGCACCCAACTTCCGCACTCCAACCAACTTCCGCACTCCATCCAACCTCCCCACCCCACCCAACCTCCCCACTCCACCCAACCTCCCCACTTCACCCAACCTCCCCACTCCACCCAACATCCCCAACAAACGCAATCTCCCCACTTCACCCAACCTCCCCACTCCACCCAACCTCCCCACTCCACCCAACCTCCCCACTCCGCCCAAGCTCCCCTCTCCACCCAACCTCCCCACTTCACACAACCTCCCCACTTCACCCAACCTCCCCTCTCCACCCAAACTCCGCACTCCACCCAACTTCCGCACTTAACCCAACCTCCCCACCCCACCCAACCTCCCCACTCCACCCAACCTCCCCACTTCACCCAACCTCCCCACTCTACCCAACCTCCCCACTCCACCCAACCTCCCCACTCCGCCCAACCTCCCCTCTCCACCCAACCTCACCACTTCACACAACCTCCCCACTTCACCGAACCTCCCCTCTCCACACAAACTCCGCACTCCACCCAACTTCCGCACCTAACCCAACCTCCCCACCCCACCAAACCTCCCCGCTCCACACAACCTCCCCACTTCACCCAACCTCCCCACTCCACCCAACCTCCCCAACAAACGTAATCTCCCCACTTCACCCAACCTCCCCACTCCACCCAACCTCCCCACTCCACCCAACCTCCCCACTCCGCCCAACCTCCCCTCTCCACCCAACCTCCCCACTTCACACAACCTCCCCACTTCACCCAACCTCCCCTCTCCAACCAAACTCCGCACTCCACGCAACTTCCGCACACCACCCTACTTTAGCACTGCACACAACCTCCCCACTTCACCCAACCTCCCCACTCCATCCAAACTCCCAACTCCACCCAACTTCCCACTCCTCCCAACCTACGCACTCCACCCAACTACCCCACTACACCCAACCCCCCCACTTCACCCATCCTCCACACTCCACCCAACCTCCCCTCTTCACCCAACCTCCCCACTTCACCCAACCTCCCCACTTCACCCAACCTCCCCTCTCCACCCAACCTCCGCACTCCACCCAACTTCCGCACTTAACCCAACCTCCCCACTTCACCCAAACTCCCCATTCCACCCAACCTCCCCACTTCACCAAACCTCCGTACTCCATGCAACCTCCGCACGCCACCCAACTTCCGCACCTAACCCAACCTCCCCACCCCACCCAACTTCCCCACTCCACCCAACCTCCCCACTTCACCCAAACTCCCCACTCCACCCAACCTCCCCAACAAACGTAATCTCCCCACTTCACCCAACCTCCCCACTCCACCCAACCTCCCCACTCCACCCAACCTCCCCACTCCGCCCAACCTCCCCTCTCCACCCAACCTCCCCACTTCACACAACCTCCCCACTTCACCCAACCTCCCCTCTCCAACCAAACTCCGCACTCCACCCAACTTCCGCACCTAACCCAACCTCCCCACTTCACCCAAACTCCCCACTCCACCCAACCTCCCCACTTCACCCAACCTCCCAACTCCACCCAACCTCCTCACTCCACCCAACCTCCCCACTCCACCCAACCTCCCCACTCCGCCCAACCTCCCCTCTCCACCCAACCTTCCCACTTCACACAACCTTCCCATTTCACCCAACCTCCCCTCTCCACCCAAACTCCGCACTCCACCCAACTTCCGCACCTAACCCAACCTCCCCACTTCACCCAAACTCCCCACTCCACCCTACCTGCCCACTTCACCCAAACTCCCCACTCCATCCAACCTCCCCACTTCACCCAACCTCCCCTCTCCATCCAAACTCCCAACTCCACCCAACTTCCCACTCCTCCCAACCTACGCACTCCACCCAACTACCCCACTACACCCAACCCCCCCACTTCACCCATCCTCCACACTCCATCCAACCTCCCCTCTTCACCCAACCTCCCAACTCCACCCAACCTCCCCACTTCACCAAACCTCCGTACTCCATTCAACCTCCGCACTCCACCCAACCTCCGCACTCCACACAACTTCCGCAATCCACCCAACCTCCCCACCCCACCAAACCTCCCAACTCCACCCAACCTCCCCACTTCACCCAAATTCCCCACTCCACCCAACCTCCTCACTCCACCCAACCTCCCCACTTCACCCAACCTCCCCAGAGCACCCAACCTCCCCACTCTACCCAACATCCCCACTTCAGCAAACCTCAGTACTCCATCCAACCTCCGCACGCCACCCAACCTCCGCACTCCACCCAACTTCCGCACTCCACCCAACTTCCCCTCTCCACCCAACCTCCCCACTTCACACAACCTCCCCACTTCACCCAACCTCCCCTCTCCACCCAAACTCCGCACTCCACCCAACTTCTGCACTTAACCCAACCTCCCCACCCCACCCAACCTCCCCACTCCACCCAACCTCCCCACTTCACCCAAACTCCCCACTCCACCCAACCTCCCCAACAAACGCAATCTCCCCACTTCACCCAACCTCCCCACTCCACCCAACCTCCCCACTCCACCCAACCTCCCCACTCCGCCCAACCTCCCCTCTCCACCCAACCTCCCCACTACACACAACCTCCCCACTTCACACAACCTCCCCTCTCCACCCAAACTCCGCACCTAACCCAACCTCCTCACTTCACCCAAACTCCCCACTCCACCCAACCTCCCCACTTCACCCAACCTCCCAACTCCACCCAACCTCCCAACTTCACCAAGCCTCCGCACTCCATGCAACCTCCGCACTCCACCCAACCTCCGCACTCCACACAACTTCCGCACTCCACCCAACCTCCCCACCCCACCCAACCCCCCCACTTCACCCAACCTCCCCACTCCACCCAACCTCCCCACTTCACCCAACCTCCCCACTCCACCCAACCTCCCCACTTCACCCAACCTCCCCACTCCACCCAACCTCCGCCCTCCACCCAACCTCCGCCCTCCCCCCAACCTCCCCACTCCACCCAACCTCCCCACTTCACCCAACCTCCGCACTGCACCCAACTTCCGCACTCCAACCAACTTCCGCACTCCATCCAACCTCCCCACCCCACCCAACCTCCCCACTCCATGCAACCTCCGCACTCCACCCAACCTCCGCACTCCACACAACTTCCGCACTCCACCCAACCTCCCCACCCCACCCAACCCCCCCACTTCACCCAACCTCCCCACTCCCCCCAACCTCCCCACTTCACCCAACCTCCCCACTTCACCCAACCTCCCCACTCCACCCAACCTCCGCCCTCCACCCAACCTCCGCCCTCCCCCCAACCTCCCCACTCCACCCAACCTCCCCACTCCACCCAACTTCCGCACCTAACCCAACCTCCCCACTTCACCCAAACTCCCCACTCCACCCAACCTCCCCACTCCGTCCAACATCCCCTCTCCACCCAAACTCCCCACTTCACCCAACCTCCCCACTTCACCCAACCTCCCCACTCCACCCAACCTGCCCAACAAACGCAATCTCCCCACTTCACCCAACCTTCCCACTCCACCCAACCTCCCCACTCCACCCAACCTCCCCACTCCGCCCAAGCTCCCCTCTCCACCCAACCTCCCCACTTCACACAACCTCCCCACTTCACCCAACCTCCCCTCTCCACCCAAACTCCGCACTCCACCCAACTTCCGCACTTAACCCAACCTCCCCACCCCACCCAACCTCCCCACTCCACCCAACCTCCCCACTTCACCCAAACTCCCCACTCCACCCAACCTCCCCAACAAACGCAATCTCCCCATTTCACCCAACCTCCCCACTCCACCCAACCTCCCCACTCCGCCCAACCTCCCCTCTCCACCCAACCTCCCCACTTCACACAACCTCCCCACTTCACACAACCTCCCCTCTCCACCCAAACTCCGCACCTAGCCCAACCTCCCCATTTCACCCAAACTCCCCACTCCACCCAACCTCCCCACTTCACCCAACCTCCCAACTCCACCCAACCTCCCCACTTCACCAAGCCTCCGCACTCCATGCAACCTCCGCACTCCACCCAACCTCCGCACTCCACACAACTTCCGCACTCCACCCAACCTCCCCACCCTACCCAACCTCCCCACTTCACTCAACCTCCCCACTCCACCCAACCTCCCCACTTCATCCAACCTCCCCACTCCATCCAACCTCCCAACTCCACCCAACTTCCCACTCCTCCCAACCTACGCACTCCACCCAAGTACCCCACTACACCCAACCTCCCCACTTCACCCATCCTCCACACTCCACCCAACCTCCCCACTTCACCCAACCTCCGCACTCCACCCAACCTCCGCCCTCCACCCAACCTCCGCCCTCCACCCAACCTCCCCACTCCACCCAACCTCCCCACTTCACCCAACCTCCGCACTGCACCCAACTTCCGCACTCCAACCAACTTCCACACTCCATCCAACCTCCCCACCCCACCCAACCTCCCCACTCCACCCAACCTCCCCACTTCACCCAACCTCCCCACTCCACCCAACCTCCCCAACAAACGCAATCTCCCCACTTCACCCAACCTCCCCACTCCACCCAACCTCCCCGCTCCGCCCAACCTCCCCTCTCCACCCAACCTCCCCACTTCACACAACCTCCCCAGAGCACCCAACCTCCCCACTCCACCCAACCTCCCCACTTCACTAAACCTCCGTACTCCATGCAACCTCCGCACGCCACCCAACCTCCGCACGCCACCCAACTACCGCACTCCAACCAACTTCCGCACTCCACCCAACCTCCCCACCCCAACCAACCTCCCCACTCCACCCAACCTCCACACTTCACCCAACCTCCCCACTCCGTCCAACATCCCCTCTCCACCCAAACTCCCCACTTCACCCAACCTCCCCACTTCACCCAACCTCCCCACTCCACCCAACCTGCCCAACAAACGCAATCTCCCCACTTCACCCAACCTCCTAACTCCACCCAACCTCCCCACTCCACCCAACCTCCCCACTCCGCCCAAGCTCCCCTCTCCACCCAACCTCCCCACTTCACACAACCTCCCCACTTCACCCAACCTCCCCTCTCCACCCAAACTCCGCACTCCACCCAACTTCCGCACTTAACCCAACCTCCCCACCCCACCCAACTTCCCCACTCCACCCGACCTCCCCACTTCACCCAAACTCCCCACTCCACCCAACCTCCCCAACAAACGCAATCTCCCCACTTCACCCAACCTCCCCACTCCACCCAACCTCCCCACTCCACCCAACCTCCCCACTCCGCCCAACCTCCCCTCTCCACCCAACCTCCCCACTTCACACAACCTCCCCACTTCACACAACCTCCCCTCTCCACCCAAACTCCGCACCTAACCCAACCTCCCCACTTCAACCAAACTCCTCACTCCACCCAACCTCCCCACTTCACCCAACCTCCCAACTCCACCCAACCTCCCAACTTCACCAAGCCTCCGCACTCCATGCAACCTCCGCACTCCACCCAAACTCCGCACTCCACACAACTTCCGCACTCCACCCAACCTCCCCACCCCACCCAACCTCCCCACTTCACACAACCTCCCCACTCCACCCAACCTCCCCACTTCACCCAACCTCCCCACTCCACCCAACCTCCCCACTTCACCCAACCTCCCCACTCCACCCAACCTCCGCCCTCCACCCAACCTCCGCCCTCCACCCAACCTCCCCACTCCACCCAACCTCCCCACTTCACCCAACCTCCGCACTGCACCCAACTTCCGCACTCCAACCAACTTCCGCACTCCATCCAACCTCCCCACCCCACCCAACCTCCCCACTCCACCCAACCTCCCCACTTCACCCAACCTCCCCACTCCACCCGACATCCCCAACAAACGCAATCTCCCCACTTCACCCAACCTCCCCACTCCACCCAACCTCCCCACTCCACCCAACCTCCCCACTCCGCCCAAGCTCCCCTCTCCACCCAACCTCCCCACTTCACACAACCTCCCCACTTCACCCAACCTCCCCTCTCCACCCAAACTCCGCACTCCACCCAACTTCCGCACTTAACCCAACCTCCCCACCCCACCCAACCTCCCCACTCCACCCAACCTCCCCACTTCACCCAACCTCCCCACTCTACCCAACCTCCCCACTCCACCCAACCTCCCCACTCCGCCCAACCTCCCCTCTCCACCCAACCTCCCCACTTCACACAACCTCCCCACTTCACCTAACCTCCCTTCTCCACCCAAACTCCGCACTCCACCCAACTTCCGCACCTAACCCAACCTCCCCACTTCACCCAAACTCCCCACACCACCTAACCTCCCCACTTCACCCAACCTCCGCACTCCATCCAACCTCCGCACTCCACCCAACTTCCGCACTCCACCCAACTTCCGCCCAACACCCAACCTCTGGACTCCAACTAAATTCCGCACTCCAGCCAACTTCCGCACTCCACGCAACTTCCGCACACCACCCAACTTTAGCACTGTACACAACCTCCCCACTTCACCCAACCTCCCCACTCCATCCAAACTCCCAACTCCACCCAACTTCCCACTCCTCCCAACCTACGTATTCCACCCAACTACCCCACTACACCCAACCCCCCACTTCACCCATCCTCCACACTCCACCCAACCTCCCCTCTTCACCCAACCTCCCCACTTCACCCAACCTCCCCTCTCCACCCAAACTCCGCACTCCACCCAACTTCCGCACCTAACCCAACCTCCCCACTTCACCCTAACTCCCCACTCCACCCAACCTCTCCACTTCACCCAACCTCCCAACTCCACCCAACCTCCCCACTTCACCAAACCTCCGTACTCCATGCAACCTCCGCACGCCACCCAACCTCCGTAAGCCACCCAACTTCCGCACTCCAACTAACTTCCGCGCTCCATCCAACCTCTGCACTCTACCCAAACTCCCCACTCCACCCAACCTCCCCACTTCACCCAACCTCCCCACTCCACCAACCTGCCCAACAAACGCAATCTCCCCACTTCACCCAACCTCCCCACTCCACCCAACCTCCCCACTCCACCCAAACTCCCCACTCCGCCCAAGCTCCCCTCTCCACCCAACCTCCCCACTTCACACAACCTCCCCACTTCACCGAACCTCCCCTCTCCACACAAACTCCGCACTCCACCCAACTTCCGCACCTAACCCAACCTCCCCACCCCACCCAACCTCCCCGCTCCACACAACCTCCCCACTTCACCCAACCTCCCCACTCCACCCAACCTCCCCAACAAACGTAATCTCCCCACTTCACCCAACCTCCCCACTCCACCCAACCTCCCCACTCCACCCAACCTCCCCACTCCGCCCAACCTCCCCTCTCCACCCAACCTCCCCACTTCACACAACCTCCCCACTTCACCCAACCTCCCCTCTCCAACCAAACTCCGCACTCCACGCAACTTCCGCACACCACCCTACTTTAGCACTGCACACAACCTCCCCACTTCACCCAACCTCCCCACTCCATCCAAACTCCCAACTCCACCCAACTTCCCACTCCTCCCAACCTACGCACTCCACCCAACTACCCCACTACACCCAACCCCCCCACTTCACCCATCCTCCACACTCCACCCAACCTCCCCTCTTCACCCAACCTCCCCACTTCACCCAACCTCCCCACTTCACCCAACCTCCCCTCTCCACCCAACCTCCGCACTCCACCCAACTTCCGCACTTAACCCAACCTCCCCACTTCACCCAAACTCCCCATTCCACCCAACCTCCCCACTTCACCAAACCTCCGTACTCCATGCAACCTCCGCACGCCACCCAACTTCCGCACCTAACCCAACCTCCCCACCCCACCCAACTTCCCCACTCCACCCAACCTCCCCACTTCACCCAAACTCCCCACTCCACCCAACCTCCCCAACAAACGTAATCTCCCCACTTCACCCAACCTCCCCACTCCACCCAACCTCCCCACTCCACCCAACCTCCCCACTCCGCCCAACCTCCCCTCTCCACCCAACCTCCCCACTTCACACAACCTCCCCACTTCACCCAACCTCCCCTCTCCAACCAAACTCCGCACTCCACCCAACTTCCGCACCTAACCCAACCTCCCCACTTCACCCAAACTCCCCACTCCACCCAACCTCCCCACTTCACCCAACCTCCCAACTCCACCCAACCTCCTCACTCCACCCAACCTCCCCACTCCACCCAACCTCCCCACTCCGCCCAACCTCCCCTCTCCACCCAACCTTCCCACTTCACACAACCTTCCCATTTCACCCAACCTCCCCTCTCCACCCAAACTCCGCACTCCACCCAACTTCCGCACCTAACCCAACCTCCCCACTTCACCCAAACTCCCCACTCCACCCTACCTGCCCACTTCACCCAAACTCCCCACTCCATCCAACCTCCCCACTTCACCCAACCTCCCCTCTCCATCCAAACTCCCAACTCCACCCAACTTCCCACTCCTCCCAACCTACGCACTCCACCCAACTACCCCACTACACCCAACCCCCCCACTTCACCCATCCTCCACACTCCATCCAACCTCCCCTCTTCACCCAACCTCCCAACTCCACCCAACCTCCCCACTTCACCAAACCTCCGTACTCCATTCAACCTCCGCACTCCACCCAACCTCCGCACTCCACACAACTTCCGCAATCCACCCAACCTCCCCACCCCACCAAACCTCCCAACTCCACCCAACCTCCCCACTTCACCCAAATTCCCCACTCCACCCAACCTCCTCACTCCACCCAACCTCCCCACTTCACCCAACCTCCCCAGAGCACCCAACCTCCCCACTCTACCCAACATCCCCACTTCAGCAAACCTCAGTACTCCATCCAACCTCCGCACGCCACCCAACCTCCGCACTCCACCCAACTTCCGCACTCCACCCAACTTCCCCTCTCCACCCAACCTCCCCACTTCACACAACCTCCCCACTTCACCCAACCTCCCCTCTCCACCCAAACTCCGCACTCCACCCAACTTCTGCACTTAACCCAACCTCCCCACCCCACCCAACCTCCCCACTCCACCCAACCTCCCCACTTCACCCAAACTCCCCACTCCACCCAACCTCCCCAACAAACGCAATCTCCCCACTTCACCCAACCTCCCCACTCCACCCAACCTCCCCACTCCACCCAACCTCCCCACTCCGCCCAACCTCCCCTCTCCACCCAACCTCCCCACTACACACAACCTCCCCACTTCACACAACCTCCCCTCTCCACCCAAACTCCGCACCTAACCCAACCTCCTCACTTCACCCAAACTCCCCACTCCACCCAACCTCCCCACTTCACCCAACCTCCCAACTCCACCCAACCTCCCAACTTCACCAAGCCTCCGCACTCCATGCAACCTCCGCACTCCACCCAACCTCCGCACTCCACACAACTTCCGCACTCCACCCAACCTCCCCACCCCACCCAACCCCCCCACTTCACCCAACCTCCCCACTCCACCCAACCTCCCCACTTCACCCAACCTCCCCACTCCACCCAACCTCCCCACTTCACCCAACCTCCCCACTCCACCCAACCTCCGCCCTCCACCCAACCTCCGCCCTCCCCCCAACCTCCCCACTCCACCCAACCTCCCCACTTCACCCAACCTCCGCACTGCACCCAACTTCCGCACTCCAACCAACTTCCGCACTCCATCCAACCTCCCCACCCCACCCAACCTCCCCACTCCATGCAACCTCCGCACTCCACCCAACCTCCGCACTCCACACAACTTCCGCACTCCACCCAACCTCCCCACCCCACCCAACCCCCCCACTTCACCCAACCTCCCCACTCCCCCCAACCTCCCCACTTCACCCAACCTCCCCACTTCACCCAACCTCCCCACTCCACCCAACCTCCGCCCTCCACCCAACCTCCGCCCTCCCCCCAACCTCCCCACTCCACCCAACCTCCCCACTCCACCCAACTTCCGCACCTAACCCAACCTCCCCACTTCACCCAAACTCCCCACTCCACCCAACCTCCCCACTCCGTCCAACATCCCCTCTCCACCCAAACTCCCCACTTCACCCAACCTCCCCACTTCACCCAACCTCCCCACTCCACCCAACCTGCCCAACAAACGCAATCTCCCCACTTCACCCAACCTTCCCACTCCACCCAACCTCCCCACTCCACCCAACCTCCCCACTCCGCCCAAGCTCCCCTCTCCACCCAACCTCCCCACTTCACACAACCTCCCCACTTCACCCAACCTCCCCACCCCACCCAACCTCCCCACTCCACCCAACCTCCCCACTTCACCCAAACTCCCCACTCCACCCAACCTCCCCAACAAACGCAATCTCCCCATTTCACCCAACCTCCCCACTCCACCCAACCTCCCCACTCCGCCCAACCTCCCCTCTCCACCCAACCTCCCCACTTCACACAACCTCCCCACTTCACACAACCTCCCCTCTCCACCCAAACTCCGCACCTAGCCCAACCTCCCCATTTCACCCAAACTCCCCACTCCACCCAACCTCCCCACTTCACCCAACCTCCCAACTCCACCCAACCTCCCCACTTCACCAAGCCTCCGCACTCCATGCAACCTCCGCACTCCACCCAACCTCCGCACTCCACACAACTTCCGCACTCCACCCAACCTCCCCACCCTACCCAACCTCCCCACTTCACTCAACCTCCCCACTCCACCCAACCTCCCCACTTCATCCAACCTCCCCACTCCATCCAACCTCCCAACTCCACCCAACTTCCCACTCCTCCCAACCTACGCACTCCACCCAAGTACCCCACTACACCCAACCTCCCCACTTCACCCATCCTCCACACTCCACCCAACCTCCCCACTTCACCCAACCTCCGCACTCCACCCAACCTCCGCCCTCCACCCAACCTCCGCCCTCCACCCAACCTCCCCACTCCACCCAACCTCCCCACTTCACCCAACCTCCGCACTGCACCCAACTTCCGCACTCCAACCAACTTCCACACTCCATCCAACCTCCCCACCCCACCCAACCTCCCCACTCCACCCAACCTCCCCACTTCACCCAACCTCCCCACTCCACCCAACCTCCCCAACAAACGCAATCTCCCCACTTCACCCAACCTCCCCACTCCACCCAACCTCCCCGCTCCGCCCAACCTCCCCTCTCCACCCAACCTCCCCACTTCACACAACCTCCCCAGAGCACCCAACCTCCCCACTCCACCCAACCTCCCCACTTCACTAAACCTCCGTACTCCATGCAACCTCCGCACGCCACCCAACCTCCGCACGCCACCCAACTACCGCACTCCAACCAACTTCCGCACTCCACCCAACCTCCCCACCCCAACCAACCTCCCCACTCCACCCAACCTCCACACTTCACCCAACCTCCCCACTCCGTCCAACATCCCCTCTCCACCCAAACTCCCCACTTCACCCAACCTCCCCACTTCACCCAACCTCCCCACTCCACCCAACCTGCCCAACAAACGCAATCTCCCCACTTCACCCAACCTCCTAACTCCACCCAACCTCCCCACTCCACCCAACCTCCCCACTCCGCCCAAGCTCCCCTCTCCACCCAACCTCCCCACTTCACACAACCTCCCCACTTCACCCAACCTCCCCTCTCCACCCAAACTCCGCACTCCACCCAACTTCCGCACTTAACCCAACCTCCCCACCCCACCCAACCTCCCCACTCCACCCGACCTCCCCACTTCACCCAAACTCCCCACTCCACCCAACCTCCCCAACAAACGCAATCTCCCCACTTCACCCAAACTCCCCACTCCACCCAACCTCCCCACTCCACCCAACCTCCCCACTCCGCCCAACCTCCCCTCTCCACCCAACCTCCCCACTTCACACAACCTCCCCACTTCACACAACCTCCCCTCTCCACCCAAACTCCGCACCTAACCCAACCTCCCCACTTCAACCAAACTCCTCACTCCACCCAACCTCCCCACTTCACCCAACCTCCCAACTCCACCCAACCTCCCAACTTCACCAAGCCTCCGCACTCCATGCAACCTCCGCACTCCACCCAAACTCCGCACTCCACACAACTTCCGCACTCCACCCAACCTCCCCACCCCACCCAACCTCCCCACTTCACACAACCTCCCCACTCCACCCAACCTCCCCACTTCACCCAACCTCCCCACTCCACCCAACCTCCCCACTTCACCCAACCTCCCCACTCCACCCAACCTCCGCCCTCCACCCAACCTCCGCCCTCCACCCAACCTCCCCACTCCACCCAACCTCCCCACTTCACCCAACCTCCGCACTGCACCCAACTTCCGCACTCCAACCAACTTCCGCACTCCATCCAACCTCCCCACCCCACCCAACCTCCCCACTCCACCCAACCTCCCCACTTCACCCAACCTCCCCACTCCACCCGACATCCCCAACAAACGCAATCTCCCCACTTCACCCAACCTCCCCACTCCACCCAACCTCCCCACTCCACCCAACCTCCCCACTCCGCCCAAGCTCCCCTCTCCACCCAACCTCCCCACTTCACACAACCTCCCCACTTCACCCAACCTCCCCTCTCCACCCAAACTCCGCACTCCACCCAACTTCCGCACTTAACCCAACCTCCCCACCCCACCCAACCTCCCCACTCCACCCAACCTCCCCACTTCACCCAACCTCCCCACTCTACCCAACCTCCCCACTCCACCCAACCTCCCCACTCCGCCCAACCTCCCCTCTCCACCCAACCTCCCCACTTCACACAACCTCCCCACTTCACCTAACCTCCCCTCTCCACCCAAACTCCGCACTCCACCCAACTTCCGCACCTAACCCAACCTCCCCACTTCACCCAAACTCCCCACACCACCTAACCTCCCCACTTCACCCAACCTCCGCACTCCATCCAACCTCCGCACTCCACCCAACTTCCGCACTCCACCCAACTTCCGCCCAACACCCAACCTCTGGACTCCAACTAAATTCCGCACTCCAGCCAACTTCCGCACTCCACGCAACTTCCGCACACCACCCAACTTTAGCACTGTACACAACCTCCCCACTTCACCCAACCTCCCCACTCCATCCAAACTCCCAACTCCACCCAACTTCCCACTCCTCCCAACCTACGTATTCCACCCAACTACCCCACTACACCCAACCCCCCACTTCACCCATCCTCCACACTCCACCCAACCTCCCCTCTTCACCCAACCTCCCCACTTCACCCAACCTCCCCTCTCCACCCAAACTCCGCACTCCACCCAACTTCCGCACCTAACCCAACCTCCCCACTTCACCCTAACTCCCCACTCCACCCAACCTCTCCACTTCACCCAACCTCCCAACTCCACCCAACCTCCCCACTTCACCAAACCTCCGTACTCCATGCAACCTCCGCACGCCACCCAACCTCCGTAAGCCACCCAACTTCCGCACTCCAACTAACTTCCGCGCTCCATCCAACCTCTGCACTCTACCCAAACTCCCCACTCCACCCAACCTCCCCACTTCACCCAACCTCCCCACTCCACCAACCTGCCCAACAAACGCAATCTCCCCACTTCACCCAACCTCCCCACTCCACCCAACCTCCCCACTCCACCCAAACTCCCCACTCCGCCCAAGCTCCCCTCTCCACCCAACCTCCCCACTTCACACAACCTCCCCACTTCACCGAACCTCCCCTCTCCACACAAACTCCGCACTCCACCCAACTTCCGCACCTAACCCAACCTCCCCACCCCACCCAACCTCCCCGCTCCACACAACCTCCCCACTTCACCCAACCTCCCCACTCCACCCAACCTCCCCAACAAACGTAATCTCCCCACTTCACCCAACCTCCCCACTCCACCCAACCTCCCCACTCCACCCAACCTCCCCACTCCGCCCAACCTCCCCTCTCCACCCAACCTCCCCACTTCACACAACCTCCCCACTTCACCCAACCTCCCCTCTCCAACCAAACTCCGCACTCCACGCAACTTCCGCACACCACCCTACTTTAGCACTGCACACAACCTCCCCACTTCACCCAACCTCCCCACTCCATCCAAACTCCCAACTCCACCCAACTTCCCATTCCTCCCAACCTACGCACTCCACCCAACTACCCCACTACACCCAACCCCCCCACTTCACCCATCCTCCACACTCCACCCAACCTCCCCTCTGCACCCAACCTCCCCACTTCACCCAACCTCCCCACTTCACCCAACCTCCCCTCTCCACCCAAACTCCGCACTCCACCCAACTTCCGCACTTAACCCAACCTCCCCACTTCACCCAAACTCCCCATTCCACCCAACCTCCCCACTTCACCAAACCTCCGTACTCCATGCAACCTCCGCACGCCACCCAACTTCCGCACCTAACCCAACCTCCCCACCCCACCCAACTTCCCCACTCCACCCAACCTCCCCACTTCACCCAAACTCCCCACTCCACCCAACCTCCCCAACAAACGTAATCTCCCCACTTCACCCAACCTCCCCACTCCACCCAACCTCCCCACTCCACCCAACCTCCCCACTCCGCCCAACCTCCCCTCTCCACCCAACCTCCCCACTTCACACAACCTCCCCACTTCACCCAACCTCCCCTCTCAAACCAAACTCCGCACTCCACCCAACTTCCGCACCTAACCCAACCTCCCCACTTCACCCAAACTCCCCACTCCACCCAACCTCCCCACTTCACCCAACCTCCCAACTCCACCCAACCTCCTCACTCCACCCAACCTCCCCACTCCACCCAACCTCCCCACTCCGCCCAACCTCCCCTCTCCACCCAACCTTCCCACTTCACAAAACCTTCCCATTTCACCCAACCTCCCCTCTCCACCCAAACTCCGCACTCCACCCAACTTCCGCACCTAACCCAACCTCCCCACTTCACCCAAACTCCCCACTCCACCCAACCTCCCCCTTCACCCAACCTCCCAACTCCACCCAACCTCCCCACTTCACCAAATCTCCGCACTCCATGCGACCTCCGCACTCCACCCAACCTCCGCACTCCACACAACTTCCGCACTCCACCCAAACTCCCCACCCTACCCAACCTCCCCACTTCACCCAACCTCCCCAATCCACCCAATCTCCCCACTTCACCCAAACTCCCCACTCCATCCAACCTCCCAACTCCACCCAACTTCCCACTCCTCCCAACCTACGCACTCCACCCAGGTACCCCACTACACCCAACCTCCCCACTACACCCTTCCTCCACACTCCACCCAACCTCCCCACTTCACCCAACCTCCCCACTCCATCCAACCTCCGCCCTCCACCCAACCTCCGCCCTCCACCCAACCTCCCCACTCCACCCAACCTCCCCACTTCACCCAACCTCAGCACTGCACCCAACTTCCGCACTCCAACCAACTTCCACACTCCATCCAACCTCCCCACCCCACCCAAATTCCCCACTCCACCCAACCTCCCCACTTCACCCAACCTCCCCACTTCACCCAACCTCCCCAACAAACGCAATCTCCCCACTTCACCCAACCTCCCCACTCCACCCAACCTCCCCACTCCACCCAACCTCCCCACTCCGCCCAACCTCCCCTCTCCACCCAACCTCCCCACTACACACAACCTCCCCAGAGCACCCAACCTCCCCACTACACCCAACCTCCCCACTTCACCAAGCCTCCGTACTCCATGCAACCTCCGCACGCCACCCAACTTCCGCACGCCACCCAACTTCCGCACTCCAACCAACTTCCGCACTCCATCCAACCTCCCCACTCCATCCAACCTCCCAACTCCACCCAACTTCCCACTCCTCCCAAGTACCCCACTACACCCAACCTCCCCACTTCACCTATCCTCCACACTCCACCCAACCTCCCCACTTCACCCAACCTCCGCACTCTATCCAACCTCCGCCCTCCACCCAACCTCCGCCCTCCACCCAACCTCCCCACTCCACCCAACCTCCCCACTTCACCCAACCTCCGCACTGCACCCAACTTCCGCACTCCAACCAACTTCCACACTCCATCCAACCTCCCCACCCCACCCAACCTCCCCACTCCACCCAACCTCCCCACTTCACCCAACCTCCCCACTCCACCCAACCTCCCCAACAAACGCAATCTCCCCACTTCACCCAACCTCCCCACTCCACCCATCCTCCCCACTCCGCCCAACCTCCCCTCTCCACCCAACCTCCCCACTTCACACAACCTCCCCAGAGCACCCAACCTCCCCACTCCACCCAACCTCCCCACTTCACCAAACCTCCGTACTCCATGCAACCTCCGCACGCCACCCAACCTCCGCACGCCACCCAACTTCCGCACTCCAACCAACTTCCGCACTCCATCCAACCTCCTCATCCCACCCAACCTCCCCACTCCACCCAACCTCCCCACTTCACCCAACCTCCCCACTCCACCCAACCTCCCCACTTCACCAAACCTCCGTACTCCATGCAACCTCCGCACGCCACCCAACCTCCGCACGCCACCCAAACTCCGCACGCCACCCAACTTCCGCACTCCAACCAACTTCCGCACTCCATCCAACCTCCGCACTCCACCCAACCTCCGCACTCCACACAACTTCCGCACTCCACCCAACCTTCCCACCCCACCCAACCTCCCCACTCCACCCAACCTCCCCACTCCACCCAACCTCCCCACTTCATCCAACCTCCCCACTTCACCCAACCTCCCCTCTCCACCCAAACTCCGCACTCCACCCAACTTCCGCACCTAACCCAACCACCCCACTTCACCCAAACTCCCCACTCCACCCAACCTCCCCACTCCGTCCAACATCCCCTCTCCACCCAAACTCCCCACTTCACCCAACCTCCCCACTTCACCCAACCTACCTACTCCACCCAACCTGCCCAACAAACGCAATCTCCCCACTTCACCCAACCTTCCCACTCCACCCAACCTCCCCACTCCACCCAACCTCCCCACTCCGCCCAAGCTCCCCTCTCCACCCAACCTCCCCACTTCACACAACTTCCCCACTTCACCCAACCTCCCCTCTCCACCCAAACTCCGCACTCCACCCAACTTCCGCACTTAACCCAACCTCCCCACCCCACCCAACCTCCCCACTCCACCCAACCTCCCCACTTCACCCAAACTCCCCACTCCACCCAACCTCCCCAACAAACGCAATCTCCCCATTTCACCCAACCTCCCCACTCCACCCAACCTCCCCACTCCGCCCAACCTCCCCTCTCCACCCAACCTCCCCACTTCACACAACCTCCCCACTTCACACAACCTCCCCTCTCCACCCAAACTCCGCACTCCACCCAACTTCCGCACTTAACCCAACCTCCCCACCCCACCCAACCTCCCCACTCCACCCAACCTCCCCACTTCACCCAACCTCCCCACTCTACCCAACCTCCCCACTCCACCCAACCTCCCCACTCCGCCCAACCTCCCCTCTCCACCCAACCTCCCCACTTCACACAACCTCCCCACTTCACCTAACCTCCCCTCTCCACCCAAACTCCGCACTCCACCCAACTTCCGCACCTAACCCAACCTCCCCACTTCACCCAAACTCCCCACACCACCTAACCTCCCCACTTCACCCAACCTCCGCACTCCATCCAACCTCCGCACTCCACCTAACTTCCGCACTCCACCCAACTTCCGCCCAACACCCAACCTCTGGACTCCAACTAAATTCCGCACTCCAGCCAACTTCCGCACTCCACGCAACTTCCGCACACCACCCAACTTTAGCACTGTACACAACCTCCCCATTTCACCCAACCTCCCCACTCCATCCAAACTCCCAACTCCACCAAACTTCCCACTCCTCCCAACCTACGTATTCCACCCAACTACCCCACTACACCCAACCCCCCCACTTCACCCATCCTCCACACTCCACCCAACCTCCCCTCTTCACCCAACCTCCCCACTTCACCCAACCTCCCCTCTCCACCCAAACTCCGCACTCCACCCAACTTCCGCACCTAACCCAACCTCCCCACTTCACCCTAACTCCCCACTCCACCCAACCTCTCCACTTCACCCAACCTCCCAACTCCACCCAACCTCCCCACTTCACCAAACCTCCGTACTCCATGCAACCTCCGCACGCCACCCAACCTCCGTAAGCCACCCAACTTCCGCACTCCAACTAACTTCCGCGCTCCATCCAACCTCGGCACTCTACCCAAACTCCCCACTCCACCCAACCTCCCCACTTCACCCAACCTCCCCACTCCACCAACCTGCCCAACAAACGCAATCTCCCCACTTCACCCAACCTCCCCACTCCACCCAACCTCCCCACTCCACCCAAACTCCCCACTCCGCCCAAGCTCCCCTCTCCACCCAACCTCCCCACTTCACACAACCTCCCCACTTCACCGAACCTCCCCTCTCCACCCAAACTCCGCACTCCACCCAACTTCCGCACTTAACCCAACCTCCCCACCCCACCCAACCTCCCCACTCCACCCAACCTCCCCACTTCACCCAAACTCCCCACTCCACCCAACCTCCCCAACAAACGCAATCTCCCCATTTCACCCAACCTCCCCACTCCACCCAACCTCCCCACTCCGCCCAACCTCCCCTCTCCACCCAACCTCCCCACTTCACACAACCTCCCCACTTCACACAACCTCCCCTCTCCACCCAAACTCCGCACTCCACCCAACTTCCGCACTTAACCCAACCTCCCCACCCCACCCAACCTCCCCACTCCACCCAACCTCCCCACTTCACCCAACCTCCCCACTCTACCCAACCTCCCCACTCCACCCAACCTCCCCACTCCGCCCAACCTCCCCTCTCCACCCAACCTCCCCACTTCACACAACCTCCCCACTTCACCTAACCTCCCCTCTCCACCCAAACTCCGCACTCCACCCAACTTCCGCACCTAACCCAACCTCCCCACTTCACCCAAACTCCCCACACCACCTAACCTCCCAACTCCACCCAACCTCCCCACTTCACCAAACCTCCGTACTCCATGCAACCTCCGCACGCCACCCAACCTCCGTAAGCCACCCAACTTCCGCACTCCAACTAACTTCCGCGCTCCATCCAACCTCGGCACTCTACCCAAACTCCCCACTCCACCCAACCTCCCCACTTCACCCAACCTCCCCACTCCACCAACCTGCCCAACAAACGCAATCTCCCCACTTCACCCAACCTCCCCACTCCACCCAACCTCCCCACTCCACCCAAACTCCCCACTCCGCCCAAGCTCCCCTCTCCACCCAACCTCCCCACTTCACACAACCTCCCCACTTCACCGAACCTCCCCTCTCCACACAAACTCCGCACTCCACCCAACTTCCGCACCTAACCCAACCTCCCCACCCCACCAAACCTCCCCGCTCCACACAACCTCCCCACTTCACCCAACCTCCCCACTCCACCCAACCTCCCCAACAAACGTAATCTCCCCACTTCACCCAACCTCCCCACTCCACCCAACCTCCCCACTCCACCCAACCTCCCAACTCCGCCCAACCTCCCCTCTCCACCCAACCTCCCCACTTCACCCAACCTCCCCTCTCCAACTAAACTCCGCACTCCACGCAACTTCCGCACACCACCCTACTTTAGCACTGCACACAACCTCCCCACTTCACCCAACCTCCCCACTCCATCCAAACTCCCAACTCCACCCAACTTCCCACTCCTCCCAACCTACGCACTCCACCCAACTACCCCACTACACCCAACCCCCCCACTTCACCCATCCTCCACACTCCACCCAACCTCCCCTCTTCACCCAACCTCCCCACTTCACCCAACCTCCCCACTTCACCCAACCTCCCCTCTCCACCCAAACTCCGCACTCCACCCAACTTCCGCACTTAACCCAACCTCCCCACTTCACCCAAACTCCCCATTCCACCCAACCTCCCCACTTCACCAAACCTCCGTACTCCATGCAACCTCCGCACGCCACCCAACTTCCGCACCTAACCCAACCTCCCCACCCCACCCAACTTCCCCACTCCACCCAACCTCCCCACTTCACCCAAACTCCCCACTCCACCCAACCTCCCCAACAAACGTAATCTCCCCACTTCACCCAACCTCCCCACTCCACCCAACCTCCCCACTCCACCCAACCTCCCCACTCCGCCCAACCTCCCCTCTCCACCCAACCTCCCCACTTCACACAACCTCCCCACTTCACCCAACCTCCCCTCTCCAACCAAACTCCGCACTCCACCCAACTTCCGCACCTAACCCAACCTCCCCACTTCACCCAAACTCCCCACTCCACCCAACCTCCCCACTTCACCCAACCTCCCAACTCCACCCAACCTCCTCACTCCACCCAACCTCCCCACTCCACCCAACCTCCCCACTCCGCCCAACCTCCCCTCTCCACCCAACCTTCCCACTTCACACAACCTTCCCATTTCACCCAACCTCCCCTCTCCACCCAAACTCCGCACTCCACCCAACTTCCGCACCTAACCCAACCTCCCCACTTCACCCAAACTCCCCACTCCACCCAACCTGCCCACTTCACCCAAACTCCCCACTCCATCCAACCTCCCCACTTCACCCAACCTCCCCTCTCCATCCAAACTCCCAACTCCACCCAACTTCCCACTCCTCCCAACCTACGCACTCCACCCAACTACCCCACTACACCCAACCCCCCCACTTCACCCATCCTCCACACTCCATCCAACCTCCCCTCTTCACCCAACCTCCCCACTTCACCCAACCTCCCCACTTCACCCAACCTCCCCTCTCCACCCAAACTCCGCACTCCACCCAACTTCCGCACTTAACCCAACCTCCCCACTTCACCCAAACTCCCCCCTCCACCCAACCTCTCCACTTCACCCAACCTCCCAACTCCACCCAACCTCCCCACTTCACCAAACCTCCGTACTCCATTCAACCTCCGCACTCCACCCAACCTCCGCACTCCACACAACTTCCGCAATCCACCCAACCTCCCCACCCCACCAAACCTCCCAACTCCACCCAACCTCCCCACTTCACCCAAATTCCCCACTCCACCCAACCTCCTCACTCCACCCAACCTCCCCACTTCACCCTACCTCCCCAGAGCACCCAACCTCCCCACTCTACCCAACATCCCCACTTCAGCAAACCTCAGTACTCCATCCAACCTCCGCACGCCACCCAACCTCCGCACTCCACCCAACTTCCGCACTCCACCCAACTTCCCCTCTCCACCCAACCTCCCCACTTCACACAACCTCCCCACTTCACCCAACCTCCCCTCTCCACCCAAACTCCGCACTCCACCCAACTTCTGCACTTAACCCAACCTCCCCACCCCACCCAACCTCCCCACTCCACCCAACCTCCCCACTTCACCCAAACTCCCCACTCCACCCAACCTCCCCAACAAACGCAATCTCCCCACTTCACCCAACCTCCCCACTCCACCCAACCTCCCCACTCCACCCAACCTCCCCACTCCGCCCAACCTCCCCTCTCCACCCAACCTCCCCACTACACACAACCTCCCCACTTCACACAACCTCCCCTCTCCACCCAAACTCCGCACCTAGCCCAACCTCCCCATTTCACCCAAACTCCCCACTCCACCCAACCTCCCCACTTCACCCAACCTCCCAACTCCACCCAACCTCCCCACTTCACCAAGCCTCCGCACTCCATGCAACCTCCGCACTCCACCCAACCTCCGCACTCCACACAACTTCCGCACTCCACCCAACCTCCCCACCCTACCCAACCTCCCCACTTCACTCAACCTCCCCACTCCACCCAACCTCCCCACTTCATCCAACCTCCCCACTCCATCCAACCTCCCAACTCCACCCAACTTCCCACTCCTCCCAACCTACGCACTCCACCCAAGTACCCCACTACACCCAACCTCCCCACTTCACCCATCCTCCACACTCCACCCAACCTCCCCACTTCACCCAACCTCCGCACTCCACCCAACCTCCGCCCTCCACCCAATCTCCGCCCTCCACCCAACCTCCCCACTCCACCCAACCTCCCCACTTCACCCAACCTCCGCACTGCACCCAACTTCCGCACTCCAACCAACTTCCACACTCCATCCAACCTCCCCACCCCACCCAACCTCCCCACTCCACCCAACCTCCCCACTTCACCCAACCTCCCCACTCCACCCAACCTCCCCAACAAACGCAATCTCCCAACTCCACCCAACCTCCCCACTTCACCAAATCTCCGCACTCCATGCGACCTCCGCACTCCACCCAACCTCCGCACTCCACACAACTTCCGCACTCCACCCAACCTCCCCACTCCACCCAACCTCCCCACTTCACCAAACCTCCGTACTCCATGCAACCTCCGCACGCCACCCAACCTCCGCACGCCACCCAACTACCGCACTCCAACCAACTTCCGCACTCCACCCAACCTCCCTACCCCAACCAACCTCCCCACTCCACCCAACCTCCACACTTCACCCAACCTCCCCACTCCGTCCAACATCCCCTCTCCACCCAAACTCCCCACTTCACCCAACCTCCCCACTTCACCCAACCTCCCCACTCCACCCAACCTGCCCAACAAACGCAATCTCCCCACTTCACCCAACCTCCTAACTCCACCCAACCTCCCCACTCCACCCAACCTCCCCACTCCGCCCAAGCTCCCCTCTCCACCCAACCTCCCCACTTCACACAACCTCCCCACTTCACCCAACCTCCCCTCTCCACCCAAACTCCGCACTCCACCCAACTTCCGCACTTAACCCAACCTCCCCACCCCACCCAACCTCCCCACTCCACCCGACCTCCCCACTTCACCCAAACTCCCCACTCCACCCAACCTCCCCAACAAACGCAATCTCCCCACTTCACCCAACCTCCCCACTCCACCCAACCTCCCCACTCCACCCAACCTCCCCACTCCGCCCAACCTCCTCTCTCCACCCAACCTCCCCACTTCACACAACCTCCCCACTTCACACAACCTCCCCTCTCCACCCAAACTCCGCACCTAACCCAACCTCCCCACTTCAACCAAACTCCTCACTCCACCCAACCTCCCCACTTCACCCAACCTCCCAACTCCACCCAACCTCCCAACTTCACCAAGCCTCCGCACTCGATGCAACCTCCGCACTCCACCCAAACTCCGCACTCCACACAACTTCCGCACTCCACCCAACCTCCCCACCCCACCCAACCTCCCCACTTCACCCAACCTCCCCACTCCACCCAACCTCCCCACTTCACACAACCTCCCCACTCCACCCAACCTCCCCACTTCACCCAACCTCCCCACTCCACCCAACCTCCGCCCTCCACCCAACCTCCGCCCTCCACCCAACCTCCCCACTCCACCCAACCTCCCCACTTCACCCAACCTCCGCACTGCACCCAACTTCCGCACTCCAACCAACTTCCGCACTCCATCCAACCTCCCCACCCCACCCAACCTCCCCACTCCACCCAACCTCCCCACTTCACCCAACCTCCCCACTCCACCCAACATCCCCAACAAACGCAATCTCCCCACTTCACCCAACCTCCCCACTCCACCCAACCTCCCCACTCCACCCAACCTCCCCACTCCGCCCAAGCTCCCCTCTCCACCCAACCTCCCCACTTCACACAACCTCCCCACTTCACCCAACCTCCCCTCTCCACCCAAACTCCGCACTCCACCCAACTTCCGCACTTAACCCAACCTCCCCACCCCACCCAACCTCCCCACTCCACCCAACCTCCCCACTTCACCCAACCTCCCCACTCTACCCAACCTCCCCACTCCACCCAACCTCCCCACTCCGCCCAACCTCCCCTCTCCACCCAACCTCCCCACTTCACACAACCTCCCCACTTCACCTAACCTCCCCTCTCCACCCAAACTCCGCACTCCACCCAACTTCCGCACCTAACCCAACCTCCCCACTTCACCCAAACTCCCCACACCACCTAACCTCCCCACTTCACCCAACCTCCGCACTCCATCCAACCTCCGCACTCCACCCAACTTCCGCACTCCACCCAACTTCCGCCCAACACCCAACCTCTGGACTCCAACTAAATTCCGCACTCCAGCCAACTTCCGCACTCCACGCAACTTCCGCACACCACCCAACTTTAGCACTGTACACAACCTCCCCATTTCACCCAACCTCCCCACTCCATCCAAACTCCCAACTCCACCCAACTTCCCACTCCTCCCAACCTACGTATTCCACCCAACTACCCCACTACACCCAACCCCCCACTTCACCCATCCTCCACACTCCACCCAACCTCCCCTCTTCACCCAACCTCCCCACTTCACCCAACCTCCCCTCTCCACCCAAACCCCGCACTCCACCCAACTTCCGCACCTAACCCAACCTCCCCACTTCACCCTAACTCCCCACTCCACCCAACCTCTCCACTTCACCCAACCTCCCAACTCCACCCAACCTCCCCACTTCACCAAACCTCCGTACTCCATGCAACCTCCGCACGCCACCCAACCTCCGTAAGCCACCCAACTTCCGCACTCCAACTAACTTCCGCGCTCCATCCAACCTCTGCACTCTACCCAAACTCCCCACTCCACCCAACCTCCCCACTTCACCCAACCTCCCCACTCCACCAACCTGCCCAACAAACGCAATCTCCCCACTTCACCCAACCTCCCCACTCCACCCAACCTCCCCACTCCACCCAAACTCCCCACTCCGCCCAAGCTCCCCTCTCCACCCAACCTCCCCACTTCACACAACCTCCCCACTTCACCGAACCTCCCCTCTCCACACAAACTGCGCACTCCACCCAACTTCCGCACCTAACCCAACCTCCCCACCCCACCCAACCTCCCCTCTCCACCCAAACTCCGCACTCCACCCAACTTCCGCACTTAACCCAACCTCCCCACTTCACCCAAACTCCCCATTCCACCCAACCTCCCCACTTCACCAAACCTCCGTACTCCATGCAACCTCCGCACGCCACCCAACTTCCGCACCTAACCCAACCTCCCCACCCCACCCAACTTCCCCACTCCACCCAACCTCCCCACTTCACCCAAACTCCCCACTCCACCCAACCTCCCCAACAAACGTAATCTCCCCACTTCACCCAACCTCCCCACTCCACCCAACCTCCCCACTCCACCCAACCTCCCCACTCCGCCCAACCTCCCCTCTCCACCCAACCTCCCCACTTCAAACAACCTCCCCACTTCACCCAACCTCCCCTCTCCAACCAAACTCCGCACTCCACCCAACTTCCGCACCTAACCCAACCTCCCCACTTCACCCAAACTCCCCACTCCACCCAACCTCCCCACTTCACCCAACCTCCCAACTCCACCCAACCTCCTCACTCCACCCAACCTCCCCACTCCACCCAACCTCCCCACTCCGCCCAACCTTCCCTCTCCACCCAACCTTCCCACTTCACACAACCTTCCCATTTCACCCAACCTCCCCTCTCCACCCAAACTCCGCACTCCACCCAACTTCCGCACCTAACCCAACCTCCCCACTTCACCCAAACTCCCCACTCCACCCAACCTGCCCACTTCACCCAAACTCCCCACTCCATCCAACCTCCCCACTTCACCCAACCTCCCCTCTCCATCCAAACTCCCAACTCCACCCAACTTCCCACTCCTCCCAACCTACGCACTCCACCCAACTACCCCACTACACCCAACCCCCCCACTTCACCCATCCTCCACACTCCATCCAACCTCCCCTCTTCACCCAACCTCCCCACTTCACCCAACCTCCCCACTTCACCCAACCTCCCCTCTCCACCCAAACTCCGCACTCCACCCAACTTCCGCACTTAACCCAACCTCCCCACTTCACCCAAACTCCCCACTCCACCCAACCTCTCCACTTCACCCAACCTCCCAACTCCACCCAACCTCCCCACTTCACCAAACCTCCGTACTCCATTCAACCTCCGCACTCCACCCAACCTCCGCACTCCACACAACTTCCGCAATCCACCCAACCTCCCCACCCCACCAAACCTCCCAACTCCACCCAACCTCCCCACTTCACCCAAATTCCCCACTCCACCCAACCTCCTCACTCCACCCAACCTCCCCACTTCACCCAACCTCCCCAGAGCACCCAACCTCCCCACTCTACCCAACATCCCCACTTCAGCAAACCTCAGTACTCCATCCAACCTCCGCACGCCACCCAACCTCCGCACTCCACCCAACTTCCGCACTCCACCCAACTTCCCCTCTCCACCCAACCTCCCCACTTCACACAACCTCCCCACTTCACCCAACCTCCCCTCTCCACCCAAACTCCGCACTCCACCCAACTTCTGCACTTAACCCAACCTCCCCACCCCACCCAACCTCCCCACTCCACCCAACCTCCCCACTTCACCCAAACTCCCCACTCCACCCAACCTCCCCAACAAACGCAATCTCCCCACTTCACCCAACCTCCCCACTCCACCCAACCTCCCCACTCCACCCAACCTCCCCACTCCGCCCAACCTCCCCTCTCCACCCAACCTCCCCACTACACACAACCTCCCCACTTCACACAACCTCCCCTCTCCACCCAAACTCCGCACCTAACCCAACCTCCTCACTTCACCCAAACTCCCCACTCCACCCAACCTCCCCACTTCACCCAACCTCCCAACTCCACCCAACCTCCCAACTTCACCAAGCCTCCACACTCCATGCAACCTCCGCACTCCACCCAACCTCCGCACTCCACACAACTCCCGCACTCCACCCAACCTCCCCACCCCACCCAACCCCCCACTTCACCCAACCTCCCCACTCCACCCAACCTCCCCACTTCACCCAACCTCCCCACTCCACCCAACCTCCCCACTTCACCCAACCTCCCCACTCCACCCAACCTCCGCCCTCCACCCAACCTCCGCCCTCCCCCCAACCTCCCCACTCCACCCAACCTCCCCACTTCACCCAACCTCCGCACTGCACCCAACTTCCGCACTCCAACCAACTTCCGCACTCCATCCAACCTCCCCACCCCACCCAACCTCCCCACTCCACGCAACCTCCCCACTTCACCCAACCTCCCCACTCCACCCAACCTCCCCAACAAACGCAATCTCCCCACTTCACCCAACCTCCCCACTCCACCCAACCTCCCCACTCCACCCAACCTCCCCACTCCGCCCAAGCTCCCTTCTCCACCCAACCTCCCCACTTCACACAACCTCCCCACTTCACCCAACCTCCCCTCTCCACCCAAACTCCGCACTCCACCCAACTTCTGCACTTAACACAACCTCCCCACCCCACCCAACCTCCCCACTCCACCCAACCTCCCCACTTCACCCAAACTCCCCACTCCACCCAACCTCCCCAACAAACGCAATCTCCCCACTTCACCCAACCTCCCCACTCCACCCAACCTCCCCACTCCACCCAACCTCCCCACTCCGCCCAACCTCCCCTCTCCACCCAACCTCCCCACTTCACACAACCTCCCCACTTCACACAACCTCCCCTCTCCATCCAAACTCCGCACCTAACCCAACCTCCCCACTCCACCCAACCTCCCCACTTCACCCAACCTCCCAACTCCACCCAACCTCCCAACTTCACCAAGCCTCCGCACTCCATGCAACCTCCGCACTCCACCCAACCTCCGCACTCCACACAACTTCCGCACTCCACCCAACCTCCCCACCCCACCCAACCTCCCCACTTCACCGAACCTCCCCACTCCACCCAACCTCCCCACTTCACCCAACCTCCCCACTGTAACCAACCTCCCCACTTCACCCAACCTCCGCCCTCCACCCAACCTCCGCCCTCCTCCCAACCTCCCCACTCCACCCAACCTCCCCACTTCACCCAATCTCCGCAGTGCACCCAACTTCCGCACTCCAACCAACTTCCGCACTCCACCCAACCTCCCCACTTCACCCAACCTCCCCACTCCACCCAACCTCCCCAACAAACGCAATCTCCCCACTTCACCCAACCTCCCCACTCCACCCAACCTCCCCACTCCACCCAACCTCCCCACTCCGCCCAAGCTCCCCTCTCCACCCAACCTCCCCACTTCACACAACCTCCCCACTTCACCCAACCTCCCTTCTCCACCCAAACTCCGCACTCCACCCAACTTCCGCACTTAACCCAACCTCCCCACCCCACCCAACCTCCCAACTCCACCCAACCTCCCCACTTCACCCAACCTCCCCACTCCACCCAACCTCCCCAACAAACGCAATCTCCGCACTTCACCCAACCTCCCCACTCCACCCAACCTCCCCACTCCACCCAACCTCCCCACTCCGCCCAACCTCCCCTCTCCACCGAACCTCCCCACTTCACACAACCTCCCCACTTCACCCAACCTCCCCTCTCCACCCAAACTCCGCACTCCACCCAACTTCCGCACCTAACCCAACCTCCCCACTTCACCCAAACTCCCCACTCCACCCAACCTCCCCACTTCACCCAACCTCCCAACTCCACCCAACCTCCCCACTTCACCAAATCTCCGCACTCCATGCGACCTCCGCACTCCACCCAACCTCCGCACTCCACACAACTTCCGCACTCCACCCAACCTCCCCACCCTACCCAACCTCCCCACTTCACCCAACCTCCCCACTCCACCCAACCTCCCCACTTCACCCAACCTCCCCACTCCATCCAACCTCCCAACTCCACCCAACTTCCCACTCCTCCCAACCTACGCACTCCACCCAGGTACCCCACTCCACCCAACCTCCCCACTTCACCCAACCTCCCCACTCCATCCAAACTCCGCCCTCCATCCAACCTCCGCCCTCCACCCAACCTCCCCACTCCACCCAACCTCCCCACTTCACCCAACCTCAGCACTGCACCCAACTTCCGCACTCCAAACCAACTTCCACACTCCATTCAACCTCCCCACCCCACCCAAATTCCCCACTCCACCCAACCTCCCCGCTTCACCCAACCTCCCTACTCCACCCAACCTCCCCAACAAACGCAATCTCCCCACTTCACCCAACCTCCCCACTCCACCCAACCTCCCCACTCCACCCAACCTCCCCACTCCGCCCAACCTCCCCTCTCCACCCAACCTCCCCACTTCACACAACCTCCCCAGAGCACCCAACCTCCCCACTCCACCCAACCTCCCCACTTCACCAAGCCTCCGTACTCCATGCAACCTCCGCACGCCACCCAACCTCCACACGCCACCCAACTTCCGCACTCCAACCAACTTCCGCATTCCATCCAACCTCCCCACTCCATCCAACCTCCCAACTCCACCCAACTTCCCACTCCTCCCAACCTACGCACTCCACCCAAATACCCCACTACACCCAACCCCCCCACTTCACCCATCCTCCACACTCCACCCAACCTCCCCACCCCACCCAACCTCCCCACTTCACCCAACCTCCCCACTCCACCCAACCTCCCCACTTCACCCAATCTCCCCACTCCAACCAACCTCCCCACTTCACCCAACCTCCCCACTCCACCCAACCTCCGCCCTCCACCCAACCTCCGCCCTCCCCCCAACCTCCCCACTCCACCCAACCTCCCCACTTCACCCAACCTCCGCACTGCACCCAACTTCCGCACTCCAACCAACTTCCGCACTCCATCCAACCTCCCCACCCCACCCAACCTCCCCACTCCACCCAACCTCCCCGCTTCACCCAACCTCCCCACTCCACCCAACCTCCCCAACAAACGCAATCTCCCCACTTCACCCAACCTCCCCACTCCACCCAACCTCCCCACTCCACCCAACCTCCCCACTCCGCCCAACCTCCCCTCTCCACCCAACCTCCCCACTTCACACAACCTCCCCAGAGCACCCAACCTCCCCACTCCACCCAACCTCCCCACTTCACCAAGCCTCCGTACTCCATGCAACCTCCGCACGCCACCCAACCTCCACACGCCACCCAACTTCCGCACTCCAACCAACTTCCGCATTCCATCCAACCTCCCCACTCCATCCAACCTCCCAACTCCACCCAACTTCCCACTCCTCCCAACCTACGCACTCCACCCAACTACCCCACTACACCCAACCCCCCCACTTCACCCATCCTCCACACTCCACCCAACCTCCCCACCCCACCCAACCTCCCCACTTCACCCAACCTCCCCACTCCACCCAACCTCCCCACTTCACCCAACCTCCCCACTCCACCCAACCTCCGCCCTCCACCCAACCTCCGCCCTCCCCCCAACCTCCCCACTCCACCCAACCTCCCCACTTCACCCAACCTCCGCACTGCACCCAACTTCCGCACTCCAACCAACTTCCGCACTCCATCCAACCTCCCCACCCCACCCAACCTCCCCACTCCACCCAACCTCCCCACTTCACCCAACCTCCCCACTCCACCCAACCTCCCCACTCCACCCAACCTCCCCAACAAACGCAATCTCCCCACTTCACCCAACCTCCCCACTCCACCCAACCTCCCCATTCCACCCAACCTCCCCACTCCGCCCAAGCTTCCCTCTCCACCCAACCTCCCCAGTTCACACAGCCTCCCCACTTCACCCAACCTCCCCTCTCCACCCAAACTCCGCACTCCACCCAACTTCCGCACTTAACCCAACCTCCCCACCCCACCCAACCTCCCAACTCCACCCAACCTCCCCACTTCACCGAACCTCCCCACTCCACCCAACCTCCCCAACAAACGCAATCTCCGCACTTCACCCAACCTCCCCACTCCACCCAACCTCCCCACTCCACCCAACCTCCCCACTCCGCCCAACCTCCCCTCTCCACCGAACCTCCCCACTTCACACAACCTCCCCACTTCACCCAACCTGCCCAACAAACGCAATCTCCCCACTTCACCTCATCAAATCTCCGCACTCCATGCGACCTCCGCACTCCACCCAACCTCCGCACTCCACACAACTTCCGCACTCCACCCAACCTCCCCACCCTACCCAACCTCCCCACTTCACCCAACCTCCCCACTCCACCCAACCTCCCCACTCCACCCAACCTCCCCACTCCGCCCAACCTCCCCTCTCCACCCAACCTCCCCACTTCACACAACCTCCTCACTTCACCCAACCTCCCCTCTCCAACCAAACTCCGCACTCCACCCAACTTCCGCACCTAACCCAACCTCCCCACTTCACCCAAACTCCCCACTCCACCCAACCTCCCCACTTCACCCAACCTCCCCACTCCACCCAACCTCCCCACTTCACCAAACCTCCGCACTCCATGCAACCTCCGCACGCCACCCAACCTCCGCACGCCACCCAACCTCCGCACGCCACCCAACTTCCGCACTCCAACCAACTTCCGCACTCCATCCAACCTCCGCACTCCACCCAACCTCCGCACTCCACACAACTTCCGCACTCCACCCAACCTCCCCACCCCACCCAACCTCCCCACTCCACCCAACCTCCCCACTTCACCGAACCTTCCCACTTCACCCAACCTCCCCTCTCCACCCAAACTCCGCACTCCACCCAACTTCCGCACCTAACCCAACCTCCCCACTTCACCCAACCTCCCCTCTCCAACCAAACTCCGCACTCCACCCAACTTCCGCACCTAACCCAACCTCCCCACTTCACCCAAACTCCCCACTCCACCCAACCTCCCCACTTCACCCAACCTCCCAACTCCACCCAACCTCCTCACTCCACCCAACCTCCCCACTCCACCCAACCTCCCCACTCCGCCCAACCTCCCCTCTCCACCCAACCTTCCCACTTCACACAACCTTCCCATTTCACCCAACCTCCACTCTCCACCCAAACTCCGCACTCCATCCAACCTCCCCACTTCACCCAACCTCCCCTCTCCATCCAAACTCCCAACGCCACCCAACTTCCCACTCCTCCCAACCTACGCACTCCACCCAACTACCCCACTACACCCAACCCACCCACTTCACCCATCCTCCACACTCCATCCAACCTCCCCTCTTCACCCAACCTCCCCACTTCACCCAACCTCCCCACTTCACCCAACCTCCCCTCTCCACCCAAACTCCGCACTCCACCCAACTTCCGCACTTAACCCAACCTCCCCACTTCACGCAAACTCCCCACTCCACCCAACCTCTCCACTTCACCCAACCTTCCAACTCCACCCAACCTCCCCACTTCACCAAACCTCCGTACTCCATCCAACCTCCGCACTCCACCCAACCTCCGCACTCCACACAACTTCCGCAATCCACCCAACCTCCCCACCCCACCCAACCCCCCCACTCCACCCAACCTCCCCACTTCACCCAACCTCCCCACTCCACCCAACCTCCCCAACCCACCAAACCTCCCAACTCCACCCAACCTCCCCACTTCACCCAAATTCCCCACTCCACCCAACCTCCTCACTCCACCCAACCTCCCCACTTCACCCAACCTCCCCAGAGCACCCAACCTCCCCACTCCACCCAACATCCCCACTTCAGCAAACCTCCGTACTCCATCCAACCTCCGCACGCCACCCAACCTCCGCACTCCATCCAACTTCCGCACTCCACCCAACTTCCCCTCTCCACCCAACCTCCCCACTTCACACAACCTCCCCACTTCACCCAACCTCCCGTCTCCACCCAAACTCCGCACTCCACCCAACTTCTGCACTTAACCCAACCTCCCCACCCCACCCAACCTCCCCACTCCACCCAACCTCCCCACTTCACCCAAACTCCCCACTCCACCCAACCTCCCCAACAAACGCAATATCCCCACTTCACCCAAGCTCCCCACTCCACCCAACCTCCCCTCTCCACCCAACCTCCCCACTTCACACAACCTCCCCACTTCACACAACCTCCCCTCTCCACCCAAACTCCGCACCTAACCCAACCTCCCCACTTCACCCAAACTCCCCACTCCACCCAACCTCCCCACTTCACCCAACCTCCCAACTCCACCCAACCTCCCAACTTCACCAAGCCTCCGCACTCCATGCAACCTCCGCACTCCACCCAACCTCCGCACTCCACACAACTTCCGCACTCCACCCAACCTCCCCACCCCACCCAACCTCCCCACTTCACCCAACCTCCCCACTCCACCCAACCTCCCCACTTCACCCAACCTCCCCACTCCACCCAACCTCCCCACTTCACCCAACCTCCCCACTCCACCCAACCTCCGCCCTCCACCCAACCTCCGCCCTCCACCCAACCTCCCCACTCCACCCAACCTCCCCACTTCACCCAACCTCCGCACTGCACCCAACTTCCGCACTCCAACCAACTTCCGCACTCCATCCAACCTCCCCACCCCACCCAACCTCCCCACTCCACGCAACCTCCCCACTTCACCCAACCTCCCCACTCCACCCAACCTACCCAACAAACGCAATCTCCCCACTTCACCCAACCTCCCCACTCCACCCAACCTCCCCTCTCCACCCAAACTCCGCACTCCACCCAACTTCTGCACTTAACCCAACCTCCCCAACCCACCCAACCTCCCCACTCCACCCAACCTCCCCACTTCACCCAAACTCCCCACTCCACCCAACCTCCCCAACAAACGCAATCTCCCCACTTCACCCAACCTCCCCACTCCACCCAACCTCCCCACTCCACCCAACCTCCCCACTCCGCCCAACCTCCCCTCTCCACCCAACCTCCCCACTTCACACAACCTCCCCACTTCACACAACCTCCCCTCTACATCCAAACTCCGCACCTAACCCAACCCCCCACTCCACCCAACCTCCCCACTTCACCCAACCTCCCAACTCCACCCAACCTCTCAACTTCACCAAGCCTCCGCACTCCATGCAACCTCCGCACTCCACCCAACCTCCGCACTCCACACAACTTCCGCACTCCACCCAACCTCCCCACCCCACCCAACCTCCCCACTTCACCCAACCTCCCCACTCCACCCAACCTCCCCACTTTACCCAACCTCCCCACTCCACCCAACCTCCGCCCTCCACCCAACCTCCGCCCTCCTCTCAACCTCCCCACTCCACCCAACCTCCGCCCTCCACCCAACCTCCGCCCTCCTCTCAACCTCCCCACTCCAACCAACCTCCCCACTTCACCCAACCTCCCCACTCCACCCAACCTCCGCCCTCCACCCAACCTCCGCCCTCCTCTCAACCTCCCCACTCCACCCAACCTCCCCACTTCACCCAACCTCCGCACTGCACCCAACTTCCGCACTCCAACCAACTTCCGCACTCCATCCAACCTCCCCACCCCACCCAACCTCCCCACTCCACCCAACCTCCCCACTTCACCCAACCTCCCCACTCCACCCAACCTCCCCAACAAACGCAATCTCCCCACTTCACCCAACCTCCCCACTCCACCCAACCTCCCCACTCCGCCCAAGCTCCCCTCTCCACCCAACCTCCCCACTTCACACAACCTCCCCACTTCACCCAACCTCCCCTCTCCACCCAAACTCCGCACTCCACCCAACTTCCGCACTTAACCCAACCTCCCCACCCCACCCAACCTCCCAACTCCACCCAACCTCCCCACTTCACCCAACCTCCCCACTCCACCCAACCTCCCCAACAAACGCAATCTCCGCACTTCACCCAACTTCCCCACTCCACCCAACCTCCCCACTCCACCCAACCTCCCCACTCCGCCCAACCTCCCCTCTCCACCGAACCTCCCCACTTCACACAACCTCCCCACTTCACCCAACCTGCCCTCTCCACCCAAACTCCGCACTCCACCCAACTTCCGCACCTAACCCAACCTCCCCACTTCACCCAAACTCCCCACTCCACCCAACCTCCCCACTTCACCCAACCTCCCAACTCCACCCAACCTCCCCACTTCACCAAATCTCCGCACTCCATGCGAACTCCGCACTCCACCCAACCTCAGCACTCCACACAACTTCCGCACTCCACCCAACCTCCCCACCCTACCCAACCTCCCCACTTCACCCAACCTCCCCACTCCACCCAACCTCCCCACTTCACCCAACCTCCCCACTCCATCCAACCTCCCAACTCCACCCAACTTCCCACTCCTCCCAACCTACGCACTCCACCCAGGTACCCCACTACACCCAACCTCCCCACTTCACCCATCCTCCACACTCCACCCAACCTCCCCACTTCACCCAACCTCCCCACTCCATCCAACCTCCGCCCTCCACCCAACCTCCGCCCTCCACCCAACCTCCCCACTCCACCCAACCTCTCCACTTCACCCAACCTCAGCACTGCACCCAACTTCCGCACTCCAACCAACTTCCACACTCCATTCAACCTCCCCACCCCACCCAAATTCCCCACTCCACCCAACCTCCCCACTTCACCCAACCTCCCCACTCCACCCAACCTCCCCAACAAACTCAATCTCCCCACTTCACCCAACCTCCCCACTCCACCCAACCTCCCCACTCCACCCAACCTCCCCACTCCGCCCAACCTCCCCTCTCCACCCAACCTCCCCACTTCACACAACCTCCCCAGAGCACCCAACCTCCCCACTCCACCCAACCTCCCCACTTCACCAAGCCTCCTACTCCATGCAACCTCCGCACGCCACCCAACCTCCGCACGCCACCCAACTTCCGCACTCCAACCAACTTCCGCACTCCATCCAACCTCCCCACTCCATCCAACCTCCCAACTCCACCCAACTTCCCACTCCTCCCAACCTACGCACTCCACCCAAGTACCCCACTACACCCAACCTCCCCACTTCACCTATCCTCCACACTCCACCCAACCTCCCCACTTCACCCAACCTCCGCACTCCACCCAACCTCCGCCCTCCACCCAACCTCCGCCCTCCACCCAACCTCCCCACTCCACCCAACCTCCCCACTTCACCCAACCTCCGCACTGCACCCAACTTCCGCACTCCAACCAACTTCCACACTCCATCCAACCTCCCCACCCCACCCAACCTCCCCACTCCACCCAACCTCCCCACTTCACCCAACCTCCCCACTCCACCCAACCTCCCCAACAAACGCAATCTCCCCACTTCACCCAACCTCCCCACTCCACCCAACCTCCCCACTCCGCCCAACCTCCCCTCTCCACCCAACCTCCCCACTTCACACAACCTCCCCAGAGCACCCAACCTCCCCACTCCACCCAACCTCCCCACTTCACCAAACCTCCGTACTCCATGCAACCTCCGCACGCCACCCAACCTCCGCACGCCACCCAACTACCGCACTCCAACCAACTTCCGCACTCCATCCAACCTCCGGACTCCACCCAACCTCCGCACTCCACACAACTTCCGCACTCCACCCAACCTCCCCACCCCACCCAACCTCCCCACTCCACCCAACCTCCACACTTCACCCAACCTCCCCACTTCACCCAACCTCCCCACTTCACCAAACCTCCGTACTCCATGCAACTTCCGCACCTAACCCAACCTCCGCACGCCACCCAACTTCCGCACTCCACCCAACCTCCCCACTCCGTCCAACATCCCCTCTCCACCCAAACTCCACACTTCACCCAACCTCCCCCTTCACCCAACCTCCCCACTCCACCCAACCTGCCCAACAAACGCAATCTCCCCACTTCACCCAACCTCCCCACTCCACCCAACCTCCCCACTCCACCCAACCTCCCCATTCCGCCCAAGCTCCCCTCTCCACCCAACCTCCCCACTTCACACAACCTCCCCACTTCACCCAACCTCCCCTCTTCACCCAAACTCCGCACTCCACCCAACTTCCGCACTCCACCCAACCTCCCCACCCTACCCAATCTCCCCACTTCACTCAACCTCCCCACTCCACCCAACCTCCCCACTTCATACAACCTCCCCACTCCATCCAACCTCCCAACTCCACCCAACTTCCCACTCCTCCCAACCTACGCACTCCACCCAAGTACCCCACTACACCCAACCTCCCCACTTCACCCATCCTCCACACTCCACCCAACCTCCCCACTTCACCCAACCTCCGCACCCCACCCAACCTCCCCACTCCACCCAACCTCCCCACTTCACCCAACCTCCCCACTCCACCCAACCTCCCCAACAAACGCAATCTCCCCACTTCACCCAACCTCCCCACTCCACCCAACCTCCCCGCTCCGCCCAACCTACCCTCTCCACCCAACCTCCCCACTTCACACAATCTCCCCAGAGCACCCAACCTCCCCACTCCACCCAACCTCCCCACTTCACCAAACCTCCGTACTCCATGCAACCTCCGCACGCCACCCAACCTCCGCACGCCACCCAACTACCGCACTCCAACCAACTTCCGCACTCCATCCAACCTCCGCACTCCACCCAACCTCCGCATTCCACACAACTTCCGCACTCCACCCAACCTCCCCACCCCACCCAACCTCCCCACTCCACCCAACCTCCACACTTCACCCAACCTCCCCACTTCACCCAACCTCCCCTCTCCACCCAAACTCCGCACTCCACCCAACTTCCGCACCTAACCCAACCTCCCCACTTCACCCAACCTCCCCAACAAACGCAATCTCCCCACTTCACCCAACCTCCCCACTCCACCCATCCTCCCCACTCCGCCCAACCTCCCCTCTCCACCCAACCTCCCCACTTCACACAACCTCCCCAGAGCACCCAACCTCCCCACTCCACCCAACCTCCCCACTTCACCAAACATCCGTACTCCATGCAACCTCCGCACGCCACCCAACCTCCGCACGCCACCCAACTTCCGCACTCCAACCAACTTCCGCACTCCATCCAACCTCCGCACTCCACCCAACCTCCGCACTCCACACAACTTCCGCACTCCACCCAACCTCCCCATCCCACCCAACCTCCCCACTCCACCCAACCTCCCCACTTCACCCAACCTCCCCACTCCACCCAACCTCCCCACTTCACCAAACCTCCGTACTCCATGCAACCTCCCCACTCCAACCAACCTCCCCACTTCACCCAACCTCCCCACTCCACCCAACCTCCGCCCTCCACCCAACCTCCGCCCTCCCCCCAACCTCCCCACTCCACCCAACCTCCCCACTTCACCCAACCTCCGCACTGCACCCAACTTCCGCACTCCAACCAACTTCCGCACTCCATCCAACCTCCCCACCCCACCCAACCTCCCCACTCCACCCAACCTCCCCACTTCACCCAACCTCCCCACTCCACCCAACCTCCCCAACAAAGGCAATCTCCCCACTTCACCCAACCTCCCCACTCCACCCAACCTCCCCATTCCACCCAACCTCCCCACTCCGCACAAGCTTCCCTCTCCACCCAACCTCCCCAGTTCACACAGCCTCCCCACTTCACCCAACCTCCCCTCTCCACCCAAACTCCGCACTCCACCCAACTTCCGCACTTAACCCAACCTCCCCACCCCACCCAACCTCCCAACTCCACCCAACCTCCCCACTTCACCCAACCTCCCCACTCCACCCAACCTCCCCAACAAACGCAATCTCCGCACTTCACCCAACCTCCCCACTCCACCCAACCTCCCCACTCCGCCCAACCTCCCCTCTCCACCGAACCTCCCCACTTCACACAACCTCCCCACTTCACCCAACCTGCCCAACAAACGCAATCTCCCCACTTCACCTCATCAAATCTCCGCACTCCATGCGACCTCCGCACTCCACCGAACCTCCCCTCTCCATCCAAACTCCCAACGCCACCCAACTTCCCACTCCTCCCAACCTACGCACTCCACCCAACTACCCCACTACACCCAACCCACCCACTTCACCCATCCTCCACACTCCATCCAACCTCCCCTCTTCACCCAACCTCCCCACTTCACCCAACCTCCCCACTTCACCCAACCTCCCCTCTCCACCCAAACTCCGCACTCCACCCAACTTCCGCACTTAACCCAACCTCCCCACTTCACCCAAACTCCCCACTCCACCCAACCTCTCCACTTCACCCAACCTTCCAACTCCACCCAACCTCCCCACTTCACCAAACCTCCGTACTCCATCCAACCTCCGCACTCCACCCAACCTCCGCACTCCACACAACTTCCGCAATCCACCCAACCTCCCCACCCCACCCAAACCCCCACTCCACCCAACCTCCCCACTTCACCCAACCTCCCCACTCCACCCAACCTCCCCAACCCACCAAACCTCCCAACTCCACCCAACCTCCCCACTTCACCCAAATTCCCCACTCCACCCAACCTCCTCACTCCACCCAACCTCCCCACTTCACCCAACCTCCCCAGAGCACCCAACCTCCCCACTCCACCCAACATCCCCACTTCAGCAAACCTCCGTACTCCATCCAACCTCCGCACGCCACCCAACCTCCGCACTCCACCCAACTTCCGCACTCCACCCAACTTCCCCTCTCCACCCAACCTCCCCACTTCACACAACCTCCCCACTTCACCCAACCTCCCGTCTCCACCCAAACTCCGCACTCCACCCAACTTCTGCACTTAACCCAACCTCCCCACCCCACCCAACCTCCCCACTCCACCCAACCTCCCCACTTCACCCAAACTCCCCACTCCACCCAACCTCCCCAACAAACGCAATCTCCCCACTTCACCCAAGCTCCCCACTCCACCCAACCTCCCCTCTCCACCCAACCTCCCCACTTCACACAACCTCCCCACTTCACACAACCTCCCCTCTCCACCCAAACTCCGCACCTAACCCAACCTCCCCACTTCACCCAAACTCCCCACTCCACCCAACCTCCCCACTTCACCCAACCTCCCAACTCCACCCAACCTCCCAACTTCACCAAGCCTCCGCACTCCATGCAACCTCCGCACTCCACCCAACCTCCGCACTCCACACAACTTCCGCACTCCACCCAACCTCCCCACCCCACCCAACCTCCCCACTTCACCCAACCTCCCCACTCCACCCAACCTCCCCACTTCACCCAACCTCCCCACTCCACCCAACCTCCCCACTTCACCCAACCTCCCCACTCCACCCAACCTCCGCCCTCCACCCAACCTCCGCCCTCCACCCAACCTCCCCACTCCACCCAACCTCCCCACTTCACCCAACCTCCGCACTGCACCCAACTTCCGCACTCCAACCAACTTCCGCACTCCATCCAACCTCCCCACCCCACCCAACCTCCCCACTCCACGCAACCTCCCCACTTCACCCAACCTCCCCACTCCACCCAACCTACCCAACAAACGCAATCTCCCCACTTCACCCAACCTCCCCACTCCACCCAACCTCCCCACTCCACCCAACCTCCCCACTCCGCCCAAGCTCCCTTCTCCACCCAACCTCCCCACTTCACACAACCTCCCCACTTCACCCAACCTCCCCTCTCCACCCAAACTCCGCACTCCACCCAACTTCTGCACTTAACCCAACCTCCCCAACCCACCCAACCTCCCCACTCCACCCAACCTCCCCACTTCACCCAAACTCCCCACTCCACCCAACCTCCCCAACAAACGCAATCTCCCCACTTCACCCAACCTCCCCACTCCACCCAACCTCCCCACTCCACCCAACCTCCCCACTCCGCCCAACCTCCCCTCTCCACCCAACCTCCCCACTTCACACAACCTCCCCACTTCACACAACCTCCCCTCTACATCCAAACTCCGCACCTAACCCAACCTCCCAACTCCACCCAACCTCTCAACTTCACCAAGCCTCCGCACTCCATGCAACCTCCGCACTCCACCCAACCTCCGCACTCCACACAACTTCCGCACTCCACCCAACCTCCCCACCCCACCCAACCTCCCCACTTCACCCAACCTCCCCACTCCACCCAACCTCCCCACTTTACCCAACCTCCCCACTCCACCCAACCTCCGCCCTCCACCCAACCTCCGCCCTCCTCTCAACCTCCCCACTCCACCCAACCTCCGCCCTCCACCCAACCTCCGCCCTCCTCTCAACCTCCCCACTCCACCCAACCTCCCCACTTCACCCAACCTCCGCACTGCACCCAACTTCCGCACTCCAACCAACTTCCGCACTCCATCCAACCTCCCCACCCCACCCAACCTCCCCACTCCACCCAACCTCCCCACTTCACCCAACCTCCCCACTCCACCCAACCTCCCCAACAAACGCAATCTCCCTACTTCACCCAACCTCCCCACTCCACCCAACCTCCCCACTCCGCCCAAGCTCCCCTCTCCACCCAACCTCCCCACTTCACACAACCTCCCCACTTCACCCAACCTCCCCTCTCCACCCAAACTCCGCACTCCACCCAACTTCCGCACTTAACCCAACCTCCCCACCCCACCCAACCTCCCAACTCCACCCAACCTCCCCACTTCACCCAACCTCCCCACTCCACCCAACCTCCCCAACAAACGCAATCTCCGCACTTCACCCAACTTCCCCACTTCACCCAACCTCCCCACTCCACCCAACCTCCCCACTCCGCCCAACCTCCCCTCTCCACCGAACCTCCCCACTTCACACAACCTCCCCACTTCACCCAACCTGCCCTCTCCACCCAAACTCCGCACTGCACCCAACTTCCGCACCTAACCCAACCTCCCCACTTCACCCAAACTCCCCACTCCACCCAACCTCCCCACTTCACCCAACCTCCCAACTCCACCCAACCTCCCCACTTCACCAAATCTCCGCACTCCATGCGAACTCCGCACTCCACCCAACCTCCGCACTCCACACAACTTCCGCACTCCACCCAACCTCCCCACCCTACCCAACCTCCCCACTTCACCCAACCTCCCCACTCCACCCAACCTCCCCACTTCACCCAACCTCCCCACTCCATCCAACCTCCCAACTCCACCCAACTTCCCACTCCTCCCAACCTACGCACTCCACCCAGGTACCCCACTACACCCAACCTCCCCACTTCACCCATCCTCCACACTCCACCCAACCTCCCCACTTCACCCAACCTCCCCACTCCATCCAACCTCCGCCCTCCACCCAACCTCCGCCCTCCACCCAACCTCCCCACTCCACCCAACCTCTCCACTTCACCCAACCTCAGCACTGCACCCAACTTCCGCACTCCAACCAACTTCCACACTCCATTCAACCTCCCCACCCCACCCAAATTCCCCACTCCACCCAACCTCCCCACTTCACCCAACCTCCCCACTCCACCCAACCTCCCCAACAAACTCAATCTCCCCACTTCACCCAACCTCCCCACTCCACCCAACCTCCCCACTCCACCCAACCTCCCCACTCCGCCCAACCTCCCCTCTCCACCCAACCTCCCCACTTCACACAACCTCCCCAGAGCACCCAACCTCCCCACTCCACCCAACCTCCCCACTTCACCAATCCTCCGTACTCCATGCAACCTCCGCACGCCACCCAACCTCCGCACGCCACCCAACTTCCGCACTCCAACCAACTTCCGCACTCCATCCAACCTCCCCACTCCATCCAACCTCCCAACTCCACCCAACTTCCCACTCCTCCCAACCTACGCACTCCACCCAAGTACCCCACTACACCCAACCTCCCCACTTCACCTATCCTCCACACTCCACCCAACCTCCCCACTTCACCCAACCTCCGCACTCCACCCAACCTCCGCCCTCCACCCAACCTCCGCCCTCCACCCAACCTCCCCACTCCACCCAACCTCCCCACTTCACCCAACCTCCGCACTGCACCCAACTTCCACACTCCATCCAACCTCCCCACCCCACCCAACCTCCCCACTCCACCCAACCTCCCCACTTCACCCAACCTCCCCACTCCACCCAACCTCCCCAACAAACGCAATCTCCCCACTTCACCCAACCTCCCCACTCCACCCAACCTCCCCACTCCGCCCAACCTCCCCTCTCCACCCAACCTCCCCACTCCACGCAACCTCCCCACTTCACCCAACCTCCCCACTCCACCCAACCTACCCAACAAACGCAATCTCCCCACTTCACCCAACCTCCCCACTCCACCCAACCTCCCCACTCCACCCAACCTCCCCACTCCGCCCAAGCTCCCTTCTCCACCCAACCTCCCCACTTCACACAACCTCCCCACTTCACCCAACCTCCCCTCTCCACCCAAACTCCGCACTCCACCCAACTTCTGCACTTAACCCAACCTCCCCAACCCACCCAACCTCCCCACTCCACCCAACCTCCCCACTTCACCCAAACTCCCCACTCCACCCAACCTCCCCAACAAACGCAATCTCCCCACTTCACCCAACCTCCCCACTCCACCCAACCTCCCCACTCCACCCAACCTCCCCACTCCGCCCAACCTCCCCTCTCCACCCAACCTCCCCACTTCACACAACCTCCCCACTTCACACAACCTCCCCTCTACATCCAAACTCCGCACCTAACCCAACCTCCCAACTCCACCCAACCTCTCAACTTCACCAAGCCTCCGCACTCCATGCAACCTCCGCACTCCACCCAACCTCCGCACTCCACACAACTTCCGCACTCCACCCAACCTCCCCACCCCACCCAACCTCCCCACTTCACCCAACCTCCCCACTCCACCCAACCTCCCCACTTTACCCAACCTCCCCACTCCACCCAACCTCCGCCCTCCACCCAACCTCCGCCATCCTCTCAACCTCCCCACTCCACCCAACCTCCGCCCTCCACCCAACCTCCGCCCTCCTCTCAACCTCCCCACTCCACCCAACCTCCCCACTTCACCCAACCTCCGCACTGCACCCAACTTCCGCACTCCAACCAACTTCCGCACTCCATCCAACCTCCCCACCCCACCCAACCTCCCCACTCCACCCAACCTCCCCACTTCACCCAACCTCCCCACTCCACCCAACCTCCCCAACAAACGCAATCTCCCTACTTCACCCAACCTCCCCACTCCACCCAACCTCCCCACTCCGCCCAAGCTCCCCTCTCCACCCAACCTCCCCACTTCACACAACCTCCCCACTTCACCCAACCTCCCCTCTCCACCCAAACTCCGCACTCCACCCAACTTCCGCACTTAACCCAACCTCCCCACCCCACCCAACCTCCCAACTCCACCCAACCTCCCCACTTCACCCAACCTCCCCACTCCACCCAACCTCCCCAACAAACGCAATCTCCGCACTTCACCCAACTTCCCCACTTCACCCAACCTCCCCACTCCACCCAACCTCCCCACTCCGCCCAACCTCCCCTCTCCACCGAACCTCCCCACTTCACACAACCTCCCCACTTCACCCAACCTGCCCTCTCCACCCAAACTCCGCACTCCACCCAACTTCCGCACCTAACCCAACCTCCCCACTTCACCCAAACTCCCCACTCCACCCAACCTCCCCACTTCACCCAACCTCCCAACTCCACCCAACCTCCCCACTTCACCAAATCTCCGCACTCCATGCGAACTCCGCACTCCACCCAACCTCCGCACTCCACACAACTTCCGCACTCCACCCAACCTCCCCACCCTACCCAACCTCCCCACTTCACCCAACCTCCCCACTCCACCCAACCTCCCCACTTCACCCAACCTCCCCACTCCATCCAACCTCCCAACTCCACCCAACTTCCCACTCCTCCCAACCTACGCACTCCACCCAGGTACCCCACTACACCCAACCTCCCCACTTCACCCATCCTCCACACTCCACCCAACCTCCCCACTTCACCCAACCTCCCCACTCCATCCAACCTCCGCCCTCCACCCAACCTCCGCCCTCCACCCAACCTCCCCACTCCACCCAACCTCTCCACTTCACCCAACCTCAGCACTGCACCCAACTTCCGCACTCCAACCAACTTCCACACTCCATTCAACCTCCCCACCCCACCCAAATTCCCCACTCCACCCAACCTCCCCACTTCACCCAACCTCCCCACTCCACCCAACCTCCCCAACAAACTCAATCTCCCCACTTCACCCAACCTCCCCACTCCACCCAACCTCCCCACTCCACCCAACCTCCCCACTCCGCCCAACCTCCCCTCTCCACCCAACCTCCCCACTTCACACAACCTCCCCAGAGCACCCAACCTCCCCACTCCACCCAACCTCCCCACTTCACCAATCCTCCGTACTCCATGCAACCTCCGCACGCCACCCAACCTCCGCACGCCACCCAACTTCCGCACTCCAACCAACTTCCGCACTCCATCCAACCTCCCCACTCCATCCAACCTCCCAACTCCACCCAACTTCCCACTCCTCCCAACCTACGCACTCCACCCAAGTACCCCACTACACCCAACCTCCCCACTTCACCTATCCTCCACACTCCACCCAACCTCCCCACTTCACCCAACCTCCGCACTCCACCCAACCTCCGCCCTCCACCCAACCTCCGCCCTCCACCCAACCTCCCCACTCCACCCAACCTCCCCACTTCACCCAACCTCCGCACTGCACCCAACTTCCACACTCCATCCAACCTCCCCACCCCACCCAACCTCCCCACTCCACCCAACCTCCCCACTTCACCCAACCTCCCCACTCCACCCAACCTCCCCAACAAACGCAATCTCCCCACTTCACCCAACCTCCCCACTCCACCCAACCTCCCCACTCCGCCCAACCTCCCCTCTCCACCCAACCTCCCCACTTCACACAACCTCCCCAGAGCACCCAACCTCCCCACTCCACCCAACCTCCCCACTTCACCAAACCTCCGTACTCCATGCAACCTCCGCACGCCACCCAACCTCCGCACGCCACCCAACTACCGCACTCCAACCAACTTCCGCACTCCATCCAACCTCCGGACTCCACCCAACCTCCGCACTCCACACAACTTCCGCACTCCACCCAACCTCCCCACCCCACCCAACCTCCCCACTCCACCCAACCTCCACACTTCACCCAACCTCCCCACTTCACCCAACCTCCCCACTTCACCAAACCTCCGTACTCCATGCAACTTCCGCACCTAACCCAACCTCCGCACGCCACCCAACTTCCGCACTCCACCCAACCTCCCCACTCCGTCCAACATCCCCTCTCCACACAAACTCCACACTTCACCCAACCTCCCCCTTCACCCAACCTCCCCACTCCACCCAACCTGCCCAACAAACGCAATCTCCCCACTTCACCCAACCTCCCCACTCCACCCAACCTCCCCACTCCACCCAACCTCCCCATTCCGCCCAAGCTCCCCTCTCCACCCAACCTCCCCACTTCACACAACCTCCCCACTTCACCCAACCTCCCCTCTCCACCCAAACTCCGCACTCCACCCAACTTCCGCACTCCACCCAACCTCCCCACCCTACCCAATCTCCCCACTTCACTCAACCTCCCCACTCCACCCAACCTCCCCACTTCATACAACCTCCCCACTCCATCCAACCTCCCAACTCCACCCAACTTCCCACTCCTCCCAACCTACGCACTCCACCCAAGTACCCCACTACACCCAACCTCCCCACTTCACCCATCCTCCACACTCCACCCAACCTCCCCACTTCACCCAACCTCCGCACCCCACCCAACCTCCCCACTCCACCCAACCTCCCCACTTCACCCAACCTCCCCACTCCACCCAACCTCCCCAACAAACGCAATCTCCCCACTTCACCCAACCTCCCCACTCCACCCAACCTCCCCGCTCCGCCCAACCTACCCTCTCCACCCAACCTCCCCACTTCACACAATCTCCCCAGAGCACCCAACCTCCCCACTCCACCCAACCTCCCCACTTCACCAAACCTCCGTACTCCATGCAACCTCCGCACGCCACCCAACCTCCGCACGCCACCCAACTACCGCACTCCAACCAACTTCCGCACTCCATCCAACCTCCGCACTCCACCCAACCTCCGCACTCCACACAACTTCCGCACTCCACCCAACCTCCCCACCCCACCCAACCTCCCCACTCCACCCAACCTCCACACTTCACCCAACCTCCCCACTTCACCCAACCTCCCCTCTCCACCCAAACTCCGCACTCCACCCAACTTCCGCACCTAACCCAACCTCCCCACTTCAACCAACCTCCCCAACAAACGCAATCTCCCCACTTCACCCAACCTCCCCACTCCACCCATCCTCCCCACTCCGCCCAACCTCCCCTCTCCACCCAACCTCCCCACTTCACACAACCTCCCCAGAGCACCCAACTTCCCCACTCCACCCAACCTCCCCACTTCACCAAACATCCGTACTCCATGCAACCTCCGCACGCCACCCAACCTCCGCACGCCACCCAACTTCCGCACTCCAACCAACTTCCGCACTCCATCCAACCTCCGCACTCCACCCAACCTCCCCATCCCACCCAACCTCCCCACTCCACCCAACCTCCCCACTCCGTCCAACATCCCCTCTCCACCCAAACTCCCCACTTCACCCAACCTCCCCACTTCACCCAACCTCCCCACTCCACCCAACCTGCCCAACAAACGCAATCTCCCCACTTCACCCAACCTTCCCACTCCACCCAACCTCCCCACTCCACCCAACCTCCCCACTCCGCCCAAGCTCCCCTCTCCACCCAACCTCCCCACTTCACACAACCTCCCCACTTCACCCAACCTCCCCTCTCCACCCAAACTCCGCACTCCACCCAACTTCCGCACTTAACCCAACCTCCCCACCCCACCCAACCTCCCCACTCCACCCAACCTCCCCACTTCACCCAAACTCCCCACTCCACCCAACCTCCCCAACAAACGCAATCTCCCCACTTCACCCAACCTCCCCACTCCACCCAACCTCCCCACTCCACTCAACCTCCCCACTCCGCCCAACCTCCCCTCTCCACCCAACCTCCCCACTTCACACAACCTCCCCACTTCACACAACCTCCCCTCTCCACCCAAACTCCGCACCTAGCCCAACCTCCCCACTTCACCCAAACTCCCCACTCCACCCAACCTCCCCACTTCACCCAACCTCCCAACTCCACCCAACCTCCCCACTTCACCAAGCCTCCGCACTCCATGCAACCTCCGCACTCCACCCAACCTACGCACTCCACACAACTTCCGCACTCCACCCAAACTCCCCACCCTACCCAACCTCCCCACTTCACTCAACCTCCCCACTCCACCCAACCTCCCCACTTCATCCAACCTCCCCACTCCATCCAACCTCCCAACTCCACCCAACTTCCCACTCCTCCCAACCTACGCACTCCACCCAAGTACCCCACTACACCCAACCTCCCCACTTCACCCATCCTCCACACTCCACCCAACCTCCCCACTTCACCCAACCTCCGCACTCCACCCAACCTCCGCCCTCCACCCAAACTCCGCCCTCCACCCAACCTCCCCACTCCACCCAACCTCCCCACTTCACCCAACCTCCGCACTGCACCCAACTTCCGCACTCCAACCAACTTCCACACTCCATCCAACCTCCCCACCCCACCCAACCTCCCCACTCCACCCAACCTCCCCACTTCACCCAACCTCCCCACTCCACCCAACCTCCCCAACAAACGCAACCTCCCCACTTCACACAACCTCCCCAGAGCACCCAACCTCCCCACTCCACCCAACCTCCCCACTTCACCAAACCTCCGTACTCCATGCAACCTCCGCACGCCACCCAACCTCCGCACGCCACCCAACTACCGCACTCCAACCAACTTCCGCACTCCATCCAACCTCCGCACTCCACCCAACCTCCGCACTCCACACAACTTCCGCACTCCACCCAACCTCCCCACCCCACCCAACCTCCCCACTCCACCCAACCTCCACACTTCACCCAACCTCCCCACTTCACCCAACCTCCCCTCTCCACCCAAACTCCGCACTCCACCCAACTTCCGCACCTAACCCAACTTCCCCACTTCACCCAAACTCCCCACTCCACCCAACCTCCCCACTCCGTCCAACCTCCCCACTCCACCCAACCTCCCCACTCCGCCCAAGCTCCCCTCTCCACCCAACCTCCCCACTTCACACAACCTCCCCACTTCACCCAACCTCCCCTCTCCACCCAAACTCCGCACTCCACCCAACTTCCGCACTTAACCCAACCTCCCCACCCCACCCAACCTCCCCACTCCACCCAACCTCCCCACTTCACCCAAACTCCCCACTCCACCCAACCTCCCCAACAAACGCAATCTCCCCACTTCACCCAACCTCCCCACTCCACCCAACCTCCCCACTCCACCCAACCTCCCCACTCCGCCCAACCTCCCCTCTCCACCCAACCTCCCCACTTCACACAACCTCCCCACTTCACACAACCTCCCCTCTCCACCCAAACTCCGCACCTAGCCCAACCTCCCCACTTCACCCAAAATCCCCACTCCACCCAACCTCCCCACTTCACCCAACCTCCCAACTCCACCCAACCTCCCCACTTCACCAAGCCTCCGCACTCCATGCAACCTCCGCACTCCACACAACCTCCGCACTCCACACAACTTCCGCACTCCACCCAACCTCCCCACCCTACCCAACCTCCCCACTTCACTCAACCTCCCCACTCCACCCAACCTCCCCACTTCATCCAACCTCCCCACTCCATCCAACCTTCCAACTCCACCCAACTTCCCACTCCTCCCAACCTACGCACTCCACCCAAGTACCCCACTACAGCCAACCTCCCCACTTCACCCATCCTCCACACTCCACCCAACCTCCCCACTTCACCCAACCTCCGCACTCCACCCAACCTCCGCCCTCCACCCAACCTCCGCCCTCCACCCAACCTCCCCACTCCACCCAACCTCCCCCTTCACCCAACCTCCGCACTGCACGCAACTTCCGCACTCCAACCAACTTCCACACTCCATGCAACCTCCCCACCTCACTCCACCCAAACTCCCCAACAAACGCAATCTCCCCACTTCACCCAACCTCCCCACTCCACCCAACCTCTCCACTCCACCCAACCTCCGCCCTCCACCCAACCTCCGCCCTCCACCCAACCTCCCCACTCCACCCAACTTCCCCACTTCACCCAAACTCCCCACTCCACCCAACCTCCCCAACAAACGCAATCTCCCCACTTCACCCAACCTCCCCACTCCGCCCAACCTCCCCTCTCCACCCAACCTCCCCACTTCACACAACCTCCCCACTTCACACAACCTCCCCTCTCCACCCAAACTCCGCACCTAACCCAACCTCCCCACTTCACCCAACCTCCCCACTTCACACAACCTCCCCACTTCACACAACCTCCCCTCTCCACCCAACCTCCCCACTCCACACAACCTCCCCACTCCGCCCAACCTCCCCTCTCCACCCAAACTCCGCACTCCACCCAACTTCCGCACTTAAGCCAACCTCCCCACCCCACCCAACCTCCCACTCCACCCAACCTACCCACTTCACCCAACCTCCCCACTCCACCCAACCTCTCCACTCCACCCAACCTCCCCACTCCGCCCAACCTTCCCTCTCCACCCAACCTCCCCACTTCACACAACCTCCCCACTTCACCCAACCTCCCCTCTCCACCCAAACTCCGCACTACACCCAACTTCCGCACCTAACCCAACCTCCCCACTTCACCCAACCTCCCCTCTCCACCCAAACTCCGCACTCCACCCAACTTCCGCACTTAACCCAACCTCCCCACCCCACCCAACCTCCCCACTCCACCCAACTTCCCCACTTCACCCAAACTCCCCACTCCACCCAACCTCCCCAACAAACGCAATCTCCCCACTTCACCCAACCTCCCCACTCCGCCCAACCTCCCCTCTCCACCCAACCTCCCCACTTCACACAACCTCCCCCCTTCACACAACCTCCCCTCTCCACCCAACCTCCCCACTTCACACAACCTCCCCACTTCACCCAACCTCCCCACTCCACCCAACCTCCGCCCTCCACCCAACCTCCGCCCTCCACCCAACCTCCCCACTCCACCCAACCTCCCCACTCTCCCAACCTCCGCACTGCACCCAACTTCCGCACTCCAACCAACTTCCACACTCCATCCAACCTCCCCACCCCACCAAACCTCCCCACTCCACCCAACCTCCCCACTTCACCCAACCTCCCCACTCCACCCAACCTCCCCAACAAACGCAATCTCCCCACTTCACCCAACCTCCCCACTCCACCCAACCTCCCCACTCCGCACAACCTCCCCTCTCCACCCAACCTCCCCACTTCACACAACCTCCCCAGAGCACCCAACCTCCCCACTCCACCCAACCTCCCCACTTCACCAAACCTCCGTACTCCATGCAACCTCCGCACGCCAACCAACCTCCGCACGCCACCCAACTTCCGCACTCCAACCAACTTCCGCACTCCATCCAACCTCCGCACTCCACCCAACCTCCGCACTCCACACAACTTCCGCACTCCACCCAACCTCCCCACTTCACCCAACCTCCCTACTTCACCCAACCTCCCCTCTCCACAGCACTCCGCACTCCACCCAACTTCCGCACCTAACCCAACCTCCCCACTTCACTCAAACTCCCCACTCCACCCAACCTCCCCACTCCACCCAACCTCCGCCCTCCACCCAACCTCCGCCCTCCACCCAACCTCCCCACTCCACCCAACCTCCCCACTTCACCCAAACTCCGCACTGCACCCAACTTCCGCACTCCAACCAACTTCCGCACTCCATCCAACCTCCCCACCCCACCCAACCTCCCCACTCCACCCAACTTCCCCACTTCACCCAACCTCCCCACTCCACCCAACCTCCCCAACAAACACAATCTCCCCACTTCACCCAACCTCCCCACTCCACCCAACCTCCCCACTCCACCCAACCTCCCCACTCCGCCCAAGCTCCCCTCTCCACCCAACCTCCCCACTTCACACAACCTCCCCACTTCACCCAACCTCCTCTCTCCACCCAAACTCCGCACCTAGCCCAACCTCCCCACTTCACCCAAAATCCCCACTCCACCCAACCTCCCCACTTCACCCAACCTCCCAACTCCACCCAACCTCCCCACTTCACCAAGCCTCCGCACTCCATGCAACCTCCGCACTCCACACAACCTCCGCACTCCACACAACTTCCGCACTCCACCCAACCTCCCCATCCTACCCAACCTCCCCACTTCACTCAACCTCCCCACTCCACCCAACCTCCCCACTTCATCCAACCTCCCCACTCCATCCAACCTCCCAACTCCACCCAACTTCCCACTCCTCCCAACCTACGCACTCCACCCAAGTACCCCACTACAGCCAACCTCCCCACTTCACCCATCCTCCACACTCCACCCAACCTCCCCACTTCACCCAACCTCCGCACTCCACCCAACCTCCGCCCTCCACCCAACCTCCGCCCTCCACCCAACCTCCCCACTCCACCCAACCTCCCCCTTCACCCAACCTCCGCACTGCACGCAACTTCCGCACTCCAACCAACTTCCACACTCCATCCAACCTCCCCACCTCACTCCACCCAAACTCCCCAACAAACGCAATCTCCCCACTTCACCCAACCTCCCCACTCCACCCAACCTCTCCACTCCACCCAACCTCCGCCCTCCACCCAACCTCCGCCCTCCACCCAACCTCCCCACTCCACCCAACTTCCCCACTTCACCCAAACTCCCCACTCCACCCAACCTCCCCAACAAACGCAATCTCCCCACTTCACCCAACCTCCCCACTCCGCCCAACCTCCCCTCTCCACCCAACCTCCCCACTTCACACAACCTCCCCACTTCACACAACCTCCCCTCTCCACCCAAACTCCGCACCTAACCCAACCTCCCCACTTCACCCAACCTCCCCACTTCACACAACCTCCCCACTTCACACAACCTCCCCTCTCCACCCAACCTCCCCACTCCACACAACCTCCCCACTCCGCCCAACCTCCCCTCTCCACCCAAACTCCGCACTCCACCCAACTTCCGCACTTAAGCCAACCTCCCCACCCCACCCAACCTCCCACTCCACCCAACCTACCCACTTCACCCAACCTCCCCACTCCACCCAACCTCTCCACTCCACCCAACCTCCCCACTCCGCCCAACCTTCCCTCTCCACCCAACCTCCCCACTTCACACAACCTCCCCACTTCACCCAACCTCCCCTCTCCACCCAAACTCCGCACTCCACCCAACTTCCGCACTTAACCCAACCTCCCCACCCCACCCAACCTCCCCACTCCACCCAACTTCCCCACTTCACCCAAACTCCCCACTCCACCCAACCTCCCCAACAAACGCAATCTCCCCACTTCACCCAACCTCCCCACTCCGCCCAACCTCCCCTCTCCACCCAACCTCCCCACTTCACACAACCTCCCCACTTCACACAACCTCCCCACTTCACCCAACCTCCCCACTCCACCCAACCTCCGCCCTCCACCCAACCTCCGCCCTCCACCCAACCTCCCCACTCCACCCAACCTCCCCACTCTCCCAATCTCCGCACTGCACCCAACTTCCGCACTCCAACCAACTTCCACACTCCATCCAACCTCCCCACCCCACCAAACCTCCCCACTCCACCCAACCTCCCCACTTCACCCAACCTCCCCACTCCACCCAACCTCCCCAACAAACGCAATCTCCCCTCTTCACCCAACCTCCCCACTCCACCCAACCTCCCCACTCCGCACAACCTCCCCTCTCCACCCAACCTCCCCACTTCACACAACCTCCCCAGAGCACCCAACCTCCCCACTCCACCCAACCTCCCCACTTCACCAAACCTCCGTACTCCATGCAACCTCCGCACGCCAACCAACCTCCGCACGCCACCCAACTTCCGCACTCCAACCAACTTCCGCACTCCATCCAACCTCCGCACTCCACCCAACCTCCGCACTCCACACAACTTCCGCACTCCACCCAACCTCCCCACCCCACCCAACCTCCCCACTCCACCCAACCTCCCCACTTCACCCAACCTCCCTACTTCACCCAACCTCCCCTCTCCACAGCACTCCGCACTCCACCCAACTTCCGCACCTAACCCAACCTCCCCACTTCACTCAAACTCCCCACTCCACCCAACCTCCCCACTCCACCCAACCTCCGCCCTCCACCCAACCTCCGCCCTCCACCCAACCTCCCCACTCCACCCAACCTCCCCACTTCACCCAAACTCCGCACTGCACCCAACTTCCGCACTCCAACCAACTTCCGCACTCCATCCAACCTCCCCACTTCACCCAACCTCCCCACTCCACCCAACCTCCCCAACAAACACAATCTCCCCACTTCACCCAACCTCCCCACTCCACCCAACCTCCCCACTCCACCCAACCTCCCCACTCCGCCCAAGCTCCCCTCTCCACCCAACCTCCCCACTTCACACAACCTCCCCACTTCACCCAACCTCCCCTCTCCACCCAAACTCCGCACTCCACCCAACTTCCGCACTTAACCCAACCTCCCCACCCCACCCAACCTCCCCACTCCACCCAACCTCCCCACTTCACCCAACCTCCCCACTCCACCCAACCTCTCCACTCCACCCAACCTCCCCACTCCGCCCAACCTCCCCTCTCCACCCAACCTCCCCACTTCACACAACCTCCCCACTTCACCCAACCTCCCCTCTCCACCCAAACTCCGCACTACACCCAACTTCCGCACCTAACCCAACCTCCCCACTACACCCAACCTCCCCTCTCCACCCAAACTCCGCACTCCACCCAACTTCCGCACTTAACCCAACCTCCCCACCCCACCCAACCTCACCACTCCACCCAACTTCCCCACTTCACCCAAACTCCCCACTCCACCCAACCTCCCCAACAAACGCAATCTCCCCACTTCACGCAACCTCCCCACTCCGCCCAACCTCCCCTCTCCACCCAACCTCCCCACTTCACACAACCTCCCCACTTCACCCAACCTCCCCTCTCCACCCAAACTCCGCACTCCACCCAACTTCCGCACTTAACCCAACCTCCCCACCCCACCCAACCTCCCCATTCCACCCAACCTCCCCACTTCACCCAACCTCCCCACTCCACCCAACCTCTCCACTCCACCCAACCTCCCCACTCCGCCCAACCTCCCCTCTCCACCCAACCTCCCCACTTCACACAAGCTCCCCTCTCCACCCAACCTCCCCACTTCACACAAACTCCCCACTTCACCCAACCTCCCCTCTCCACCCAAACTCCACCCTCCACCCAACCTCCCCACTCCACCCAACCTCCCCACTTCACCCAACCTCCGCACTGCACCCAACTTCCGCACTCCAACCAACTTCCGCACTCCATCCAACCTCCCCACCCCACCCAACCTCCCCACTCCACCCAACCTCCCCACTTCACCCAACCTCCCCACTCCACCCAACCTTCCCAACAAACGCAATCTCCCCACTTCACCCAATCTCCCCACTCCACCCAACCTCCCCACTCCACCCAACCTCCCCACTCCGCCCAAGCTCCCCTCTCCACCCAACCTCCCCACTTCACACAACCTCCCCACTCCACCCAACCTCCCCAACAAACGCAATCTCCCCACTTCACCCAACCTCCCCACTCCACCCAACCTCCCCACTCCACCCAACCTCCCCACTCCGCCCAACCCCCCCTCTCCACCCAACCTCCCCACTTCACACAACCTCCCCACTTCACACAACCTCCCCTCTCCACCCAAACTCCGCACCTAGCCCAACCTCCCCACTTCACCCAAACTCCCCACTCCACCCAACCTCCCCACTTCACCCAACCTCCCAACTCCACCCAACCTCCCAACTTCACCAAGCCTCCGCACTCCATGCAACCTCCCCACTCCACCCAACCTCCCCACTCCACCCAACCTCCCCACTCCGCCCAACCCCCCCTCTCCACCCAACCTCCCCACTTCACACAACCTCCCCACTTCACACAACCTCCCCTCTCCACCCAAACTCCGCACCTAGCCCAACCTCCCCACTTCACCCAAACTCCCCACTCCACCCAACCTCCCCACCCCACCCAACCTCCCCACTTCACCCAACCTCCCCACTCCACCCAACCTCCCCACTTCACCCAACCTCCGCACTCCACCCAACCTCCCCACCCCACCCAACCTCCCCACTTCACCCAACCTCCCCACTCCACCCAACCTCCCCACTTCACCCAACCTCCCCACTCCATCCAACCTCCCAACTCCACCCAACTTCCCACTCCTCCCAACCTGCGCACTCCACCCAAGTACCCCACTACACACAACCTCCCCACTTCACCCATCCTCCCCACTCCACCCAACCTCCCCACTTCACCCAACCTCCCCACTCCACCCAACCTCCCCACTCCGCCCAAGCTCCCCTCTCCACCCAACCTCCCCACTTCACACAACCTCCCCACTCCACCCAACCTCCCCAACAAACGCAATCTCCCCACTTCACCCAACCTCCCCACTCCACCCAACCTCCCCACTCCACCCAACCTCCCCACTCCGCCCAACCTCCCCTCTCCACCCAACCTCCCCACTTCACACAACCTCCCCACTTCACACAACCTCCCCTCTCCACCCAAACTCCGCACCTAGCCCAACCTCCCCACTTCACCCAAACTCCCCACTCCACCCAACCTCCCCACTTCACCCAACCTCCCAACTCCACCCAACCTCCCAACTTCACCAAGCCTCCGCACTCCATGCAACCTCCGCACTCCACACAACTTCCCCACTCCACCCAACCTCCCCACCCCACCCAACCTCCCCACTTCACCCAACCTCCCCACTCCACCCAACCTCCCCACTTCACCCAACCTCCGCACTCCACCCAACCTCCCCACCCCACCCAACCTCCCCACTTCACCCAACCTCCCCACTCCACCCAACCTCCCCACTTCACCCAACCTCCCCACTCCATCCAACCTCCCAACTCCACCCAACTTCCCACTCCTCCCAACCTGCGCACTCCACCCAAGTACCCCACTACACACAACCTCCCCACTTCACCCATCCTCCCCACTCCACCCAACCTCCCCACTTCACCCAACCTCCCCACTCCACCCAACCTCCGCCCTCCACCCAACCTCCCCTCTCCACCCAACCTCCCCACATTACATAACCTCCCCACTTCACCCTACCTCCCCTCTCCACCCAAACTCCGCACTCCACCCAACTTCCGCACTTAACCCAACCTCCCCACCCCACCCAACCTCCCCACTCCACCCAACCTCCCCACTTCACACAACCTCCCCACTTCACCCAACCTCCCCTCTCCACACAAACTCCGCACTCCACCCAACTTCCGCACCTAACCCAACCTCCCCACTTCACCCAAACTCCCCACTCCACCCAACCTCCCCACTTCACCCAACCTCCCAACTCCACCCAACCTGCCCACTTCACCAACCCTCCGCACTCCATGCAACCTCCGCACTCCACCCAACCTCCGCACTCCACACAACTTCCGCACTCCACCCAACCTCCCCACCCTACCCAACCTCCCCACTTCACACAACCTCCCCACTCCACCCAACCTCCCCACTTCATCCAACCTCCCCACTCCATCCAACCTCGCAACTCCACCCAACTTCCCACTCCTCCCAACCTACGCACCCCACCCAAGTACCCTTCTTCCCAACTTCCGCACTCCAACCAACTTCCACACTCCATCCAACCTCCCCACCCCACCCAACCTCCCCACTCCACCCAACCTCCCCACTTCACCCAACCTCCCCACTCCACCCAACCTCCCCAACAAACGCAATCTCCCCACTTCATCCAACCTCCCCACTCCACCCAACCTCCCCAATCCGCCCAACCTCCCCTCTCCACCCAACCTCCCCACTTCACACAACCTCCCCAGAGCACCCAACCTCCCCACTCCACCCAACCTCCCCACTTCACCAAACCTCCGTACTCCATGCAACCTCTGCACGCCACCCAACCTCCGCACGCCACCCAACCTCCGCACGCACTCCAACCAACTTCCGCACTCCAGCCAACCTCCGCACTCCACCCAACCTCCGCACTCCACACAACTTCCGCACTCCACCCAACCTCCCCACCCCACCCAACCTCCCCACTCCACCCAACCTCCCCACTTCACCCAACCTCCCCACTTCACCCAACCTGCCCTCTCCACCCAAACTCCGCACTCCACCCAACTTCCGCACCTAACCCAACCTCCCCACTTCACCCAAACTCCCCACTCCATCCAACCTCGCAACTCCACCCAACTTCCCACTCCTCCCAACCTACGCACTCCACCCAAGTACCCTTCTTCCCAACTTCCGCACTCCAACCAACTTCCACACTCCATCCAACCTCCCCATCCCACCCAACCTCCCCACTCCACCCAACCTCCCCACTTCACCCAACCTCCCCACTCCACCCAACCTCCCCAACAAACGCAATCTCCCCACTTCATCCAACCTCCCCACTCCACCCAACCTCCCCAATCCGCCCAACCTCCCCTCTCCACCCAACCTCCCCACTTCACACAACCTCCCCAGAGCACCCAACCTCCCCACTCCACCCAACCTCCCCACTTCACCAAACCTCCGTACTCCATGCAACCTCCGCACGCCACCCAACCTCCGCACGCCACCCAACCTCCGCACGCACTCCAACCAACTTCCGCACTCCATCCAACCTCCGCACTCCACCCAACCTCCGCACTCCACACAACTTCCGCACTCCACCCAACCTCCCCACCCCACCCAACCTCCCCACTCCACCCAACCTCCCCACTTCACCCAACCTCCCCACTTCACCCAACCTGCCCTCTCCACCCAAACTCCGCACTCCACCCAACTTCCGCACCTAACCCAACCTCCCCACTTCACCCAAACCCCCACCCAACCCAACCTCCCCACTCCGTCCAACATCCACTCTCCACCCAACCTCCCCACTTCACACAACCTCCCCACTTCACCCAACCTCCCCTCTCCACCCAAACTCCGCACTACACCCAACTTCCGCACCTAACCCAACCTCCCCACTTCACCCAACCTCCCCTCTCCACCCAAACTCCGCACTCCACCCAACTTCCGCACTTAACCCAACCTCCCCACCCCACCCAACCTCCCCACTCCACCCAACTTCCCCACTTCACCCAAACTCCCCACTCCACCCAACCTCCCCAACAAACGCAATCTCCCCACTTCACCCAACCTCCCCACTCCGCCCAACCTCCCCTCTCCACCCAACCTCCCCACTTCACACAACCTCCCCACTTCACACAACCTCCCCTCTCCACCCAACCTCCCCACTTCACACAACCTCCCCACTTCACCCAACCTCCCCACTCCACCCAACCTCCGCCCTCCACCCAACCTCCGCCCTCCACCCAACCTCCCCACTCCACCCAACCTCCCCACTCTCCCAATCTCCGCACTGCACCCAACTTCCGCACTCCAACCAACTTCCACACTCCATCCAACCTCCCCACCCCACCAAACCTCCCCACTCCACCCAACCTCCCCACTTCACCCAACCTCCCCACTCCACCCAACCTCCCCAACAAACGCAATCTCCCCTCTTCACCCAACCTCCCCACTCCACCCAACCTCCCCACTCCGCACAACCTCCCCTCTCCACCCAACCTCCCCACTTCACACAACCTCCCCAGAGCACCCAACCTCCCCACTCCACCCAACCTCCCCACTTCACCAAACCTCCGTACTCCATGCAACCTCCGCACGCCAACCAACCTCCGCACGCCACCCAACTTCCGCACTCCAACCAACTTCCGCACTCCATCCAACCTCCGCACTCCACCCAACCTCCGCACTCCACACAACTTCCGCACTCCACCCAACCTCCCCACCCCACCCAACCTCCCCACTCCACCCAACCTCCCCACTTCACCCAACCTCCCTACTTCACCCAACCTCCCCTCTCCACAGCACTCCGCACTCCACCCAACTTCCGCACCTAACCCAACCTCCCCACTTCACTCAAACTCCCCACTCCACCCAACCTCCCCACTCCACCCAACCTCCGCCCTCCACCCAACCTCCGCCCTCCACCCAACCTCCCCACTCCACCCAACCTCCCCACTTCACCCAAACTCCGCACTGCACCCAACTTCCGCACTCCAACCAACTTCCGCACTCCATCCAACCTCCCCACCCCACCCAACCTCCCCACTCCACCCAACTTCCCCACTTCACCCAACCTCCCCACTCCACCCAACCTCCCCAACAAACACAATCTCCCCACTTCACCCAACCTCCCCACTCCACCCAACCTCCCCACTCCACCCAACCTCCCCACTCCGCCCAAGCTCCCCTCTCCACCCAACCTCCCCACTTCACACAACCTCCCCACTTCACCCAACCTCCCTCTCCACCCAAACTCCGCACTCCACCCAACTTCCGCACTTAACCCAACCTCCCCACCCCACCCAACCTCCCCACTCCACCCAACCTCCCCACTTCACCCAACCTCCCCACTCCACCCAACCTCTCCACTCCACCCAACCTCCCCACTCCGCCCAACCTCCCCTCTCCACCCAACCTCCCCACTTCACACAACCTCCCCACTTCACCCAACCTCCCCTCTCCACCCAAACTCCGCACTACACCCAACTTCCGCACCTAACCCAACCTCCCCACTACACCCAACCTCCCCTCTCCACCCAAACTCCGCACTCCACCCAACTTCCGCACTTAACCCAACCTCCCCACCCCACCCAACCTCCCCACTCCACCCAACTTCCCCACTTCACACAAACTCCCCACTCCACCCAACCTCCCCAACAAACGCAATCTCCCCACTTCACCCAACCTCCCCACTCCGCCCAACCTCCCCTCTCCACCCAACCTCCCCACTTCACACAACCTCCCCACTTCACACAACCTCCCCTCTCCACCCAACCTCCCCACTTCACACAACCTCCCCACTTCACCCAACCTCCCCTCTCCACCCAAACTCCGCACTCCACCCAACTTCCGCACTTAACCCAACCTCCCCACCCCACCCAACCTCCCCACTCCACCCAACCTCCCCACTTCACCCAACCTCCCCACTCCACCCAACCTCTCCACTCCACCCAACCTCCCCACTCCGCCCAACCTCCCCTCTCCACCCAACCTCCCCACTTCACACAAGCTCCCCTCTCCACCCAACCTCCCCACTTCACACAAACTCCCCACTTCACCCAACCTCCCCTCTCCACCCAAACTCCACCCTCCACCCAACCTCCCCACTCCACCCAACCTCCCCACTTCACCCAACCTCCGCACTGCACCCAACTTCCGCACTCCAACCAACTTCCGCACTCCATCCAACCTCCCCACCCCACCCAACCTCCCCACTCCACCCAACCTCCCCACTTCAACCAACCTCCCCACTCCACCCAACCTTCCCAACAAACGCAATCTCCCCACTTCACCCAATCTCCCCACTCCACCCAACCTCCCCACTCCACCCAACCTCCCCACTCCGCCCAAGCTCCCCTCTCCACCCAACCTCCCCACTTCACACAACCTCCCCACTCCACCCAACCTCCCCAACAAACGCAATCTCCCCACTTCACCCAACCTCCCCACTCCACCCAACCTCCCCACTCCACCCAACCTCCCCACTCCGCCCAACCTCCCCTCTCCACCCAACCTCCCCACTTCACACAACCTCCCCACTTCACACAACCTCCCCTCTCCACCCAAACTCCGCACCTAGCCCAACCTCCCCACTTCACCCAAACTCCCCACTCCACCCAACCTCCCCACTTCACCCAACCTCCCAACTCCACCCAACCTCCCAACTTCACCAAGCCTCCGCACTCCATGCAACCTCCGCACTCCACACAACTTCCCCACTCCACCCAACCTCCCCACCCCACCCAACCTCCCCACTTCACCCAACCTCCCCACTCCACCCAACCTCCCCACTTCACCCAACCTCCGCACTCCACCCAACCTCCCCACCCCACCCAACCTCCCCACTTCACCCAACCTCCCCACTCCACCCAACCTCCCCACTTCACCCAACCTCCCCACTCCATCCAACCTCCCAACTCCACCCAACTTCCCACTCCTCCCAACCTGCGCACTCCACCCAAGTACCCCACTACACACAACCTCCCCACTTCACCCATCCTCCCCACTCCACCCAACCTCCCCACTTCACCCAACCTCCCCACTCCACCCAACCTCCGCCCTCCACCCAACCTCCCCTCTCCACCCAACCTCCCCACATTACATAACCTCCCCACTTCACCCTACCTCCCCTCTCCACCCAAACTCCGCACTCCACCCAACTTCCGCACTTAACCCAACCTCCCCACCCCACCCAACCTCCCCACTCCACCCAACCTCCCCACTTCACACAACCTCCCCACTTCACCCAACCTCCCCTCTCCACACAAACTCCGCACTCCACCCAACTTCCGCACCTAACCCAACCTCCCCACTTCACCCAAACTCCCCACTCCACCCAACCTCCCCACTTCACCCAACCTCCCAACTCCACCCAACCTGCCCACTTCACCAACCCTCCGCACTCCATGCAACCTCCGCACTCCACCCAACCTCCGCACTCCACACAACTTCCGCACTCCACCCAACCTCCCCACCCTACCCAACCTCCCCACTTCACACAACCTCCCCACTGCACCCAACCTCCCCACTTCATCCAACCTCCCCACTCCATCCAACCTCGCAACTCCACCCAACTTCCCACTCCTCCCAACCTACGCACTCCACCCAAGTACCCTTCTTCCCAACTTCCGCACTCCAACCAACTTCCACACTCCATCCAACCTCCCCACCCCACCCAACCTCCCCACTCCACCCAACCTCCCCACTTCACCCAACCTCCCCACTCCACCCAACCTCCCCAACAAACGCAATCTCCCCACTTCATCCAACCTCCCCACTCCACCCAACCTCCCCAATCCGCCCAACCTCCCCTCTCCACCCAACCTCCCCACTTCACACAACCTCCCCAGAGCACCCAACCTCCCCACTCCACCCAACCTCCCCACTTCACCAAACCTCCGTACTCCATGCAACCTCTGCACGCCACCCAACCTCCGCACGCCACCCAACCTCCGCACGCACTCCAACCAACTTCCGCACTCCAGCCAACCTCCGCACTCCACCCAACCTCCGCACTCCACACAACTTCCGCACTCCACCCAACCTCCCCACCCCACCCAACCTCCCCACTCCACCCAACCTCCCCACTTCACCCAACCTCCCCACTTCACCCAACCTGCCCTCTCCACCCAAACTCCGCACTCCACCCAACTTCCGCACCTAACCCAACCTCCCCACTTCACCCAAACTCCCCACTCCATCCAACCTCGCAACTCCACCCAACTTCCCACTCCTCCCAACCTACGCACTCCACCCAAGTACCCTTCTTCCCAACTTCCGCACTCCAACCAACTTCCACACTCCATCCAACCTCCCCATCCCACCCAACCTCCCCACTCCACCCAACCTCCCCACTTCACCCAACCTCCCCACTCCACCCAACCTCCCCAACAAACGCAATCTCCCCACTTCATCCAACCTCCCCACTCCACCCAACCTCCCCAATCCGCCCAACCTCCCCTCTCCACCCAACCTCCCCACTTCACACAACCTCCCCAGAGCACCCAACCTCCCCACTCCACCCAACCTCCCCACTTCACCAAACCTCCGTACTCCATGCAACCTCCGCACGCCACCCAACCTCCGCACGCCACCCAACCTCCGCACGCACTCCAACCAACTTCCGCACTCCATCCAACCTCCGCACTCCACCCAACCTCCGCACTCCACACAACTTCCGCACTCCACCCAACCTCCCCACCCCACCCAACCTCCCCACTCCACCCAACCTCCCCACTTCACCCAACCTCCCCACTTCACCCAACCTGCCCTCTCCACCCAAACTCCGCACTCCACCCAACTTCCGCACCTAACCCAACCTCCCCACTTCACCCAAACTCCCCACTCCACCCAACCTCCCCACTCCGTCCAACATCCACTCTCCACCCAAACTCCCCACTTCACCCAACCTCCCCACTTCACCCAACCTCCCCACTCCACCCAACCTGCCCAACAAACGCAATCTCCCCACTTCACCCAACCTCCCCACTCCACCCAACCTCCCCACTCCACCCAACCTCCCCACTCCGCCCAAGCTCCCCTCTCCACCCAACCTCCCCACTTCACACAACCTCCCCACTCCACCCAAACTCCGCACTCCACCCAACTTCCGCACTTAACCCAACCTCCCCACCCCACCCAACCTCCCCACTCCACCCAACCTCCCCACTTCACCCAAACTCCCCACTCCACCCAACCTCCCCAACAAACGCAATCTCCCCACTTCACCCAACCTCCCCACTCCACCCAACCTCCCCACTCCACCCAACCTCCCCACTCCGCCCAACCTCCCCTCTCCACCCAACCTCCCCACTTCACCCAACCTCCCCACTCCACCCAATCTCCCCACTCCACCCAACCTCCCCACTCCGCCCAACCTCCCCTCTCCACCCAACCTCCCCACTTCACACAACCTCCCCACTTCACACAACCTCCCCTCTCCACCCAAACTCCGCACCTAACCCAACCTCCCCACTTCACCCAAACTCCCCACTCCACCCAACCTTCCCACTTCACCCAACCTCCCAACTCCACCCAACCTCCCAACTTCACCTAGCCTCCGCACTCCATGCAACCTCCGCACTCCACTCAACTTCCCCACTCCACCCAACCTCCCCACCCCACCCAACCTCCCCACTTCACCCAACCTCCCCACTCCACCCAACCTCCCGACTTCACCCAACCTCCCCACTCCACCCAACCTCCCCACTTCACCCAACCTCCCCACTTCACCCAACCTCCGCCCTCCACCCAACCTCCGCCCTCCACCCAACCTCCCCACTCCACCCAACCTCCCCACTTCACCCAACCTCCGCACTGCACCCAACTTCCGCACTCCAACCAACTTCCGCACTCCATCCAACCTCCCCACTCCACCCAACCTCCCCACTTCACCCAACCTCCCCACTTCACCCAACCTCCCCTCTCCACCCAAACTCCGCACTCCACCCAACTTCCGCACCTAACCCAACCTCCCCACTTCACCCAAACTCCCCACTCCACCCAACCTCCCCACTCCGTCCAACATCCACTCTCCACCCAAACTCCCCACTTCACCCAACCTCCCCACTTCACCCAACCTCCCCACTCCACCCAACCTGCCCAACAAACGCAATCTCCCCACTTCACCCAACCTCCCCACTCCACCCAACCTCCCCACTCCACCCAACCTCCCCACTCCGCCCAAGCTCCCCTCTCCACCCAACCTCCCCACTTCACACAAACTCCCCACTTCACCCAACCTCCCCTCTCCACCCAAACTCCGCACTCCACCCAACTTCCGCACTTAACCCAACCTCCCCACCCCACCCAACCTCCCCACTCCACCCAACCTCCCCACTTCACCCAAACTCCCCACTCCACCCAACCTCCCCAACAAACGCAATCTCCCCACTTCACCCAACCTCCCCACTCCACCCAACCTCCCCACTCCACCCAACCCCCCCACTCCGCCCAACCTCCCCTCTCCACCCAACCTCCCCACTTCACACAACCTCCCCACTTCACACAACCTCCCCTCTCCACCCAAACTCCGCACGTAGCCCAACCTCCCCACTTCACCCAAACTCCCCACTCCACCCAACCTCCCCAACAAACGCAATCTCCCCACTTCACCCAACCTCCCCACTCCACCCAACCTCCCCACTCCACCCAACCTCCCCACTCCGCCCAACCTCCCCTCTCCACCCAACCTACCCACTTCACACAACCTCCCCACTTCACACAACCTCCCCTCTCCACCCAAACTCCGCACCTAACCCAACCTCCCCACTTCACCCAAACTCCCCACTCCACCCAACCTTCCCACTTCACCCAACCTCCCAACTCCACCAAACCTCCCAACTTCACCAAGCCTCCGCACTCCATGCAACCTCCGCACTCCACACAACTTCCCCACTCCACCCAACCTCCCCACCCCACCCAACCTCCCCACTTCACCAAACCTCCCCACTCCACCCAACCTCCCCACTTCACCCAACCTCCCCACTCCACCCAACCTCCCCACTTCACCCAACCTCCCCACTTCACCCAACCTCCGCCCTCCACCCAACCTCCGCCCTCCACCCAACCTCCCCACTCCACCCAACCTCCCCACTTCACCCAACCTCCGCACTGCACCCAACTTCCGCACTCCAACCAACTTCCGCACTCCATCCAACCTCCCCACCCCACCCAACCTCCCCACTCCACCCAACCTCCCCACTTCACCCAACCTCCCCACTCCACCCAACCTCCCCAACAAACGCAATCTCCCCACTTCACCCAACCTCCCCACTCCACCCAACCTCCCCACTCCACCCAACCTCCCCACTCTGCCCAAGCTCCCCTCTCCACACAACCTCCCCACTTAACCCAACCTCCCCACCCCACCCAACCTCCCCACTCCACACAACCTCCCCACTTCACCCAACCTCCCCACTCCACCCAACCTCCCCAACAAACGCAATCTCCCCACTTCACCCAACCTCCCCACTCCACCCAACCTCCCCACTCCACCCAACCTCCCCACTCCGCCCAACCTCCCCTCTCCACCCAAACTCCGCACCCCACCCAACTTCCGCACCTAACCCAACCTCCCCACTTCATCCAAACTCCCCACTCCACCCAACCTCCCCACTTCACCCAACCTCCCAACTCCACCCAACCTCCCCACTTCACCAAACCTCCGCACTCCATGCAACCTCCGCACTCCACCCAACCTCCGCACTCCACACAACTTCCGCACTCCACCCAACCTCCCCACCCTACCCAACCTCCCCACTTCACTCAACCTCCCCACTCCACCCAACCTCCCCACTTCATCCAACCTCCCCACTCCATCCAACCTCCCAACTCCACCCAACTTCCCACTCCTCCCAACCTACGCACTCCACCCAAGTACCCCACTACACCCAACCTCCCCACTTCACCCATCCTCCACACTCCACCCAACCTCCCCACTTCACACAACCTCCCCACTTCACACAACCTCCCCTCTCCACCCAAACTCCGCACCTAGCCCAACCTCCCCACTTCACCCAAACTCCCCACTCCACCCAACCTCCCCACTTCACCCAACCTCCCAACTCCACCCAACCTCCCAACTTCACCAAGCCTCCGCACTCCATGCAACCTCCGCACTCCACCCAACCTCCGCACTCCACACAACTTCCGCACTCCACCCAACCTCCCCACCCCACCCAACCTCCCCACTTCACACAACCTCCCCACTTCACACAACCTCCCCTCTCCACCCAAACTCCGCACCTAGCCCAACCTCCCCACTTCACCCAAACTCCCCACTCCACCCAACCTCCCCAACAAACGCAATCTCCCCACTTCACCCAACCTCCCCACTCCACCCAACCTCCCCACTCCACCCAACCTCCCCACTCCGCCCAACCTCCCCTCTCCACCCAACCTCCCCACTTCACACAACCTCCCCACTTCACACAACCTCCCCTCTCCACCCAAACTCCGCACCTAACCCAACCTCCCCACTTCACCCAACCTCCCCACTCCACCCAACCTCCCCACTCCACCCAACCTCCCTACTCTGCCCAAGCTCCCCTCTCCACACAACCTCCCCACTTCACCCTACCTCCCCTCTCCACCCAAACTCCGCACTCCACCCAACTTCCGCACTTAACCCAACCTCCCCACCCCACCCAACCTCCCCACTCCACACAACCTCCCCACTTCACCCAACCTCCCCACTCCACCCAACCTCCCCAACAAACGCAATCTCCCCACTTCACCCAACCTCCCCACTCCACCCAACCTCCCCACTCCACCCAACCTCCCCACTCCGCCCAACCTCCCCTCTCCACCCAAACTCCGCACCCCACCCAACTTCCGCACCTAACCCAACCTCCCCACTTCACCCAAACTCCCCACTCCACCCAACCTCCCCACTTCACCCAACCTCCCAACTCCACCCAACCTCCCCACTTCACCAAACCTCCGCACTCCATGCAACCTCCGCACTCCACCCAACCTCCGCACTCCACACAACTTCCGCACTCCACCCAACCTCCCCACCCTACCCAACCTCCCCACTTCACTCAACCTCCCCACTCCACCCAACCTCCCCACTTCATCCAACCTCCCCACTCCATCCAACCTCCCAACTCCACCCAACTTCCCACTCCTCCCAACCTACGCACTCCACCCAAGTACCCCACTACACCCAACCTCCCCACTTCACCCATCCTCCACACTCCACCCAACCTCCCCACTTCACACAACCTCCCCACTTCACACAACCTCCCCTCTCCACCCAAACTCCGCACCTAGCCCAACCTCCCCACTTCACCCAAACTCCCCACTCCACCCAACCTCCCCACTTCACCCAACCTCCCAACTCCACCCAACCTCCCAACTTCACCAAGCCTCCGCACTCCATGCAACCTCCGCACTCCACCCAACCTCCGCACTCCACACAACTTCCGCACTCCACCCAACCTCCCCACCCCACCCAACCTCCCCACTTCACACAACCTCCCCACTTCACACAACCTCCCCTCTCCACCCAAACTCCGCACCTAGCCCAACCTCCCCACTTCACCCAAACTCCCCACTCCACCCAACCTCCCCAACAAACGCAATCTCCCCACTTCACCCAACCTCCCCACTCCACCCAACCTCCCCACTCCACCCAACCTCCCCACTCCGCCCAACCTCCCCTCTCCACCCAACCTCCCCACTTCACACAACCTCCCCACTTCACACAACCTCCCCTCTCCACCCAAACTCCGCACCTAACCCAACCTCCCCACTTCACCCAAACTCCCCACTCCACCCAACCTTCCCACTTCACCCAACCTCCCAACTCCACCAAACCTCCCAACTTCACCAAGCCTCCGCACTCCATGCAACCTCCGCACTCCACACAACTTCCCCACTCCACCCAACCTCCCCACCCCACCCAACCTCCCCACTTCACCAAACCTCCCCACTCCACCCAACCTCCCCACTTCACCCAACCTCCCCACTCCACCCAACCTCCCCACTTCACCCAACCTCCCCACTTCACCCAACCTCCGCCCTCCACCCAACCTCCGCCCTCCACCCAACCTCCCCACTCCACCCAACCTCCCCACTTCACCCAACCTCCGCACTGCACTCAACTTCCGCACTCCAACCAACTTCAGCACTCCATCCAACCTCCCCACCCCACCCAACCTCCCCACTCCACCCAACCTCCCCACTTCACCCAACCTCCCCACTCCACCCAACCTCCCCAACAAACGCAATCTCCCCACTTCACCCAACCTCCCCACTCCACCCAACCTCCCCACTCCACCCAACCTCCGCACTCTGCCCAAGCTCCCCTCTCCACACAACCTCCCCACTTCACCCTACCTCCCCTCTCCACCCAAACTCCGCACTCCACCCAACTTCCGCACTTAACCCAACCTCCCCACCCCACCCAACCTCCCCACTCCACACAACCTCCCCACTTCACCCAACCTCCCCACTCCACCCAACCTCCCCAACAAACGCAATCTCCCCACTTCACCCAACCTCCCCACTCCACCCAACCTCCCCACTCCACCCAACCTCCCCACTCCGCCCAACCTCCCCTCTCCACCCAAACTCCGCACCCCACCCAAATTCTGCACCTAACCCAACCTCCCCACTTCACCCAAACTCCCCACTCCACCCAACCTCCCCACTTCACCCAACCTCCCAACTCCACCCAACCTCCCCACTTCACCAAACCTCCGCACTCCATGCAACCTCCGCACTCCACCCAACCTCCGCACTCCACACAACTTCCGCACTCCACCCAACCTCCCCACCCCACCCAACCTCCCCACTCCACCCAACCTCCCCACTTCACCCAAACTCCCCACTCCACCCAACCTCCCCAACAAACGCAATCTCCCCACTTCACCCAACCTCCCCACTCCACCCAACCTCCCCACTCCACCCAACCCCCCCACTCCGCCCAACCTCACCTCTCCACCCAACCTCCCCACTTCACACAACCTCCCCACTTCACACAACCTCCCCTCTCCACCCAAACTCCGCACCTAGCCCAACCTCCCCACTTCACCCAAACTCCCCACTCCACCCAACCTCCCCAACAAACGCAATCTCCCCACTTCACCCAACCTCCCCACTCCACCCAACCTCCCTACTCCACCCTACCTCCCCACTCCGCCCAACCTCCCCTCTCCACCCAACCTCCCCACTTCACACAACCTCCCCACTTCACACAACCTCCCCACTCCACCAAACCTCCCAACTTCACCAAGCCTCCGCACTCCATGCAACCTCCGCACTCCACACAACTTCCCCACTCCACCCAACCTCCCCACCCCACCCAAACTCCCCACTTCACCCAACCTCCCCACTCCACCCAACCTCCCCACTTCACCCAACCTCCCCACTCCACCCAACCTCCCCACTTCACCCAACCTCCCCACTTCACCGAACCTCCGCCCTCCACCCAACCTCCGCCCTCCACCCAACCTCCCCACTTCACCCAACCTCCGCACTGCACCCAACTTCCACCAACCTCCGCACTCCACCCAACCTTCGCACTCAACCCAACCTCCCCACTTCACCCAACCTCCCTACTCCACCCAACCTCCCCACTTCACCCAACCTCCCCATTCCACTATACCTCCCCACTTCACCCAACCTCCCCACTCCACCCAACCTCCCCACTTCACCCAAACTCGGCACTCCATCCAACTTCCGCACTCCACCCAACCTCCGCACTCCACCCAACCTCCCCACTTCACCCAACCTCCCCACTTCACCAAACCTCCCCACTCCACCCAACCTCCCCAAATCACCCAACCTCCCCTCTCCACCCAACCTCCCCACTTCACCCAACCTCCGCACTCCATCCAACCTCCGCACTCCACCCAATCTCCGCACTCCACCCAACCTCCCCAAATCACCCAACCTCCCCTCTCCACCCAACATCCCCACTCCACCCAACCTCCCCACTCCACACAACCTCCCCACTCCACCCAACCTCCCCACTTCACCCAACCTTCCCACTTCACCGAACCTCCCCACTTCACCGAACCTCCCCACTCCACCCAACCTCCGCACTCCACCCAACGTTCGCACTCAACCCAAACTCCACACTTCACCCAACCTCCCCACTCCACCCAACCTCCCCACTTCACCCAACGTCCCCACTCCACCCGACCTCCTCACTCCACCCAACCTCCCCACTTCACCCTACCTCCCCACTTCACCCAACCTCCCCACTCCACCCAACCTCCGCACTGCACCCAACCTTCGCTCTCAACCTAACCTCCCCACTTCACCCAACCTCCCAACTCCACCCAACCTCCCCACTTCACCCAACCTCCGCACTCCATCCAACCTCCGCACTCCACCCAACCTCCGCACTCCAACCAACATCCGCACACCACCCAACCTCCGCACTCCACGCAACCTCCCCACTCCAACCAACCTCCCCACTCCACCCAACCTCCCCACTCCACCCAACCTCCCCATGCCACCCAACCTCCCCACTTCACCCAACCTCCCCACTCCACCCAACCTCCCCACTTCACCCAAACTAGGCACTCCATCCAACCTCCGCACTCTACCCAACCTCCGCACTCCACCAACTTCCGCACTCCACCCAACTTCCGCACTCCACCCAACTTCCGCACTCCACCCAACCTCCGCATTCCACCCAAACTCCGCACTCCACCAAACTTCCGCACTCCACGCAACCTCCCCACTCCAACCAACCTCCCCACTCCACCCAGCCTCCCCACTCCACCCTACCTCCCCACTCCACCCAACCTCCCCACTTCACCCAACCTCCCCATTCCACTTTACCTCCCCACTTCACCCAACCTCCCCACTCCACCCAACCTCCCCACTTCACCCAAACTCGGCACTCCATCCAACTTCCGCACTCCACCCAACCTCCGCACTCCACCCAACCTCCCCACTTCACCCAACCTCCCCACTTCACCAAACCTCCCCACTCCACCCAACCTCCCCAAATCACCCAACCTCCCCTCTCCACCCAACCTCCCCACTTCACCCAACCTCCGCACTCCATCCAACCTCCGCACTCCACCCAATCTCCGCACTCCACCCAACCTCCCCACTTCACCCAACCTCCGCACTCCATCCAACCTCCGCACTCCACCCAGCCTCCGCACTCCACCCAACTTCCGCACTCCACCCAACTTCCGCACTCCACCCAACTTCCGCACTCCACCCAACCTCCGCATTCCACCCAAACTCCGCACTCCACCAAACTTCCGCACTCCACCCAGCCTTCCCACTCCACCCAACCTCCCCACTCCACCCAACCTCCCCACTTCACCCAACCACCGAACTCCATCCAGCCTCCGCACTCAACCCAATCTCTGCACTCCATCCAACCTCCCCTCTTCACCCATCCTCCGCACTCCATCCAACCTCCGCACTCCACCCAACCTCCGCACTCCAACCAACTTCCGCACTCCACCAAACCTACGCACTCCACCCAACTTCCGAACTCCACCCAACTTCCGCATTCCACCCAACTTCCGCACTCCACCCAACCTTCGCCCTCAACCCAACCTCCCCACTTCACCCAACCTCCCCACTCCACCCAACCTCCCCACTCCACCCAACCTCCCCACTCCACCCAACCTCCCCACTTCATCCAACCTCCCCACTTCACCGAACCTCCCCAGTCCACCCAACCTCCGCACTCCACCCAACCTTCGCACTCAACCCAACCTCCACACTTCACCCAACCTCCCTACTCCACCCAACCTCCCCACTCCACCCAACCTCCTCACTCCACCCAACCTCCCCACTTCACCCTACCTCCCCACTTCACCCAACCTCCCCACTTCACCCAACCTCCGCACTCCATCCAACCTCCGCACTCCACCCAATCTCCGCACTCCACCCAACCTCCCCACTTCACCCAACCTCCGCACTCCGTCCAACCTCCGCACTCCACCCAGCCTCCGCACTCCACCCAACTTCCGCACTCCACCCAACCTCCGCATTCCACCCAAACTCCGCACTCCATCAAACTTCCGCACTCCACCCAGCCTTCCCACTCCACCCAACCTCCCCACTCCACCCAACCTCCCCATTCCATTATACCTCCCCACTTCACCCAACCTCCCCACTCCACCCAACCTCCCCACTTCACCCAAACTCGGCACTCCACCCAACCTCCCCAAATCACCCAACCTCCCCTCTCCACCCAACATCGCCACTCCACCCAACCTCCCCACTCCACCCAACCTCCCCACTCCACCCAACCTCCCCACTTCACCCAACCTTCCCACTTCACCCAACCTCCCCACTTCACCGAACCTCCCCACCCCACCCAACCTCCGCACTCGACCCAACGTTCGCACTCAACCCAACCTCCCCACTTCACCCAACCTCCCTACTCCACCCAACCTCCCCACTTCACCCAACGTCCCCACTCCACCCAACCTCCTCACTCCACCCAACCTCCCCACTTCACCCAAACTCGGCACTCCATCCAACCTCCGCACTCCACCCAACCTCCCCACTCCACCCAACCTCCGCACTCCACCCAACGTTCGCACTCAACCCAAACTCCACACTTCACCCAACCTCCCCACTCCACCCAAACTCCCCACTTCACGCAACGTCCCCACTCCACCCGACCTCCTCACTCCACCCAACCTCCCCACTTCACCCTACCTCCCCACTTCACCCAACCTCCCCACTCCACCCAACCTCCGCACTGCACCCAACCTTCGCTCTCAACCTAACCTCCCCACTTCACCCAACCTCCAAACTCCACCCAACCTCCCCACTTCACCCAACCTCCGCACTCCATCCAACCTCCGCACTCCACCCAACCTCCGCACTCCAACCAACTTCCGCACACCACCCAACCTCCGCACTCCACGCAACCTCCCCACTCCAACCAACCTCCCCACTCCACCCAACCTCCCCACTCCACCCAACCTCCCCATGCCACCCAACCTCCCCACTTCACCCAACCTCCCCACTCCACCCAACCTCCCCACTTCACCCAAACTAGGCACTCCATCCAACCTCCGCACTCTACCCAACCTCCGCACTCCACCCAACTTCCGCACTCCACCCAACTTCCGCACTCCACCCAACTTCCGCACTCCACCCAACCTCCGCATTCCACCCAAACTCCGCACTCCACCAAACTTCCGCACTCCACGCAACCTCCCCACTCCAACCAACCTCCCCACTCCACCCAGCCTCCCCACTCCACCCTACCTCCCCACTCCACCCAACCTCCCCACTTCACCCAACCTCCCCATTCCACTATACCTCCCCACTTCACCCAACCTCCCCACTCCACCCAACCTCCCCACTTCACCCAAACTCGGCACTCCATCCAACTTCCGCACTCCACCCAACCTCCGCACTCCACCCAACCTCCCCACTTCACCCAACCTCCCCATTTCACCAAACCTCCCCACTCCACCCAACCTCCCCACTTCACCCAACCTCCGCACTCCATCCAACCTCCGCACTCCACCCAACCTCCGCACTCCAACCAACTTCCGCACACCACCCAACCTCCGCACTCCACGCAACCTCCCCACTCCAACCAACCTCCCCACTCCACCCAACCTCCCCACTCCACCCAACCTCCCCATGCCACCCAACCTCCCCACTCCACCCAACCTCCTCACTCCACCCAACCTCCCCACTTCACCCTACCTCCCCACTTCACCCAACCTCCCCACTCCACCCAACCCTCGCACTGCACCCAACCTTCGCTCTCAACCTAACCTCCCCACTTCACCCAACCTCCCAACTCCACCCAACCTCCCCACTTCACCCAACCTCCGCACTCCATCCAACCTCCGCACTCCACCCAACCTCCGCACTCCAACCAACTTCCGCACACCACCCAACCTCCGCACTCCACCCAACTTCCGCACTCCACCTAACCTCCGCACTCCACCCAGCCTCCGCACTCCACCCAACTTCCGCACTCCACCCAACTTCCGCACTCCACCCAACTTCCGCACTCCACCCAACCTCCGCATTCCACCCAAACTCCGCACTCCACCAAACTTCCGCACTCCACCCAGCCTTCCCACTCCACCCAACCTCCCCACTCCACCCAACCTCCCCACTTCACCCAACCTCCCCATTCCATTATACCTCCCCACTTCACCCAACCTCCCCACTCCACCCAACCTCCCCACTTCACCCAAACTCGGCACTCCACCCAACCTCCCCAAATCACCCAACCTCCCCTCTCCACCCAACATCGCCACTCCACCCAACCTCCCCACTCCACCCAACCTCCCCACTCCACCCAACCTCCCCACTTCACCCAACCTTCCCACTTCACCCAACCTCCCCACTTCACCGAACCTCCCCACTCCACCCAACCTCCGCACTCGACCCAACGTTCGCACTCAACCCAACCTCCCAACTTCACCCAACCTCCCCACTCCACCCAACCTCCCCACTTCACCCAACGTCCCCACTCCACCCAACCTCCTCACTCCACCCAACCTCCCCACTTCACCCAAACTCGGCACTCCATCCAACCTCCGCAATCCACCCAACCTCCGCACTCCACCCAACTTCCGCACTCCACCCAACTTCCGCACTCCACCCAACTTCCGCACTCCACCCAACCTCCGCATTCCACCCAAACTCCGCACTCCACCAAACTTCCGCACTCCACGCAACCTCCCCACTCCAACCAACCTCCCCACTCCACCCAGCCTCCCCACTCCACCCAACTTCCGCACTCCACCGAACTTCCGCATTCCACCCAACCTCCGCATTCCACCCAACTTCCGCACTCCACCCAACCTTCGCCCTCAACCCAACCTCCCCACTTCACCCAACCTCCCCACTCCACCCAACCTCCCCACTCCACCCAACCTCCCCACTCCACCCAACCTCCCCACTCCATCCAAACTCCCCACTCCACCCAACCTCCGCACTTCATCCAACCTCCCCACTTCACCCAACCTCCCCACTTCACCGAACCTTCCCACTCCACCCAACCTCCCCACTTCACCCAAACTCGGCACTCCACCCAACCTCCCCAAATCACCCAACCTCCCCTCTCCACCCAACATCGCCACTCCACCCAACCTCCCCACTTCACCCAACCTTCCCACTTCACCCAACCTCCCCACTTCACCGAACCTCCCCACTCCACCCAACCTCCGCACTCCACCCAACGTTCGCACTCAACCCAACCTCCCCACTTCACCCAACCTCCCCACTCCACCCAACCTCCCCACTTCACCCAACGTCCCCACTCCACCCAACCTCCTCACTCCACCCAACCTCCCCATTTCACCCAACCTCCCCACTTCACCGAACCTCCCCACTCCACCCAACCTCCGCACTCCACCCAACGTTCGCACTCAACCCAACCTCCCCACTTCACCCAACCTCCCCACTCCACCCAACCTCCCCACTTCACCCAACGTCCCCACTCCACCCAACCTCCCCACTCCACCCAACCTCCGCACTGCACCCAACCTTCGCTCTCAACCTAACCTCCCCACTTCACCCAACCTCCCAACTCCACCGAACCTCCCCACTTCACCCAACCTCCGCACTCCATCCAACCTCCGTACTCCACCCAACCTCCGCACTCCAACCAACTTCCGCACACCACCCAACCTCCGCACTCCACCCAACTTCCGCACTCCACCCAACTTCCGCATTCCACCCAACTTCCGCACTCCACCCAACCTTCGCCCTCAACCCAACCTCCCCACTTCACCCAACCTCCCCACTCCACCCAACCTCCCCACTCCACCCAACCTCCCCACTCCACCCAACCTCCCCACTTCATCCAACCTCCCCACTTCACCGAACCTCCCCAGTCCACCCAACCTCCGCACTCCACCCAACCTCCCCACTCCACCCAACCTCCCCACTTCACCCAACCTCCCCACTCCACCCAACCTCCTCACTCCACCCAACCTCCCCACTTCACCCTACCTCCCCACTTCACCCAACCTCCCCACTCCACCCAACCTTCGCACTGCACCCAACCTTCGCTCTCAACCTAACCTCCCCACTTCACCCAACCTCCCAACTCCACCCAACCTCCCCACTTCACCCAACCTCCGCACTCCATCCAACCTCCGCACTCCACCCAACCTCCGCACTCCAACCAACTTCCGCACACCACCCAACCTCCGCACTCCACCCAACTTCCGCACTCCACCCAACCTCCGCACTCCACCCAGCCTCCGCACTCCACCCAACTTCCGCACTCCACCCAACTTCCGCACTCCACCAAACTTCCGCACTCCACCCAGCCTTCCCACTCCACCCAACCTCCCCACTCCACCCAACCTCCGCACTGCACCCAACCTTCGCTCTCAACCTAACCTCCCCACTTCACCCAACCTCCCAACTCCACCGAACCTCCCCACTTCACCCAACCTCCGCACTCCATCCAACCTCCGTACTCCACCCAACCTCCGCACTCCAACCAACTTCCGTACACCACCCAACCTCCGCACTCCACCCAACTTCCGCACTCCACCCAACTTCCGCATTCCACCCAACTTCCGCACTCCACCCAACCTTCGCCCTCAACCCAACCTCCCCACTTCACCCAACCTCCCCACTCCACCCAACCTCCCCACTCCACCCAACCTCCCCACTCCACCCAACTTCCCACTTCATCCAACCTCCCCATTTCACCGAACCTCCCCAGTCCACCCAACCTCCGCACTCCACCCAACCTCCCCACTCCACCCAACCTCCCCACTTCACCCAACCTCCCCACTCCACCCAAACTCCTCACTCCACCCAACCTCCCCACTTCACCCTACCTCCCCACTCCACCCAACCTCCCCATGCCACCCAACCTCCCCACTCCACCCAACCTCCTCACTCCACCCAACCTCCCCACTTCACCCTACCTCCCCACTTCACCCAACCTCCCCACTCCACCCAACCTTCGCACTGCACCCAACCTTCGCTCTCAACCTAACCTCCCCACTTCACCCAACCTCCCAACTCCACCCAACCTCCCCACTTCACCCAACCTCCGCACACCACCCAACCTCCGCACTCCACCCAACTTCCGCACTCCACCCAACCTCCGCACTCCACCCAGCCTCCGCACTCCACCCAACTTCCGCACTCCACCCAACTTCCGCACTCCACCAAACTTCCGCACTCCACCCAGCCTTCCCACTCCACCCAACCTCCCCACTCCACCCAACCTCCGCACTGCACCCAACCTTCGCTCTCAACCTAACCTCCCCACTTCACCCAACCTCCCAACTCCACCGAACCTCCCCACTTCACCCAACCTCCGCACTCCATCCAACCTCCGTACTCCACCCAACCTCCGCACTCCAACCAACTTCCGTACACCACCCAACCTCCGCACTCCACCCAACTTCCGCACTCCACCCAACTTCCGCATTCCACCCAACTTCCGCACTCCACCCAACCTTCGCCCTCAACCCAACCTCCCCACTTCACCCAACCTCCCCACTCCACCCAACCTCCCCACTCCACCCAACCTCCCCACTCCACCCAACTTCCCACTTCATCCAACCTCCCCATTTCACCGAACCTCCCCAGTCCACCCAACCTCCGCACTCCACCCAACCTCCCCACTCCACCCAACCTCCCCACTTCACCCAACCTCCCCACTCCACCCAAACTCCTCACTCCACCCAACCTCCCCACTTCACCCTACCTCCCCACTCCACCCAACCTCCCCATGCCACCCAACCTCCCCACTCCACCCAACCTCCTCACTCCACCCAACCTCCCCACTTCACCCTACCTCCCCACTTCACCCAACCTCCCCACTCCACCCAACCTTCGCACTGCACCCAACCTTCGCTCTCAACCTAACCTCCCCACTTCACCCAACCTCCCAACTCCACCCAACCTCCCCACTTCACCCAACCTCCGCACTCCATCCAACCTCCGCACTCCACCCAACCTCCGCACTCCAACCAACTTCCGCACACCACCCAACCTCCGCACTCCACCCAACTTCCGCACTCCACCTAACCTCCGCACTCCACCCAGCCTCCGCACTCCACCCAACTTCCGCACTCCACCCAACTTCCGCACTCCACCCAACTTCCGCACTCCACCCAACCTCCGCATTCCACCCAAACTCCGCACTCCACCAAACTTCCGCACTCCACCCAGCCTTCCCACTCCACCCAACCTCCCTACTCCACCCAACCTCCCCACTTCACCCAACCTCCCCATTCCATTATACCTCCCCACTTCACCCAACCTCCCCACTCCACCCAACCTCCCCACTTCACCCAAACTCGGCACTCCACCCAACCTCCCCAAATCACCCAACCTCCCCTCTCCACCCAACATCGCCACTCCACCCAACCTCCCCACTCCACCCAACCTCCCCACTCCACCCAACCTCCCCACTTCACCCAACCTTCCCACTTCACCCAACCTCCCCACTTCACCGAACCTCCCCACTCCACCCAACCTCCGCACTCGACCCAACGTTCGCACTCAACCCAACCTCCCAACTTCACCCAACCTCCCCACTCCACCCAACCTCCCCACTTCACCCAACGTCCCCACTCCACCCAACCTCCTCACTCCACCCAACCTCCCCACTTCACCCAAACTCGGCACTCCATCCAACCTCCGCAATCCACCCAACCTCCGCACTCCACCCAACTTCCGCACTCCACCCAACTTCCGCACTCCACCCAACTTCCGCACTCCACCCAACCTCCGCATTCCACCCAAACTCCGCACTCCACCAAACTTCCGCACTCCACGCAACCTCCCCACTCCAACCAACCTCCCCACTCCACCCAGCCTCCCCACTCCACCCAACTTCCGCACTCCACCGAACTTCCGCATTCCACCCAACCTCCGCATTCCACCCAACTTCCGCACTCCACCCAACCTTCGCCCTCAACCCAACCTCCCCACTTCACCCAACCTCCCCACTCCACCCAACCTTCGCACTGCACCCAACCTTCGCTCTCAACCTAACCTCCCCACTTCACCCAACCTCCCAACTCCACCCAACCTCCCCACTTCACCCAACCTCCGCACTCCATCCAACCTCCGCACTCCACCCAACCTCCGCACTCCAACCAACTTCCGCACACCACCCAACCTCCGCACTCCACCCAACTTCCGCACTCCACCCAACCTCCGCACTCCACCCAGCCTCCGCACTCCACCCAACTTCCGCACTCCACCCAACTTCCGCACTCCACCAAACTTCCGCACTCCACCCAGCCTTCCCACTCCACCCAACCTCCCCACTCCACCCAACCTCCGCACTGCACCCAACCTTCGCTCTCAACCTAACCTCCCCACTTCACCCAACCTCCCAACTCCACCGAACCTCCCCACTTCACCCAACCTCCGCACTCCATCCAACCTCCGTACTCCACCCAACCTCCGCACTCCAACCAACTTCCGCACACCACCCAACCTCCGCACTCCACCCAACTTCCGCACTCCACCCAACTTCCGCATTCCACCCAACTTCCGCACTCCACCCAACCTTCGCCCTCAACCCAACCTCCCCACTTCACCCAACCTCCCCACTCCACCCAACCTCCCCACTCCACCCAACCTCCCCACTCCACCCAACTTCCCACTTCATCCAACCTCCCCACTTCACCGAACCTCCCCAGTCCACCCAACCTCCGCACTCCACCCAACCTCCCCACTCCACCCAACCTCCCCACTTCACCCAACCTCCCCACTCCACCCAAACTCCTCACTCCACCCAACCTCCCCACTTCACCCTACCTCCCCACTCCACCCAACCTCCCCATGCCACCCAACCTCCCCACTCCACCCAACCTCCTCACTCCACCCAACCTCCCCACTTCACCCTACCTCCCCACTTCACCCAACCTCCCCACTCCACCCAACCTTCGCACTGCACCCAACCTTCGCTCTCAACCTAACCTCCCCACTTCACCCAACCTCCCAACTCCACCCAACCTCCCCACTTCACCCAACCTCCGCACTCCATCCAACCTCCGCACTCCACCCAACCTCCGCACTCCAACCAACTTCCGCACACCACCCAACCTCCGCACTCCACCCAACTTCCGCACTCCACCTAACCTCCGCACTCCACCCAGCCTCCGCACTCCACCCAACTTCCGCACTCCACCCAACTTCCGCACTCCACCCAACTTCCGCACTCCACCCAACCTCCGCATTCCACCCAAACTCCGCACTCCACCAAACTTCCGCACTCCACCCAGCCTTCCCACTCCACCCAACCTCCCTACTCCACCCAACCTCCCCACTTCACCCAACCTCCCCATTCCATTATACCTCCCCACTTCACCCAACCTCCCCACTCCACCCAACCTCCCCACTTCACCCAAACTCGGCACTCCACCCAACCTCCCCAAATCACCCAACCTCCCCTCTCCACCCAACATCGCCACTCCACCCAACCTCCCCACTCCACCCAACCTCCCCACTCCACCCAACCTCCCCACTTCACCCAACCTTCCCACTTCACCCAACCTCCCCACTTCACCGAACCTCCCCACTCCACCCAACCTCCGCACTCGACCCAACGTTCGCACTCAACCCAACCTCCCAACTTCACCCAACCTCCCCACTCCACCCAACCTCCCCACTTCACCCAACGTCCCCACTCCACCCAACCTCCTCACTCCACCCAACCTCCCCACTTCACCCAAACTCGGCACTCCATCCAACCTCCGCAATCCACCCAACCTCCGCACTCCACCCAACTTCCGCACTCCACCCAACTTCCGCACTCCACCCAACTTCCGCACTCCACCCAACCTCCGCATTCCACCCAAACTCCGCACTCCACCAAACTTCCGCACTCCACGCAACCTCCCCACTCCAACCAACCTCCCCACTCCACCCAGCCTCCCCACTCCACCCAACTTCCGCACTCCACCGAACTTCCGCATTCCACCCAACCTCCGCATTCCACCCAACTTCCGCACTCCACCCAACCTTCGCCCTCAACCCAACCTCCCCACTTCACCCAACCTCCCCACTCCACCCAACCTCCCCACTCCACCCAACCTCCCAACTCCACCCAACCTCCCCACTTCACCCAACCTCCGCACTCCATCCAACCTCCGCACTCCACCCAACCTCCGCACTCCAACCAACTTCCGCACACCACCCAACCTCCGCACTCCACCCAACTTCCGCACTCCACCCAACCTCCGCACTCCACCCAGCCTCCGCACTCCACCCAACTTCCGCACTCCACCCAACTTCCGCACTCCACCAAACTTCCGCACTCCACCCAGCCTTCCCACTCCACCCAACCTCCCCACTCCACCCAACCTCCGCACTGCACCCAACCTTCGCTCTCAACCTAACCTCCCCACTTCACCCAACCTCCCAACTCCACCGAACCTCCCCACTTCACCCAACCTCCGCACTCCATCCAACCTCCGTACTCCACCCAACCTCCGCACTCCAACCAACTTCCGCACACCACCCAACCTCCGCACTCCACCCAACTTCCGCACTCCACCCAACTTCCGCATTCCACCCAACTTCCGCACTCCACCCAACCTTCGCCCTCAACCCAACCTCCCCACTTCACCCAACCTCCCCACTCCACCCAACCTCCCCACTCCACCCAACCTCCCCACTCCACCCAACCTCCCCACTTCATCCAACCTCCCCACTTCACCGAACCTCCCCAGTCCACCCAACCTCCGCACTCCACCCAACCTCCCCACTCCACCCAACCTCCCCACTTCACCCAACCTCCCCACTCCACCCAACCTCCTCACTCCACCCAACCTCCCCACTTCACCCTACCTCCCCACTCCACCCAACCTCCCCATGCCACCCAACCTCCCCACCCCACCCAAACTCCTCACTCCACCCAACCTCCCCACTTCACCCTACCTCCCCACTTCACCCAACCTCCCCACTCCACCCAACCTTCGCACTGCACCCAACCTTCGCTCTCAACCTAACCTCCCCACTTCACCCAACCTCCCAACTCCACCCAACCTCCCCACTTCACCCAACCTCCGCACTCCATCCAACCTCCGCACTCCACCCAACCTCCGCACTCCAACCAACTTCCGCACACCACCCAACCTCCGCACTCCACCCAACTTCCGCACTCCACCTAACCTCCGCACTCCACCCAGCCTCCGCACTCCACCCAACTTCCGCACTCCACCCAACTTCCGCACTCCACCCAACTTCCGCACTCCACCCAACCTCCGCATTCCACCCAAACTCCGCACTCCACCAAACTTCCGCACTCCACCCAGCCTTCCCACTCCACCCAACCTCCCTACTCCACCCAACCTCCCCACTTCACCCAACCTCCCCATTCCATTATACCTCCCCACTTCACCCAACCTCCCCACTCCACCCAACCTCCCCACTTCACCCAAACTCGGCACTCCACCCAACCTCCCCAAATCACCCAACCTCCCCTCTCCACCCAACATCGCCACTCCACCCAACCTCCCCACTCCACCCAACCTCCCCACTCCACCCAACCTCCCCACTTCACCCAACCTTCCCACTTCACCCAACCTCCCCACTTCACCGAACCTCCCCACTCCACCCAACCTCCGCACTCGACCCAACGTTCGCACTCAACCCAACCTCCCAACTTCACCCAACCTCCCCACTCCACCCAACCTCCCCACTTCACCCAACGTCCCCACTCCACCCAACCTCCTCACTCCACCCAACCTCCCCACTTCACCCAAACTCGGCACTCCATCCAACCTCCGCAATCCACCCAACCTCCGCACTCCACCCAACTTCCGCACTCCACCCAACTTCCGCACTCCACCCAACTTCCGCACTCCACCCAACCTCCGCATTCCACCCAAACTCCGCACTCCACCAAACTTCCGCACTCCACGCAACCTCCCCACTCCAACCAACCTCCCCACTCCACCCAGCCTCCCCACTCCACCCAACTTCCGCACTCCACCGAACTTCCGCATTCCACCCAACCTCCGCATTCCACCCAACTTCCGCACTCCACCCAACCTTCGCCCTCAACCCAACCTCCCCACTTCACCCAACCTCCCCACTCCACCCAACCTTCGCACTGCACCCAACCTTCGCTCTCAACCTAACCTCCCCACTTCACCCAACCTCCCAACTCCACCCAACCTCCCCACTTCACCCAACCTCCGCACTCCATCCAACCTCCGCACTCCACCCAACCTCCGCACTCCAACCAACTTCCGCACACCACCCAACCTCCGCACTCCACCCAACTTCCGCACTCCACCCAACCTCCGCACTCCACCCAGCCTCCGCACTCCACCCAACTTCCGCACTCCACCCAACTTCCGCACTCCACCAAACTTCCGCACTCCACCCAGCCTTCCCACTCCACCCAACCTCCCCACTCCACCCAACCTCCGCACTGCACCCAACCTTCGCTCTCAACCTAACCTCCCCACTTCACCCAACCTCCCAACTCCACCGAACCTCCCCACTTCACCCAACCTCCGCACTCCATCCAACCTCCGTACTCCACCCAACCTCCGCACTCCAACCAACTTCCGCACACCACCCAACCTCCGCACTCCACCCAACTTCCGCACTCCACCCAACTTCCGCATTCCACCCAACTTCCGCACTCCACCCAACCTTCGCCCTCAACCCAACCTCCCCACTTCACCCAACCTCCCCACTCCACCCAACCTCCCCACTCCACCCAACCTCCCCACTCCACCCAACTTCCCACTTCATCCAACCTCCCCACTTCACCGAACCTCCCCAGTCCACCCAACCTCCGCACTCCACCCAACCTCCCCACTCCACCCAACCTCCCCACTTCACCCAACCTCCCCACTCCACCCAAACTCCTCACTCCACCCAACCTCCCCACTTCACCCTACCTCCCCACTCCACCCAACCTCCCCATGCCACCCAACCTCCCCACTCCACCCAACCTCCTCACTCCACCCAACCTCCCCACTTCACCCTACCTCCCCACTTCACCCAACCTCCCCACTCCACCCAACCTTCGCACTGCACCCAACCTTCGCTCTCAACCTAACCTCCCCACTTCACCCAACCTCCCAACTCCACCCAACCTCCCCACTTCACCCAACCTCCGCACTCCATCCAACCTCCGCACTCCACCCAACCTCCGCACTCCAACCAACTTCCGCACACCACCCAACCTCCGCACTCCACCCAACTTCCGCACTCCACCTAACCTCCGCACTCCACCCAGCCTCCGCACTCCACCCAACTTCCGCACTCCACCCAACTTCCGCACTCCACCCAACTTCCGCACTCCACCCAACCTCCGCATTCCACCCAAACTCCGCACTCCACCAAACTTCCGCACTCCACCCAGCCTTCCCACTCCACCCAACCTCCCTACTCCACCCAACCTCCCCACTTCACCCAACCTCCCCATTCCATTATACCTCCCCACTTCACCCAACCTCCCCACTCCACCCAACCTCCCCACTTCACCCAAACTCGGCACTCCACCCAACCTCCCCAAATCACCCAACCTCCCCTCTCCACCCAACATCGCCACTCCACCCAACCTCCCCACTCCACCCAACCTCCCCACTCCACCCAACCTCCCCACTTCACCCAACCTTCCCACTTCACCCAACCTCCCCACTTCACCGAACCTCCCCACTCCACCCAACCTCCGCACTCGACCCAACGTTCGCACTCAACCCAACCTCCCAACTTCACCCAACCTCCCCACTCCACCCAACCTCCCCACTTCACCCAACGTCCCCACTCCACCCAACCTCCTCACTCCACCCAACCTCCCCACTTCACCCAAACTCGGCACTCCATCCAACCTCCGCAATCCACCCAACCTCCGCACTCCACCCAACTTCCGCACTCCACCCAACTTCCGCACTCCACCCAACTTCCGCACTCCACCCAACCTCCGCATTCCACCCAAACTCCGCACTCCACCAAACTTCCGCACTCCACGCAACCTCCCCACTCCAACCAACCTCCCCACTCCACCCAGCCTCCCCACTCCACCCAACTTCCGCACTCCACCGAACTTCCGCATTCCACCCAACCTCCGCATTCCACCCAACTTCCGCACTCCACCCAACCTTCGCCCTCAACCCAACCTCCCCACTTCACCCAACCTCCCCACTCCACCCAACCTCCCCACTCCACCCAACCTCCCAACTCCACCCAACCTCCCCACTTCACCCAACCTCCGCACTCCATCCAACCTCCGCACTCCACCCAACCTCCGCACTCCAACCAACTTCCGCACACCACCCAACCTCCGCACTCCACCCAACTTCCGCACTCCACCCAACCTCCGCACTCCACCCAGCCTCCGCACTCCACCCAACTTCCGCACTCCACCCAACTTCCGCACTCCACCAAACTTCCGCACTCCACCCAGCCTTCCCACTCCACCCAACCTCCCCACTCCACCCAACCTCCGCACTGCACCCAACCTTCGCTCTCAACCTAACCTCCCCACTTCACCCAACCTCCCAACTCCACCGAACCTCCCCACTTCACCCAACCTCCGCACTCCATCCAACCTCCGTACTCCACCCAACCTCCGCACTCCAACCAACTTCCGCACACCACCCAACCTCCGCACTCCACCCAACTTCCGCACTCCACCCAACTTCCGCATTCCACCCAACTTCCGCACTCCACCCAACCTTCGCCCTCAACCCAACCTCCCCACTTCACCCAACCTCCCCACTCCACCCAACCTCCCCACTCCACCCAACCTCCCCACTCCACCCAACCTCCCCACTTCATCCAACCTCCCCACTTCACCGAACCTCCCCAGTCCACCCAACCTCCGCACTCCACCCAACCTCCCCACTCCACCCAACCTCCCCACTTCACCCAACCTCCCCACTCCACCCAACCTCCTCACTCCACCCAACCTCCCCACTTCACCCTACCTCCCCACTCCACCCAACCTCCCCATGCCACCCAACCTCCCCACCCCACCCAAACTCCTCACTCCACCCAACCTCCCCACTTCACCCTACCTCCCCACTTCACCCAACCTCCCCACTCCACCCAACCTTCGCACTGCACCCAACCTTCGCTCTCAACCTAACCTCCCCACTTCACCCAACCTCCCAACTCCACCCAACCTCCCCACTTCACCCAACCTCCGCACTCCATCCAACCTCCGCACTCCACCCAACCTCCGCACTCCAACCAACTTCCGCACACCACCCAACCTCCGCACTCCACCCAACTTCCGCACTCCACCTAACCTCCGCACTCCACCCAGCCTCCGCACTCCACCCAACTTCCGCACTCCACCCAACTTCCGCACTCCACCCAACTTCCGCACTCCACCCAACCTCCGCATTCCACCCAAACTCCGCACTCCACCAAACTTCCGCACTCCACCCAGCCTTCCCACTCCACCCAACCTCCCTACTCCACCCAACCTCCCCACTTCACCCAACCTCCCCATTCCATTATACCTCCCCACTTCACCCAACCTCCCCACTCCACCCAACCTCCCCACTTCACCCAAACTCGGCACTCCACCCAACCTCCCCAAATCACCCAACCTCCCCTCTCCACCCAACATCGCCACTCCACCCAACCTCCCCACTCCACCCAACCTCCCCACTCCACCCAACCTCCCCACTTCACCCAACCTTCCCACTTCACCCAACCTCCCCACTTCACCGAACCTCCCCACTCCACCCAACCTCCGCACTCGACCCAACGTTCGCACTCAACCCAACCTCCCAACTTCACCCAACCTCCCCACTCCACCCAACCTCCCCACTTCACCCAACGTCCCCACTCCACCCAACCTCCTCACTCCACCCAACCTCCCCACTTCACCCAAACTCGGCACTCCATCCAACCTCCGCAATCCACCCAACCTCCGCACTCCACCCAACTTCCGCACTCCACCCAACTTCCGCACTCCACCCAACTTCCGCACTCCACCCAACCTCCGCATTCCACCCAAACTCCGCACTCCACCAAACTTCCGCACTCCACGCAACCTCCCCACTCCAACCAACCTCCCCACTCCACCCAGCCTCCCCACTCCACCCAACTTCCGCACTCCACCGAACTTCCGCATTCCACCCAACCTCCGCATTCCACCCAACTTCCGCACTCCACCCAACCTTCGCCCTCAACCCAACCTCCCCACTTCACCCAACCTCCCCACTCCACCCAACCTCCCCACTCCACCCAACCTCCCCACTCCACCCAACCTCCCCACTCCATCCAAACTCCCCACTCCACCCAACCTCCGCACTTCATCCAACCTCCCCACTTCACCCAACCTCCCCACTTCACCGAACCTTCCCACTCCACCCAACCTCCCCACTTCACCCAAACTCGGCACTCCACCCAACCTCCCCAAATCACCCAACCTCCCCTCTCCACCCAACATCGCCACTCCACCCAACCTCCCCACTCCACCCAATCTCCCCACTCCACCCAACCTCCCCACTTCACCCAACCTTCCCACTTCACCCAACCTCCCCACTTCACCGAACCTCCCCACTCAACCCAACCTCCGCACTCCACCCAACGTTCGCACTCAACCCAACCTCCCCACTTCACCCAACCTCCCCACTCCACCCAACCTCCCCACTTCACCCAACGTCCCCACTCCACCCAACCTCCTCACTCCACCCAACCTCCCCATTTCACCCAACCTCCCCACTTCACCGAACCTCCCCACTCCACCCAACCTCCGCACTCCACCCAACGTTCGCACTCAACCCAACCTCCCCACTTCACCCAACCTCCCCACTCCACCCAACCTCCCCACTTCACCCAACGTCCCCACTCCACCCAACCTCCCCACTCCACCCAACCTCCGCACTGCACCCAACCTTCGCTCTCAACCTAACCTCCCCACTTCACCCAACCTCCCAACTCCACCGAACCTCCCCACTTCACCAAACCTCCGCACTCCATCCAACCTCCGTACTCCACCCAACCTCCGCACTCCAACCAACTTCCGCACACCACCCAACCTCCGCACTCCACCCAACTTCCGCACTCCACCCAACTTCCGCATTCCACCCAACTTCCGCACTCCACCCAACCTTCGCCCTCAACCCAACCTCCCCACTTCACCCAACCTCCCCACTCCACCCAACCTCCCCACTCCAACCAACCTCCCCACTCCACCCAACCTCCCCACTTCATCCAACCTCCCCACTTCACCGAACCTCCCCAGTCCACCCAACCTCCGCACTCCACCCAACCTCCCCACTCCACCCAACCTCCCCACTTCACCCAACCTCCCCACTCCACCCAACCTAGTCACTCCACCCAACCTCCCCACTTCACCCTACCTCCCCACTTCACCCAACCTCCCCACTCCACCCAACCTTCGCACTGCACCCAACCTTCGCTCTCAACCTAACCTCCCCACTTCACCCAACCTCCCAACTCCACCCAACCTCCCCACTTCACCCAACCTCCGCACTCCATCCAACCTCCGCACTCCACCCAACCTCCGCACTCCAACCAACTTCCGCACACCACCCAACCTCCGCACTCCACCCAACTTCCGCACTCCACCCAACCTCCGCACTCCACCCAGCCTCCGCACTCCACCCAACTTCCGCACTCCACCCAACTTCCGCACTCCACCAAACTTCCGCACTCCACCCAGCCTTCCCACTCCACCCAACCTCCCCACTCCACCCAACCTCCGCACTGCACCCAACCTTCGCTCTCAACCTAACCTCCCCACTTCACCCAACCTCCCAACTCCACCGAACCTCCCCACTTCACCCAACCTCCGCACTCCATCCAACCTCCGTACTCCACCCAACCTCCGCACTCCAACCAACTTCCGCACACCACCCAACCTCCGCACTCCACCCAACTTCCGCACTCCACCCAACTTCCGCATTCCACCCAACTTCCGCACTCCACCCAACCTTCGCCCTCAACCCAACCTCCCCACTTCACCCAACCTCCCCACTCCACCCAACCTCCCCACTCCACCCAACCTCCCCACTCCACCCAACCTCCCCACTTCATCCAACCTCCCCACTTCACCGAACCTCCCCAGTCCACCCAACCTCCGCACTCCACCCAACCTCCCCACTCCACCCAACCTCCCCACTTCACCCAACCTCCCCACTCCACCCAACCTCCTCACTCCACCCAACCTCCCCACTTCACCCTACCTCCCCACTTCACCCAACCTCCCCACTCCACCCAACCTTCGCACTGCACCCAACCTTCGCTCTCAACCTAACCTCCCCACTTCACCCAACCTCCCAACTCCACCCAACCTCCCCACTTCACCCAACCTCCGCACTCCATCCAACCTCCGCACTCCACCCAACCTCCGCACTCCAACCAACTTCCGCACACCACCCAACCTCGGCACTCCACCCAACTTCCGCACTCCACCCAACCTCCGCACTCCACCCAGCCTCCGCACTCCACCCAACTTCCGCACTCCACCCAACTTCCGCACTCCACCAAACTTCCGCACTCCACCCAGCCTTCCCACTCCACCCAACCTCCCCACTCCACCCAACCTCCCCACTTCACCCAACCTCCCCATTCCATTATACCTCCCCACTTCACCCAACCTCCCCACTCCACCCAACCTCCCCACTTCACCCAAACTCGGCACTCCACCCAACCTCCCCACTCCACCCAACCTCCCCACTTCACCCAACCTTCCCACTTCACCCAACCTCCCCACTTCACCGAACCTCCCCACTCCACCCAACCTCCGCACTCGACCCAACGTTCGCACTCAACCCAACCTCCCAACTTCACCCAACCTCCCCACTCCACCCAACCTCCCTACTTCACCCAACGTCCCCACTCCACCCAACCTCCTCACTCCACCCAACCTCCCCACTTCACCCAAACTCGGCACTCCATCCAACCTCCGCAATCCACCCAACCTCCGCACTCCACCCAACTTCCGCACTCCACCCAACTTCCGCACTCCACCCAACTTCCGCACTCCACCCAACCTCCGCATTCCACCCAAACTCCGCACTCCACCAAACTTCCGCACTCCACGCAACCTCCCCACTCCAACCAACCTCCCCACTCCACCCAGCCTCCCCACTCCACCCAACTTCCGCACTCCACCGAACTTCCGCATTCCACCCAACCTCCGCATTCCACCCAACTTCCGCACTCCACCCAACCTTCGCCCTCAACCCAACCTCCCCACTTCACCCAACCTCCCCACTCCACCCAACCTCCCCACTCCACCCAACCTCCCCACTCCACCCAACCTCCCCACTCCATCCAAACTCCCCACTCCACCCAACCTCCGCACTTCATCCAACCTCCCCACTTCACCCAACCTCCCCACTTCACCGAACCTTCCCACTCCACCCAACCTCCCCACTTCACCCAAACTCGGCACTCCACCCAACCTCCCCAAATCACCCAACCTCCCCTCTCCACCCAACATCGCCACTCCACCCAACCTCCCCACTCCACCCAATCTCCCCACTCCACCCAACCTCCCCACTTCACCCAACCTTCCCACTTCACCCAACCTCCCCACTTCACCGAACCTCCCCACTCCACCCAACCTCCGCACTCCACCCAACGTTCGCACTCAACCCAACCTCCCCACTTCACCCAACCTCCCCACTCCACCCAACCTCCCCACTTCACCCAACGTCCCCACTCCACCCAACCTCCTCACTCCACCCAACCTCCCCATTTCACCCAACCTCCCCACTTCACCGAACCTCCCCACTCCACCCAACCTCCGCACTCCACCCAACGTTCGCACTCAACCCAACCTCCCCACTTCACCCAACCTCCCCACTCCACCCAACCTCCCCACTTCACCCAACGTCCCCACTCCACCCAACCTCCCCACTCCACCCAACCTCCGCACTGCACCCAACCTTCGCTCTCAACCTAACCTCCCCACTTCACCCAACCTCCCAACTCCACCGAACCTCCCCACTTCACCCAACCTCCGCACTCCATCCAACCTCCGTACTCCACCCAACCTCCGCACTCCAACCAACTTCCGCACACCACCCAACCTCCGCACTCCACCCAACTTCCGCACTCCACCCAACTTCCGCATTCCACCCAACTTCCGCACTCCACCCAACCTTCGCCCTCAACCCAACCTCCCCACTTCACCCAACCTCCCCACTCCACCCAACCTCCCCACTCCACCCAACCTCCCCACTCCACCCAACCTCCCCACTTCATCCAACCTCCCCACTTCACCGAACCTCCCCAGTCCACCCAACCTCCGCACTCCACCCAACCTCCCCACTCCACCCAACCTCCCCACTTCACCCAACCTCCCCACTCCACCCAACCTCCTCACTCCACCCAACCTCCCCACTTCACCCTACCTCCCCACTTCACCCAACCTCCCCGCTCCACCCAACCTTCGCACTGCACCCAACCTTCGCTCTCAACCTAACCTCCCCACTTCACCCAACCTCCCAACTCCACCCAACCTCCCCACGTCACCCAACCTCCGCACTCCATCCAACCTCCGCACTCCACCCAACCTCCGCACTCCAACCAACTTCCGCACACCACCCAACCTCCGCACTCCACCCAACTTCCGCACTCCACCCAACCTCCGCACTCCACCCAGCCTCCGCACTCCACCCAACTTCCGCACTCCACCCAACTTCCGCACTCCACCAAACTTCCGCACTCCACCCAGCCTTCCCACTCCACCCAACCTCCCCACTCCACCCAACCTCCGCACTGCACCCAACCTTCGCTCTCAACCTAACCTCCCCACTTCACCCAACCTCCCAACTCCACCGAACCTCCCCACTTCACCCAACCTCCGCACTCCATCCAACCTCCGTACTCCACCCAACCTCCGCACTCCAACCAACTTCCGCACACCACCCAACCTCCGCACTCCACCCAACTTCCGCACTCCACCCAACTTCCGCATTCCACCCAACTTCCGCACTCCACCCAACCTTCGCCCTCAACCCAACCTCCCCACTTCACCCAACCTCCCCACTCCACCCAACCTCCCCACTCCACCCAACCTCCCCACTCCACCCAACCTCCCCACTTCATCCAACCTCCCCACTTCACCGAACCTCCCCAGTCCACCCAACCTCCGCACTCCACCCAACCTCCCCACTCCACCCAACCTCCCCACTTCACCCAACCTCCCCACTCCACCCAACCTCCTCACTCCACCCAACCTCCCCACTTCACCCTACCTCCCCACTTCACCCAACCTCCCCACTCCACCCAACCTTCGCACTGCACCCAACCTTCGCTCTCAACCTAACCTCCCCACTTCACCCAACCTCCCAACTCCACCCAACCTCCCCACTTCACCCAACCTCCGCACTCCATCCAACCTCCGCACTCCACCTAACCTCCGCACTCCAACCAACTTCCGCACACCACCCAACCTCCGCACTCCACCCAACTTCCGCACTCCACCCAATCTCCGCACTCCACCCAGCCTCCGCACTCCACCCAACTTCCGCACTCCACCCAACTTCCGCACTCCACCAAACTTCCGCACTCCACCCAGCCTTCCCACTCCACCCAACCTCCCCACTCCACCCAACCTCCCCACTTCACCCAACCTCCCCATTCCATTATACCTCCCCACTTCACCCAACCTCCCCACTCCACCCAACCTCCCCACTTCACCCAAACTCGGCACTCCACCCAACCTCCCCACTCCACCCAACCTCCCCACTTCACCCAACCTTCCCACTTCACCCAACCTCCCCACTTCACCGAACCTCCCCACTCCACCCAACCTCCGCACTCGACCCAACGTTCGCACTCAACCCAACCTCCCAACTTCACCCAACCTCCCCACTCCACCCAACCTCCCTACTTCACCCAACGTCCCCACTCCACCCAACCTCCTCACTCCACCCAACCTCCCCACTTCACCCAAACTCGGCACTCCATCCAACCTCCGCAATCCACCCAACCTCCGCACTCCACCCAACTTCCGCACTCCACCCAACTTCCGCACTCCACCCAACTTCCGCACTCCACCCAACCTCCGCATTCCACCCAAACTCCGCACTCCACCAAACTTCCGCACTCCACGCAACCTCCCCACTCCAACCAACCTCCCCACTCCACCCAGCCTCCCCACTCCACCCAACTTCCGCACTCCACCGAACTTCCGCATTCCACCCAACCTCCGCATTCCACCCAACTTCCGCACTCCACCCAACCTTCGCCCTCAACCCAACCTCCCCACTTCACCCAACCTCCCCACTCCACCCAACCTCCCCACTCCACCCAACCTCCCCACTCCACCCAACCTCCCCACTCCATCCAAACTCCCCACTCCACCCAACCTCCGCACTTCATCCAACCTCCCCACTTCACCCAACCTCCCCACTTCACCGAACCTTCCCACTCCACCCAACCTCCCCACTTCACCCAAACTCGGCACTCCACCCAACCTCCCCAAATCACCCAACCTCCCCTCTCCACCCAACATCGCCACTCCACCCAACCTCCCCACTCCACCCAATCTCCCCACTCCACCCAACCTCCCCACTTCACCCAACCTTCCCACTTCACCCAACCTCCCCACTTCACCGAACCTCCCCACTCCACCCAACCTCCGCACTCCACCCAACGTTCGCACTCAACCCAACCTCCCCACTTCACCCAACCTCCCCACTCCACCCAACCTCCCCACTTCACCCAACGTCCCCACTCCACCCAACCTCCTCACTCCACCCAACCTCCCCATTTCACCCAACCTCCCCACTTCACCGAACCTCCCCACTCCACCCAACCTCCGCACTCCACCCAACGTTCGCACTCAACCCAACCTCCCCACTTCACCCAACCTCCCCACTCCACCCAACCTCCCCACTTCACCCAACGTCCCCACTCCACCCAACCTCCCCACTCCACCCAACCTCCGCACTGCACCCAACCTTCGCTCTCAACCTAACCTCCCCACTTCACCCAACCTCCCAACTCCACCGAACCTCCCCACTTCACCCAACCTCCGCACTCCATCCAACCTCCGTACTCCACCCAACCTCCGCACTCCAACCAACTTCCGCACACCACCCAACCTCCGCACTCCACCCAACTTCCGCACTCCACCCAACTTCCGCATTCCACCCAACTTCCGCACTCCACCCAACCTTCGCCCTCAACCCAACCTCCCCACTTCACCCAACCTCCCCACTCCACCCAACCTCCCCACTCCACCCAACCTCCCCACTCCACCCAACCTCCCCACTTCATCCAACCTCCCCACTTCACCGAACCTCCCCAGTCCACCCAACCTCCGCACTCCACCCAACCTCCCCACTCCACCCAACCTCCCCACTTCACCCAACCTCCCCACTCCACCCAACCTCCTCACTCCACCCAACCTCCCCACTTCACCCTACCTCCCCACTTCACCCAACCTCCCCGCTCCACCCAACCTTCGCACTGCACCCAACCTTCGCTCTCAACCTAACCTCCCCACTTCACCCAACCTCCCAACTCCACCCAACCTCCCCACGTCACCCAACCTCCGCACTCCATCCAACCTCCGCACTCCACCCAACCTCCGCACTCCAACCAACTTCCGCACACCACCCAACCTCCGCACTCCACCCAACTTCCGCACTCCACCCAACCTCCGCACTCCACCCAGCCTCCGCACTCCACCCAACTTCCGCACTCCACCCAACTTCCGCACTCCACCAAACTTCCGCACTCCACCCAGCCTTCCCACTCCACCCAACCTCCCCACTCCACCCAACCTCCGCACTGCACCCAACCTTCGCTCTCAACCTAACCTCCCCACTTCACCCAACCTCCCAACTCCACCGAACCTCCCCACTTCACCCAACCTCCGCACTCCATCCAACCTCCGTACTCCACCCAACCTCCGCACTCCAACCAACTTCCGCACACCACCCAACCTCCGCACTCCACCCAACTTCCGCACTCCACCCAACTTCCGCATTCCACCCAACTTCCGCACTCCACCCAACCTTCGCCCTCAACCCAACCTCCCCACTTCACCCAACCTCCCCACTCCACCCAACCTCCCCACTCCACCCAACCTCCCCACTCCACCCAACCTCCCCACTTCATCCAACCTCCCCACTTCACCGAACCTCCCCAGTCCACCCAACCTCCGCACTCCACCCAACCTCCCCACTCCACCCAACCTCCCCACTTCACCCAACCTCCCCACTCCACCCAACCTCCTCACTCCACCCAACCTCCCCACTTCACCCTACCTCCCCACTTCACCCAACCTCCCCACTCCACCCAACCTTCGCACTGCACCCAACCTTCGCTCTCAACCTAACCTCCCCACTTCACCCAACCTCCCAACTCCACCCAACCTCCCCACTTCACCCAACCTCCGCACTCCATCCAACCTCCGCACTCCACCTAACCTCCGCACTCCAACCAACTTCCGCACACCACCCAACCTCCGCACTCCACCCAACTTCCGCACTCCACCCAATCTCCGCACTCCACCCAGCCTCCGCACTCCACCCAACTTCCGCACTCCACCCAACTTCCGCACTCCACCAAACTTCCGCACTCCACCCAGCCTTCCCACTCCACCCAACCTCCCCACTCCACCCAACCTCCCCACTTCACCCAACCTCCCCATTCCATTATACCTCCCCACTTCACCCAACCTCCCCACTCCACCCAACCTCCCCACTTCACCCAAACTCGGCACTCCACCCAACCTCCCCACTCCACCCAACCTCCCCACTTCACCCAACCTTCCCACTTCACCCAACCTCCCCACTTCACCGAACCTCCCCACTCCACCCAACCTCCGCACTCGACCCAACGTTCGCACTCAACCCAACCTCCCAACTTCACCCAACCTCCCCACTCCACCCAACCTCCCTACTTCACCCAACGTCCCCACTCCACCCAACCTCCTCACTCCACCCAACCTCCCCACTTCACCCAAACTCGGCACTCCATCCAACCTCCGCAATCCACCCAACCTCCGCACTCCACCCAACTTCCGCACTCCACCCAACTTCCGCACTCCACCCAACTTCCGCACTCCACCCAACCTCCGCATTCCACCCAAACTCCGCACTCCACCAAACTTCCGCACTCCACGCAACCTCCCCACTCCAACCAACCTCCCCACTCCACCCAGCCTCCCCACTCCACCCAACTTCCGCACTCCACCGAACTTCCGCATTCCACCCAACCTCCGCATTCCACCCAACTTCCGCACTCCACCCAACCTTCGCCCTCAACCCAACCTCCCCACTTCACCCAACCTCCCCACTCCACCCAACCTCCCCACTCCACCCAACCTCCCCACTCCACCCAACCTCCCCACTCCATCCAAACTCCCCACTCCACCCAACCTCCGCACTTCATCCAACCTCCCCACTTCACCCAACCTCCCCACTTCACCGAACCTTCCCACTCCACCCAACCTCCCCACTTCACCCAAACTCGGCACTCCACCCAACCTCCCCAAATCACCCAACCTCCCCTCTCCACCCAACATCGCCACTCCACCCAACCTCCCCACTCCACCCAATCTCCCCACTCCACCCAACCTCCCCACTTCACCCAACCTTCCCACTTCACCCAACCTCCCCACTTCACCGAACCTCCCCACTTCACCCAACCTCCCCACTCCACCCAACCTCCCCACTTCACCCAACGTCCCCACTCCACCCAACCTCCTCACTCCACCCAACCTCCCCATTTCACCCAACCTCCCCACTTCACCGAACCTCCCCACTCCACCCAACCCCCGCACTCCACCCAACGTTCGCACTCAACCCAACCTCCCCACTCCACCCAACCTCCCCACTTCACCCAACGTCCCCACTCCACCCAACCTCCCCACTCCACCCAACCTCCGCACTGCACCCAACCTTCGCTCTCAACCTAACCTCCCCACTTCACCCAACCTCCCAACTCCACCGAACCTCCCCACTTCACCCAACCTCCGCACTCCATCCAACCTCCGTACTCCACCCAACCTCCGCACTCCACCCAACTTCCGCACTCCACCCAACTTCCGCATTCCACCCAACTTCCGCACTCCACCCAACCTTCGCCCTCAACCCAACCTCCCCACTTCACCCAACCTCCCCACTCCACCCAACCTCCCCACTCCACCCAACCTCCCCACTCCACCCAACCTCCCCACTTCATCCAACCTCCCCACTTCACCGAACCTCCCCAGTCCACCCAACCTCCGCACTCCACCCAACCTCCCCACTCCACCCAACCTCCCCACTTCACCCAACCTCCCCACTCCACCCAACCTCCTCACTCCACCCAACCTCCCCACTTCACCCTACCTCCCCACTTCACCCAACCTCCCCACTCCACCCAACCTTCGCACTGCACCCAACCTTCGCTCTCAACCTAACCTCCCCACTTCACCCAACCTCCCAACTCCACCCAACCTCCCCACTTCACCCAACCTCCGCACTCCATCCAACCTCCGCACTCCACCCAACCTCCGCACTCCAACCAACTTCCGCACACCACCCAACCTCCGCACTCCACCCAACTTCCGCACTCCACCCAACCTCCGCACTCCACCCAGCCTCCGCACTCCACCCAACTTCCGCACTCCACCCAACTTCCGCACTCCACCAAACTTCCGCACTCCACCCAGCCTTCCCACTCCACCCAACCTCCCCACTCCACCCAACCTCCGCACTGCACCCAACCTTCGCTCTCAACCTAACCTCCCCACTTCACCCAACCTCCCAACTCCACCGAACCTCCCCACTTCACCCAACCTCCGCACTCCATCCAACCTCCGTACTCCACCCAACCTCCGCACTCCAACCAACTTCCGCACACCACCCAACCTCCGCACTCCACCCAACTTCCGCACTCCACCCAACTTCCGCATTCCACCCAACTTCCGCACTCCACCCAACCTTAGCCCTCAACCCAACCTCCCCACTTCACCCAACCTCCCCACTCCACCCAACCTCCCCACTCCACCCAACCTCCCCACTCCACCCAACCTCCCCACTTCATCCAACCTCCCCACTTCACCGAACCTCCCCAGTCCACCCAACCTCCGCACTCCACCCAACCTCCCCACTCCACCCAACCTCCCCACTTCACCCAACCTCCCCACTCCACCCAACCTCCTCACTCCACCCAACCTCCCCACTTCACCCTACCTCCCCACTTCACCCAACCTCCCCACTCCACCCAACCTTCGCACTGCACCCAACCTTCGCTCTCAACCTAACCTCCCCACTTCACCCAACCTCCCAACTCCACCCAACCTCCCCACTTCACCCAACCTCCGCACTCCATCCAACCTCCGCACTCCACCTAACCTCCGCACTCCAACCAACTTCCGCACACCACCCAACCTCCGCACTCCACCCAACTTCCGCACTCCACCCAACCTCCGCACTCCACCCAGCCTCCGCACTCCACCCAACTTCCGCACTCCACCCAACTTCCGCACTCCACCAAACTTCCGCACTCCACCCAGCCTTCCCACTCCACCCAACCTCCCCACTCCACCCAACCTCCCCACTTCACCCAACCTCCCCATTCCATTATACCTCCCCACTTCACCCAACCTCCCCACTCCACCCAACCTCCCCACTTCACCCAAACTCGGCACTCCACCCAACCTCCCCACTCCACCCAACCTCCCCACTTCACCCAACCTTCCCACTTCACCCAACCTCCCCACTTCACCGAACCTCCCCACTCCACCCAACCTCCGCACTCGACCCAACGTTCGCACTCAACCCAACCTCCCAACTTCACCCAACCTCCCCACTCCACCCAACCTCCCTACTTCACCCAACGTCCCCACTCCACCCAACCTCCTCACTCCACCCAACCTCCCCACTTCACCCAAACTCGGCACTCCATCCAACCTCCGCAATCCACCCAACCTCCGCACTCCACCCAACTTCCGCACTCCACCCAACTTCCGCACTCCACCCAACTTCCGCACTCCACCCAACCTCCGCATTCCACCCAAACTCCGCACTCCACCAAACTTCCGCACTCCACGCAACCTCCCCACTCCAACCAACCTCCCCACTCCACCCAGCCTCCCCACTCCACCCAACTTCCGCACTCCACCGAACTTCCGCATTCCACCCAACCTCCGCATTCCACCCAACTTCCGCACTCCACCCAACCTTCGCCCTCAACCCAACCTCCCCACTTCACCCAACCTCCCCACTCCACCCAACCTCCCCACTCCACCCAACCTCCCCACTCCACCCAACCTCCCCACTCCATCCAAACTCCCCACTCCACCCAACCTCCGCACTTCATCCAACCTCCCCACTTCACCCAACCTCCCCACTTCACCGAACCTTCCCCACTCCACCCAACCTCCCCACTTCACCCAAACTCGGCACTCCACCCAACCTCCCCAAATCACCCAACCTCCCCTCTCCACCCAACATCGCCACTCCACCCAACCTCCCCACTCCACCCAATCTCCCCACTCCACCCAACCTCCCCACTTCACCCAACCTTCCCACTTCACCCAACCTCCCCACTTCACCGAACCTCCCCACTCCACCCAACCTCCGCACTCCACCCAACGTTCGCACTCAACCCAACCTCCCCACTTCACCCAACCTCCCCACTCCACCCAACCTCCCCACTTCACCCAACGTCCCCACTCCACCCAACCTCCTCACTCCACCCAACCTCCCCATTTCACCCAACCTCCCCACTTCACCGAACCTCCCCACTCCACCCAACCTCCGCACTCCACCCAACGTTCGCACTCAACCCAACCTCCCCACTTCACCCAACCTCCCCACTCCACCCAACCTCCCCACTTCACCCAACGTCCCCACTCCACCCAACCTCCCCACTCCACCCAACCTCCGCACTGCACCCAACCTTCGCTCTCAACCTAACCTCCCCACTTCACCCAACCTCCCAACTCCACCGAACCTCCCCACTTCACCCAACCTCCGCACTCCATCCAACCTCCGTACTCCACCCAACCTCCGCACTCCACCCAACTTCCGCACTCCACCCAACTTCCGCATTCCACCCAACTTCCGCACTCCACCCAACCTTCGCCCTCAACCCAACCTCCCCACTTCACCCAACCTCCCCACTCCACCCAACCTCCCCACTCCACCCAACCTCCCCACTCCACCCAACCTCCCCACTTCATCCAACCTCCCCACTTCACCGAACCTCCCCAGTCCACCCAACCTCCGCACTCCACCCAACCTCCCCACTCCACCCAACCTCCCCACTTCACCCAACCTCCCCACTCCACCCAACCTCCTCACTCCACCCAACCTCCCCACTTCACCCTACCTCCCCACTTCACCCAACCTCCCCACTCCACCCAACCTTCGCACTGCACCCAACCTTCGCTCTCAACCTAACCTCCCCACTTCACCCAACCTCCCAACTCCACCCAACCTCCCCACTTCACCCAACCTCCGCACTCCATCCAACCTCCGCACTCCACCCAACCTCCGCACTCCAACCAACTTCCGCACACCACCCAACCTCCGCACTCCACCCAACTTCCGCACTCCACCCAACCTCCGCACTCCACCCAGCCTCCGCACTCCACCCAACTTCCGCACTCCACCCAACTTCCGCACTCCACCAAACTTCCGCACTCCACCCAGCCTTCCCACTCCACCCAACCTCCCCACTCCACCCAACCTCCGCACTGCACCCAACCTTCGCTCTCAACCTAACCTCCCCACTTCACCCAACCTCCCAACTCCACCGAACCTCCCCACTTCACCCAACCTCCGCACTCCATCCAACCTCCGTACTCCACCCAACCTCCGCACTCCAACCAACTTCCGCACACCACCCAACCTCCGCACTCCACCCAACTTCCGCACTCCACCCAACTTCCGCATTCCACCCAACTTCCGCACTCCACCCAACCTTCGCCCTCAACCCAACCTCCCCACTTCACCCAACCTCCCCACTCCACCCAACCTCCCCACTCCACCCAACCTCCCCACTCCACCCAACCTCCCCACTTCATCCAACCTCCCCACTTCACCGAACCTCCCCAGTCCACCCAACCTCCGCACTCCACCCAACCTCCCCACTCCACCCAACCTCCCCACTTCACCCAACCTCCCCACTCCACCCAACCTCCTCACTCCACCCAACCTCCCCACTTCACCCTACCTCCCCACTTCACCCAACCTCCCCACTCCACCCAACCTTCGCACTGCACCCAACCTTCGCTCTCAACCTAACCTCCCCACTTCACCCAACCTCCCAACTCCACCCAACCTCCCCACTTCACCCAACCTCCGCACTCCATCCAACCTCCGCACTCCACCCAACCTCCGCACTCCAACCAACTTCCGCACACCACCCAACCTCCGCACTCCACCCAACTTCCGCACTCCACCCAACCTCCGCACTCCTCCCAGCCTCCGCACTCCACCCAACTTCCGCACTCCACCCAACTTCCGCACTCCACCAAACTTCCGCACTCCACCCAGCCTTCCCACTCCACCCAACCTCCCCACTCCACCCAACCTCCCCACTTCACCCAACCTCCCCATTCCATTATACCTCCCCACTTCACCCAACCTCCCCACTCCACCCAACCTCCCCACTTCACCCAAACTCGGCACTCCACCCAACCTCCCCAAATCACCCAACCTCCCCTCTCCACCCAACATCGCCACTCCACCCAACCTCCCCACTCCACCCAACCTCCCCACTCCACCCAACCTCCCCACTTCACCCAACCTTCCCACTTCACCCAACCTCCCCACTTCACCGAACTTCCCCACTCCACCCAACCTCCGCACTCGACCCAACGTTCGCACTCAACCCAACCTCCCCACTTCACCCAACCTCCCCACTCCACCCAACCTCCCCACTTCACCCAACGTCCCCACTCCACCCAACCTCCTCACTCCACCCAACCTCCCCACTTCACCCAAACTCGGCACTCCATCCAACCTCCGCACTCCACCCAACCTCCGCACTCCACCCAACTTCCGCACTCCACCCAACTTCCGCACTCCACCCAACTTCCGCACTCCACCCAACCTCCGCATTCCACCCAAACTCCGCACTCCACCAAACTTCCGCACTCCACGCAACCTCCCCACTCCAACCAACCTCCCCACTCCACCCAGCCTCCCCACTCCACCCAACTTCCGCACTCCACCGAACTTCCGCATTCCACCCAACCTCCGCATTCCACCCAACTTCCGCACTCCACCCAACCTTCGCCCTCAACCCAACCTCCCCACTTCACCCAACCTCCCCACTCCACCCAACCTCCCCACTCCACCCAACCTCCCCACTCCACCCAACCTCCCCACTCCATCCAACCTCCCCACTCCACCCAACCTCCGCACTTCATCCAACCTCCCCACTTCACCCAACCTCCCCACTTCACCGAACCTCCCCAGTCCACCCAACCTCCGCACTCCACCCAACCTTCGCACTCAACCCAACCTCCCCACTTCACCCAACCTCCCTACTCCACCCAACCTCCCCACTTCACCCAACCTCCCCATTCCACTATACCTCCCCACTTCACCCAACCTCCCCACTCCACCCAACCTCCCCACTTCACCCAAACTCGGCACTCCATCCAACTTCCGCACTCCACCCAACCTCCGCACTCCACCCAACCTCCCCACTTCACCCAACCTCCCCACTTCACCAAACCTCCCCACTCCACCCAACCTCCCCAAATCACCCAACCTCCCCTCTCCACCCAACCTCCCCACTTCACCCAACCTCCGCACTCCATCCAACCTCCGCACTCCACCCAATCTCCGCACTCCACCCAACCTCCCCAAATCACCCAACCTCCCCTCTCCACCCAACATCCCCACTCCACCCAACCTCCCCACTCCACACAACCTCCCCACTCCACCCAACCTCCCCACTTCACCCAACCTTCCCACTTCACCGAACCTCCCCACTTCACCGAACCTCCCCACTCCACCCAACCTCCGCACTCCACCCAACGTTCGCACTCAACCCAAACTCCACACTTCACCCAACCTCCCCACTCCACCCAACCTCCCCACTTCACCCAACGTCCCCACTCCACCCGACCTCCTCACTCCACCCAACCTCCCCACTTCACCCTACCTCCCCACTTCACCCAACCTCCCCACTCCACCCAACCTCCGCACTGCACCCAACCTTCGCTCTCAACCTAACCTCACCACTTCACCCAACCTCCCAACTCCACCCAACCTCCCCACTTCACCCAACCTCCGCACTCCATCCAACCTCCGCACTCCACCCAACCTCCGCACTCCAACCAACTTCCGCACACCACCCAACCTCCGCACTCCACGCAACCTCCCCACTCCAACCAACCTCCCCACTCCACCCAACCTCCCCACTCCACCCAACCTCCCCATGCCACCCAACCTCCCCACTTCACCCAACCTCCCCACTCCACCCAACCTCCCCACTTCACCCAAACTAGGCACTCCATCCAACCTCCGCACTCTACCCAACCTCCGCACTCCACCCAACTTCCGCACTCCACCCAACTTCCGCACTCCACCCAACTTCCGCACTCCACCCAACCTCCGCATTCCACCCAAACTCCGCACTCCACCAAACTTCCGCACTCCACGCAACCTCCCCACTCCACCCAACCTCCCCACTCCACCCAGCCTCCCCACTCCACCCTACCTCCCCACTCCACCCAACCTCCCCACTTCACCCAACCTCCCCATTCCACTATACCTCCCCAAATCACCCAACCTCCCCTCTCCACCCAACCTCCCCACTTCACCCAACCTCCGCACTCCATCCAACCTCCGCACTCCACCCAATCTCCGCACTCCACCCAACCTCCCCACTTCACCCAACCTCCGCACTCCATCCAACCTCCGCACTCCACCCAGCCTCCGCACTCCACCCAACTTCCGCACTCCACCCAACTTCCGCACTCCACCCAACTTCCGCACTCCACCCAACCTCCGCATTCCACCCAAACTCCGCACTCCACCAAACTTCCGCACTCCACCCAGCCTTCCCACTCCACCCAACCTCCCCACTCCACCCAACCTCCCCACTTCACCCAACCACCGAACTCCATCCAGCCTCCGCACTCCACCCAATCTCTGCACTCCATCCAACCTCCCCTCTTCACCCATCCTCCGCACTCCATCCAACCTCCGCACTCCACCCAACCTCCGCACTCCAACCAACTTCCGCACTCCACCATACCTACGCACTCCACCCAACTTCCGCACTCCACCCAACTTCCGCATTCCACCCAACTTCCGCACTCCACCCAACCTTCGCCCTCAACCCAACCTCCCCACTTCACCCAACCTCCCCACTCCACCCAACCTCCCCACTCCACCCAACCTCCCCACTCCACCCAACCTCCCCACTTCATCCAACCTCCCCACTTCACCGAACCTCCCCAGTCCACCCAACCTCCGCACTCCACCCAACCTTCGCACTCAACCCAACCTCCACACTTCACCCAACCTCCCTACTCCACCCAACCTCCCCACTCCACCCAACCTCCTCACTCCACCCAACCTCCCCACTTCACCCTACCTCCCCACTTCACCCAACCTCCCCACTTCACCCAACCTCCGCACTCCATCCAACCTCCGCACTCCACCCAATCTCCGCACTCCACCCAACCTCCCCACTTCACCCAACCTCCGCACTCCGTCCAACCTCCGCACTCCACCCAGCCTCCGCACTCCACCCAACTTCCGCACTCCACCCAACTTCCGCACTCCACCCAACCTCCGCATTCCACCCAAACTCCGCACTCCATCAAACTTCCGCACTCCACCCAGCCTTCCCACTCCACCCAACCTCCCCACTCCACCCAACCTCCCCATTCCATTATACCTCCCCACTTCACCCAACCTCCCCACTCCACCCAACCTCCCCACTTCACCCAAACTCGGCACTCCACCCAACCTCCCCAAATCACCCAACCTCCCCTCTCCACCCAACATCGCCACTCCACCCAACCTCCCCACTCCACCCAACCTCCCCACTCCACCCAACCTCCCCACTTCACCCAACCTTCCCACTTCACCCAACCTCCCCACTTCACCGAACCTCCCCACCCCACCCAACCTCCGCACTCGACCCAACGTTCGCACTCAACCCAACCTCCCCACTTCACCCAACCTCCCTACTCCACCCAACCTCCCCACTTCACCCAACGTCCCCACTCCACCCAACCTCCTCACTCCACCCAACCTCCCCACTTCACCCAAACTCGGCACTCCATCCAACCTCCGCACTCCACCCAACCTCCCCACTCCACCCAACCTCCGCACTCCACCCAACGTTCGCACTCAACCCAAACTCCACACTTCACCCAACCTCCCCACTCCACCCAACCTCCCCACTTCACGCAACGTCCCCACTCCACCCGACCTCCTCACTCCACCCGACCTCCCCACTTCACCCTACCTCCCCACTTCACCCAACCTCCCCACTCCACCCAACCTCCGCACTGCACCCAACCTTCGCTCTCAACCTAACCTCCCCACTTCACCCAACCTCCACTCCACCCAACCTCCCCACTCCACCCAACCTCCCCACTTCACCCAACCTTCCCACTTCACCGAACCTCCCCACTTCACCGAACCTCCCCACTCCACCCAACCTCCGCACTCCACCCAACGTTCGCACTCAACCCAAACTCCACACTTCACCCAACCTCCCCACTCCACCCAACCTCCCCACTTCACCCAACGTCCCCACTCCACCCGACCTCCTCACTCCACCCAACCTCCCCACTTCACCCTACCTCCCCACTTCACCCAACCTCCCCACTCCACCCAACCTCCGCACTGCACCCAACCTTCGCTCTCAACCTAACCTCCCCACTTCACCCAACCTCCCAACTCCACCCAACCTCCCCACTTCACCCAACCTCCGCACTCCATCCAACCTCCGCACTCCACCCAACCTCCGCACTCCAACCAACTTCCGCACACCACCCAACCTCCGCACTCCACGCAACCTCCCCACTCCAACCAACCTCCCCACTCCACCCAACCTCCCCACTCCACCCAACCTCCCCATGCCACCCAACCTCCCCACTTCACCCAACCTCCCCACTCCACCCAACCTCCCCACTTCACCCAAACTAGGCACTCCATCCAACCTCCGCACTCTACCCAACCTCCGCACTCCACCCAACTTCCGCACTCCACCCAACTTCCGCACTCCACCCAACTTCCGCACTCCACCCAACCTCCGCATTCCACCCAAACTCCGCACTCCACCAAACTTCCGCACTCCACGCAACCTCCCCACTCCAACCAACCTCCCCACTCCACCCAGCCTCCCCACTCCACCCTACCTCCCCACTCCACCCAACCTCCCCACTTCACCCAACCTCCCCATTCCACTATACCTCCCCACTTCACCCAACCTCCCCACTCCACCCAACCTCCCCACTTCACCCAAACTCGGCACTCCATCCAACTTCCGCACTCCACCCAACCTCCGCACTCCACCCAACCTCCCCACTTCACCCAACCTCCCCACTTCACCAAACCTCCCCACTCCACCCAACCTCCCCAAATCACCCAACCTCCCCTCTCCACCCAACCTCCCCACTTCACCCAACCTCCGCACTCCATCCAACCTCCGCACTCCACCCAATCTCCGCACTCCACCCAACCTCCCCACTTCACCCAACCTCCGCACTCCATCCAACCTCCGCACTCCACCCAGCCTCCGCACTCCACCCAACTTCCGCACTCCACCCAACCTCCGCATTCCACCCAAACTCCGCACTCCACCAAACTTCCGCACTCCACCCAGCCTTCCCACTCCACCCAACCTCCCCACTCCACGCAACCTCCCCACTTCACCCAACCACCGAACTCCATCCAGCCTCCGCACTCCACCCAATCTCTGCACTCCATCCAACCTCCCCTCTTCACCCATCCTCCGCACTCCATCCAACCTCCGCACTCCACCCAACCTCCGCACTCCAACCAACTTCCGCAGTCCACCAAACCTACGCACTCCACCCAACTTCCGCACTCCACCCAACTTCCGCATTCCACCCAACTTCCGCACTCCACCCAACCTTCGCCCTCAACCCAACCTCCCCACTTCACCCAACCTCCCCACTCCACCCAACCTCCCCACTCCACCCAACCTCCCCACTCCACCCAACCTCCCCACTTCATCCAACCTCCCCACTTCACCGAACCTCCCCAGTCCACCCAACCTCCCCACTCCACCCAACCTCCCCACTTCACCCAAACTAGGCACTCCATCCAACCTCCGCACTCTACCCAACCTCCGCACTCCACCCAACTTCCGCACTCCACCCAACTTCCGCACTCCACCCAACTTCCGCACTCCACCCAACCTCCGCATTCCACCCAAACTCCGCACTCCACCAAACTTCCGCACTCCACGCAACCTCCCCACTCCAACCAACCTCCCCACTCCACCCAGCCTCCCCACTCCACCCTACCTCCCCACTCCACCCAACCTCCCCACTTCACCCAACCTCCCCATTCCACTATACCTCCCCACTTCACCCAACCTCCCCACTCCACCCAACCTCCCCACTTCACCCAAACTCTGCACTCCATCCAACTTCCGCACTCCACCCAACCTCCGCACTCCACCCAACCTCCCCACTTCACCCAACCTCCCCACTTCACCAAACCTCCCCACTCCACCCAACCTCCCCAAATCACCCAACCTCCCCTCTCCACCCAACCTCCCCACTTCACCCAACCTCCGCACTCCATCCAACCTCCGCACTCCACCCAATCTCCGCACTCCACCCAACCTCCCCAAATCACCCAACCTCCCCTCTCCACCCAACATCCCCACTCCACCCAACCTCCCCACTCCACCCAACCTCCCCACTTCACCCAACCTTCCCACTTCACCGAACCTCCCCACTTCACCGAACCTCCCCACTCCACCCAACCTCCGCACTCCACCCAACGTTCGCACTCAACCCAAACTCCACACTTCACCCAACCTCCCCACTCCACCCAACCTCCCCACTTCACCCAACTTCCCACTCCACCCGACCTCCTCACTCCACCCAACCTCCCCACTTCACCCTACCTCCCCACTTCACCCAACCTCCCCACTCCACCCAACCTCCGCACTGCACCCAACCTTCGCTCTCAACCTAACCTCCCCACTTCACCCAACCTCCCAACTCCACCCAACCTCCCCACTTCACCCAACCTCCGCACTCCATCCAACCTCCGCACTCCACCCAACCTCCGCACTCCAACCAACTTCCGCACACCACCCAACCTCCGCACTCCACGCAACCTCCCCACTCCAACCAACCTCCCCACTCCACCCAACCTCCCCACTCCACCCAACCTCCCCATGCCACCCAACCTCCCCACTTCACCCAACCTCCCCACTCCACCCAACCTCCCCACTTCACCCAAACTAGGCACTCCATCCAACCTCCGCACTCTACCCAACCTCCGCACTCCACCCAACTTCCGCACTCCACCCAACTTCCGCACTCCACCCAACTTCCGCACTCCACCCAACCTCCGCATTCCACCCAAACTCCGCACTCCACCAAACTTCCGCACTCCACGCAACCTCCCCACTCCAACCAACCTCCCCACTCCACCCAGCCTCCCCACTCCACCCTACCTCCCCACTCCACCCAACCTCCCCACTTCACCCAACCTCCCCATTCCACTATACCTCCCCACTTCACCCAACCTCCCCACTCCACCCAACCTCCCCACTTCACCCAAACTCGGCACTCCATCCAACTTCCGCACTCCACCCAACCTCCGCACTCCACCCAACCTCCCCACTTCACCCAACCTCCCCACTTCACCAAACCTCCCCACTCCACCCAACCTCCCCAAATCACCCAACCTCCCCTCTCCACCCAACCTCCCCACTTCACCCAACCTCCGCACTCCATCCAACCTCCGCACTCCACCCAATCTCCGCACTCCACCCAACCTCCCCACTTCACCCAACCTCCGCACTCCATCCAACCTCCGCACTCCACCCAGCCTCCGCACTCCACCCAACTTCCGCACTCCACCCAACCTCCGCATTCCACCCAAACTCCGCACTCCACCAAACTTCCGCACTCCACCCAGCCTTCCCACTCCACCCAACCTCCCCACTCCACCCAACCTCCCCACTTCACCCAACCACCGAACTCCATCCAGCCTCCGCACTCCACCCAATCTGTGCACTCCATCCAACCTCCCCTCTTCACCCATCCTCCGCACTCCATCCAACCTCCGCACTCCACCCAACCTCCGCACTCCAACCAACTTCCGCACTCCACCCAACTTCCGCATTCCACCCAACTTCCGCACTCCACCCAACCTTCGCCCTCAACCCAACCTCCCCACTTCACCCAACCTCCCCACTCCACCCAACCTCCCCACTCCACCCAACCTCCCCACTCCACCCAACCTCCCCACTTCATCCAACCTCCCCACTTCACCGAACCTCCCCAGTCCACCCAACCTCCGCACTCCACCCAACCTTCGCACTCAACCCAACCTCCACACTTCACCCAACCTCCCTACTCCACCCAACCTCCCCACTCCACCCAACCTCCTCACTCCACCCAACCTCCCCACTTCACCCTACCTCCCCACTTCACCCAACCTCCCCACTTCACCCAACCTCCGCACTCCATCTAACCTCCGCACTCCACCCAATCTCCGCACTCCACCCAACCTCCCCACTTCACCCAACCTCCGCACTCCGTCCAACCTCCGCACTCCACCCAGCCTCCGCACTCCACCCAACTTCCGCACTCCACCCAACTTCCGCACTCCACCCAACCTCCGCATTCCACCCAAACTCCGCACTCCATCAAACTTCCGCACTCCACCCAGCCTTCCCACTCCACCCAACCTCCCCACTCCACCCAACCTCCCCATTCCATTATACCTCCCCACTTCACCCAACCTCCCCACTCCACCCAACCTCCCCACTTCACCCAAACTCGGCACTCCACCCAACCTCCCCAAATCACCCTACCTCCCCTCTCCACCCAACATCGCCACTCCACCCAACCTCCCCACTCCACCCAACCTCCCCACTCCACCCAACCTCCCCACTTCACCCAACCTTCCCACTTCACCCAACCTCCCCACTTCACCGAACCTCCCCACCCCACCCAACCTCCGCACTCGACCCAACGTTCGCACTCAACCCAACCTCCCCACTTCACCCAACCTCCCCACTCCACCCAACCTCCCCACTTCACCCAACGTCCCCACTCCACCCAACCTCCTCACTCCACCCAACCTCCCCACTTCACCCAAACTCGGCACTCCATCCAACCTCCGCACTCCACCCAACCTCCGCACTCCACCCAATTTCCGCACTCCACCCAACTTCCGCACTCCACCCAACTTCCGCACTCCACCCAACCTCCGCATTCCACCCAAACTCCGCACTCCACCAAACTTCCGCACTCCACGCAACCTCCCCACTCCAACCAACCTCCCCACTCCACCCAGCCTCCCCACTCCACCGAACTTCCGCACTCCACCGAACTTCCGCACTACACCCAACCTCCGCATTCCACCCAACTTCCGCACTCCACCCAACCTTCGCCCTCAACCCAACCTCCCCACTTCACCCAACCTCCCCACTCCACCCAACCTCCCCACTCCACCCAACCTCCCCACTCCACCCAACCTCCCCACTCCATCCAACCTCCGCACTCCACCCAACCTCCCCACTTCATCCAACCTCCGCACTCCATCCAACCTCCGCACTCCACCCAGCCTCCGCACTCCACCCAACTTCCGCACTCCACCCAACTTCCGCACTCCACCCAACTTCCGCACTCCACCCAACCTCCGCATTCCACCCAAACTCCGCACTCCACCAAACTTCCGCACTCCACCCAGCCTTCCCACTCCACCCAACATCCCCACTCCACCCAACCTCCCCACTTCACCCAACCACCGAACTCCATCCAGCCTCCGCACTCCACCCAATCTCTGCACTCCATCCAACCTCCCCTCTTCACCCATCCTCCGCACTCCATCCAACCTCCGCACTCCACCCAACCTCCGCACTCCAACCAACTTCCGCACTCCACCAAACCTACGCACTCCACCCAACTTCCGCACTCCACCCAACTTCCGCATTCCACCCAACTTCCGCACTCCACCCAACCTTCGCCCTCAACCCAACCTCCCCACTTCACCCAACCTCCCCACTCCACCCAACCTCCCCACTCCACCCAACCTCCCCACTCCACCCAACCTCCCCACTTCATCCAACCTCCCCACTTCACCGAACCTCCCCAGTCCACCCACCCTCCGCACTCCACCCAACCTCCCCACTCCACCCAACCTCCCCACTTCACCCAACCTCCCCACTCCACCCAACCTCCTCACTCCACCCAACCTCCCCACTTCACCCTACCTCCCCACTTCACCCAACCTCCCCACTCCACCCAACCTTCGCACTGCACCCAACCTTCGCTCTCAACCTAACCTCCCCACTTCACCCAACCTCCCAACTCCACCCAACCTCCCCACTTCACCCAACCTCCGCACTCCATCCAACCTCCGCACTCCACCCAACCTCCGCACTCCAACCAACTTCCGCACACCACCCAACCTCCGCACTCCACCCAACTTCCGCACTCCACCTAACCTCCGCACTCCACCCAGCCTCCGCACTCCACCCAACTTCCGCACTCCACCCAACTTCCGCACTCCACCCAACTTCCGCACTCCACCCAACCTCCGCATTCCACCCAAACTCCGCACTCCACCAAACTTCCGCACTCCACCCAGCCTTCCCACTCCACCCAACCTCCCCACTCCACCCAACCTCCCCACTTCACCCAACCTCCCCATTCCATTATACCTCCCCACTTCACCCAACCTCCCCACTCCACCCAACCTCCCCACTTCACCCAAACTCGGCACTCCACCCAACCTCCCCAAATCACCCAACCTCCCCTCTCCACCCAACATCGCCACTCCACCCAACCTCCCCACTTCACCCAACCTTCCCACTTCACCCAACCTCCCCACTTCACCGAACCTCCCCACCCCACCCAACCTCCGCACTCGACCCAACGTTCGCAATCAACCCAACCTCCCCACTTCACCCAACCTCCCCACTCCACCCAACCTCCCCACTTCACCCAACGTCCCCACTCCACCCAACCTCCTCACTCCACCCAACCTCCCCACTTCACCCAAACTCGGCACTCCATCCAACCTCCGCACTCCACCCAACCTCCGCACTCCACCCAATTTCCGCACTCCACCCAACTTCCGCACTCCACCCAACTTCCGCACTCCACCCAACCTCCGCATTCCACCCAAACTCCGCACTCCACCAAACTTCCGCACTCCACGCAACCTCCCCACTCCAACCAACCTCCCCACTCCACCCAGCCTCCCCACTCCACCCAACTTCCGCACTCCACCGAACTTCCGCACTACACCCAACCTCCGCATTCCACCCAACCTTCGCCCTCAACCCAACCTCCCCACTTCACCCAACCTCCCCACTCCACCCAACCTCCCCACTCCACCCAACCTCCCCACTCCACCCAACCTCCCCACTCCATCCAACCTCCCCACTCCACCCAACCTCCGCACTGCACCCAACCTTCGCTCTCAACCTAACCTCCCCACTTCACCCAGCCTCCCCACTCCACCGAACTTCCGCACTCCACCGAACTTCCGCACTACACCCAACTTCCGCACTCCACCCAACCTTCGCCCTCAACCCAACCTCCCCACTCCACCCAACCTCCCCACTCCACCCAACCTCCCCACTCCATCCAACCTCCCCACTCCACCCAACCTCCCCACTTCACCCAAACTCGGCACTCCACCCAACCTCCCCAAATCACCCAACCTCCCCTCTCCACCCAACATCGCCACTCCACCCAACCTCCCCACTCCACCCAACCTCCCCACTCCACCCAACCTCCCCACTTCACCCAACCTTCCCACTTCACCCAACCTCCCCACTTCACCGAACCTCCCCACCCCACCCAACCTCCGCACTCGACCCAACGTTCGACTCAACCCAACCTCCCCACTTCACCCAACCTCCCCACTCCACCCAACCTCCCCACTTCACCCAACGTCCCCACTCCACCCAACCTCCTCACTCCACCCAACCTCCCCACTTCACCCAAACTCGGCACTCCATCCAACCTCCGCACTCCACCCAACCTCCGCACTCCACCCAATTTCCGCACTCCACCCAACTTCCGCACTCCACCCAACTTCCGCACTCCACCCAACCTCCGCATTCCACCCAAACTCCGCACTCCACCAAACTTCCGCACTCCACGCAACCTCCCCACTCCAACCAACCTCCCCACTCCACCCAGCCTCCCCACTCCACCGAACTTCCGCACTCCACCGAACTTCCGCACTACACCCAACCTCCGCATTCCACCCAACTTCCGCACTCCACCCAACCTTCGCCCTCAACCCAACCTCCCCACTTCACCCAACCTCCCCACTCCACCCAACCTCCCCACTCCACCCAACCTCCCCACTCCACCCAACCTCCCCACTCCATCCAACCTCCGCACTCCACCCAACCTCCCCACTTCATCCAACCTCCGCACTCCATCCAACCTCCGCACTCCACCCAGCCTCCGCACTCCACCCAACTTCCGCACTCCACCCAACTTCCGCACTCCACCCAACTTCCGCACTCCACCCAACCTCCGCATTCCACCCAAACTCCGCACTCCACCAAACTTCCGCACTCCACCCAGCCTTCCCACTCCACCCAACATCCCCACTCCACCCAACCTCCCCACTTCACCCAACCACCGAACTCCATCCAGCCTCCGCACTCCACCCAATCTCTGCACTCCATCCAACCTCCCCTCTTCACCCATCCTCCGCACTCCATCCAACCTCCGCACTCCACCCAACCTCCGCACTCCAACCAACTTCCGCACTCCACCAAACCTACGCACTCCACCCAACTTCCGCACTCCACCCAACTTCCGCATTCCACCCAACTTCCGCACTCCACCCAACCTTCGCCCTCAACCCAACCTCCCCACTTCACCCAACCTCCCCACTCCACCCAACCTCCCCACTCCACCCAACCTCCCCACTCCACCCAACCTCCCCACTTCATCCAACCTCCCCACTTCACCGAACCTCCCCAGTCCACCCACCCTCCGCACTCCACCCAACCTCCCCACTCCACCCAACCTCCCCACTTCACCCAACCTCCCCACTCCACCCAACCTCCTCACTCCACCCAACCTCCCCACTTCACCCTACCTCCCCACTTCACCCAACCTCCCCACTCCACCCAACCTTCGCACTGCACCCAACCTTCGCTCTCAACCTAACCTCCCCACTTTACCCAACCTCCCAACTCCACCCAACCTCCCCACTTCACCCAACCTCCGCACTCCATCCAACCTCCGCACTCCACCCAACCTCCGCACTCCAACCAACTTCCGCACACCACCCAACCTCCGCACTCCACCCAACTTCCGCACTCCACCTAACCTCCGCACTCCACCCAGCCTCCGCACTCCACCCAACTTCCGCACTCCACCCAACTTCCGCACTCCACCCAACTTCCGCACTCCACCCAACCTCCGCATTCCACCCAAACTCCGCACTCCACCAAACTTCCGCACTCCACCCAGCCTTCCCACTCCACCCAACCTCCCCACTCCACCCAACCTCCCCACTTCACCCAACCTCCCCATTCCATTATACCTCCCCACTTCACCCAACCTCCCCACTCCACCCAACCTTCCCACTTCACCCAAACTCGGCACTCCACCCAACCTCCCCAAATCACCCAACCTCCCCTCTCCACCCAACATCGCCACTCCACCCAACCTCCCCACTCCACCCAACCTCCCCACTCCACCCAACCTCCCCACTTCACCCAACCTTCCCACTTCACCCAACCTCCCCACTTCACCGAACGTCCCCACTCCACCCAACCTCCGCACTCGACCCAACGTTCGCACTCAACCCAACCTCCCAACTTCACCCAACCTCCCCACTCCACCCAACCTCCCCACTTCACCCAACGTCCCCACTCCACCCAACCCCCTCACTCCACCCAACCTCCCCACTTCACCCAAACTCGGCACTCCATCCAACCTCCGCAATCCACCCAACCTCCGCACTCCACCCAACTTCCGCACTCCACCCAACTTCCGCACTCCACCCAACTTCCGCACTCCACCCAACCTCCGCATTCCACCCAAACTCCGCACTCCACCAAACTTCCGCACTCCACGCAACCTCCCCACTCCAACCAACCTCCCCACTCCACCCAGCCTCCCCACTCCACCCAACTTCCGCACTCCACCGAACTTCCGCATTCCACCCAACCTCCGCATTCCACCCAACTTCCGCACTCCACCCAACCTTCGCCCTCAACCCAACCTCCCCACTTCACCCAACCTCCCCACTCCACCCAACCTCCCCACTCCACCCAACCTCCCCACTCCACCCAACCTCCCCACTCCATCCAAACTCCCCACTCCACCCAACCTCCGCACTTCATCCAACCTCCCCACTTCACCCAACCTCCCCACTTCACCGAACCTTCCCACTCCACCCAACCTCCCCACTTCACCCAAACTCGGCACTCCACCCAACCTCCCCAAATCACCCAACCTCCCCTCTCCACCCAACATCGCCACTCCACCCAACCTCCCCACTCCACCCAATCTCCCCACTCCACCCAACCTCCCCACTTCACCCAACCTTCCCACTTCACCCAACCTCCCCACTTCACCGAACCTCCCCACTCCACCCAACCTCCGCACTCCACCCAACGTTCGCACTCAACCCAACCTACCCACTTCACCCAACCTCCACACTCCACCCAACCTCCCCACTTCACCCAACGTCCCCACTCCACCCAACCTCCTCACTCCAACCAACCTCCCCATTTCACCCAACCTCCCCACTTCACCGAACCTCCCCACTCCACCCAACCTCCGCACTCCACCCAACGTTCGCACTCAACCCAACCTCCCCACTTCACCCAACCTCCCCACTCCACCCTACCTCCCCACTTCACCCAACGTCCCCACTCCACCCAACCTCCCCACTCCACCCAACCTCCGCACTGCACCCAACCTTCGCTCTCAACCTAACCTCCCCACTTCACCCAACCTCCCAACTCCACCGAACCTCCCCACTTCACCCAACCTCCGCACTCCATCCAACCTCCGTACTCCACCCAACCTCCGCACTCCAACCAACTTCCGCACACCACCCAACCTCCGCACTCCACCCAACTTCCGCACTCCACCCAACTTCCGCATTCCACCCAACTTCCGCACTCCACCCAACCTTCGCCCTCAACCCAACCTCCCCACTTCACCCAACCTCCCCACTCCACCCAACCTCCCCACTCCACCCAACCTCCCCACTCCACCCAACCTCCCCACTTCATCCAACCTCCCCACTTCACCGAACCTCCCCAGTCCACCCAACCTCCGCACTCCACCCAACCTCCCCACTCCACCCAACCTCCCCACTTCACCCAACCTCCCCACTCCACCCAACCTCCTCACTCCACCCAACCTCCCCACTTCACCCTACCTCCCCACTTCACCCAACCTCCCCACTCCACCCAACCTTCGCACTGCACCCAACCTTCGCTCTCAACCTAACCTCCCCACTTCACCCAACTTCCGCACTCCACGCAACCTCCCCACTCCAACCAACCTCCCCACTCCACCCAGCCTCCCCACTCCACCGAACTTCCGCACTCCACCGAACTTCCGCACTACACCCAACCTCCGCATTCCACCCAACTTCCGCACTCCACCCAACCTTCGCCCTCAACCCAACCTCCCCACTTCACCCAACCTCCCCACTCCACCCAACCTCCCCACTCCACCCAACCTCCCCACTCCACCCAACCTCCCCACTCCATCCAACCTCCGCACTCCACCCAACCTCCCCACTTCATCCAACCTCCGCACTCCATCCAACCTCCGCACTCCACCCAGCCTCCGCACTCCACCCAACTTCCGCACTCCACCCAACTTCCGCACTCCACCCAACTTCCGCACTCCACCCAACCTCCGCATTCCACCCAAACTCCGCACTCCACCAAACTTCCGCACTCCACCCAGCCTTCCCACTCCACCCAACATCCCCACTCCACCCAACCTCCCCACTTCACCCAACCACCGAACTCCATCCAGCCTCCGCACTCCACCCAATCTCTGCACTCCATCCAACCTCCCCTCTTCACCCATCCTCCGCACTCCATCCAACCTCCGCACTCCACCCAACCTCCGCACTCCAACCAACTTCCGCACTCCACCAAACCTACGCACTCCACCCAACTTCCGCACTCCACCCAACTTCCGCATTCCACCCAACTTCCGCACTCCACCCAACCTTCGCCCTCAACCCAACCTCCCCACTTCACCCAACCTCCCCACTCCACCCAACCTCCCCACTCCACCCAACCTCCCCACTCCACCCAACCTCCCCACTTCATCCAACCTCCCCACTTCACCGAACCTCCCCAGTCCACCCACCCTCCGCACTCCACCCAACCTCCCCACTCCACCCAACCTCCCCACTTCACCCAACCTCCCCACTCCACCCAACCTCCTCACTCCACCCAACCTCCCCACTTCACCCTACCTCCCCACTTCACCCAACCTCCCCACTCCACCCAACCTTCGCACTGCACCCAACCTTCGCTCTCAACCTAACCTCCCCACTTTACCCAACCTCCCAACTCCACCCAACCTCCCCACTTCACCCAACCTCCGCACTCCATCCAACCTCCGCACTCCACCCAACCTCCGCACTCCAACCAACTTCCGCACACCACCCAACCTCCGCACTCCACCCAACTTCCGCACTCCACCTAACCTCCGCACTCCACCCAGCCTCCGCACTCCACCCAACTTCCGCACTCCACCCAACTTCCGCACTCCACCCAACTTCCGCACTCCACCCAACCTCCGCATTCCACCCAAACTCCGCACTCCACCAAACTTCCGCACTCCACCCAGCCTTCCCACTCCACCCAACCTCCCCACTCCACCCAACCTCCCCACTTCACCCAACCTCCCCATTCCATTATACCTCCCCACTTCACCCAACCTCCCCACTCCACCCAACCTTCCCACTTCACCCAAACTCGGCACTCCACCCAACCTCCCCAAATCACCCAACCTCCCCTCTCCACCCAACATCGCCACTCCACCCAACCTCCCCACTCCACCCAACCTCCCCACTCCACCCAACCTCCCCACTTCACCCAACCTTCCCACTTCACCCAACCTCCCCACTTCACCGAACGTCCCCACTCCACCCAACCTCCGCACTCGACCCAACGTTCGCACTCAACCCAACCTCCCAACTTCACCCAACCTCCCCACTCCACCCAACCTCCACACTTCACCCAACGTCCCCACTCCACCCAACCCCCTCACTCCACCCAACCTCCCCACTTCACCCAAACTCGGCACTCCATCCAACCTCCGCAATCCACCCAACCTCCGCACTCCACCCAACTTCCGCACTCCACCCAACTTCCGCACTCCACCCAACTTCCGCACTCCACCCAACCTCCGCATTCCACCCAAACTCCGCACTCCACCAAACTTCCGCACTCCACGCAACCTCCCCACTCCAACCAACCTCCCCACTCCACCCAGCCTCCCCACTCCACCCAACTTCCGCACTCCACCGAACTTCCGCATTCCACCCAACCTCCGCATTCCACCCAACTTCCGCACTCCACCCAACCTTCGCCCTCAACCCAACCTCCCCACTTCACCCAACCTTCCCACTCCACCCAACCTCCCCACTCCACCCAACCTCCCCACTCCACCCAACCTCCCCACTCCATCCAAACTCCCCACTCCACCCAACCTCCGCACTTCATCCAACCTCCCCACTTCACCCAACCTCCCCACTTCACCGAACCTTCCCACTCCACCCAACCTCCCCACTTCACCCAAACTCGGCACTCCACCCAACCTCCCCAAATCACCCAACCTCCCCTCTCCACCCAACATCGCCACTCCACCCATCCTCCCCACTCCACCCAATCTCCCCACTCCACCCAACCTCCCCACTTCACCCAACCTTCCCACTTCACCCAACCTCCCCACTTCACCGAACCTCCCCACTCCACCCAACCTCCGCACTCCACCCAACGTTCGCACTCAACCCAACGTACCCACTTCACCCAACCTCCACACTCCACCCAACCTCCCCACTCCACCCAACCTCCCCACTCCACCCAACCTCCCCACTTCATCCAACCTCCCCACTTCACCGAACCTCCCCAGTCCACCCAACCTCCGCACTCCACCCAACCTCCCCACTCCACCCAACCTCCCCACTTCACCCAACCTCCCCACTCCACCCAACCTCCTCACTCCACCCAACCTCCCCACTTCACCCTACCTCCCCACTTCACCCAACCTCCCCACTCCACCCAACCTTCGCACTGCACCCAACCTTCGCTCTCAACCTAACCTCCCCACTTCACCCAACTTCCGCACTCCACGCAACCTCCCCACTCCAACCAACCTCCCCACTCCACCCAGCCTCCCCACTCCACCGAACTTCCGCACTCCACCGAACTTCCGCACTACACCCAACCTCCGCATTCCACCCAACTTCCGCACTCCACCCAACCTTCGCCCTCAACCCAACCTCCCCACTTCACCCAACCTCCCCACTCCACCCAACCTCCCCACTCCACCCAACCTCCCCACTCCACCCAACCTCCCCACTCCATCCAACCTCCGCACTCCACCCAACCTCCCCACTTCATCCAACCTCCGCACTCCATCCAACCTCCGCACTCCACCCAGCCTCCGCACTCCACCCAACTTCCGCACTCCACCCAACTTCCGCACTCCACCCAACTTCCGCACTCCACCCAACCTCCGCATTCCACCCAAACTCCGCACTCCACCAAACTTCCGCACTCCACCCAGCCTTCCCACTCCACCCAACATCCCCACTCCACCCAACCTCCCCACTTCACCCAACCACCGAACTCCATCCAGCCTCCGCACTCCACCCAATCTCTGCACTCCATCCAACCTCCCCTCTTCACCCATCCTCCGCACTCCATCCAACCTCCGCACTCCACCCAACCTCCGCACTCCAACCAACTTCCGCACTCCACCAAACCTACGCACTCCACCCAACTTCCGCACTCCACCCAACTTCCGCATTCCACCCAACTTCCGCACTCCACCCAACCTTCGCCCTCAACCCAACCTCCCCACTTCACCCAACCTCCCCACTCCACCCAACCTCCCCACTCCACCCAACCTCCCCACTCCACCCAACCTCCCCACTTCATCCAACCTCCCCACTTCACCGAACCTCCCCAGTCCACCCACCCTCCGCACTCCACCCAACCTCCCCACTCCACCCAACCTCCCCACTTCACCCAACCTCCCCACTCCACCCAACCTCCTCACTCCACCCAACCTCCCCACTTCACCCTACCTCCCCACTTCACCCAACCTCCCCACTCCACCCAACCTTCGCACTGCACCCAACCTTCGCTCTCAACCTAACCTCCCCACTTTACCCAACCTCCCAACTCCACCCAACCTCCCCACTTCACCCAACCTCCGCACTCCATCCAACCTCCGCACTCCACCCAACCTCCGCACTCCAACCAACTTCCGCACACCACCCAACCTCCGCACTCCACCCAACTTCCGCACTCCACCTAACCTCCGCACTCCACCCAGCCTCCGCACTCCACCCAACTTCCGCACTCCACCCAACTTCCGCACTCCACCCAACTTCCGCACTCCACCCAACCTCCGCATTCCACCCAAACTCCGCACTCCACCAAACTTCCGCACTCCACCCAGCCTTCCCACTCCACCCAACCTCCCCACTCCACCCAACCTCCCCACTTCACCCAACCTCCCCATTCCATTATACCTCCCCACTTCACCCAACCTCCCCACTCCACCCAACCTTCCCACTTCACCCAAACTCGGCACTCCACCCAACCTCCCCAAATCACCCAACCTCCCCTCTCCACCCAACATCGCCACTCCACCCAACCTCCCCACTCCACCCAACCTCCCCACTCCACCCAACCTCCCCACTTCACCCAACCTTCCCACTTCACCCAACCTCCCCACTTCACCGAACGTCCCCACTCCACCCAACCTCCGCACTCGACCCAACGTTCGCACTCAACCCAACCTCCCAACTTCACCCAACCTCCCCACTCCACCCAACCTCCCCACTTCACCCAACGTCCCCACTCCACCCAACCCCCTCACTCCACCCAACCTCCCCACTTCACCCAAACTCGGCACTCCATCCAACCTCCGCAATCCACCCAACCTCCGCACTCCACCCAACTTCCGCACTCCACCCAACTTCCGCACTCCACCCAACTTCCGCACTCCACCCAACCTCCGCATTCCACCCAAACTCCGCACTCCACCAAACTTCCGCACTCCACGCAACCTCCCCACTCCAACCAACCTCCCCACTCCACCCAGCCTCCCCACTCCACCCAACTTCCGCACTCCACCGAACTTCCGCATTCCACCCAACCTCCGCATTCCACCCAACTTCCGCACTCCACCCAACCTTCGCCCTCAACCCAACCTCCCCACTTCACCCAACCTTCCCACTCCACCCAACCTCCCCACTCCACCCAACCTCCCCACTCCACCCAACCTCCCCACTCCATCCAAACTCCCCACTCCACCCAACCTCCGCACTTCATCCAACCTCCCCACTTCACCCAACCTCCCCACTTCACCGAACCTTCCCACTCCACCCAACCTCCCCACTTCACCCAAACTCGGCACTCCACCCAACCTCCCCACTCCACCCAACCTCCGCACTCCACCCAACGTTCGCACTCAACCCAACGTACCCACTTCACCCAACCTCCACACTCCACCCAACCTCCCCACTTCACCCAACGTCCCCACTCCACCCAACCTCCTCACTCCAACCAACCTCCCCATTTCACCCAACCTCCCCACTTCACCGAACCTCCCCACTCCACCCAACCTCCGCACTCCACCCAACGTTCGCACTCAACCCAACCTCCCCACTTCACCCAACCTCCCCACTCCACCCTACCTCCCCACTTCACCCAACGTCCCCACTCCACCCAACCTCCCCACTCCACCCAACCTCCGCACTGCACCCAACCTTCGCTCTCAACCTAACCTCCCCACTTCACCCAACCTCCCAACTCCACCGAACCTCCCCACTTCACCCAACCTCCGCACTCCATCCAACCTCCGTACTCCACCCAACCTCCGCACTCCAACCAACTTCCGCACACCACCCAACCTCCGCACTCCACCCAACTTCCGCACTCCACCCAACTTCCGCATTCCACCCAACTTCCGCACTCCACCCAACCTTCGCCCTCAACCCAACCTCCCCACTTCACCCAACCTCCCCACTCCACCCAACCTCCCCACTCCACCCAACCTCCCCACTCCACCCAACCTCCCCACTTCATCCAACCTCCCCACTTCACCGAACCTCCCCAGTCCACCCAACCTCCGCACTCCACCCAACCTCCCCACTCCACCCAACCTCCCCACTTCACCCAACCTCCCCACTCCACCCAACCTCCTCACTCCACCCAACCTCCCCACTTCACCCTACCTCCCCACTTCACCCAACCTCCCCACTCCACCCAACCTTCGCACTGCACCCAACCTTCGCTCTCAACCTAACCTCCCCACTTCACCCAACCTCCCAACTCCACCCAACCTCCCCACTTCACCCAACCTCCGCACTCCATCCAACCTCCGCACTCCACCCAACCTCCGCACTCCAACCAACTTCCGCACACCACCCAACCTCCGCACTCCACCCAACTTCCGCACTCCACCCAACCTCCGCACTCCACCCAGCCTCCGCACTCCACCCAACTTCCGCACTCCACCCAACTTCCGCACTCCACCAAACTTCCGCACTCCACCCAGCCTTCCCACTCCACCCAACCTCCCCACTCCACCCAACCTCCCCACTTCACCCAACCTCCCCATTCCATTATACCTCCCCACTTCACCCAACCTCCCCACTCCACCCAACCTCCCCACTTCACCCAAACTCGGCACTCCACCCAACCTCCCCAAATCACCCAACCTCCCCTCTCCACCCAACATCGCCACTCCACCCAACCTCCCCACTCCACCCAACCTCCCCACTCCACCCAACCTCCCCACTTCACCCAACCTTCCCACTTCACCCAACCTCCCCACTTCACCGAACTTCCCCACTCCACCCAACCTCCGCACTCGACCCAACGTTCGCACTCAACCCAACCTCCCCACTTCACCCAACCTCCCCACTCCACCCAACCTCCCCACTTCACCCAACGTCCCCACTCCACCCAACCTCCTCACTCCACCCAACCTCCCCACTTCACCCAAACTCGGCACTCCATCCAACCTCCGCACTCCACCCAACCTCCGCACTCCACCCAACTTCCGCACTCCACCCAACTTCCGCACTCCACCCAACTTCCGCACTCCACCCAACCTCCGCATTCCACCCAAACTCCGCACTCCACCAAACTTCCGCAATCCACGCAACCTCCCCACTCCAACCAACCTCCCCACTCCACCCAGCCTCCCCACTCCACCCAACTTCCGCACTCCACCGAACTTCCGCATTCCACCCAACCTCCGCATTCCACCCAACTTCCGCACTCCACCCAACCTCCGCATTCCACCCAAACTCCGCACTCCACCAAACTTCCGCACTCCACCCAGCCTTCCCACTCCACCCAACCTCCCCACTCCACCCAACCTCCCCACTTCACCCAACCTCCCCATTCCATTATACCTCCCCACTTCACCCAACCTCCCCACTCCACCCAACCTTCCCACTTCACCCAAACTCGGCACTCCACCCAACCTCCCCAAATCACCCAACCTCCCCTCTCCACCCAACATCGCCACTCCACCCAACCTCCCCACTCCACCCAACCTCCCCACTCCACCCAACCTCCCCACTTCACCCAACCTTCCCACTTCACCCAACCTCCCCACTTCACCGAACGTCCCCACTCCACCCAACCTCCGCACTCGACCCAACGTTCGCACTCAACCCAACCTCCCAACTTCACCCAACCTCCCCACTCCACCCAACCTCCCCACTTCACCCAACGTCCCCACTCCACCCAACCCCCTCACTCCACCCAACCTCCCCACTTCACCCAAACTCGGCACTCCATCCAACCTCCGCAATCCACCCAACCTCCGCACTCCACCCAACTTCCGCACTCCACCCAACTTCCGCACTCCACCCAACTTCCGCACTCCACCCAACCTCCGCATTCCACCCAAACTCCGCACTCCACCAAACTTCCGCACTCCACGCAACCTCCCCACTCCAACCAACCTCCCCACTCCACCCAGCCTCCCCACTCCACCCAACTTCCGCACTCCACCGAACTTCCGCATTCCACCCAACCTCCGCATTCCACCCAACTTCCGCACTCCACCCAACCTTCGCCCTCAACCCAACCTCCCCACTTCACCCAACCTTCCCACTCCACCCAACCTCCCCACTCCACCCAACCTCCCCACTCCACCCAACCTCCCCACTCCATCCAAACTCCCCACTCCACCCAACCTCCGCACTTCATCCAACCTCCCCACTTCACCCAACCTCCCCACTTCACCGAACCTTCCCACTCCACCCAACCTCCCCACTTCACCCAAACTCGGCACTCCACCCAACCTCCCCACTCCACCCAACCTCCGCACTCCACCCAACGTTCGCACTCAACCCAACGTACCCACTTCACCCAACCTCCACACTCCACCCAACCTCCCCACTTCACCCAACGTCCCCACTCCACCCAACCTCCTCACTCCAACCAACCTCCCCATTTCACCCAACCTCCCCACTTCACCGAACCTCCCCACTCCACCCAACCTCCGCACTCCACCCAACGTTCGCACTCAACCCAACCTCCCCACTTCACCCAACCTCCCCACTCCACCCTACCTCCCCACTTCACCCAACGTCCCCACTCCACCCAACCTCCCCACTCCACCCAACCTCCGCACTGCACCCAACCTTCGCTCTCAACCTAACCTCCCCACTTCACCCAACCTCCCAACTCCACCGAACCTCCCCACTTCACCCAACCTCCGCACTCCATCCAACCTCCGTACTCCACCCAACCTCCGCACTCCAACCAACTTCCGCACACCACCCAACCTCCGCACTCCACCCAACTTCCGCACTCCACCCAACTTCCGCATTCCACCCAACTTCCGCACTCCACCCAACCTTCGCCCTCAACCCAACCTCCCCACTTCACCCAACCTCCCCACTCCACCCAACCTCCCCACTCCACCCAACCTCCCCACTCCACCCAACCTCCCCACTTCATCCAACCTCCCCACTTCACCGAACCTCCCCAGTCCACCCAACCTCCGCACTCCACCCAACCTCCCCACTCCACCCAACCTCCCCACTTCACCCAACCTCCCCACTCCACCCAACCTCCTCACTCCACCCAACCTCCCCACTTCACCCTACCTCCCCACTTCACCCAACCTCCCCACTCCACCCAACCTTCGCACTGCACCCAACCTTCGCTCTCAACCTAACCTCCCCACTTCACCCAACCTCCCAACTCCACCCAACCTCCCCACTTCACCCAACCTCCGCACTCCATCCAACCTCCGCACTCCACCCAACCTCCGCACTCCAACCAACTTCCGCACACCACCCAACCTCCGCACTCCACCCAACTTCCGCACTCCACCCAACCTCCGCACTCCACCCAGCCTCCGCACTCCACCCAACTTCCGCACTCCACCCAACTTCCGCACTCCACCAAACTTCCGCACTCCACCCAGCCTTCCCACTCCACCCAACCTCCCCACTCCACCCAACCTCCCCACTTCACCCAACCTCCCCATTCCATTATACCTCCCCACTTCACCCAACCTCCCCACTCCACCCAACCTCCCCACTTCACCCAAACTCGGCACTCCACCCAACCTCCCCAAATCACCCAACCTCCCCTCTCCACCCAACATCGCCACTCCACCCAACCTCCCCACTCCACCCAACCTCCCCACTCCACCCAACCTCCCCACTTCACCCAACCTTCCCACTTCACCCAACCTCCCCACTTCACCGAACTTCCCCACTCCACCCAACCTCCGCACTCGACCCAACGTTCGCACTCAACCCAACCTCCCCACTTCACCCAACCTCCCCACTCCACCCAACCTCCCCACTTCACCCAACGTCCCCACTCCACCCAACCTCCTCACTCCACCCAACCTCCCCACTTCACCCAAACTCGGCACTCCATCCAACCTCCGCACTCCACCCAACCTCCGCACTCCACCCAACTTCCGCACTCCACCCAACTTCCGCACTCCACCCAACTTCCGCACTCCACCCAACCTCCGCATTCCACCCAAACTCCGCACTCCACCAAACTTCCGCAATCCACGCAACCTCCCCACTCCAACCAACCTCCCCACTCCACCCAGCCTCCCCACTCCACCCAACTTCCGCACTCCACCGAACTTCCGCATTCCACCCAACCTCCGCATTCCACCCAACTTCCGCACTCCACCCAACCTTCGCCCTCAACCCAACCTCCCCACTTCACCCAACCTCCCCACTCCACCCAACCTCCCCACTCCACCCAACCTCCCCACTCCACCCAACCTCCCCACTCCATCCAACCTCCCCACTCCACCCAACCTCCGCACTTCATCCAACCTCCCCACTTCACCCAACCTCCCCACTTCACCGAACCTCCCCAGTCCACCCAACCTCCGCACTCCACCCAACCTTCGCACTCAACCCAACCTCCCCACTTCACCCAACCTCCCTACTCCACCCAACCTCCCCACTTCACCCTACCTCCGCATTCCACCCAACTTCCGCACTCCACCCAACCTTCGCCCTCAACCCAACCTCCCCACTTCACCCAACCTCCCCACTCCACCCAACCTCCCCACTCCACCCAACCTCCCCACTCCACCCAACCTCCCCACTCCATCCAACCTCCCCACTCCACCCAACCTCCCCACTTCATCCAACCTCCCCACTTCACCGAACCTCCCCAGTCCACCCAACCTCCGCACTCCACCCAACATTCGCACTCAACCCAACCTCCCCACTTCACCCAACCTCCCTACTCCACCCAACCTCCCCACTCCACCCAACCTCCTCACTCCACCCAACCTCCCCACTTCACCCTACCTCCCCACTTCACCCAACCTCCCCACTCCACCCAACCTCCGCACTCCACCCATCCTTCGCACTCAACCCAACCTCCCCACTTCACCCAACCTCCCTACTCCACCCAACCTCCCCACTCCACCCAACCTCCTCACTCCACCCAACCTCCCCACTTCACCCTACCTCCCCACTTCACCGAACCTCCCCAGTCCACCCAACCTCCGCACTCCACCCAACCTTCGCACTCAACCCAACCTCCCCACTTCACCCAACCTCCCTACTCCACCCAACCTCCCCACTTCACCCTACCTCCGCATTCCACCCAACTTCCGCACTCCACCCAACCTTCGCCCTCAACCCAACCTCCCCACTTCACCCAACCTCCCCATTCCACCCAACCTCCCCACTCCACCCAACCTCCCCACTCCACCCAACCTCCCCACTCCATCCAACCTCCCCACTCCACCCAACCTCCCCACTTCATCCAACCTCCCCACTTCACCGAACCTCCCCAGTCCACCCAACCTCCGCACTCCACCCAACATTCGCACTCAACCCAACCTCCCCACTTCACCCAACCTCCCTACTCCACCCAACCTCCCCACTCCACCCAACCTCCTCACTCCACCCAACCTCCCCACTTCACCCTACCTCCCCACTTCACCCAACCTCCCCACTCCACCCAACCTCCGCACTCCACCCAACCTTCGCACTCAACCCAACCTCCCCACTTCACCCAACCTCCCTACTCCACCCAACCTCCCCACTCCACCCAACCTCCTCACTCCACCCAACCTCCCCACTTCACCCTACCTCCCCACTTCACCCAACCTCCCAACTCCACCCAACCTCCCCACTTCACCGAACCTCCCCAGTCCACCCAACCTCCGCACTCCACCCAACCTTCGCACTCAACCCAACCTCCCCACTTCACCCAACCTCCCTACTCCACCCAACCTCCCCACTTCACCCAACCTCCGCACTCCATCCAACCTCCGCACTCCACCCAACCTCCCCACTTCACCCTACCTCCCCACTTCACCCAACCTCCCAACTCCACCCAACCTCCCCACTTCACCCATCCTCCGCACTCCATCCAACCTCCGCACTCCACCCAACCTCCGCACTCCAACCAACTTCCGCACTCCACCAAACCTACGCACTCCACCCAACTTCCGCACTCCACCCAACTTCCGCATTCCACCCAACTTCCGCACTCCACCCAACCTTCGCCCTCAACCCAACCTCCCCACTTCACCCAACCTCCCCACTGCACCCAACCTCCCCACTCCACCCAACCTCCCCACTCCACCCAACCTCCCCACTTCATCCAACCTCCCCACTTCACCGAACCTCCCCAGTCCACCCACCCTCCGCACTCCACCCAACCTCCCCACTCCACCCAACCTCCCCACTTCACCCAACCTCCCCACTCCACCCAACCTCCTCACTCCACCCAACCTCCCCACTTCACCCTACCTCCCCACTTCACCCAACCTCCCCACTCCACCCAACCTTCGCACTGCACCCAACCTTCGCTCTCAACCTAACCTCCCCACTTCACCCAACCTCCCAACTCCACCCAACCTCCCCACTTCACCCAACCTCCGCACTCCATCCAACCTCCGCACTCCACCCAACCTCCGCACTCCAACCAACTTCCGCACACCACCCAACCTCCGCACTCCACCCAACTTCCGCACTCCACCTAACCTCCGCACTCCACCCAGCCTCCGCACTCCACCCAACTTCCGCACTCCACCCAACTTCCGCACTCCACCCAACTTCCGCACTCCACCCAACCTCCGCATTCCACCCAAACTCCGCACTCCACCAAACTTCCGCACTCCACCCAGCCTTCCCACTCCACCCAACCTCCCCACTCCACCCAACCTCCCCACTTCACCCAACCTCCCCATTCCATTATACCTCCCCACTTCACCCAACCTCCCCACTCCACCCAACCTCCCCACTTCACCCAAACTCGGCACTCCACCCAACCTCCCCAAATCACCCAACCTCCCCTCTCCACCCAACATCGCCACTCCACCCAACCTCCCCACTCCACCCAACCTCCCCACTCCACCCAACCTCCCCACTTCACCCAACCTTCCCACTTCACCCAACCTCCCCACTTCACCGAACCTCCCCACTCCACCCAACCTCCGCACTCGACCCAACGTTCGCACTCAACCCAACCTCCCAACTTCACCCAACCTCCCCACTCCACCCAACCTCCCCACTTCACCCAACGTCCCCACTCCACCCAACCCCCTCACTCCACCCAACCTCCCCACTTCTCCCAAACTCGGCACTCCATCCAACCTCCGCAATCCACCCAACCTCCGCACTCCACCCAACTTCCGCACTCCACCCAACTTCCGCACTCCACCCAACTTCCGCACTCCACCCAACCTCCGCATTCCACCCAAACTCCGCACTCCACCAAACTTCCGCACTCCACGCAACCTCCCCACTCCAACCAACCTCCCCACTCCACCCAGCCTCCCCACTCCACCCAACCTCCCCACTTCACCCAACCTCCCCACTCCACCCAACCTCCCCACTCCACCCAACCTCCCCACTCCACCCAACCTCCCCACTCCATCCAAACTCCCCACTCCACCCAACCTCCGCACTTCATCCAACCTCCCCACTTCACCCAACCTCCCCACTTCACCGAACCTTCCCACTCCACCCAACCTCCCCACTTCACCCAAACTCGGCACTCCACCCAACCTCCCCAAATCACCCAACCTCCCCTCTCCACCCAACATCGCCACTCCACCCAACCTCCCCACTCCACCCAATCTCCCCACTCCACCCAACCTCCCCACTTCACCCAACCTTCCCACTTCACCCAACCTCCCCACTTCACCGAACCTCCCCACTCCACCCAACCTCCGCACTCCACCCAACGTTCGCACTCAACCCAACCTACCCACTTCACCCAACCTCCCCACTCCACCCAACCTCCCCACTTCACCCAACGTCCCCACTCCACCCAACCTCCTCACTCCACCCAACCTCCCCATTTCACCCAACCTCCCCACTTCACCGAACCTCCCCACTCCACCCAACCTCCGCACTCCACCCAACGTTCGCACTCAACCCAACCTCCCCACTTCACCCAACCTCCCCACTCCACCCAACCTCCCCACTTCACCCAACGTCCCCACTCCACCCAACCTCCCCACTCCACCCAACCTCCGCACTGCACCCAACCTTCGCTCTCAACCTAACCCCCCCACTTCACCCAACCTCCCAACTCCACCGAACCTCCCCACTTCACCCAACCTCCGCACTCCATCCAACCTCCGTACTCCACCCTACCTCCGCACTCCAACCAACTTCCGCACACCACCCAACCTCCGCACTCCACCCAACTTCCGCACTCCACCCAAATTCCGCATTCCACCCAACTTCCGCACTCCACCCAACCTTCGCCCTCAACCCAACCTCCCCACTTCACCCAACCTCCCCACTCCACCCAACCTCCCCACTCCACCCAACCTCCCCACTCCACCCAACCTCCCCACTTCATCCAACCTCCCCACTTCACCGAACCTCCCCAGTCCACCCAACTTCCGCACTCCACGCAACCTCCCCACTCCAACCAACCTCCCCACTCCACCCAGCCTCCCCACTCCACCCAACTTCCGCACTCCACCGAACTTCCGCATTCCACCCAACCTCCGCATTCCACCCAACTTCCGCACTCCACCCAACCTTCGCCCTCAACCCAACCTCCCCACTTCACCCAACCTCCCCACTCCACCCAACCTCCCCACTCCACCCAACCTCCCCACTCCACCCAACTTCCCCACTCCATCCAAACTCCCCACTCCACCCAACCTCCGCACTTCATCCAACCTCCCCACTTCACCCAACCTCCCCACTTCACCGAACCTTCCCACTCCACCCAACCTCCCCACTTCACCCAAACTCGGCACTCCACCCAACCTCCCCAAATCACCCAACCTCCCCTCTCCACCCAACATCGCCACTCCACCCAACCTCCCCACTCCACCCAATCTCCCCACTCCACCCAACCTCCCCACTTCACCCAACCTTCCCACTTCACCCAACCTCCCCACTTCACCGAACCTCCCCACTCCACCCAACCTCCGCACTCCACCCAACGTTCGCACTCAACCCAACCTACCCACTTCACCCAACCTCCCCACTCCACCCAACCTCCCCACTTCACCCAACGTCCCAACTCCACCCAACCTCCTCACTCCACCCAACCTCCCCATTTCAACCAACCTCCCCACTTCACCGAACCTCCCCACTCCACCCAACCTCCGCACTCCACCCAACGTTCGCACTCCACCCAACGTTCGCACTCAACCCAACCTACCCACTTCACCCAACCTCCCCACTCCACCCAACCTCCCCACTTCACCCAACGTCCCCACTCCACCCAACCTCCTCACTCCACCCAACCTCCCCATTTCACCCAACCTCCCCACTTCACCGAACCTCCCCACTCCACCCAACCTCCGCACTCCACCCAACGTTCGCACTCAACCCAACCTCCCCACTTCACCCAACCTCCCCACTCCACCCAACCTCCCCACTTCACCCAACGTCCCCACTCCACCCAACCTCCCCACTCCACCCAACCTCCGCACTGCACCCAACCTTCGCTCTCAACCTAACCCCCCCACTTCACCCAACCTCCCAACTCCACCGAACCTCCCCACTTCACCCAACCTCCGCACTCCATCCAACCTCCGTACTCCACCCTACCTCCGCACTCCAACCAACTTCCGCACACCACCCAACCTCCGCACTCCACCCAACTTCCGCACTCCACCCAAATTCCGCATTCCACCCAACTTCCGCACTCCACCCAACCTTCGCCCTCAACCCAACCTCCCCACTTCACCCAACCTCCCCACTCCACCCAACCTCCCCACTCCACCCAACCTCCCCACTCCACCCAACCTCCCCACTTCATCCAACCTCCCCACTTCACCGAACCTCCCCAGTCCACCCAACTTCCGCACTCCACGCAACCTCCCCACTCCAACCAACCTCCCCACTCCACCCAGCCTCCCCACTCCACCCAACTTCCGCACTCCACCGAACTTCCGCATTCCACCCAACCTCCGCATTCCACCCAACTTCCGCACTCCACCCAACCTTCGCCCTCAACCCAACCTCCCCACTTCACCCAACCTCCCCACTCCACCCAACCTCCCCACTCCACCCAACCTCCCCACTCCACCCAACTTCCCCACTCCATCCAAACTCCCCACTCCACCCAACCTCCGCACTTCATCCAACCTCCCCACTTCACCCAACCTCCCCACTTCACCGAACCTTCCCACTCCACCCAACCTCCCCACTTCACCCAAACTCGGCACTCCACCCAACCTCCCCAAATCACCCAACCTCCCCTCTCCACCCAACATCGCCACTCCACCCAACCTCCCCACTCCACCCAATCTCCCCACTCCACCCAACCTCCCCACTTCACCCAACCTTCCCACTTCACCCAACCTCCCCACTTCACCGAACCTCCCCACTCCACCCAACCTCCGCACTCCACCCAACGTTCGCACTCAACCCAACCTACCCACTTCACCCAACCTCCCCACTCCACCCAACCTCCCCACTTCACCCAACGTCCCAACTCCACCCAACCTCCTCACTCCACCCAACCTCCCCATTTCAACCAACCTCCCCACTTCACCGAACCTCCCCACTCCACCCAACCTCCGCACTCCACCCAACGTTCGCACTCAACCCAACCTCCCCACTTCACCCAACCTCCCCACTCCACCCAACCTCCCCACTTCACCCAACGTCCCCACTCCACCCAACCTCCCCACTCCACCCAACCTCCGCACTGCACCCAACCTTCGCTCTCAACCTAACCCCCCCACTTCACCCAACCTCCCAACTCCACCGAACCTCCCCACTTCACCCAACCTCCGCACTCCATCCAACCTCCGTACTCCACCGTACCTCCGCACTCCAACCAACTTCCGCACACCACCCAACCTCCGCACTCCACCCAACTTCCGCACTCCACCCAAATTCCGCATTCCACCCAACTTCCGCACTCCACCCAACCTTCGCCCTCAACCCAACCTCCCCACTTCACCCAACCTCCCCACTCCACCCAACCTCCCCACTCCACCCAACCTCCCCACTCCACCCAACCTCCCCACTTCATCCAACCTCCCCACTTCACCGAACCTCCCCAGTCCACCCAACCTCCGCACTCCACCCAACCTCCCCACTCCACCCAACCTCCCCACTTCACCCAACCTCCCCACTCCACCCAACCTCCTCACTCCACCCAACCTCCCCACTTCACCCTACCTCCCCACTTCACCCAACCTCCCCGCTCCACCCAACCTTCGCACTGCACCCAACCTTCGCTCTCAACCTAACCTCCCCACTTCACCCAACCTCCCAACTCCACCCAACCTCCCCACTTCACCCAACCTCCGCACTCCATCCAACCTCCGCACTCCACCCAACCTCCGCACTCCAACCAACTTCCGCACACCACCCAACCTCCGCACTCCACCCAACTTCCGCACTCCACCCAACCTCCGCACTCCACCCAGCCTCCGCACTCCACCCAACTTCCGCACTCCACCCAACTTCCGCACTCCACCAAACTTCCGCACTCCACCCAGCCTTCCCACTCCACCCAACCTCCCCACTCCACCCAACCTCCCCACTTCACCCAACCTCCCCATTCCATTATACCTCCCCACTTCACCCAACCTCCCCACTCCACCCAACCTCCCCACTTCACCGAACTTCCCCACTCCACCCAACATCGCCACTCCACCCAACCTCCCCACTCCACCCAACCTCCCCACTCCACCCAACCTCCCCACTTCACCCAACCTTCCCACTTCACCCAACCTCCCCACTTCACCGAACTTCCCCACTCCACCCAACCTCCGCACTCGACCCAACGTTCGCACTCAACCCAACCTCCCCACTTCACCCAACCTCCCCACTCCACCCAACCTCCCCACTTCACCCAACGTCCCCACTCCACCCAACCTCCTCACTCCACCCAACCTCCCCACTTCACCCAAACTCGGCACTCCATCCAACCTCCGCACTCCACCCAACCTCCGCACTCCACCCAACTTCCGCACTCCACCCAACTTCCGCACTCCACCCAACTTCCGCACTCCACCCAACCTCCGCATTCCACCCAAACTCCGCACTCCACCAAACTTCCGCAATCCACGCAACCTCCCCACTCCAACCAACCTCCCCACTCCACCCAGCCTCCCCACTCCACCCAACTTCCGCACTCCACCGAACTTCCGCATTCCACCCAACCTCCGCATTCCACCCAACTTCCGCACTCCACCCAACCTTCGCCCTCAACCCAACCTCCCCACTTCACCCAACCTCCCCACTCCACCCAACCTCCCCACTCCACCCAACCTCCCCACTCCACCCAACTTCCGCACTCCACCAAACTTCCGCACTCCACCCAGCCTTCCCACTCCACCCAACCTCCCCACTCCACCCAACCTCCCCACTTCACCCAACCTCCCCATTCCATTATACCTCCCCACTTCACCCAACCTCCCCACTCCACCCAACCTCCCCACTTCACCGAACTTCCCCACTCCACCCAACATCGCCACTCCACCCAACCTCCCCACTCCACCCAACCTCCCCACTCCACCCAACCTCCCCACTTCACCCAACCTTCCCACTTCACCCAACCTCCCCACTTCACCGAACTTCCCCACTCCACCCAACCTCCGCACTCGACCCAACGTTCGCACTCAACCCAACCTCCCCACTTCACCCAACCTCCCCACTCCACCCAACCTCCCCACTTCACCCAACGTCCCCACTCCACCCAACCTCCTCACTCCACCCAACCTCCCCACTTCACCCAAACTCGGCACTCCATCCAACCTCCGCACTCCACCCAACCTCCGCACTCCACCCAACTTCCGCACTCCACCCAACTTCCGCACTCCACCCAACTTCCGCACTCCACCCAACCTCCGCATTCCACCCAAACTCCGCACTCCACCAAACTTCCGCAATCCACGCAACCTCCCCACTCCAACCAACCTCCCCACTCCACCCAGCCTCCCCACTCCACCCAACTTCCGCACTCCACCGAACTTCCGCATTCCACCCAACCTCCGCATTCCACCCAACTTCCGCACTCCACCCAACCTTCGCCCTCAACCCAACCTCCCCACTTCACCCAACCTCCCCACTCCACCCAACCTCCCCACTCCACCCAACCTCCCCACTCCACCCAACCTCCCCACTCCATCCAACCTCCCCACTCCACCCAACCTCCGCACTTCATCCAACCTCCCCACTTCACCCAACCTCCCCACTTCACCGAACCTCCCCAGTCCACCCAACCTCCGCACTCCACCCAACCTTCGCACTCAACCCAACCTCCCCACTTCACCCAACCTCCCTACTCCACCCAACCTCCCCACTTCACCCTACCTCCGCATTCCACCCAACTTCCGCACTCCACCCAACCTTCGCCCTCAACCCAACCTCCCCACTTCACCCAACCTCCCCACTCCACCCAACCTCCCCACTCCACCCAACCTCCCCACTCCACCCAACCTCCCCACTCCATCCAACCTCCCCACTCCACCCAACCTCCCCACTTCATCCAACCTCCCCACTTCACCGAACCTCCCCAGTCCACCCAACCTCCGCACTCCACCCAACATTCGCACTCAACCCAACCTCCCCACTTCACCCAACCTCCCTACTCCACCCAACCTCCCCACTCCACCCAACCTCCTCACTCCACCCAACCTCCCCACTTCACCCTACCTCCCCACTTCACCCAACCTCCCCACTCCACCCAACCTCCGCACTCCACCCAACCTTCGCACTCAACCCAACCTCCCCACTTCACCCAACCTCCCTACTCCACCCAACCTCCCCACTCCACCCAACCTCCTCACTCCACCCAACCTCCCCACTTCACCCTACCTCCCCACTTCACCCAACCTCCCAACTCCACCCAACCTCCCCACTTCACCGAACCTCCCCAGTCCACCCAACCTCCGCACTCCACCCAACCTTCGCACTCAACCCAACCTCCCCACTTCACCCAACCTCCCTACTCCACCCAACCTCCCCACTCCACCCAACCTCCTCACTCCACCCAACCTCCCCACTTCACCCTACCTCCCCACTTCACCCAACCTCCCAACTCCACCCAACCTCCCCACTTCACCCAACCTCCGCACTCCATCCAACCTCCGCACTCCACCCAATCTCCGCACTCCACCCAACCTCCCCACTGCACCCAACCTCCGCACTCCATCCAACCTCCGCACTCCACCCAACCTCCCTACTCCACCCAACCTCCCCACTCCACCCAACCTCCTCACTCCACCCAACCTCCCCACTTCACCCTACCTCCCCACTTCACCCAACCTCCTAACTCCACCCAACCTCCCCACTTCACCCAACCTCCCTACTCCACCCAACCTCCCCACTGCACCCAACCTCCTCACTCCACCCAACCTCCCCACTTCACCCTACCTCCCCACTTCACCCAACCTCCCCACTCCACCCAACGTCCGCACTCCACCCAACCTTCGCACTCAACCCAACCTCCCCACTTCACCCAACCTCCCTACTCCACCCAACCTCCCCACTCCACCCAACCTCCTCACTCCACCCAACCTCCCCACTTCACCCTACCTCCCCACTTCACCCAACCTCCCAACTCCACCCAACCTCCCCACTTCACCGAACCTCCCCAGTCCACCCAACCTCCGCACTCCACCCAACCTTCGCACTCAACCCAACCTCCCCACTTCACCCAACCTCCCTACTCCACCCAACCTCCCCACTCCACCCAACCTCCTCACTCCACCCAACCTCCCCACTTCACCCTACCTCCCCACTTCACCCAACCTCCCAACTCCACCCAACCTCCCCACTTCACCCAACCTCCGCACTCCATCCAACCTCCGCACTGCACCCAACCTCCGCACTCCATCCAACCTCCGCACTCCACCCAACCTCCCCACTTCACCCTACCTCCCCACTCCACCCAATCTCCCCACTCCACCCAACCTCCCCACTTCACCCAACCTTCCCACTTCACCCAACCTCCCCACTTCACCGAACCTCCCCACTCCACCCAACCTCCGCACTCCACCCAACGTTCGCACTCAACCCAACCTACCCACTTCACCCAACCTCCCCACTCCACCCAACCTCCCCACTTCACCCAACGTCCCAACTCCACCCAACCTCCTCACTCCACCCAACCTCCCCATTTCAACCAACCTCCCCACTTCACCGAACCTCCCCACTCCACCCAACCTCCGCACTCCACCCAACGTTCGCACTCCACCCAACGTTCGCACTCAACCCAACCTACCCACTTCACCCAACCTCCCCACTCCACCCAACCTCCCCACTTCACCCAACGTCCCCACTCCACCCAACCTCCTCACTCCACCCAACCTCCCCATTTCACCCAACCTCCCCACTTCACCGAACCTCCCCACTCCACCCAACCTCCGCACTCCACCCAACGTTCGCACTCAACCCAACCTCCCCACTTCACCCAACCTCCCCACTCCACCCAACCTCCCCACTTCACCCAACGTCCCCACTCCACCCAACCTCCCCACTCCACCCAACCTCCGCACTGCACCCAACCTTCGCTCTCAACCTAACCCCCCCACTTCACCCAACCTCCCAACTCCACCGAACCTCCCCACTTCACCCAACCTCCGCACTCCATCCAACCTCCGTACTCCACCCTACCTCCGCACTCCAACCAACTTCCGCACACCACCCAACCTCCGCACTCCACCCAACTTCCGCACTCCACCCAAATTCCGCATTCCACCCAACTTCCGCACTCCACCCAACCTTCGCCCTCAACCCAACCTCCCCACTTCACCCAACCTCCCCACTCCACCCAACCTCCCCACTCCACCCAACCTCCCCACTCCACCCAACCTCCCCACTTCATCCAACCTCCCCACTTCACCGAACCTCCCCAGTCCACCCAACTTCCGCACTCCACGCAACCTCCCCACTCCAACCAACCTCCCCACTCCACCCAGCCTCCCCACTCCACCCAACTTCCGCACTCCACCGAACTTCCGCATTCCACCCAACCTCCGCATTCCACCCAACTTCCGCACTCCACCCAACCTTCGCCCTCAACCCAACCTCCCCACTTCACCCAACCTCCCCACTCCACCCAACCTCCCCACTCCACCCAACCTCCCCACTCCACCCAACTTCCCCACTCCATCCAAACTCCCCACTCCACCCAACCTCCGCACTTCATCCAACCTCCCCACTTCACCCAACCTCCCCACTTCACCGAACCTTCCCACTCCACCCAACCTCCCCACTTCACCCAAACTCGGCACTCCACCCAACCTCCCCAAATCACCCAACCTCCCCTCTCCACCCAACATCGCCACTCCACCCAACCTCCCCACTCCACCCAATCTCCCCACTCCACCCAACCTCCCCACTTCACCCAACCTTCCCACTTCACCCAACCTCCCCACTTCACCGAACCTCCCCACTCCACCCAACCTCCGCACTCCACCCAACGTTCGCACTCAACCCAACCTACCCACTTCACCCAACCTCCCCACTCCACCCAACCTCCCCACTTCACCCAACGTCCCAACTCCACCCAACCTCCTCACTCCACCCAACCTCCCCATTTCAACCAACCTCCCCACTTCACCGAACCTCCCCACTCCACCCAACCTCCGCACTCCACCCAACGTTCGCACTCAACCCAACCTCCCCACTTCACCCAACCTCCCCACTCCACCCAACCTCCCCACTTCACCCAACGTCCCCACTCCACCCAACCTCCCCACTCCACCCAACCTCCGCACTGCACCCAACCTTCGCTCTCAACCTAACCCCCCCACTTCACCCAACCTCCCAACTCCACCGAACCTCCCCACTTCACCCAACCTCCGCACTCCATCCAACCTCCGTACTCCACCGTACCTCCGCACTCCAACCAACTTCCGCACACCACCCAACCTCCGCACTCCACCCAACTTCCGCACTCCACCCAAATTCCGCATTCCACCCAACTTCCGCACTCCACCCAACCTTCGCCCTCAACCCAACCTCCCCACTTCACCCAACCTCCCCACTCCACCCAACCTCCCCACTCCACCCAACCTCCCCACTCCACCCAACCTCCCCACTTCATCCAACCTCCCCACTTCACCGAACCTCCCCAGTCCACCCAACCTCCGCACTCCACCCAACCTCCCCACTCCACCCAACCTCCCCACTTCACCCAACCTCCCCACTCCACCCAACCTCCTCACTCCACCCAACCTCCCCACTTCACCCTACCTCCCCACTTCACCCAACCTCCCCGCTCCACCCAACCTTCGCACTGCACCCAACCTTCGCTCTCAACCTAACCTCCCCACTTCACCCAACCTCCCAACTCCACCCAACCTCCCCACTTCACCCAACCTCCGCACTCCATCCAACCTCCGCACTCCACCCAACCTCCGCACTCCAACCAACTTCCGCACACCACCCAACCTCCGCACTCCACCCAACTTCCGCACTCCACCCAACCTCCGCACTCCACCCAGCCTCCGCACTCCACCCAACTTCCGCACTCCACCCAACTTCCGCACTCCACCAAACTTCCGCACTCCACCCAGCCTTCCCACTCCACCCAACCTCCCCACTCCACCCAACCTCCCCACTTCACCCAACCTCCCCATTCCATTATACCTCCCCACTTCACCCAACCTCCCCACTCCACCCAACCTCCCCACTTCACCGAACTTCCCCACTCCACCCAACATCGCCACTCCACCCAACCTCCCCACTCCACCCAACCTCCCCACTCCACCCAACCTCCCCACTTCACCCAACCTTCCCACTTCACCCAACCTCCCCACTTCACCGAACTTCCCCACTCCACCCAACCTCCGCACTCGACCCAACGTTCGCACTCAACCCAACCTCCCCACTTCACCCAACCTCCCCACTCCACCCAACCTCCCCACTTCACCCAACGTCCCCACTCCACCCAACCTCCTCACTCCACCCAACCTCCCCACTTCACCCAAACTCGGCACTCCATCCAACCTCCGCACTCCACCCAACCTCCGCACTCCACCCAACTTCCGCACTCCACCCAACTTCCGCACTCCACCCAACTTCCGCACTCCACCCAACCTCCGCATTCCACCCAAACTCCGCACTCCACCAAACTTCCGCAATCCACGCAACCTCCCCACTCCAACCAACCTCCCCACTCCACCCAGCCTCCCCACTCCACCCAACTTCCGCACTCCACCGAACTTCCGCATTCCACCCAACCTCCGCATTCCACCCAACTTCCGCACTCCACCCAACCTTCGCCCTCAACCCAACCTCCCCACTTCACCCAACCTCCCCACTCCACCCAACCTCCCCACTCCACCCAACCTCCCCACTCCACCCAACCTCCCCACTCCATCCAACCTCCCCACTCCACCCAACCTCCGCACTTCATCCAACCTCCCCACTTCACCCAACCTCCCCACTTCACCGAACCTCCCCAGTCCACCCAACCTCCGCACTCCACCCAACCTTCGCACTCAACCCAACCTCCCCACTTCACCCAACCTCCCTACTCCACCCAACCTCCCCACTTCACCCTACCTCCGCATTCCACCCAACTTCCGCACTCCACCCAACCTTCGCCCTCAACCCAACCTCCCCACTTCACCCAACCTCCCCACTCCACCCAACCTCCCCACTCCACCCAACCTCCCCACTCCACCCAACCTCCCCACTCCATCCAACCTCCCCACTCCACCCAACCTCCCCACTTCATCCAACCTCCCCACTTCACCGAACCTCCCCAGTCCACCCAACCTCCGCACTCCACCCAACATTCGCACTCAACCCAACCTCCCCACTTCACCCAACCTCCCTACTCCACCCAACCTCCCCACTCCACCCAACCTCCTCACTCCACCCAACCTCCCCACTTCACCCTACCTCCCCACTTCACCCAACCTCCCCACTCCACCCAACCTCCGCACTCCACCCAACCTTCGCACTCAACCCAACCTCCCCACTTCACCCAACCTCCCTACTCCACCCAACCTCCCCACTCCACCCAACCTCCTCACTCCACCCAACCTCCCCACTTCACCCTACCTCCCCACTTCACCCAACCTCCCAACTCCACCCAACCTCCCCACTTCACCGAACCTCCCCAGTCCACCCAACCTCCGCACTCCACCCAACCTTCGCACTCAACCCAACCTCCCCACTTCACCCAACCTCCCTACTCCACCCAACCTCCCCACTCCACCCAACCTCCTCACTCCACCCAACCTCCCCACTTCACCCTACCTCCCCACTTCACCCAACCTCCCAACTCCACCCAACCTCCCCACTTCACCCAACCTCCGCACTCCATCCAACCTCCGCACTCCACCCAATCTCCGCACTCCACCCAACCTCCCCACTGCACCCAACCTCCGCACTCCATCCAACCTCCGCACTCCACCCAACCTCCCTACTCCACCCAACCTCCCCACTCCACCCAACCTCCTCACTCCACCCAACCTCCCCACTTCACCCTACCTCCCCACTTCACCCAACCTCCTAACTCCACCCAACCTCCCCACTTCACCCAACCTCCCTACTCCACCCAACCTCCCCACTGCACCCAACCTCCTCACTCCACCCAACCTCCCCACTTCACCCTACCTCCCCACTTCACCCAACCTCCCCACTCCACCCAACGTCCGCACTCCACCCAACCTTCGCACTCAACCCAACCTCCCCACTTCACCCAACCTCCCTACTCCACCCAACCTCCCCACTCCACCCAACCTCCTCACTCCACCCAACCTCCCCACTTCACCCTACCTCCCCACTTCACCCAACCTCCCAACTCCACCCAACCTCCCCACTTCACCGAACCTCCCCAGTCCACCCAACCTCCGCACTCCACCCAACCTTCGCACTCAACCCAACCTCCCCACTTCACCCAACCTCCCTACTCCACCCAACCTCCCCACTCCACCCAACCTCCTCACTCCACCCAACCTCCCCACTTCACCCTACCTCCCCACTTCACCCAACCTCCCAACTCCACCCAACCTCCCCACTTCACCCAACCTCCGCACTCCATCCAACCTCCGCACTGCACCCAACCTCCGCACTCCATCCAACCTCCGCACTCCACCCAACCTCCCCACTTCACCCTACCTCCCCACTTCACCCAACCTCCCAACTCCACCCAACCTCCCCACTTCACCCAACCTCCCTACTCCACCCAACCTCCCCACTCCACCCAACCTCCTCACTCCACCCAACCTCCCCACTTCACCCTACCTCCCCACTTCACCCAACCTCCCCACTCCACCCAACCTCCGCACTCCACCCAACCTTCGCACTCAACCCAACCTCCCCACTTCACCCAACCTCCCTACTCCACCCAACCTCCCCACTTCACCCTACCTCCGCATTCCACCCAACTTCCGCACTCCACCCAACCTTCGCCCTCAACCCAACCTCCCCACTTCACCCAACCTCCCCACTCCACCCAACCTCCCCACTCCACCCAACCTCCCCACTCCACCCAACCTCCCCACTCCATCCAACCTCCCCACTCCACCCAACCTCCCCACTTCATCCAACCTCCCCACTTCACCGAACCTCCCCAGTCCACCCAACCTCCGCACTCCACCCAACATTCGCACTCAACCCAACCTCCCCACTTCACCCAACCTCCCTACTCCATCCAACCTCCGCACTGCACCCAACCTCCGCACTCCATCCAACCTCCGCACTCCACCCAACCTCCCTACTCCACCCAACCTCCCCACTCCACCCAACCTCCTCACTCCACCCAACCTCCCCACTTCACACTACCTCCCCACTTCACCCAACCTCCCAACTCCACCCAACCTCCCCACTTCACCCAACCTCCCTACTCCACCCAACCTCCCCACTCCACCCAACCTCCTCACTCCACCCAACCTCCCAACTTCACCCTACCTCCCCACTTCACCCAACCTCCCCACTCCACCCAACCTCCGCACTCCACCCAACCTTCGCACTCAACCCAACCTCCCCACTTCACCCAACCTCCCTACTCCACCCAACCTCCCCACTCCACCCAACCTCCTCACTCCACCCAACCTCCCCACTTCACCCTACCTCCCCACTTCACCCAACCTCCCAACTCCACCCAACCTCCCCACTTCACCCAACCTCCGCACTCCATCCAACCTCCGCACTACACCCAACCTCCGCACTCCATCCAACCTCCGCACTCCACCCAACCTCCCTACTCCACCCAACCTCCCCACTCCACCCAACCTCCTCACTCCACCCAACCTCCCCACTTCACCCTACCTCCCCACTTCACCCAAACTCCCAACTCCACCCAACCTCCCCACTTCACCCTACCTCCCCACTTCACCCAACCTCCCCACTCCACCCAACCTCCGCACTCCACCCAACCTTCGCACTCAACCCAACCTCCCCACTTCACCCAACCTCCCTACTCCACCCAACCTCCCCACTCCACCCAACCTCCTCACTCCACCCAACCTCCCCACTTCACACTACCTCCCCACTTCACCCAACCTCCCAACTCCACCCAACCTCCCCACTTCACCCAACCTCCGCACTCCATCCAACCTCCGCACTGCACCCAACCTCCGCACTCCATCCAACCTCCGCACTCCACCCAACCTCCCTACTCCACCCAACCTCCCCACTCCACCCAACCTCCTCACTCCACCCAACCTCCCCACTTCACCCTACCTCCCCACTTCACCCAACCTCCCAACTCCACCCAACCTCCCCACTTCACCCAACCTCCCTACTCCACCCAACCTCCCCACTCCACCCAACCTCCTCACTCCACCCAACCTCCCCACTTCACCCTACCTCCCCACTTCACCCAACCTCCCCACTCCACCCAACCTCCGCACTCCACCCAACCTTCGCACTCAACCCAACCTCCCCACTTCACCCAACCTCCCTACTCCACCCAACCTCCCCACTTCACCCTACCTCCGCATTCCACCCAACTTCCGCACTCCACCCAACCTTCGCCCTCAACCCAACCTCCCCACTTCACCCAACCTCCCCACTCCACCCAACCTCCCCACTCCACCCAACCTCCCCACTCCACCCAACCTCCCCACTCCATCCAACCTCCCCACTCCACCCAACCTCCCCACTTCATCCAACCTCCCCACTTCACCGAACCTCCCCAGTCCACCCAACCTCCGCACTCCACCCAACATTCGCACTCAACCCAACCTCCCCACTTCACCCAACCTCCCTACTCCATCCAACCTCCGCACTGCACCCAACCTCCGCACTCCATCCAACCTCCGCACTCCACCCAACCTCCCTACTCCACCCAACCTCCCCACTCCACCCAACCTCCTCACTCCACCCAACCTCCCCACTTCACACTACCTCCCCACTTCACCCAACCTCCCAACTCCACCCAACCTCCCCACTTCACCCAACCTCCCTACTCCACCCAACCTCCCCACTCCACCCAACCTCCTCACTCCACCCAACCTCCCAACTTCACCCTACCTCCCCACTTCACCCAACCTCCCCACTCCACCCAACCTCCGCACTCCACCCAACCTTCGCACTCAACCCAACCTCCCCACTTCACCCAACCTCCCTACTCCACCCAACCTCCCCACTCCACCCAACCTCCTCACTCCACCCAACCTCCCCACTTCACCCTACCTCCCCACTTCACCCAACCTCCCAACTCCACCCAACCTCCCCACTTCACCCAACCTCCGCACTCCATCCAACCTCCGCACTGCACCCAACCTCCGCACTCCATCCAACCTCCGCACTCCACCCAACCTCCCTACTCCACCCAACCTCCCCACTCCACCCAACCTCCTCACTCCACCCAACCTCCCCACTTCACCCTACCTCCCCACTTCACCCAAACTCCCAACTCCACCCAACCTCCCCACTTCACCCTACCTCCCCACTTCACCCAACCTCCCCACTCCACCCAACCTCCGCACTCCACCCAACCTTTGCACTCAACCCAACCTCCCCACTTCACCCAACCTCCCTACTCCACCCAACCTCCCCACTTCACCCTACCTCCGCATTCCACCCAACTTCCGCACTCCACCCAACCTTCGCCCTCAACCCAACCTCCCCACTTCACCCAACCTCCCCACTCCACCCAACCTCCCCACTTCACCCAAACTCGGCACTCCACCCAACCTCCCCAAATCACCCAACCTCCCCTCTCCACCCAACATCGCCACTCCACCCAACCTCCCCACTCCACCCAATCTCCCCACTCCACCCAACCTCCCCACTTCACCCAACCTTCCCACTTCACCCAACCTCCCCACTTCACCGAACCTCCCCACTCCACCCAACCTCCGCACTCCACCCAACGTTCGCACTCAACCCAACCTCCCCATTTCACCCAACCTCCCCACTTCACCGAACCTCCCCACTCCACCCAACCTCCGCACTCCACCCAACGTTCGCTCTCAACCCAACCTCCCCACTTCACCCAACCTCCCCACTCCACCCAACCTCCCCACTTCACCCAACGTCCCCACTCCACCCAACCTCCCCACTCCACCCAACCTCCGCACTGCACCCAACCTTCGCTCTCAACCTAACCTCCCCACTTCACCCAACCTCCCAACTCCACCCAACCTCCCCACTTCACCCAACCTCCGCACTCCATCCAACCTCCGTACTCCACCCAACCTCCGCACTCCAACCAACTTCCGCACACCACCCAACCTCCGCACTCCACCCAACTTCCGCACTCCACCCAACTTCCGCATTCCACCCAACTTCCGCACTCCACCCAACCTTCGCCCTCAACCCAACCTCCCCACTTCACCCAACCTCCCCACTCCACCCAACCTCCCCACTCCACCCAACCTCCCCACTCCACCCAACCTCCCCACTTCATCCAACCTCCCCACTTCACCGAACCTCCCCAGTCCACCCAACCTCCGCACTCCACCCAACCTCCCCACTCCACCCAACCTCCTCACTCCACCCAACCTCCCCACTTCACCCTACCTCCCCACTTCACCCAACCTCCCAACTCCACCCAACCTCCCCACTTCACCGAACCTCCCCAGTCCACCCAACCTCCGCACTCCACCCAACCTTCGCACTCAACCCAACCTCCCCACTTCACCCAACCTCCCTACTCCACCCAACCTCCCCACTCCACCCAACCTCCTCACTCCACCCAACCTCCCCACTTCACCCTACCTCCCCACTTCACCCAACCTCCCAACTCCACCCAACCTCCCCACTTCACCCAACCTCCGCACTCCATCCAACCTCCGCACTCCACCCAATCTCCGCACTCCACCCAACCTCCCCACTGCACCCAACCTCCGCACTCCATCCAACCTCCGCACTCCACCCAACCTCCCTACTCCACCCAACCTCCCCACTCCACCCAACCTCCTCACTCCACCCAACCTCCCCACTTCACCCTACCTCCCCACTTCACCCAACCTCCCAACTCCACCCAACCTCCCCACTTCACCCAACCTCCCTACTCCACCCAACCTCCCCACTCCACCCAACCTCCTCACTCCACCCAACCTCCCCACTTCACCCTACCTCCCCACTTCACCCAACCTCCCCACTCCACCCAACCTCCGCACTCCACCCAACCTTCGCACTCAACCCAACCTCCCCACTTCACCCAACCTCCCTACTCCACCCAACCTCCCCACTCCACCCAACCTCCTCACTCCACCCAACCTCCCCACTTCACCCTACCTCCCCACTTCACCCAACCTCCCAACTCCACCCAACCTCCCCACTTCACCGAACCTCCCCAGTCCACCCAACCTCCGCACTCCACCCAACCTTCGCACTCAACCCAACCTCCCCACTTCACCCAACCTCCCTACTCCACCCAACCTCCCCACTCCACCCAACCTCCTCACTCCACCCAACCTCCCCACTTCACCCTACCTCCCCACTTCACCCAACCTCCCAACTCCACCCAACCTCCCCACTTCACCCAACCTCCGCACTCCATCCAACCTCCGCACTGCACCCAACCTCCGCACTCCATCCAACCTCCGCACTCCACCCAACCTCCCTACTCCACCCAACCTCCCCACTCCACCCAACCTCCTCACTCCACCCAACCTCCCCACTTCACCCTACCTCCCCACTTCACCCAACCTCCCAACTCCACCCAACCTCCCCACTTCACCCAACCTCCCTACTCCACCCAACCTCCCCACTCCACCCAACCTCCTCACTCCACCCAACCTCCCCACTTCACCCTACCTCCCAACTTCACCCAACCTCCCCACTCCACCCAACCTCCGCACTCCACCCAACCTTCGCACTCAACCCAACCTCCCCACTTCATCCAACCTCCCTACTCCACCCAACCTCCCCACTCCACCCAACCTCCTCACTCCACCCAACCTCCCCACTTCACCCTACCTCCCCACTTCACCCAACCTCCCAACTCCACCCAACCTCCCCACTTCACCGAACCTCCCCAGTCCACCCAACCTCCCCACTCCACCCAACCTTCGCACTCAACCCAACCTCCCCACTTCACCCAACCTCCCTACTCCACCCAACCTCCCCACTCCACCCAACCTCCTCACTCCACCCAACCTCCCCACTTCACCCTACCTCCCCACTTCACCCAACCTCCCAACTCCACCCAACCTCCCCACTTCACCCAACCTCCGCACTCCATCCAACCTCCGCACTCCACCCAACCTCCGCACTCCACCCAGCCTCCGCACTCCACCCAACTTCCGCACTCCACCCAACTTCCGCACTACACCCAACTTCCGCACTCCACCCAACCTCCGCTTTCCACCCAAACTCCGCACTCCACCAAACTTCCGCACTCCACCCAGCCTTCCCACTCCACCCAACCTCCCCACTCCACCCAACCTCCCCACTTCACCCAACGTCCCCATTCCATTATACCTCCCCACTTCACCCAACCTCCCCACTCCACCCAACCTCCCCACTTCACCCAAACTCGGCACTCCACCCAACCTCCCCAAATCACCCAACCTCCCCTCTCCACCCAACATCGCCACTCCACCCAACCTCTCCACTCCACCCAATCTCCCCACTCCACCCAACCTCCCCACTTCACCCAACCTTCCCACTTCACCCAACCTCCCCACTTCACCGAACCTCCCCACTCCACCCAACCTCCGCACTCCACCCAACGTTCGCACTCAACCCAACCTCCCCACTTCACCCAACCTCCCCACTCCACCCAACCTCCCCACTTCACCCAACGTCCCCACTCCACCCAACCTCCTCACTCCACCCAACCTCCCCATTTCACCCAACCTCCCCACTTCACCGAACCTCCCCACTCCACCCAACCTCCGCACTCCACCCAACGTTCGCACTCAACCCAACCTCCCCACTTCACCCAACCTCCCCACTCCACCCAACCTCCCCACTTCACCCAACGTCCCCACTCCACCCAACCTCCCCACTCCACCCAACCTCCGCACTTCACCCAACCTTCGCTCTCAACCTAACCTCCCCACTTCACCCAACCTCCCAACTCCACCCAACCTCCCCACTTCACCCAACCTCCGCACTCCATCCAACCTCCGTACTCCACCCAACCTCCGCACTCCAACCAACTTCCGCACACCACCCAACCTCCGCACTCCACCCAACTTCCGCACTCCACCCAACTTCCGCATTCCACCCAACTTCCGCACTCCACCCAACCTTCGCCCTCAACCCAACCTCCCCACTTCACCCAACCTCCCCACTCCACCCAACCTCCCCACTCCACCCAACCTCCCCACTCCACCCAACCTCCCCACTTCATCCAACCTCCCCACTTCACCGAACCTCCCCAGTCCACCCAACCTTCGCACTCAACCCAACCTCCCCAATTCACCCAACCTCCCTACTCCACCCAACCTCCCCACTCCACCCAACCTCCTCACTCCACCCAACCTCCCCACTTCACCCAACCTCCCAACTCCACCCAAGCTCCCCACTTCACCGAACCTCCCCAGTCCACCCAACCTCCGCACTCCACCCAACCTTCGCACTCAACCCAACCTCCCCACTTCACCCAACCTCCCTACTCCACCCAACCTCCCCACTCCACCCAACCTCCTCACTCCACCCAACCTCCCCACTTCACCCTACCTCCCCACTTCACCCAACCTCCCAACTCCACCCAACCTCCCCACTTCACCCAACCTCCGCACTCCATCCAACCTCCGCACTCCACCCAATCTCCGCACTCCACCCAACCTCCCCACTGCACCCAACCTCCGCACTCCATCCAACCTCCGCACTCCACCCAGCCTCCGCACTCCACCCAACTTCCGCACTCCACCCAACTTCCGCACTACACCCAACTTCCGCACTCCACCCAACCTCCGCATTCCACCCAAACTCCGCACTCCACCAAACTTCCGCACTCCACCCAGCCTTCCCACTCCACCCAACCTCCCCACTCCACCCAACCTCCCCACTTCACACAACCTCCCCATTCCATTATACCTCCCCACTTCACCCAACCTCCCCACTCCACCCAACCTCCCCACTTCACCCAAACTCGGCACTCCACCCAACCTCCCCAAATCACCCAACCTCCCCTCTCCACCCAACATCGCCACTCCACCCAACCTCCCCACTCCACCCAATCTCCCCACTCCACCCAACCTCCCCACTTCACCCAACCTTCCCACTTCACCCAACCTCCCCACTTCACCGAACCTCCCCACTCCACCCAACCTCCGCACTCCACCCAACGTTCGCACTCAACCCAACCTCCCCACTTCACCCAACCTCCCCACTCCACCCAACCTCCCCACTTCACCCAACGTCCCCACTCCACCCAACCTCCTCACTCCACCCAACCTCCCCATTTCACCCAACCTCCCCACTTCACCGAACCTCCCCACTCCACCCAACCTCCGCACTCCACCCAACGTTCGCACTCAACCCAACCTCCCCACTTCACCCAACCTCCCCACTCCACCCAACCTCCCCACTTCACCCAACGTCCCCACTCCACCCAACCTCCCCACTCCACCCAACCTCCGCACTTCACCCAACCTTCGCTCTCAACCTAACCTCCCCACTTCACCCAACCTCCCAACTCCACCCAACCTCCCCACTTCACCCAACCTCCGCACTCCATCCAACCTCCGTACTCCACCCAACCTCCGCACTCCAACCAACTTCCGCACACCACCCAACCTCCGCACTCCACCCAACTTCCGCACTCCACCCAACTTCCGCATTCCACCCAACTTCCGCACTCCACCCAACCTTCGCCCTCAACCCAACCTCCCCCCTTCACCCAACCTCCCCACTCCACCCAACCTCCCCACTCCACCCAACCTCCCCACTCCACCCAACCTCCCCACTTCATCCAACCTCCCCACTTCACCGAACCTCCCCAGTCCACCCAACCTCCGCACTCCACCCAACCTCCCCACTCCACCCAACCTCCCCACTTCACCCAACCTCCCCACTCCACCCAACCTCCTCACTCCACCCAACCTCCCCACTTCACCCTACCTCCCCACTTCACCCAACCTCCCCACTCCACCCAACCTCCGCACTCCACCCAACCTTCGCACTCAACCCAACCTCCCCACTTCACCCAACCTCCCTACTCCACCCAACCTCCCCACTCCACCCAACCTCCTCACTCCACCCAACCTCCCCACTTCACCCTACCTCCCCACTTCACCCAACCTCCCAACTCCACCCAACCTCCCCACTTCACCGAACCTCCCCAGTCCACCCAACCTCCGCACTCCACCCAACCTTCGCACTCAACCCAACCTCCCCACTTCACCCAACCTCCCTACTCCACCCAACCTCCCCACTCCACCCAACCTCCTCACTCCACCCAACCTCCCCACTTCACCCAACCTCCCAACTCCACCCAACCTCCCCACTTCACCCAACCTCCGCACTCCATCCAACCTTCGCACTCCACCCAATCTCCGCACTCCACCCAACCTCCCCACTGCACCCAACCTCCGCACTCCATCCAACCTCCGCACTCCACCCAGCCTCCGCACTCCACCCAACTTCCGCACTCCACCCAACTTCCGCACTACACCCAACTTCCGCACTCCACCCAACCTCCGCATTCCACCCAAACTCCGCACTCCACCAAACTTCCGCACTCCACCCAGCCTTCCCACTCCACCCAACCTCCCCATTCCACCCAACCTCCCCACTTCACCCAACCTCCCCATTCCATTATACCTCCCCACTTCACCCAACCTCCCCACTCCACCCAACCTCCGCACTCCATCCAACCTCCGCACTCCACCCAGCCTCCGCACTCCACCCAACTTCCGCACTCCACCCAACTTCCGCACTACACCCAACTTCCGCACTCCACCCAACCTCCGCATTCCACCCAAACTCCGCACTCCACCAAACTTCCGCACTCCACCCAGCCTTCCCACTCCGCCCAACCTTCGCACTCCACCCAATCTCCGCACTCCACCCAACCTCCCCACTGCACCCAACCTCCGCACTCCATCCAACCTCCGCACTCCACCCAGCCTCCGCACTCCACCCAACTTCCGCACTCCACCCAACTTCCGCACTACACCCAACTTCCGCACTCCACCCAACCTCCGCATTCCACCCAAACTCCGCACTCCACCAAACTTCCGCACTCCACCCAGCCTTCCCACTCCACCCAACCTCCCCACTCCACCCAACCTCCCCACTTCACCCAACCTCCCCATTCCATTATACCTCCCCACTTCACCCAACCTCCCCACTCCACCCAACCTCCGCACTCCACTGTACCTCCCCACTCCACCCAACCTCCGCACTCCACAGTACCTCCCCACTCCACCCAACCTCCCCACTCCACCCAAACTCCGCCCTCCACCCAACCTCACCATTCCACCCAACCTCTGCACTGCACTATACCTCTCCATTCCACCCAACCTCTGCACTCTAGTATACCTCCCACTTCACCCAACCTCCCCACTCCTCCCAACCTCCCCACTTCACCCAACCTCAGCAGTCCATCCAACCTCCGCACTCCACCCACCCTCCGCACTCAACCCAAATTCCGCACTCCACCCAACCACCCCACTTCACCCAACCTCCGCACTTCACTGTACCTCCCCACTCCACCTAACCTCCCCACTTCACCCAAACTTCCCACTTCACCCAAGCTCCCCACTCCACCGAAACTCCCCACTCCACCCAACCTCCGCACACCACTGTACCTCCCCACTCCACCCAACCTCCCCACTTCAACCAACCTCCGCAGTCCATCCAACCTCCGCACTCCACCCAACCTCCGCACTCCTCCCAAATTCCGCATTGCACCCAACCACCCCACTTCACCCAACCTCCGCACTCCATTGTACCTTCCCTCTCCAACTAACCTCCCCACTTCACCCAACCTTCCCACGTCACCCAACCTCCCCACTCCACCCAAACTCCCCACTCCACCCAACCTCCGCACACCACTGTACCTCCCCACTCCACCCAACCTCCCCACTTGCGAAAGTTGGGGTGGAGTGCGAAAGTTGGGTGGAGTGCGGAAGTTGGGTGGAGTGCGGAGGTTGGGTGGAGTGCGGAGGTTGGATGGACTGCGGAGGTTGGGTGAAGTTGGGAGGTTGGGAGGAGTGGGGAGGTTGTGTGAAGTGAGGAGGTTAGGTGCAGTGGGGAGACTGGTTGCTATACCTCTCCATTCCACCCAACCTCTGCACTCTAGTATACCTCCCACTTCACCCAACCTCCCCACTGCACCCAACCTCCGCCCTCCGCACAACCTCCCCACTCCACCCAAACTCCGCTCTCCACTATACCTCCCCACTCCACCCAACCTCCGCACACCACTGTACCTCCCCACTCCACCCAACCGCCCCACTTCAACCAACCTCCGCAGTCCATCCAACCTCCGCACTCCACCCAACCTCCGCACTCCACCCAAGTTCCGCATTGCACCCAACCACCCCACTTCACCCAACCACCCCACTTCACCCAACCTCAGCACTCCACTGTACCTCCCCACTCCACCTAACCTCCCCACTTCACCCAACCTTCCCACTTCACCCAATCTCCCCACTCCACCCAAACTCCCCACTCCACCCAACCTCCGCACACCACTGTACCTCCCCACTCCACCCAACCTCCCCACTTCAACCAACCTCCGCAGTCCATCGAACCTCCGCACTCCACCCAACCTCCGCACTCCACCCAAATTCCGCACTCCACCCAACCACCCCACTTCACCCAACCTCCGCACTCCACTGTACCTCCCCACTCCACCTAACCTCCCCACTTCACCCAACCTTCCCACTTCACCCAACCTCCCCACTCCACCCAAACTCCCCACCCCACCCAACCTCCCCACTCCACCCAACCTTCGCTCTCCACCCAACCTCCCCACTCCACCCAACCTCCCCACTCCACCCAACCTCCCCACTTCACCCAACGTTCTCACTCCACCCAACCACCCCATTCCACCGAACCTCCCCACTCCACCCAACCTCCCCACACCGCCCAACCTTCCCACTACTCCCAACCTCCCCACTTTACCCAACCTCCTCCCTCCACCCAACCTCCCCACTCCACCCAACCTCCCCAATTCACCCAACCTCTACACTCCACCCAAATTCCCCACTCCACCCAACCTCCCCACTCCACCCAACTTCCGCTCTCCACCCAACCTCACCACCCCACCCAACCTCCCCACTCCATCCAACCTCCGCACTCCACCCAATCTCCGCACTCCACCCAACCTCCCCACTGCACCCAACCTCCGCACTCCATCCAACCTCCGCACTCCACCCAGCCTCCGCACTCCACCCAACTTCCGCACTCCACCCAACTTCCGCACTACACCCAACTTCCGCACTCCACCCAACCTCCGCATTCCACCCAAACTCCGCACTCCACCAAACTTCCGCACTCCACCCAGCCTTCCCACTCCACCCAACCTCCCCACTCCACCCAACCTCCCCACTTCACCCAACCTCCCCATTCCATTATACCTCCCCACTTCACCCAACCTCCCCACTCCACCCAACCTCCCCACTTCACCCAAACTCGGCACTCCACCCAACCTCCCCAAATCACCCAACCCCCCTCTCCACCCAACATCGCCACTCCACCCAACCTCCCCACTCCACCCAATCTCCCCACTCCACCCAACCTCCCCACTTCACCCAACCTTCCCACTTCACCCAACCTCCCCACTTCACCGAACCTCCCCACTCCACCCAACCTCCGCACTCCACCCAACGTTCGCACTCAACCCAACCTCCCCACTTCACCCAACCTCCCCACTCCACCCAACCTCCCCACTTCACCCAACCTCCGCACTCCATCCAACCTCCGCACTCCACCCAACCTCCGCACTCCAACCAACTTCCGCACACCACCCAACCTCCGCACTCCACCCAACTTCCGCACTCAACCCAACCTCCCCACTCCACCCAACCTCCCCACTTCACCCAACGTCCCCACTCCACCCAACCTCCTCACTCCACCCAACCTCCCCATTTCACCCAACCTCCCCACTTCACCGAACCTCCCCACTCCACCCAACCTCCGCACTCCACCCAACGTTCGCACTCAACCCAACCTCCCCACTTCACCCAACCTCCCCACTCCACCCAACCTCCCCACTTCACCCAACGTCCCCACTCCACCCAACCTCCCCACTCCACCCAACCTCCGCACTTCACCCAACCTTCGCTCTCAACCTAACCTCCCCACTTCACCCAACCTCCCAACTCCACCCAACCTCCCCACTTCACTCAACCTCCGCACTCCATCCAACCTCCGTACTCCACCCAACCTCCGCACTCCAACCAACTTCCGCACACCACCCAACCTCCGCACTCCACCCAACTTCCGCACTCCACCCAACTTCCGCATTCCACCCAACTTCCGCACTCCACCCAACCTTCGCCCTCAACCCAACCTCCCCACTTCACCCAACCTCCCCACTCCACCCAACCTCCCCACTCCACCCAACCTCCCCACTCCACCCAACCTCCCCACTTCATCCAACCTCCCCACTTCACCGAACCTCCCCAGTCCACCCAACCTCCGCACTCCACCCAACCTCCCCACTCCACCCAACCTCCCCACTTCACCCAACCTCCCCACTCCACCCAATCTCCTCACTCCACCCAACCTCCCCACTTCACCCTACCTCCCCACTTCACCCAACCTCCCCACTCCACCCAACCTCCGCACTCCACCCAACCTTCGCACTCAACCCAACCTCCCCACTTCACCCAACCTCCCTACTCCACCCAACCTCCCCACTCCACCCAACCTCCTCACTCCACCCAACCTCCCCACTTCACCCTACCTCCCCACTTCACCCAACCTCCCAACTCCACCCAACCTCCCCACTTCACCGAACCTCCCCAGTCCACCCAACCTCCGCACTCCACCCAACCTTCGCACTCAACCCAACCTCCCCACTTCACCCAACCTCCCTACTCCACCCAACCTCCCCACTCCACCCAACCTCCTCACTCCACCCAACCTCCCCACTTCACCCAACCTCCCAACTCCACCCAACCTCCCCACTTCACCCAACCTCCGCACTCCATCCAACCTTCGCACTCCACCCAATCTCCGCACTCCACCCAACCTCCCCACTGCACCCAACCTCCGCACTCCATCCAACCTCCGCACTCCACCCAGCCTCCGCACTCCACCCAACTTCCGCACTCCACCCAACTACCGCACTACACCCAACTTCCGCACTCCACCCAACCTCCGCATTCCACCCAAACTCCGCACTCCACCAAACTTCCGCACTCCACCCAGCCTTCCCACTCCACCCAACCTCCCCACTCCACCCAACCTCCCCACTTCACCCAACCTCCCCATTCCATTATACCTCCCCACTTCACCCAACCTCCCCACTCCACCCAACCTCCGCACTCCATCCAACCTCCGCACTCCACCCAGCCTCCGCACTCCACCCAACTTCCGCACTCCACCCAACTTCCGCACTACACCCAACTTCCGCACTCCACCCAACCTCCGCATTCCACCCAAACTCCGCACTCCACCAAACTTCCGCACTCCACGCAGCCTTCCCACTCCGCCCAACCTTCGCACTCCACCCAATCTCCGCACTCCACCCAACCTCCCCACTGCACCCAACCTCCGCACTCCATCCAACCTCCGCACTCCACCCAGCCTCCGCACTCCACCCAACTTCCGCACTCCACCCAACTTCCGCACTACACCCAACTTCCGCACTCCACCCAACCTCCGAATTCCACCCAAACTCCGCACTCCACCAAACTTCCGCACTCCACCCAGCCTTCCCACTCCACCCAACCTCCCCACTCCACCCAACCTCCCCACTTCACCCAACCTCCCCATTCCATTATACCTCCCCACTTCACCCAACCTCCCCACTCCACCCAACCTCCCCACTTCACCCAAACTCGGCACTCCACCCAACCTCCCCAAATCACCCAACCTCCCCTCTCCACCCAACATCGCCACTCCACCCAACCTCCCCACTCCACCCAATCTCCCCACTCAACCCAACCTCCCCACTTCACCCAACCTCCCCACTTCACCCAACCTCCCCACTTCACCCAACGTCCCCACTCCACCCAACCTCCCCACTCCACCCAACCTCCGCACTGCACCCAACCTTCGCTCTCAACCTAACCTCCCCACTTCACCCAACCTCCCAACTCCACCCAACCTCCCCACTTCACCCAACCTCCGCACTCCATCCAACCTCCGTACTCCACCCAACCTCCGCACTCCAACCAACTTCCGCACACCACCCAACCTCCGCACTCCACCCAACTTCCGCACTCCACCCAACTTCCGCATTCCACCCAACTTCCGCACTCCACCCAACCTTCGCCCTCAACCCAACCTCCCCACTTCACCCAACCTCCCCACTCCACCCAACATCCCCACTCCACCCAACCTCCCCACTCCACCCAACCTCCCCACTTCATCCAACCTCCCCACTTCACCGAACCTCCCCAGTCCACCCAACCTCCGCACTCCACCCAACCTCCCCACTCCACCCAACCTCCCCACTTCACCCAACCTCCCCACTCCACCCAACCTCCTCACTCCACCCAACCTCCCCACTTCACCCTACCTCCCCACTTCACCCAACCTCCCCACTCCACCCAACCTTCGCACTGCACCCAACCTTCGCTCTCAACCTAACCTCCCCACTTCACCCAACCTCCCAACTCCACCCAACCTCCCCACTTCACCCAACCTCCGCACTCCATCCAACCTCCGCACTCCACCCAACCTCCGCACTCCAACCAACTTCCGCACACCACCCAACCTCCGCACTCCACCCAACTTCCGCACTCCACCCAACCTCCGCACTCCACCCAGCCTCCGCACTCCACCCAACTTCCGCACTCCACCCAACTTCCGCACTCCACCCAACTTCCGCACTCCACCCAACCTCCGCATTCCACCCAAACTCCGCACTCCACCAAACTTCCGCACTCCACCCAGCCTTCCCACTCCACCCAACCTCCCCACTCCACCCAACCTCCCCACTTCACCCAACTTCCCCACTTCACCCAAACTCGGCACTCCACCCAACCTCCCCAAATCACCCAACCTCCCCTCTCCACACAACATCGCCACTCCACCCAACCTCCCCACTCCACCCAACCTCCCCACTCCACCCAACCTCCCCACTTCACCCAACCTTCCCACTTCACCCAACCTCCCCACTTCACCGAACTTCCCCACTCCACCCAACCTCCGCACTCGACCCAACGTTCGCACTCAACCCAACCTCCCCACTTCACCCAACCTCCCCACTCCACCCAACCTCCCCACTTCACCCTACCTCCCCACTTCACCCAAACTCGGCACTCCATCCAACCTCCGCACTCCACCCAACCTCCGCACTCCACCCAACTTCCGCACTCCACCCAACTTCCGCACTCCACCCAACTTCCGCACTCCACCCAACCTCCGCATTCCACCCAAACTCCGCACTCCACCAAACTTCCGCACTCCACGCAACCTCCCCACTCCAACCAACCTCCCCACTCCACCCAGCCTCCCCACTCCACCCAACTTCCGCACTCCACCGAACTTCCGCATTCCACCCAACCTCCGCATTCCACCCAACTTCCGCACTCCACCCAACCTTCGCCCTCAACCCAACCTCCCCACTTCACCCAACCTCCCCACTCCACCCAACCTCCCCACTCCACCCAACCTCCCCACTCCATCCAACCTCCCCACTCCACCCAACCTCCGCACTTCATCCAACCTCCCCACTTCACCCAACCTCCCCACTTCACCGAACCTCCCCAGTCCACCCAACCTCCGCACTCCACCCAACCTTCGCACTCAACCCAACCTCCCCACTTCACCCAACCTCCCTACTCCACCCAACCTCCCCACTTCACCCTACCTCCGCATTCCACCCAACTTCCGCACTCCACCCAACCTTCGCCCTCAACCCAACCTCCCCACTTCACCCAACCTCCCCACTCCACCCAACCTCCCCACTCCACCCAACCTCCCCACTCCACCCAACCTCCCCACTCCATCCAACCTCCCCACTCCACCCAACCTCCCCACTTCATCCAACCTCCCCACTTGACCGAACCTCCCCAGTCCACCCAACCTCCGCACTCCACCCAACATTCGCACTCAACCCAACCTCCCCACTTCACCCAACCTCCCTACTCCACCCAACCTCCCCACTCCACCCAACCTCCTCACTCCACCCAACCTCCCCACTTCACCCTACCTCCCCACTTCACCCAACCTCCCCACTCCACCCAACCTCCGCACTCCACCCAACCTTCGCACTCAACCCAACCTCCCCACTTCACCCAACCTCCCTACTCCACCCAACCTCCCCACTCCACCCAACCTCCTCACTCCACCCAACCTCCCCACTTCACCCTACCTCCCCACTTCACCCAACCTCCCAACTCCACCCAACCTCCCCACTTCACCGAACCTCCCCAGTCCACCCAACCTCCGCACTCCACCCAACCTTCGCACTCAACCCAACCTCCCCACTTCACCCAACCTCCCTACTCCACCCAACCTCCCCACTCCACCCAACCTCCTCACTCCACCCATCCTCCCCACTTCACCCTACCTCCCCACTTCACCCAACCTCCCAACTCCACCCAACCTCCCCACATCACCCAACCTCCGCACTCCATCCAACCTCCGCACTCCACCCAATCTCCGCACTCCACCCAACCTCCCCACTGCACCCAACCTCCGCACTCCATCCAACCTCCGCACTCCACCCAACCTCCCTACTCCACCCAACCTCCCCACTCCACCCAACCTCCTCACTCCACCCAACCTCCCCACTTCACCCTACCTCCCCACTTCACCCAACCTCCCAACTCCACCCAACCTCCCCACTTCACCCAACCTCCCTACTCCACCCAACCTCCCCACTCCACCCAACCTCCTCACTCCACCCAACCTCCCCACTTCACCCTACCTCCCCACTTCACCCAACCTCCCCACTCCACCCAACCTCCGCACTCCACCCAACCTTCGCACTCAACCCAACCTCCCCACTTCACCCAACCTCCCTACTCCACCCAACCTCCCCACTCCACCCAACCTCCTCACTCCACCCAACCTCCCCACTTCACCCTACCTGCCCACTTCACCCAACCTCCCAACTCCACCCAACCTCCCCACTTCACCGAACCTCCCCAGTCCACCCAACCTCCGCACTCCACCCAACCTTCGCACTCAACCCAACCTCCCCACTTCACCCAACCTCCCTACTCCACCCAACCTCCCCACTCCACCCAACCTCCTCACTCCACCCAACCTCCCCACTTCACCCTACCTCCCCACTTCACCCAACCTCCCAACTCCACCCAACCTCCCCACTTCACCCAACCTCCGCACTCCATCCAACCTCCGCACTCCACCCAATCTCCGCACTCCACCCAACCTCCCCACTGCACCCAACCTCCGCACTCCATCCAACCTCCGCACTCCACCCAGCCTCCGCACTCCACCCAACTTCCGCACTCCACCCAACTTCCGCACTACACCCAACTTCCGCACTCCACCCAACCTCCGCATTCCACCCAAACTCCGCACTCCACCAAACTTCCGCACTCCACCCAGCCTTCCCACTCCACCCAACCTCCCCACTCCCCCCAACCTCCCCACTTCACCCAACCTCCCCATTCCATTATACCTCCCCACTTCACACAACCTCCCCACTCCACCCAACCTCCCCACTTCACCCAAACTCGGCACTCCACCCAACCTCCCCAAATCACCCAACCTCCCCTCTCCACCCAACATCGCCACTCCACCCAACCTCCCCACTCCACCCAATCTCCCCACTCCACCCAACCTCCCCACTTCACCCAACCTTCCCACTTCACCCAACCTCCCCACTTCACCGAATCTCCCCACTCCACCCAACCTCCGCACTCCACCCAACGTTCGCACTCAACCCAACCTCCCCACTTCACCCAACCTCCCCACTCCACCCAACCTCCCCACTTCACCCAACGTCCCCACTCCACCCAACCTCCTCACTCCACCCAACCTCCCCATTTCACCCAACCTCCCCACTTCACCGAACCTCCCCACTCCACACAACCTCCGCACTCCACCCAACGTTCGCACTCAACCCAACCTCCCCACTTCACCCAACCTCCCCACTCCACCCAACCTCCCCACTTCACCCAACGTCCCCACTCCACCCAACCTCCCCACTCCACCCAACCTCCGCACTGCACCCAACCTTCGCTCTCAACCTAACCTCCCCACTTCACCCAACCTCCCAACTCCACCCAACCTCCCCACTTCACCCAACCTCCGCACTCCATCCAACCTCCGTCCTCCACCCAACCTCCGCACTCCAACCAACTTCCGCACACCACCCAACCTCCGCACTCCACCCAACTTCCGCACTCCACCCAACTTCCGCATTCCACCCAACTTCCGCACTCCACCCAACCTTCGCCCTCAACCCAACCTCCCCACTTCACCCAACCTCCCCACTCCACCCAACCTCCCCACTCCACCCAACCTCCCCACTCCACCCAACCTCCCCACTTCATCCAACCTCCCCACTTCACCGAACCTCCCCAGTCCACCCAACCTCCGCACTCCACCCAACCTCCCCACTCCACCCAACCTCCCCACTTCACCCAACCTCCCCACTCCACCCAACCTCCTCACTCCACCCAACCTCCCCACTTCACCCTACCTCCCCACTTCACCCAACCTCCCCACTCCACCCAACCTTCGCACTGCCCCAACCTTCGCTCTCAACCTAACCTCCCCACTTCACCCAACCTCCCCACTCCACCCAACCTCCCCACTTCACCCAACGTCCCCACTCCACCCAACCTCCTCACTCCACCCAACCTCCCCATTTCACCCAACCTCCCCACTTCACCGAACCTCCCCACTCCACACAACCTCCGCACTCCACCCAACGTTCGCACTCAACCCAACCTCCCCACTTCACCCAACCTCCCCACTCCACCCAACCTCCCCACTTCACCCAACGTCCCCACTCCACCCAACCTCCCCACTCCACCCAACCTCCGCACTGCACCCAACCTTCGCTCTCAACCTAACCTCCCCACTTCACCCAACCTCCCAACTCCACCCAACCTCCCCACTTCACCCAACCTCCGCACTCCATCCAACCTCCGTCCTCCACCCAACCTCCGCACTCCAACCAACTTCCGCACACCACCCAACCTCCGCACTCCACCCAACTTCCGCACTCCACCCAACTTCCGCATTCCACCCAACTTCCGCACTCCACCCAACCTTCGCCCTCAACCCAACCTCCCCACTTCACCCAACCTCCCCACTCCACCCAACCTCCCCACTCCACCCAACCTCCCCACTCCACCCAACCTCCCCACTTCATCCAACCTCCCCACTTCACCGAACCTCCCCAGTCCACCCAACCTCCGCACTCCACCCAACCTCCCCACTCCACCCAACCTCCCCACTTCACCCAACCTCCCCACTCCACCCAACCTCCTCACTCCACCCAACCTCCCCACTTCACCCTACCTCCCCACTTCACCCAACCTCCCCACTCCACCCAACCTCCCCACTTCACCCAACCTCCCCACTCCACCCAACCTCCTCACTCCACCCAACCTCCCAACTCCACCCAACCTCCCAACTTCACCCAACCTCCGCACTCCATCCAACCTCCGCACTCCACCCAACCTCCGCACTCCAACCAACTTCCGCACACCACCCAACCTCCGCACTCCACCCAACTTCCGCACTCCACCCAACCTCCGCACTCCACCCAGCCTCCGCACTCCACCCAACTTCCGCACTCCACCCAACTTCCGCACTCCACCCAACCTCCGCATTCCACCCAAACTCCGCACTCCACCAAACTTCCGCACTCCACCCAGCCTTCCCACTCCACCCAACCTCCCCACTCCACCCAACCTCCCCACTTCACCCAACCTCCCCATTCCATTATACCTCCCCACTTCACCCAACCTCCCCACTCCACCCAACCTCCCTACTTCACCCAAACTCGGCACTCCACCCAACCTCCCCAAATCACCCAACCTCCCCTCTCCACCCAACATCGCCACTCCACCCAACCTCCCCACTCCACCCAACCTCCCCACTCCACCCAACCTCCCCACTTCACCCAACCTTCCCACTTCACCCAACCTCCCCACTTCACCGAACCTCCCCACTCCACCCAACCTCCGCACTCCATCCAACGTTCGCACTCAACCCAACCTCCCCACTTCACCCAACCTCCCCACTCCACCCAACCTCCCCACTTCACCCAACGTCCCCACTCCACCCAACCTCCCCACTCCACCCAACCTCCGCACTGCACCCAACCTTCGCTCTCAACCTAACCTCCCCACTTCACCCAACCTCCCAACTCCACCCAACCTCCCCACTTCACCCAACCTCCGCACTCCATCCAACCTCCGTACTCCACCCAACCTCCGCACTCCAACCAACTTCCGCACACCACCCAACCTCCGCACTCCACCCAACTTCCGCACTCCACCCAACTTCCGCATTCCACCCAACTTCCGCACTCCACCCAACCTTCGCCCTCAACCCAACCTCCCCACTTCACCCAACCTCCCCACTCCACCCAACATCCCCACTCCACCCAACCTCCCCACTCCACCCAACCTCCCCACTTCATCCAACCTCCCCACTTCACCGAACCTCCCCAGTCCACCCAACCTCCGCACTCCACCCAACCTCCCCACTCCACCCAACATCCCCACTTCACCCAACCTCCCCACTCCACCCAACATCCCCACTCCACCCAACCTCCCCACTCCACCCAACCTCCCCACTTCATCCAACCTCCCCACTTCACCCAACCTCCGCACTCCATCCAACCTCCGCACTCCACCCAACCTCCGCACTCCAACCAACTTCCGCACACCACCCAACCTCCGCACTCCACCCAACTTCCGCACTCCACCCAACCTCCGCACTCCACCCAGCCTCCGCACTCCACCCAACTTCCGCACTCCACCCAACTTCCGCACTCCACCCAACTTCCGCACTCCACCCAACCTCCGCATTCCACCCAAACTCCGCACTCCACCAAACTTCCGCACTCCACCCAGCCTTCCCACTCCACCCAACCTCCCCACTCCACCCAACCTCCCCACTTCACCCAACTTCCCCACTTCACCCAAACTCGGCACTCCACCCAACCTCCCCAAATCACCCAACCTCCCCTCTCCACACAACATCGCCACTCCACCCAACCTCCCCACTCCACCCAACCTCCCCACTCCACCCAACCTCCCCACTTCACCCAACCTTCCCACTTCACCCAACCTCCCCACTTCACCGAACTTCCCCACTCCACCCAACCTCCGCACTCGACCCAACGTTCGCACTCAACCCAACCTCCCCACTTCACCCAACCTCCCCACTCCACCCAACCTCCCCACTTCACCCTACCTCCCCACTTCACCCAAACTCGGCACTCCATCCAACCTCCGCACTCCACCCAACCTCCGCACTCCACCCAACTTCCGCACTCCACCCAACTTCCGCACTCCACCCAACTTCCGCACTCCACCCAACCTCCGCATTCCACCCAAACTCCGCACTCCACCAAACTTCCGCACTCCACGCAACCTCCCCACTCCAACCAACCTCCCCACTCCACCCAGCCTCCCCACTCCACCCAACTTCCGCACTCCACCGAACTTCCGCATTCCACCCAACCTCCGCATTCCACCCAACTTCCGCACTCCACCCAACCTTCGCCCTCAACCCAACCTCCCCACTTCACCCAACCTCCCCACTCCACCCAACCTCCCCACTCCACCCAACCTCCCCACTCCATCCAACCTCCCCACTCCACCCAACCTCCGCACTTCATCCAACCTCCCCACTTCACCCAACCTCCCCACTTCACCGAACCTCCCCAGTCCACCCAACCTCCGCACTCCACCCAACCTTCGCACTCAACCCAACCTCCCCACTTCACCCAACCTCCCTACTCCACCCAACCTCCCCACTTCACCCTACCTCCGCATTCCACCCAACTTCCGCACTCCACCCAACCTTCGCCCTCAACCCAACCTCCCCACTTCACCCAACCTCCCCACTCCACCCAACCTCCCCACTCCACCCAACCTCCCCACTCCACCCAACCTCCCCACTCCATCCAACCTCCCCACTCCACCCAACCTCCCCACTTCATCCAACCTCCCCACTTGACCGAACCTCCCCAGTCCACCCAACCTCCGCACTCCACCCAACATTCGCACTCAACCCAACCTCCCCACTTCACCCAACCTCCCTACTCCACCCAACCTCCCCACTCCACCCAACCTCCTCACTCCACCCAACCTCCCCACTTCACCCTACCTCCCCACTTCACCCAACCTCCCCACTCCACCCAACCTCCGCACTCCACCCAACCTTCGCACTCAACCCAACCTCCCCACTTCACCCAACCTCCCTACTCCACCCAACCTCCCCACTCCACCCAACCTCCTCACTCCACCCAACCTCCCCACTTCACCCTACCTCCCCACTTCACCCAACCTCCCAACTCCACCCAACCTCCCCACTTCACCGAACCTCCCCAGTCCACCCAACCTCCGCACTCCACCCAACCTTCGCACTCAACCCAACCTCCCCACTTCACCCAACCTCCCTACTCCACCCAACCTCCCCACTCCACCCAACCTCCTCACTCCACCCATCCTCCCCACTTCACCCTACCTCCCCACTTCACCCAACCTCCCAACTCCACCCAACCTCCCCACATCACCCAACCTCCGCACTCCATCCAACCTCCGCACTCCACCCAATCTCCGCACTCCACCCAACCTCCCCACTGCACCCAACCTCCGCACTCCATCCAACCTCCGCACTCCACCCAACCTCCCTACTCCACCCAACCTCCCCACTCCACCCAACCTCCTCACTCCACCCAACCTCCCCACTTCACCCTACCTCCCCACTTCACCCAACCTCCCAACTCCACCCAACCTCCCCACTTCACCCAACCTCCCTACTCCACCCAACCTCCCCACTCCACCCAACCTCCTCACTCCACCCAACCTCCCCACTTCACCCTACCTCCCCACTTCACCCAACCTCCCCACTCCACCCAACCTCCGCACTCCACCCAACCTTCGCACTCAACCCAACCTCCCCACTTCACCCAACCTCCCTACTCCACCCAACCTCCCCACTCCACCCAACCTCCTCACTCCACCCAACCTCCCCACTTCACCCTACCTGCCCACTTCACCCAACCTCCCAACTCCACCCAACCTCCCCACTTCACCGAACCTCCCCAGTCCACCCAACCTCCGCACTCCACCCAACCTTCGCACTCAACCCAACCTCCCCACTTCACCCAACCTCCCTACTCCACCCAACCTCCCCACTCCACCCAACCTCCTCACTCCACCCAACCTCCCCACTTCACCCTACCTCCCCACTTCACCCAACCTCCCAACTCCACCCAACCTCCCCACTTCACCCAACCTCCGCACTCCATCCAACCTCCGCACTCCACCCAATCTCCGCACTCCACCCAACCTCCCCACTGCACCCAACCTCCGCACTCCATCCAACCTCCGCACTCCACCCAGCCTCCGCACTCCACCCAACTTCCGCACTCCACCCAACTTCCGCACTACACCCAACTTCCGCACTCCACCCAACCTCCGCATTCCACCCAAACTCCGCACTCCACCAAACTTCCGCACTCCACCCAGCCTTCCCACTCCACCCAACCTCCCCACTCCCCCCAACCTCCCCACTTCACCCAACCTCCCCATTCCATTATACCTCCCCACTTCACACAACCTCCCCACTCCACCCAACCTCCCCACTTCACCCAAACTCGGCACTCCACCCAACCTCCCCAAATCACCCAACCTCCCCTCTCCACCCAACATCGCCACTCCACCCAACCTCCCCACTCCACCCAATCTCCCCACTCCACCCAACCTCCCCACTTCACCCAACCTTCCCACTTCACCCAACCTCCCCACTTCACCGAATCTCCCCACTCCACCCAACCTCCGCACTCCACCCAACGTTCGCACTCAACCCAACCTCCCCACTTCACCCAACCTCCCCACTCCACCCAACCTCCCCACTTCACCCAACGTCCCCACTCCACCCAACCTCCTCACTCCACCCAACCTCCCCATTTCACCCAACCTCCCCACTTCACCGAACCTCCCCACTCCACACAACCTCCGCACTCCACCCAACGTTCGCACTCAACCCAACCTCCCCACTTCACCCAACCTCCCCACTCCACCCAACCTCCCCACTTCACCCAACGTCCCCACTCCACCCAACCTCCCCACTCCACCCAACCTCCGCACTGCACCCAACCTTCGCTCTCAACCTAACCTCCCCACTTCACCCAACCTCCCAACTCCACCCAACCTCCCCACTTCACCCAACCTCCGCACTCCATCCAACCTCCGTCCTCCACCCAACCTCCGCACTCCAACCAACTTCCGCACACCACCCAACCTCCGCACTCCACCCAACTTCCGCACTCCACCCAACTTCCGCATTCCACCCAACTTCCGCACTCCACCCAACCTTCGCCCTCAACCCAACCTCCCCACTTCACCCAACCTCCCCACTCCACCCAACCTCCCCACTCCACCCAACCTCCCCACTCCACCCAACCTCCCCACTTCATCCAACCTCCCCACTTCACCGAACCTCCCCAGTCCACCCAACCTCCGCACTCCACCCAACCTCCCCACTCCACCCAACCTCCCCACTTCACCCAACCTCCCCACTCCACCCAACCTCCTCACTCCACCCAACCTCCCCACTTCACCCTACCTCCCCACTTCACCCAACCTCCCCACTCCACCCAACCTTCGCACTGCCCCAACCTTCGCTCTCAACCTAACCTCCCCACTTCACCCAACCTCCCAACTCCACCCAACCTCCCAACTTCACCCAACCTCCGCACTCCATCCAACCTCCGCACTCCACCCAACCTCCGCACTCCAACCAACTTCCGCACACCACCCAACCTCCGCACTCCACCCAACTTCCGCACTCCACCCAACCTCCGCACTCCACCCAGCCTCCGCACTCCACCCAACTTCCGCACTCCACCCAACTTCCGCACTCCACCCAACCTCCGCATTCCACCCAAACTCCGCACTCCACCAAACTTCCGCACTCCACCCAGCCTTCCCACTCCACCCAACCTCCCCACTCCACCCAACCTCCCCACTTCACCCAACCTCCCCATTCCATTATACCTCCCCACTTCACCCAACCTCCCCACTCCACCCAACCTCCCTACTTCACCCAAACTCGGCACTCCACCCAACCTCCCCAAATCACCCAACCTCCCCTCTCCACCCAACATCGCCACTCCACCCAACCTCCCCACTCCACCCAACCTCCCCACTCCACCCAACCTCCCCACTTCACCCAACCTTCCCACTTCACCCAACCTCCCCACTTCACCGAACCTCCCCACTCCACCCAACCTCCGCACTCCATCCAACGTTCGCACTCAACCCAACCTCCCCACTTCACCCAACCTCCCCACTCCACCCAACCTCCCCACTTCACCCAACGTCCCCACTCCACCCAACCTCCCCACTCCACCCAACCTCCGCACTGCACCCAACCTTCGCTCTCAACCTAACCTCCCCACTTCACCCAACCTCCCAACTCCACCCAACCTCCCCACTTCACCCAACCTCCGCACTCCATCCAACCTCCGTACTCCACCCAACCTCCGCACTCCAACCAACTTCCGCACACCACCCAACCTCCGCACTCCACCCAACTTCCGCACTCCACCCAACTTCCGCATTCCACCCAACTTCCGCACTCCACCCAACCTTCGCCCTCAACCCAACCTCCCCACTTCACCCAACCTCCCCACTCCACCCAACATCCCCACTCCACCCAACCTCCCCACTCCACCCAACCTCCCCACTTCATCCAACCTCCCCACTTCACCGAACCTCCCCAGTCCACCCAACCTCCGCACTCCACCCAACCTCCCCACTCCACCCAACATCCCCACTTCACCCAACCTCCCCACTCCACCCAACCTCCTCACTCCACCCAACCTCCCCACTTCACCCTACCTCCCCACTTCACCCAACCTCCCCACTCCACCCAACCTTCGCACTGCACCCAACCTTCGCTCTCAACCTAACCTCCCCACTTCACCCAACCTCCCAACTCCACCCAACCTCCCCACTTCACCCAACCTCCGCACTCCATCCAACCTCCGCACTCCACCCAACCTCCGCACTCCAACCAACTTCCGCACACCACCCAACCTCCGCACTCCACCCAATTTCCGCACTCCACCCAACCTCCGCACTCCACCCAGCCTCCGCACTCCACCCAACTTCCGCACTCCACCCAACTTCCGCACTCCACCCAACTTCCGCACTCCACCCAACCTCCGCATTCCACCCAAACTCCGCACTCCACCAAACTTCCGCACTCCACCCAGCCTTCCCACTCCACCCAACCTCCCCACTCCACCCAACCTCCCCACTTCACCCAACTTCCCCACTTCACCCAAACTCGGCACTCCACCCAACCTCCCCAAATCACCCAACCTCCCCTCTCCACCCAACATCGCCACTCCACCCAACCTCCCCACTCCACCCAACCTCCCCACTCCACCCAACCTCCCCACTTCACCCAACCTTCCCACTTCACCCAACCTCCCCACTTCACCGAACTTCCCCACTCCACCCAACCTCCGCACTCGACCCAACGTTCGCACTCAACCCAACCTCCCCACTTCACCCAACCTCCCCACTCCACCCAACCTCCCCACTTCACCCAACGTCCCCACTCCACCCAACCTCCTCACTCCACCCAACCTCCCCACTTCACCCAAACTCGGCACTCCATCCAACCTCCGCACTCCACCCAACCTCCGCACTCCACCCAACTTCCGCACTCCACCCAACTTCCGCACTCCACCCAACTTCCGCACTCCACCCAACCTCCGCATTCCACCCAAACTCCGCACTCCACCAAACTTCCGCACTCCACGCAACCTCCCCACTCCAACCAACCTCCCCACTCCACCCAGCCTCCCCACTCCACCCAACTTCCGCACTCCACCGAACTTCCGCATTCCACCCAACCTCCGCATTCCACCCAACCTCCGCACTCGACCCAACGTTCGCACTCAACCCAACCTCCCCACTTCACCCAACCTCCCCACTCCACCCAACCTCCCCACTTCACCCAACGTCCCCACTCCACCCAACCTCCTCACTCCACCCAACCTCCCCACTTCACCCAAACTCGGCACTCCATCCAACCTCCGCACTCCACCCAACCTCCGCACTCCACCCAACTTCCGCACTCCACCCAACTTCCGCACTCCACCCAACTTCCGCACTCCACCCAACCTCCGCATTCCACCCAAACTCCGCACTCCACCAAACTTCCGCACTCCACGCAACCTCCCCACTCCAACCAACCTCCCCACTCCACCCAGCCTCCCCACTCCACCCAACTTCCGCACTCCACCGAACTTCCGCATTCCACCCAACCTCCGCATTCCACCCAACGTGCGCACTCAACCCAACCTCCCCACTTCACCCAACCTCCCCACTCCACCCAACCTCCCCACTTCACCCAACCTCCCCACTCCACCCAACCTTCGCACTCAACCCAACCTCCCCACTTCACCCAACCTCCGCACTCCATCCCACCTCCGCACTCCACCTAAACTCGGCACTCCATCCAACCTCCGCACTCCACCCAACCTCCGCACTCCACCCAACTTCCGCACTCCACCCAACTTCCGTACTCCACCCAACTTCCGCACTCCACCCAACCTCCGCATTCCACCCAAACTCCGCCCTCCACCAAACTTCCGCACTCCACGCAACCTCCCCACTCCAACCAACCTCCCCACTCCACCCAGCCTCCCCACTCCACCCAACTTCCGCACTCCACCGAACTTCCGCCTTCCACCCAACCTCCGCATTCCACCCAACTTCCGCACTCCACCCAACCTTCGCCCTCAACCCAACCTCCCCACTTCACCCAACCTCCCCACTCCACCCAACCTCCCCACTCCACCCAACCTCCCCACTCCACCCAACCTCCCCACTTCATCCAACCTCCCCATTTCACCGAACCTCCCCAGTCCACCCAACCTCCGCACTCCACCCAACCTCCCCACTCCACCCAACCTCCCCACTCCACCCAACCTCCCCACTTCACCCAACCTCCCCACTCCACCCAACCTCCTCACTCCACCCAAACTCCCCACTTCACCCTACCTCCCCACTTCACCCAACCTCCCCACTCCACCCAACCTTCGCACTGCACCCAACCTTCGCTCTCAACCTAACCTCCCCACTTCACCCAACCTCCCAACTCCACCCAACCTCCCCACTTCACCCAACCTCCGCACTCCATCCAACCTCCGCACTCCACCCAATCTCCGCACTCCAACCAACTTCCGCACACCACCCAACCTCCGCACTCCACCCAACTTCCGCACTCCACCCAACCTCCGCACTCCACCCAGCCTCCGCACTCCACCCAACTTCCGCACTCCACCCAACTTCCGCACTCCACCCAACTTCCGCACTCCACCCAACCTCCGCATTCCACCCAAACTCCGCACTCCACCAAACTTCCGCACTCCACCCAGCCTTCCCACTCCACCCAACCTCCCCACTCCACCCAACCTCCCCACTTCACCCAACCTCCCCATTCCATTATACCTCCCCACTTCACCCAACCTCCCCACTCCACCCAACCTCCCCACTTCACCCAAACTCGGCACTCCACCCAACCTCCCCAAATCACCCAACCTCCCCTCTCCACCCAACATCGCCACTCCACCCAACCTCCCCACTCCACCCAACCTCCCCACTCCACCCAACCTCCCCACTTCACCCAACCTTCCCACTTCACCCAACCTCCCCACTTCACCGAACCTCCCCACTCCACCCAACCTCCGCACTCGACCCAACGTTCGCACTCAACCCAACCTCCCCACTTCACCCAACCTCCCCACTCCACCCAACCTCCCCACTTCACCCAACGTCCCCACTCCACCCAACCTCCTCACTCCACCCAACCTCCCCACTTCACCCAAACTCGGCACTCCATCCAACCTCCGCACTCCACCCAACCTCCGCACTCCACCCAACTTCCGCACTCCACCCAACTTCCGCACTCCACCCAACTTCCGCACTCCACCCAACCTCCGCATTCCACCCAAACTCCGCACTCCACCAAACTTCCGCACTCCACGCAACCTCCCCACTCCAACCAACCTCCCCACTCCACCCAGCCTCCCCACTCCACCCAACTTCCGCACTCCACCGAACTTCCGCATTCCACCCAACCTCCGCATTCCACCCAACGTGCGCACTCAACCCAACCTCCCCACTTCACCCAACCTCCCCACTCCACCCAACCTCCCCACTTCACCCAACCTCCCCACTCCACCCAACCTTCGCACTCAACCCAACCTCCCCACTTCACCCAACCTCCGCACTCCATCCCACCTCCGCACTCCACCTAAACTCGGCACTCCATCCAACCTCCGCACTCCACCCAACCTCCGCACTCCACCCAACTTCCGCACTCCACCCAACTTCCGTACTCCACCCAACTTCCGCACTCCACCCAACCTCCGCATTCCACCCAAACTCCGCCCTCCACCAAACTTCCGCACTCCACGCAACCTCCCCACTCCAACCAACCTCCCCACTCCACCCAGCCTCCCCACTCCACCCAACTTCCGCACTCCACCGAACTTCCGCCTTCCACCCAACCTCCGCATTCCACCCAACTTCCGCACTCCACCCAACCTTCGCCCTCAACCCAACCTCCCCACTTCACCCAACCTCCCCACTCCACCCAACCTCCCCACTCCACCCAACCTCCCCACTCCACCCAACCTCCCCACTTCATCCAACCTCCCCATTTCACCGAACCTCCCCAGTCCACCCAACCTCCGCACTCCACCCAACCTCCCCACTCCACCCAACCTCCCCACTTCACCCAACCTCCCCACTCCACCCAACCTCCTCACTCCACCCAAACTCCCCACTTCACCCTACCTCCCCACTTCACCCAACCTCCCCACTCCACCCAACCTTCGCACTGCACCCAACCTTCGCTCTCAACCTAACCTCCCCACTTCACCCAACCTCCCAACTCCACCCAACCTCCCCACTTCACCCAACCTCCGCACTCCATCCAACCTCCGCACTCCACCCAATCTCCGCACTCCAACCAACTTCCGCACACCACCCAACCTCCGCACTCCACCCAACTTCCGCACTCCACCCAACCTCCGCACTCCACCCAGCCTCCGCACTCCACCCAACTTCCGCACTCCACCCAACTTCCGCACTCCACCCAACTTCCGCACTCCACCCAACCTCCGCATTCCACCCAAACTCCGCACTCCACCAAACTTCCGCACTCCACCCAGCCTTCCCACTCCACCCAACCTCCCCACTCCACCCAACCTCCCCACTTCACCCAACCTCCCCATTCCATTATACCTCCCCACTTCACCCAACCTCCCCACTCCACACAACCTCCCCACTTCACCCAAACTCGGCACTCCACCCAACCTCCCCAAATCACCCAACCTCCCCTCTCCACCCAACATCGCCACTCCACCCAACCTCCCCACTCCACCCAACCTCCCCACTCCACCCAACCTCCCCACTTCACCCAACCTTCCCACTTCACCCAACCTCCCCACTTCACCGAACCTCCCCACTCCACCCAACCTCCGCACTCGACCCAACGTTCGCACTCAACCCAACCTCCCCACTTCACCCAACCTCCCCACTCCACCCAACCTCCCCACTTCACCCAACGTCCCCACTCCACCCAACCTCCTCACTCCACCCAACCTCCCCACTTCACCCAAACTCGGCACTCCATCCAACCTCCGCACTCCACCCAACCTCCGCACTCCACCCAACTTCCGCACTCCACCCAACTTCCGCACTCCACCCAACTTCCGCACTCCACCCAACCTCCGCATTCCACCCAAACTCCGCACTCCACCAAACTTCCGCACTCCACGCAACCTCCCCACTCCAACCAACCTCCCCACTCCACCCAGCCTCCCCACTCCACCCAACTTCCGCACTCCACCGAACTTCCGCATTCCACCCAACCTCCGCATTCCACCCAACGTGCGCACTCAACCCAACCTCCCCACTTCACCCAACCTCCCCACTCCACCCAACCTCCCCACTTCACCCAACCTCCCCACTCCACCCAACCTTCGCACTCAACCCAACCTCCCCACTTCACCCAACCTCCGCACTCCATCCCACCTCCGCACTCCACCCAACCTCCGCACTCCAACCAACTTCCGCACTCCACCCAACCTCCGGACTCCACCCAACCTCCGCACTCCACCCAACTTCCGCACTCCACCCAACCTCCCCACTCCACCCAACCTCCCCACTCCACCCAACCTCCGCACTCCATCCAACTTCCGCACTCCACCCAATCTCCGCACTCCACCCAACCTCCCCACTTCAACCAACCTCCGCACTCCATCCAACCTCCGCACTCCACCCAACCTCCGCACTCCACCCAACTTCCGCACTCCACCCAACTTCCGCACTCCACCCAACTTCCGCACTCCACCCAACCTCCGCATTCCATCCAAACTCCGCACTCCACCAAACTTCCGCACTCCACCCAGCCTCCCCACTCCACCCAACCTCCCCATTCCAACCAACCTCCCCACTTCACCCAACCTCCCCATTCCACTATGCCTCCCCACTTCACCCAACCTCCCCACTCCACCCAACCTCACCACTTCACCCAACCTCCCCACTCCACCCAACTTCCCCAAATCACCCAACCTCCCCTCTCCACCCAACCTCCCCACTCCACCCAACCTCCCCACTCCACCCAACCTCCCCACTCCACCCAACCTCCTCACTCCACCCAACCTCCCCAATTCACCCTACCTCCCCACTTCACCCAACCTCCCCACTCCAAACAACATCCACACTCCACCCAACCTCCCCATTCCACCCAACCTCCCCACTCCACCCAACCTCCCCACTTCACCCAACCTCACCATTCCACTATACCTCCTCACTTCACCCAACCTCCCCACTCCACCCAACCTCCCCACTTCACCCAAACTCGGCACTCCATCCAACCTCCGCACTCCACCCTACCTCCGCACTCAACCCAACCTCCACGCTGCACCCAACCTCCCCACTCCACCCAACCTCCCAAAATCACCCAACCTCCTCAATCCACCCAAGCTCCCCATTCCACCCAACCTCCCCACTTCACCCAACCTGCCCACTTCACACAACCTCCCCACTTCACCGAACCTCCCCACTCCACCCAACCTCCGCACTTCACCCAACGTTCGCACTCAACCCAACCTCCCCACTTCACCCAACCTCCCCACTCCACCCAACCTCCCCACTTCACCCAACGTCCCCACTCCACCCAACCTCCTCACTCCACCCAACCTCCCCACTTCACCCTACCTCCCCACTTCACCCAAACTCGGCACTCCATCCAACCTCCGCACTCCACCCAACCTCCGCACTCCACCCAACTTCCGCACTCCACCCAACTTCCGCACTCCACCCAACTTCCGCACTCCACCCAACCTCCGCATTCCACCCAAACTCCGCACTCCACCAAACTTCCGCACTCCACGCAACCTCCCCACTCCAACCAACCTCCCCACTCCACCCAGCCTCCCCACTCCACCCAACTTCCGCACTCCACCGAACTTCCGCATTCCACCCAACCTCCGCATTCCACCCAACGTGCGCACTCAACCCAACCTCCCCACTTCACCCAACCTCCCCACTCCACCCAACCTCCCCACTTCACCCAACCTCCCCACTCCACCCAACCTTCGCACTCAACCCAACCTCCCCACTTCACCCAACCTCCGCACTCCATCCCACCTCCGCACTCCACCTAAACTCGGCACTCCATCCAACCTCCGCACTCCACCCAACCTCCGCACTCCACCCAACTTCCGCACTCCACCCAACTTCCGTACTCCACCCAACTTCCGCACTCCACCCAACCTCCGCATTCCACCCAAACTCCGCCCTCCACCAAACTTCCGCACTCCACGCAACCTCCCCACTCCAACCAACCTCCCCACTCCACCCAGCCTCCCCACTCCACCCAACTTCCGCACTCCACCGAACTTCCGCCTTCCACCCAACCTCCGCATTCCACCCAACTTCCGCACTCCACCCAACCTTCGCCCTCAACCCAACCTCCCCACTTCACCCAACCTCCCCACTCCACCCAACCTCCCCACTCCACCCAACCTCCCCACTCCACCCAACCTCCCCACTTCATCCAACCTCCCCATTTCACCGAACCTCCCCAGTCCACCCAACCTCCGCACTCCACCCAACCTCCCCACTCCACCCAACCTCCCCACTTCACCCAACCTCCCCACTCCACCCAACCTCCTCACTCCACCCAAACTCCCCACTTCACCCTACCTCCCCACTTCACCCAACCTCCCCACTCCACCCAACCTTCGCACTGCACCCAACCTTCGCTCTCAACCTAACCTCCCCACTTCACCCAACCTCCCAACTCCACCCAACCTCCCCACTTCACCCAACCTCCGCACTCCATCCAACCTCCGCACTCCACCCAATCTCCGCACTCCAACCAACTTCCGCACACCACCCAACCTCCGCACTCCACCCAACTTCCGCACTCCACCCAACCTCCGCACTCCACCCAGCCTCCGCACTCCACCCAACTTCCGCACTCCACCCAACTTCCGCACTCCACCCAACTTCCGCACTCCACCCAACCTCCGCATTCCACCCAAACTCCGCACTCCACCAAACTTCCGCACTCCACCCAGCCTTCCCACTCCACCCAACCTCCCCACTCCACCCAACCTCCCCACTTCACCCAACCTCCCCATTCCATTATACCTCCCCACTTCACCCAACCTCCCCACTCCACACAACCTCCCCACTTCACCCAAACTCGGCACTCCACCCAACCTCCCCAAATCACCCAACCTCCCCTCTCCACCCAACATCGCCACTCCACCCAACCTCCCCACTCCACCCAACCTCCCCACTCCACCCAACCTCCCCACTTCACCCAACCTTCCCACTTCACCCAACCTCCCCACTTCACCGAACCTCCCCACTCCACCCAACCTCCGCACTCGACCCAACGTTCGCACTCAACCCAACCTCCCCACTTCACCCAACCTCCCCACTCCACCCAACCTCCCCACTTCACCCAACGTCCCCACTCCACCCAACCTCCTCACTCCACCCAACCTCCCCACTTCACCCAAACTCGGCACTCCATCCAACCTCCGCACTCCACCCAACCTCCGCACTCCACCCAACTTCCGCACTCCACCCAACTTCCGCACTCCACCCAACTTCCGCACTCCACCCAACCTCCGCATTCCACCCAAACTCCGCACTCCACCAAACTTCCGCACTCCACGCAACCTCCCCACTCCAACCAACCTCCCCACTCCACCCAGCCTCCCCACTCCACCCAACTTCCGCACTCCACCGAACTTCCGCATTCCACCCAACCTCCGCATTCCACCCAACGTGCGCACTCAACCCAACCTCCCCACTTCACCCAACCTCCCCACTCCACCCAACCTCCCCACTTCACCCAACCTCCCCACTCCACCCAACCTTCGCACTCAACCCAACCTCCCCACTTCACCCAACCTCCGCACTCCATCCCACCTCCGCACTCCACCCAACCTCCGCACTCCAACCAACTTCCGCACTCCACCCAACCTCCGGACTCCACCCAACCTCCGCACTCCACCCAACTTCCGCACTCCACCCAACCTCCCCACTCCACCCAACCTCCCCACTCCACCCAACCTCCGCACTCCATCCAACTTCCGCACTCCACCCAATCTCCGCACTCCACCCAACCTCCCCACTTCAACCAACCTCCGCACTCCATCCAACCTCCGCACTCCACCCAACCTCCGCACTCCACCCAACTTCCGCACTCCACCCAACTTCCGCACTCCACCCAACTTCCGCACTCCACCCAACCTCCGCATTCCATCCAAACTCCGCACTCCACCAAACTTCCGCACTCCACCCAGCCTCCCCACTCCACCCAACCTCCCCATTCCAACCAACCTCCCCACTTCACCCAACCTCCCCATTCCACTATGCCTCCCCACTTCACCCAACCTCCCCACTCCACCCAACCTCACCACTTCACCCAACCTCCCCACTCCACCCAACTTCCCCAAATCACCCAACCTCCCCTCTCCACCCAACCTCCCCACTCCACCCAACCTCCCCACTCCACCCAACCTCCCCACTCCACCCAACCTCCTCACTCCACCCAACCTCCCCAATTCACCCTACCTCCCCACTTCACCCAACCTCCCCACTCCAAACAACATCCACACTCCACCCAACCTCCCCATTCCACCCAACCTCCCCACTCCACCCAACCTCCCCACTTCACCCAACCTCACCATTCCACTATACCTCCTCACTTCACCCAACCTCCCCACTCCACCCAACCTCCCCACTTCACCCAAACTCGGCACTCCATCCAACCTCCGCACTCCACCCTACCTCCGCACTCCACCCAACCTCCACGCTGCACCCAACCTCCCCACTCCACCCAACCTCCCAAAATCACCCAACCTCCTCAATCCACCCAAGCTCCCCATTCCACCCAACCTCCCCACTTCACCCAACCTGCCCACTTCACACAACCTCCCCACTTCACCGAACCTCCCCACTCCACCCAACCTCCGCACTTCACCCAACGTTCGCACTCAACCCAACCTCCCCACTTCACCCAACCTCCCCACTCCACCCAACCTCCCCACTTCACCCAACGTCCCCACTCCACCCAACCTCCTCACTCCACCCAACCTCCCCACTTCACCCTACCTCCCCACTTCACCCAACCTCCCCACTCCACCCAACCTCCGCACTGCACCCAACCTTCGCTCTCAACCTAACCTCCCCACTTCACCCAACCTCCCAACTCCACCCAACCTCCCCACTTCACCCAACCTCCGCACTCCAACCAACCTCCGCGCTCCACCCAACCTCCGCACTCCAACCAACTTCCGCACACCACCCAACCTCCGCACTCCACCCAACTTCCGCACTCCACCCAACTTCCGCACTCTACCAAACTTCCGCACTCCACGCAACCTCCCCACTCCAACCAACCTCCCCACTCCACCCAACCTTCCCACTCCACCCAACCTTCGCACTCAACCCAACCTCCCCACTTCACCCAACCTCCGCACTCCATCCCACCTCCCCACTCTACCCAACCTCCGCACTCCAACCAACTTCCGCACTCCACCCAACCTCCGGACTCCACACAACCTCCGCACTCCACCCAACTTCCGCACTCCACCAACCTCCCCACTCCACCCAACCTCCCCACTCCACCCAACCTCCGCACTCCACCCAATCTCCGCACTCCACCCAACCTCCCCACTTCAACCAACCTCCGCACTCCATCCAACCTCCGCACTCCACCCAACCTCCGCACTCCACCCAACTTCCGCACTCCACCCAACTTCCGCACTCCACCCAACTTCCGCACTCCAACCAACCTCCGCATTCCATCCAAACTCCGCACTCCACCAAACTTCCGCACTCCACCCAGCCTCCCCAATCCACCCAACCTCCCCATTCCACCCAACCTCCGCACTCCATCCAACCTCCGCACTCCACCCAATCTCCGCACTCCACCCAACCTCCCCACTTCACCCAACCTCCGCACTCCATCCCACCTCCGCACTCTACCCAACCTCCGCACTCCAACCAACTTCCGCACTCCACCCAACCTCCGGACTCCACACAACCTCCGCACTCCACCCAACTTCCGCACTCCACCCAACCTCCCCACTCCACCCAACCTCCCCACTCCACCCAACCTCCGCACTCCATCCAACCTCCGCACTCCACCCAATCTCCGCACTCCACCCAACCTCCCCACTTCAACCAACCTCCGCACTCCATCCAACCTCCGCACTCCACCCAACCTCCGCACTCCACCCAACTTCCGCACTCCACCCAACTTCCGCACTCCACCCAACTTCCGCACTCCAACCAACCTCCGCATTCCATCCAAACTCCGCACTCCACCAAACTTCCGCACTCCACCCAGCCTCCCCAATCCACCCAACCTCCCCATTCCACCCAACCTCCCCACTTCACCCAACCTCCGCATTCCACTATGCCTCCCCACTTCACCCAACCTGCCCACTTCACACAACCTCCCCACTTCACCGAACCTCCCCACTTCACCCAACCTCCCCACTCCACCCAACCTTCGCACTGCACCCAACCTTCGCTCTCAACCTAACCTCCCCACTTCACCCAACCTCCCAACTCCACCCAACCTCCCCACTTCACCCAACCTCCGCACTCCATCCAACCTCCGCACTCCACCCAATCTCCGCACTCCAACCAACTTCCGCACACCACCCAACCTCCGCACTCCACCCAACTTCCGCACTCCACCCAACCTCCGCACTCCACCCAGCCTCCGCACTCCACCCAACTTCCGCACTCCACCCAACTTCCGCACTCCACCCAACTTCCGCACTCCACCCAACCTCCGCATTCCACCCAAACTCCGCACTCCACCAAACTTCCGCACTCCACCCAGCCTTCCCACTCCACCCAACCTCCCCACTCCACCCAACCTCCCCACTTCACCCAACCTCCCCATTCCATTATACCTCCCCACTTCACCCAACCTCCCCACTCCACACAACCTCCCCACTTCACCCAAACTCGGCACTCCACCCAACCTCCCCAAATCACCCAACCTCCCCTCTCCACCCAACATCGCCACTCCACCCAACCTCCCCACTCCACCCAACCTCCCCACTCCACCCAACCTCCCCACTTCACCCAACCTTCCCACTTCACCCAACCTCCCCACTTCACCGAACCTCCCCACTCCACCCAACCTCCGCACTCGACCCAACGTTCGCACTCAACCCAACCTCCCCACTTCACCCAACCTCCCCACTCCACCCAACCTCCCCACTTCACCCAACGTCCCCACTCCACCCAACCTCCTCACTCCACCCAACCTCCCCACTTCACCCAAACTCGGCACTCCATCCAACCTCCGCACTCCACCCAACCTCCGCACTCCACCCAACTTCCGCACTCCACCCAACTTCCGCACTCCACCCAACTTCCGCACTCCACCCAACCTCCGCATTCCACCCAAACTCCGCACTCCACCAAACTTCCGCACTCCACGCAACCTCCCCACTCCAACCAACCTCCCCACTCCACCCAGCCTCCCCACTCCACCCAACTTCCGCACTCCACCGAACTTCCGCATTCCACCCAACCTCCGCATTCCACCCAACGTGCGCACTCAACCCAACCTCCCCACTTCACCCAACCTCCCCACTCCACCCAACCTCCCCACTTCACCCAACCTCCCCACTCCACCCAACCTTCGCACTCAACCCAACCTCCCCACTTCACCCAACCTCCGCACTCCATCCCACCTCCGCACTCCACCCAACCTCCGCACTCCAACCAACTTCCGCACTCCACCCAACCTCCGGACTCCACCCAACCTCCGCACTCCACCCAACTTCCGCACTCCACCCAACCTCCCCACTCCACCCAACCTCCCCACTCCACCCAACCTCCGCACTCCATCCAACTTCCGCACTCCACCCAATCTCCGCACTCCACCCAACCTCCCCACTTCAACCAACCTCCGCACTCCATCCAACCTCCGCACTCCACCCAACCTCCGCACTCCACCCAACTTCCGCACTCCACCCAACTTCCGCACTCCACCCAACTTCCGCACTCCACCCAACCTCCGCATTCCATCCAAACTCCGCACTCCACCAAACTTCCGCACTCCACCCAGCCTCCCCACTCCACCCAACCTCCCCATTCCAACCAACCTCCCCACTTCACCCAACCTCCCCATTCCACTATGCCTCCCCACTTCACCCAACCTCCCCACTCCACCCAACCTCACCACTTCACCCAACCTCCCCACTCCACCCAACTTCCCCAAATCACCCAACCTCCCCTCTCCACCCAACCTCCCCACTCCACCCAACCTCCCCACTCCACCCAACCTCCCCACTCCACCCAACCTCCTCACTCCACCCAACCTCCCCAATTCACCCTACCTCCCCACTTCACCCAACCTCCCCACTCCAAACAACATCCACACTCCACCCAACCTCCCCATTCCACCCAACCTCCCCACTCCACCCAACCTCCCCACTTCACCCAACCTCACCATTCCACTATACCTCCTCACTTCACCCAACCTCCCCACTCCACCCAACCTCCCCACTTCACCCAAACTCGGCACTCCATCCAACCTCCGCACTCCACCCTACCTCCGCACTCCACCCAACCTCCACGCTGCACCCAACCTCCCCACTCCACCCAACCTCCCAAAATCACCCAACCTCCTCAATCCACCCAAGCTCCCCATTCCACCCAACCTCCCCACTTCACCCAACCTGCCCACTTCACACAACCTCCCCACTTCACCGAACCTCCCCACTCCACCCAACCTCCGCACTTCACCCAACGTTCGCACTCAACCCAACCTCCCCACTTCACCCAACCTCCCCACTCCACCCAACCTCCCCACTTCACCCAACGTCCCCACTCCACCCAACCTCCTCACTCCACCCAACCTCCCCACTTCACCCTACCTCCCCACTTCACCCAACCTCCCCACTCCACCCAACCTCCGCACTGCACCCAACCTTCGCTCTCAACCTAACCTCCCCACTTCACCCAACCTCCCAACTCCACCCAACCTCCCCACTTCACCCAACCTCCGCACTCCAACCAACCTCCGCGCTCCACCCAACCTCCGCACTCCAACCAACTTCCGCACACCACCCAACCTCCGCACTCCACCCAACTTCCGCACTCCACCCAACTTCCGCACTCTACCAAACTTCCGCACTCCACGCAACCTCCCCACTCCAACCAACCTCCCCACTCCACCCAACCTTCCCACTCCACCCAACCTTCGCACTCAACCCAACCTCCCCACTTCACCCAACCTCCGCACTCCATCCCACCTCCGCACTCTACCCAACCTCCGCACTCCAACCAACTTCCGCACTCCACCCAACCTCCGGACTCCACACAACCTCCGCACTCCACCCAACTTCCGCACTCCACCAACCTCCCCACTCCACCCAACCTCCCCACTCCACCCAACCTCCGCACTCCACCCAATCTCCGCACTCCACCCAACCTCCCCACTTCAACCAACCTCCGCACTCCATCCAACCTCCGCACTCCACCCAACCTCCGCACTCCACCCAACTTCCGCACTCCACCCAACTTCCGCACTCCACCCAACTTCCGCACTCCAACCAACCTCCGCATTCCATCCAAACTCCGCACTCCACCAAACTTCCGCACTCCACCCAGCCTCCCCAATCCACCCAACCTCCCCATTCCACCCAACCTCCGCACTCCATCCAACCTCCGCACTCCACCCAATCTCCGCACTCCACCCAACCTCCCCACTTCACCCAACCTCCGCACTCCATCCCACCTCCGCACTCTACCCAACCTCCGCACTCCAACCAACTTCCGCACTCCACCCAACCTCCGGACTCCACACAACCTCCGCACTCCACCCAACTTCCGCACTCCACCCAACCTCCCCACTCCACCCAACCTCCCCACTCCACCCAACCTCCGCACTCCATCCAACCTCCGCACTCCACCCAATCTCCGCACTCCACCCAACCTCCCCACTTCAACCAACCTCCGCACTCCATCCAACCTCCGCACTCCACCCAACCTCCGCACTCCACCCAACTTCCGCACTCCACCCAACTTCCGCACTCCACCCAACTTCCGCACTCCAACCAACCTCCGCATTCCATCCAAACTCCGCACTCCACCAAACTTCCGCACTCCACCCAGCCTCCCCAATCCACCCAACCTCCCCATTCCACCCAACCTCCCCACTTCACCCAACCTCCGCATTCCACTATGCCTCCCCACTTCACCCAACCTGCCCACTTCACACAACCTCCCCACTTCACCGAACCTCCCCACTTCACCCAACCTCCCTACTCCACCCAACCTCCCCACTCCACCCAACCTCCTCACTCCACCCAACCTCCCCACTTCACCCTACCTCCCCACTTCACCCAACCTCCCAACTCCACCCAACCTCCCCACTTCACCCAACCTCCGCACTCCATCCAACCTCCGCACTCCACCCAATCTCCGCACTCCACCCAACCTCCCCACTGCACCCAACCTCCGCACTCCATCCAACCTCCGCACTCCACCCAGCCTCCGCACTCCACCCAACTTCCGCACTCCACCCAACTTCCGCACTACACCCAACTTCCGCACTCCACCCAACCTCCGCATTCCACCCAAACTCCGCACTCCACCAAACTTCCGCACTCCACCCAGCCTTCCCACTCCACCCAACCTCCCCACTCCACCCAACCTCCCCACTTCACCCAACCTCCCCATTCCATTATACCTCCCCACTTCACACAACCTCCCCACTCCACCCAACCTCCCCACTTCACCCAAACTCGGCACTCCACCCAACCTCCCCAAATCACCCAACCTCCCCTCTCCACCCAACATCGCCACTCCACCCAACCTCCCCACTCCACCCAATCTCCCCACTCCACCCAACCTCCCCACTTCACCCAACCTTCCCACTTCACCCAACCTCCCCACTTCACCGAACCTCCCCACTCCACCCAACCTCCGCACTCCACCCAACGTTCGCACTCAACCCAACCTCCCCACTTCACCCAACCTCCCCACTCCACCCAACCTCCCCACTTCACCCAACGTCCCCACTCCACCCAACCTCCTCACTCCACCCAACCTCCCCATTTCACCCAACCTCCCCACTTCACCGAACCTCCCCACTCCACCCAACCTCCCCATTTCACCCAACCTCCCCACTTCACCGAACCTCCCCACTCCACACAACCTCCGCACTCCACCCAACGTTCGCACTCAACCCAACCTCCCCACTTCACCCAACCTCCCCACTCCACCCAACCTCCCCACTTCACCCAACGTCCCCACTCCACCCAACCTCCCCACTCCACCCAACCTCCGCACTGCACCCAACCTTCGCTCTCAACCTAACCTCCCCACTTCACCCAACCTACCAAATCCACCAAACCTCCCCACTTCACCCAACCTCCGCACTCCATCCAACCTCCGTCCTCCACCCAACCTCCGCACTCCAACCAACTTCCGCACACCACCCAACCTCCGCACTCCACCCAACTTCAGCACTCCACCCAACTTCCGCATTCCACCCAACTTCCGCACTCCACCCAACCTTCGCCCTCAACCCAACCTCTCCACTTCACCCAACCTCCCCACTCCACCCAACCTCCCCACTCCACCCAACCTCCCCACTCCACCCAACCTCCCCACTTCATCCAACCTCCCCACTTCACCGAACCTCCCCAGTCCACCCAACCTCCGCACTCCACCCAACCTCCCCACTCCACCCAACCTCCCCACTTCACCCAACTTCCGCACTCCACCCAACTTCCGCACTCCACCCAACCTCCGCATTCCACCCAAACTCCGCACTCCACCAAACTTCCGAACTCCACGCAACCTCCCCACTCCAACCAACCTCCCCACTCCACCCAGCCTCCCCACTCCACCCAACCTCCCCACTCCACCCAACTTCCCCAAATCACCCAACCTCCCCTCTCCAACCAACCTCCCCACTCCACCCAACCTCCCCACTCCACCCAACCTCCCCACTCCACCCAACCTCCTCACTCCACCCAACCTCCCCACTTCACCCTACCTCCCCACTTCACCCAACCTCCCCACTCCAAACAACCTCCACACTCCACCCAACCTCCCCATTCCACCCAACCTTCCCACTCCACCCAACCTCCCCACTTCACCCAACCTCCCCATTCCACTATACCTCCTCACTTCACCCAACCTCCCCACTCCACCCAACCTCCCCACTTCACCCAAACTCGGCACTCCATCCAACCTCCGCACTCCAGCCAACCTCCGCACTCCAACCAACTTCCGCACTCCACCCTACCTCCGCACTCCACCCAACCTCCCCACTGCACCCAACCTCCCCACTCCACCCAACCTCCCAAAATCACCCAACCTCCTCACTCGACCCAACCTCCCCACTCCACCCAACCTCCCCACTCCACCCACGCTCCCCATTCCACCCAACCTCCCCACTTCACCCAACCTGCCCACTTCACACAAACTCCCCACTTCACCCAACCTCCTCACTCCACCCAACCTGCCCACTCCACCCAACCTCCCCACTTCACCCAACCTCCCCACTTCACCCAACCTCCCCACTCCACCCAACCTCCCCAAATTACTCAACCTCCCCACTCCACCCAACCTTCGCACTCAACCCAACCTCCCTACTTCACCCAACCTCCGCACTCCATCCCACCTCCGCACTCCACCCAACCTCCGCACTCCTACCAACTTCCGCACTCCACCCAACCTCCGGACTCCACCCAACCTCCGCACTCCACCCAACTTCCGCACTCCACCCAACCTCCCCACTCCACCCAACATCCCCACTCCACCCAACCTCCGCACTCCATCCAACCTCCGCACTCCACCCAATCTCCGCACTCCACCCAACCTCCCCACTTCAACCAACCTCCGCACTCCATCCAACCTCCGCACTCCACCCAACCTCCGCACTCCACCCAACTTCCGCACTCCACCCAACTTCCGCACTCCACCCAACTTCCGCACTCCACCCAACCTCCGCATTCCATCCAAACTCCGCACTCCACCAAACTTCCGCACTCCACCCAGCCTGCCCACTCCACCCAACCTCCCCACTTCACCCAACTTCCCATTCCACTATACCTCCCCACTCCACCCAACCTCCCCACGCCACCCAACCTCCCCACTTCACCCAACCTCCCCATTCCACTATACCTCCCCACTTTACCCAACCTCCCAACTCCACCCAACCTCCCCACTTCACCCAACCTCCGCACTCCATCCAACCTCCGCACTCCACCCAACCTCCGCACTCCAACCAACTTCCGCACACCACCCAACCTCCGCACTCCACCCAACTTCCGCACTCCACCCAACTTCCGCACTCCACCCAACCTCCGCACTCCACCCAAACTCCGCACTCCACCAAACTTCCGCACTCCACGCAACCTCCCCACTCCAACCAACCTCCCCACGCTAACCAACCTCCCCACTTCACCCAACCTCCCCATTCCACTATACCTCCCCACTTCACCCAACCTCCCCACTCCACCCAACCTCCCCACTTCACCCAAACTCGGCACTCCATCCAACCTCCGCACTCCAGCCAACCTCCGCACTCTAACCAACTTCCGCACTCCACCCAACCTCCGCACTCCACCCAACCTCCCAACTTCACCCAACCTCCCCACTTCACCCAACCTCCCCACTCCACCCAACTTCCCCAAATCACCCAACCTCCCCTCTCCAATCAACCTCCCCACTCCACCCAACCTCCCCACTTCACCCTACCTCCCCACTTCACCCAACCTCCCCATTCCACTATACCTCCTCACTTCACCCAACCTCCCCACTCCACCCAACCTCCCCACTTCACCCAAACTCGGCACTCCATCCAACCTCCGCACTCCAGCCAACCTCCGCACTCCAACCAACCTCCGCACTCCACCCAACCTCCCCACTGCACCCAACCTTCCCACTCCACCCAACCTCCCCACTTCACCCAACCTCCCCATTCCACTATACCTCCTCACTTCACCCAACCTCCCCACTCCACCCAACCTCCCCATTCCACCCAACCTTCCCACTCCACCCAACCTCCCCACTTCACCCAACCTCCCCATTCCACTATACCTCCTCACTTCACCCAACCTCCCCACTCCACCCAACCTCCCCACTTCACCCAAACTCGGCACTCCATCCAACCTCCGCACTCCAGCCAACCTCCGCACTCCAACCAACCTCCACACTCCACCCAACCTCCCCATTCCACCCAACCTTCCCACTCCACCCAACCTCCCCACTTCACCCAACCTCCCCATTCCACTATACCTCCTCACTTCACCCAACCTCCCCACTCCACCCAACCTCCCCACTTCACCCAAACTCGGCACTCCATCCAACCTCCGCACTCCAGCCAACCTCCGCACTCCAACCAACCTCCGCACTCCACCCAACCTCCCCACTGCACCCAACCTCCCCACTCCACCCAACCTCCCAAAATCACCCAACCTCCTCACTCCACCCAACCTCCCCACTCCACCCAACCTCCCCACTCCACCCAAGCTCCCCATTCCACCCAACCTCCCCACTTCACCCAACCTGCCCCCTTCACACAAACTCCCCACTTCATCCAACCTCCCCACTCCACCCAACCTCCGCACTGCACCCAACCTTCGCTCTCAACCTAACCTCCCCACTTCACCCAACCTCCCAACTCCATCCAACCTCCGCGCTCCACCCAACCTCCGCACTCCAACCAACTTCCGCACACCACCCAACCTCCGCACTCCACCCAACTTCCGCACTCCACGCAACCTCCCCACTCCAACCAACCTCCCCACTCCACCCAACCTCCCCACTCCACCCAACCTTCGCACTCAACCCAACCTCCCCACTTCACCCAACCTCCGCACTCCATCCCACCTCCGCACTCCACCCAACCTCCGCACTCCAACCAACTTCCGCACTCCACCCAACCTCCGGACTCCACCCAACCTCCGCACTCCACCCAACTTCCGCACTCCACCCAACCTCCCCACTCCACCCAACCTCCCCACTCCACCCAACCTCCGCACTCCATCCAACCTCCGCACTCCACCCAATCTCCGCACTCCACCCAACCTCCCCACTTCAACCAACCTCCGCACTCCATCCAACCTCCGCACTCCACCCAACCTCCGCACTCCACCCAACTTCCGCACTCCACCCAACTTCCGCACTCCACCCAACTTCCGCACTCCACCCAACCTCCGCATTCCATCCAAACTCCGCACTCCACCAAACTTCCGCACTCCACCCAGCCTCCCCACTCCACCCAACCTCCCCATTCCACCCAACCTCCCCACTTCACCCAACCTCCGCATTCCACTATGCCTCCCCACTTCACCCAACCTCCCCACTCCACCCAACCTCCCCACTTCACCCAACCTCCCCACTCCACCCAACTTCCCCAAATCACCCAACCTCCCCTCTCCACCCAACCTCCCCACTCCACCCAACCTCCCCACGCACCCAACCTCCCCACTTCACCCAACCTCCCCATTCCACTATGCCTCCCCACTTCACCCAACCTCCCCACTCCACCCAACCTCCCCACTTCACCCAAACTAGGCACTCCATCCAACCTCCGCACTCTACCCAACCTCCGCACTCCACCCAACTTCCGCACTCCACCCAACGTTCGCACTCAACCCAACCTCCCCACTTCACCCAACCTCCCCACTCCACCCAACCTCCCCAATTCACCAACGTCCCCACTCCACCCAACCTCTTCACTCCACCCAACCTGCCCACTTCACACAACCTCCCCACTTCACCGAACCTCCCCACTCCACCCAACCTCCGCACTCCACCCAACGTTCGCACTCAACCCAACCTCCCCACTTCACCCAACCTCCCCACTCCACCCAACCTCCCCACTTCACCCAACGTCCCCACTCCACCCAACCTCCTCACTCCACCCAACCTCCCCACTTCACCCTACCTCCCCACTTCACCCAACCTCCCCACTCCACCCAACCTCCGCACTGCACCCAACCTTCGCTCTCAACCTAACCTCCCCACTTCATCCAACCTCCCAACTCCACCCAACCTCCCCACTTCACCCAACCTCCGCACTCCATCCAACTTCCGCACACCACCCAACCTCCGCACTCCACCCAACTTCCGCACTCCACACAACTTCCGCACTCTACCCAACCTCCGCACTCCAACCAAACTCCGCACTCCGCCAAACTTCCGCACTCCACGCAACCTCCCCACACCAACCAACCTCCCCACTCCACCCAACCTCCCCACTCCACCCAACCTCCCCACGCCACCCAACCTCCCCACTTCACCCAACCTCCCCATTCCACTATGCCTCCCCACTTCACCCAACCTCCCCACTCCACCCAACCTCCCCACTTCACCCAAACTAGGCACTCCATCCAACCTCCGCACTCTACCCAACCTCCGCACTCCACCCAACTTCCGCACTCCACCCAACGTTCGCACTCAACCCAACCTCCCCACTTCACCCAACCTCCCCACTCCACCCAACCTCCCCAATTCACCCAACGTCCCCACTCCACCCAACCTCTTCACTCCACCCAACCTCCCCACTTCACCCTACCTCCCCACTTCACCCAACCTCCCCACTCCACCCAACCTCCGCTCTGCACCCAACCTTCGCTCTCAACCTAACCTCCCCACTTCTCCCAACCTCCCAACTCCACCCAACCTCCCCACTTCACCCAACCTCCGCACTCCATCCAACCTCCGCACTCCACCCAACCTCCGCACTCCAACCAACTTCCGCACACCACCCAACCTCCGCACTCCACCCAACTTCCGCACTCCACCCAACTTCCGCACTCTACCCAACCTCCGCACTCCACCCAAACTCCGCACTCAACCAAACTTCCGCACTCCACGCAACCTCCCCACTCCAACCAACCTCCCCACTCCACCCTACCTCCCCACTCCACCCAACCTCCCCACGCCACCCAACCTCCCCACTTCACCCAACCTCCCCATTCCACTATACCTCCCCACTTCACCCAACCTCCGCACTCCACCCAACCTCCCCACGTCACCCAAACTCGGCACTCCATCCAACTTCCGCACTCCACCCAACCTCCAAACTCCACCCAACCTCCCCACTTCACCCAACCTCCCCACTTCACCAAACCTCCCCACCCACCCAACCTCCCCAAATCACCCAACCTCCCCTCTCCACCCAACATCCCCACTCCACCCAACCTCCCCACTCCACCCATCCTCCCCACTTCACTCAACCTTCCCACTTCACCCAACCTCCCCACTTCACCGAACCTCCCCACTCCATCCAACCTCCGCACTCCACCCAACGTGCGCACTCAACCCAACCTCCCCACTTCACCCAACCTCCCCACTCCACCCAACCTCCCCACTTCACCCAACCTCCCCACTCCACCCAACCTTCGCACTCAACCCAACCTCCCCACTTCACCCAACCTCCGCACTCCATCCCACCTCCGCACTCCACCCAACCTCCGCACTCCAACCAACTTCCGCACTCCACCCAACCTCCGGACTCCACCCAACCTCCGCACTCCACCCAACTTCCGCACTCCACCCAACCTCCCCACTCCACCCAACCTCCCCACTCCACCCAACCTCCGCACTCCATCCAACCTCCGCACTCCACCCAATCTCCGCACTCCACCCAACCTCCCCACTTCAACCAACCTCCGCACTCCATCCAACCTCCGCACTCCACCCAACCTCCGCACTCCACCCAACTTCCGCACTCCACCCAACTTCCGCACTCCACCCAACTTCCGCACTCCACCCAACCTCCGCATTCCATCCAAACTCCGCACTCCACCAAACTTTCGCACTCCACCCAGCCTCCCCACTCCACCCAACCTCCCCATTCCAACCAACCTCCCCACTTCACCCAACCTCCCCATTCCACTATGCCTCCCCACTTCACCCAACCTCCCCACTCCACCCAACCTCCCCACTTCACCCAACCTCCCCACTCCACCCAACTTCCCCAAATCACCCAACCTCCCCTCTCCACCCAACCTCCCCACTCCACCCAACCTCCCCACTCCACCCAACCTCCCCACTCCACCCAACCTCCTCACTCCACCCAACCTCCCCACTTCACCCTACCTCCCCACTTCACCCAACCTCCCCACTCCAAACAACCTCCACACTCAACCCAACCTCCCCATTCCACCCAACCTCCCCACTCCACCCAACCTCCCCACTTCACCCAACCTCCCCATTCCACTATACCTCCTCACTTCACCCAACCTCCCCACACCACCCAACCTCCCCACTTCACCCAAACTCGGCACTCCATCCAACCTCCGCACTCCACCCTACCTCCGCACTCCACCCAACCTCCACACTGCACCCAACCTCCCCACTCCACCCAACCTCCCAAAATCACCCAACCTCCTCACTCCACCCAAGCTCCCCATTCCACCCAACCTCCCCACTTCACCCAACCTGCCCACTTCACACAACCTCCCCACTTCACCGAACCTCCCCACTCCACCCAACCTCCGCACTTCACCCAACGTTCGCACTCAACCCAACCTCCCCACTTCACCCAACCTCCCCACTCCACCCAACCTCCCCACTTCACCCAACGTCCCCACTCCACCCAACCTCCTCACTCCACCCAACCTCCCCACTTCACCCTACCTCCCCACTTCACCCAACCTCCCCACTCCACCCAACCTCCGCACTGCACCCAACCTTCGCTCTCAACCTAACCTCCCCACTTCACCCAACCTCCCAACTCCACCCAACCTCCCCACTTCACCCAACCTCCGCACTCCATCCAACCTCCGCGCTCCACCCAACCTCCGCACTCCAACCAACTTCCGCACACCACCCAACCTCCGCACTCCACCCAACTTCCGCACTCCACCCAACTTCCGCACTCTACCCAACCTCCGCACTCCAACCAAACTCCGCACTCCACCAAACTTCCGCACTCCACGCAACCTCCCCACTCCAACCAACCTCCCCACTCCACCCAACCTCCCCACTCCACCCAACCTTCGCACTCAGCCCAACCTCCCCACTTCACCCAACCTCCGCACTCCATCCCACCTCCGCACTCCACCCAACCTCCGCACTCCAACCAACTTCCGCACTCCACCCAACCTCCGGACTCCACCCAACCTCCGCACTCCACCCAACTTCCGCACTCCACCCAACCTCCCCACTCCACCCAACCTCCCCACTCCACCCAAACTAGGCACTCCATACAACCTCCGCACTCTACACAACCTCCGCACTCCACCCAACTTCCGCACTCCACCCAACTTCCGCACTCCACCCAACTTCCGCACTCCACCCAACCTCCGCATTCCACCCAAACTCCGCACTCCACCAAACTTCCGAACTCCACGCAACCTCCCCACTCCAACCAACCTCCCCACTCCACCCAGCCTCCCCACTCCACCCAACCTCCCCACTCCACCCAACCTCCCCACTCCACCCAACCTCCCCACTCCACCCAACCTCCCCACTTCACCCAACCTCCCCATTCCACTATACCTCCCCACTTCACCCAACCTCCGCACTCCACCCAACCTCCCCACGTCACCCAAACTCGGCACTCCATCCAACTTCCGCACTCCACCCAACCTCCGCACTCCACCCAACCTCCCCACTTCACCCAACCTCCCCACTTCACCAAACCTCCCCACCCACCCAACCTCCCCAAATCACCCAACCTCCCCTCTCCACCCAACATCCCCACTCCACCCAACCTCCCCACTCCACCCATCCTCCCCACTTCACTCAACCTTCCCACTTCACCCAACCTCCCCACTTCACCGAACCTCCCCACTCCATCCAACCTCCGCACTCCACCCAACGTGCGCACTCAACCCAACCTCCCCACTTCACCCAACCTCCCCACTCCACCCAACCTCCCCACTTCACCCAACCTCCCCACTCCACCCAACCTTCGCACTCAACCCAACCTCCCCACTTCACCCAACCTCCGCACTCCATCCCACCTCCGCACTCCACCCAACCTCCGCACTCCAACCAACTTCCGCACTCCACCCAACCTCCGGACTCCACCCAACCTCCGCACTCCACCCAACTTCCGCACTCCACCCAACCTCCCCACTCCACCCAACCTCCCCACTCCACCCAACCTCCGCACTCCATCCAACCTCCGCACTCCACCCAATCTCCGCACTCCACCCAACCTCCCCACTTCAACCAACCTCCGCACTCCATCCAACCTCCGCACTCCACCCAACCTCCGCACTCCACCCAACTTCCGCACTCCACCCAACCTCCGCATTCCATCCAAACTCCGCACTCCACCAAACTTCCGCACTCCACCCAGCCTCCCCACTCCACCCAACCTCCCCATTCCACCCAACCTCCCCACATCACCCAACCTCCGCACTCCATCCAACCTCCGCGCTCCACCCAACCTCCGCACTCCACCCAACCTCCCCACTCCACCCAACCTCCCCGCTCCACCCAACCTCCCCACTCCACCCAACCTCCTCACTCCACCCAACCTCCCCACTTCACCCTACCTCCCCACTTCACCCAACCTCCCCACTCCAAACAACCTCCACACTCCACCCAACCTCCCCATTCCACCCAACCTCCCCACACCACCCAACCTCCCCACTTCACCCAACCTCCCCATTCCACTATACCTCCTCACTTCACCCAACCTCCCCACTCCACCCAACCTCCCCACTTCACCCAAACTCGGCACTCCATCCAACCTCCGCACTCCACCCTACCTCCGCACTCCACCCAAACTCCACACTGCACCCAACCTCCCCACTCCACCCAACCTCCCAAAATCACCCAACCTCCTCACTCCACCCAAGCTCCCCATTCCACCCAACCTCCCCACTTCACCCAACCTGCCCACTTCACACAACCTCCCCACTTCACCGAACCTCCCCACTCCACCCAACCTCCGCACTTCACCCAACGTTCGCACTCAACCCAACCTCCCCACTTCACCCAACCTCCCCACTCCACCCAACCTCCCCACTTCACCCAACGTCCCCACTCCACCCAACCTCCTCACTCCACCCAACCTCCCCACTTCACCCTACCTCCCCACTTCACCCAACCTCCCCACTCCACCCAACCTCCGCACTGCACCCAACCTTCGCTCTCAACCTAACCTCCCCACTTCACCCAACCTCCCAACTCCACCCAACCTCCCCACTTCACCCAACCTCCGCACTCCATCCAACCTCCGCACTCCAACCAACTTCCGCACTCCACCCAACCTCCGGACTCCACCCAACCTCCGCACTCCACCCAACTTCCGCACTCCACCCAACCTCCCCACTCCACCCAACCTCCGCACTCCACCCAAACTAGGCACTCCATACAACCTCCGCACTCTACACAACCTCCGCACTCCACCCAACTTCCGCACTCCACCCAACTTCCGCACTCCACCCAACTTCCGCACTCCACCCAACCTCCGCATTCCACCCAAACTCCGCACTCCACCAAACTTCCGAACTCCACGCAACCTCCCCACTCCAACCAACCTCCCCACTCAACCCAGCCTCCCCACTCCACCCAACCTCCCCACTCCACCCAACCTCCCCACTCCACCCAACCTCCCCACTCCACCCAACCTCCCCACTTCACCCAACCTCCCCATTCCACTATACCTCCCCACTTCACCCAACCTCCGCACTCCACCCAACCTCCCCACGTCACCCAAACTCGGCACTCCATCCAACTTCCGCACTCCACCCAACCTCCGCACTCCACCCAACCTCCCCACTTCACCCAACCTCCCCACTTCACCAAACCTCCCCACCCACCCAACCTCCCCAAATCACCCAACCTCCCCTCTCCACCCAACATCCCCACTCCACCCAACCTCCCCACTCCACCCATCCTCCCCACTTCACTCAACCTTCCCACTTCACCCAACCTCCCCACTTCACCGAACCTCCCCACTCCATCCAACCTCCCCACTCCACCCAACGTGCGCACTCAACCCAACCTCCCCACTTCACCCAACCTCCCCACTCCACCCAACCTCCCCACTTCACCCAAACTCCCCACTCCACCCAACCTTCGCACTCAACCCAACCTCCCCACTCCACCCAACCTCCGCACTCCAACCAACTTCCGCACTCCACCCAACCTCCGGACTCCACCCAACCTCCGCACTCCACCCAACTTCCGCACTCCACCCAACCTCCCCACTCCACCCAACCTCCCCACTCCACCCAACCTCCGCACTCCATCCAACCTCCGCACTCCACCCAATCTCCGCACTCCACCCAACCTCCCCACTTCAACCAACCTCCGCACTCCATCCAACCTCCGCACTCCACCCAACCTCCGCACTCCATCCAACTTCCGCACTCCACCCAACTTCCGCACTCCACCCAACTTCCGCACTCCATCCAAACTCCGCACTCCACCAAACTTCCGCACTCCACCCAGCCTCCCCACTCCACCCAACCTCCCCATTCCACCCAACCTCCCCACTTCACCCAACCTCCGCACTCCATCCAACCTCCGCGCTCCACCCAACCTCCGCACTCCAACCAACTTCCGCACACCACCCAACCTCCGCACTCCACCCAACTTCCGCACTCCACCCAACTTCCGCACTCTACCCAACCTCCGCACTCCAACCAAACTCCGCACTCCACCAAACTTCCGCACTCCACGCAACCTCCCCACTCCAACCAACCTCCCCACTCCACCCAACCTCCCCACTCCACCCAACCTTCGCACTCAACCCAACCTCCCCACTTCACCCAACCTCCGCACTCCACCCCACCTCCGCACTCCACCCAACCTCCGCACTCCAACCAACTTCCGCACTCCACCCAACCTCCGGACTCCACCCAACCTCCGCACTCCACCCAACTTCCGCACTCCACCCAACCTCCCCACTCCACCCAACCTCCCCACTCCACCCAAACTAGGCACTCCATACAACCTCCGCACTCTACACAACCTCCGCACTCCACCCAACTTCCGCACTCCACCCAACTTCCGCACTCCACCCAACTTCCGCACTCCACCCAACCTCCGCATTCCACCCAAACTCCGCACTCCACCAAACTTCCGAACTCCACGGAACCTCCCCACTCCAACCAACCTCCCCACTCCACCCAGCCTCCCCACTCCACCCAACCTCCCCACTCCACCCAACCTCCCCACTCCACCCAACCTCCCCACTCCACCCAACCTCCCCACTTCACCCAACCTCCCCATTCCACTATACCTCCCCACTTCACCCAACCTCCGCACTCCACCCAACCTCCCCACGTCACCCAAACTCGGCACTCCATCCAACTTCCGCACTCCACCCAACCTCCGCACTCCACCCAACCTCCCCACTTCACCCAACCTCCCCACTTCACCAAACCTCCCCACCCACCCAACCTCCCCAAATCACCCAACCTCCCCTCTCCACCCAACATCCCCACTCCACCCAACCTCCCCACTCCACCCAACCTCCCCACTCCACCCAACCTCCGCACTCCATCCAACCTCCGCACTCCACCCAATCTCCGCACTCCACCCAACCTCCCCACTTCAACCAACCTCCGCACTACATCCAACCTCCGCACTCCACCCAACCTCCGCACTCCACCCAACTTCCGCACTCCACCCAACTTCCGCACTCCACCCAACTTCCGCACTCCACCCAACCTCCCCACTTCACCCAACCTCCCCACTTCACCAAACCTCCCCACCCACCCAACCTCCCCAAATCACCCAACCTCCCCTCTCCACCCAACATCCCCACTCCACCCAACCTCCCCACTCCACCCATCCTCCCCACTTCACTCAACCTTCCCACTTCACCCTACCTCCCCACTTCACCGAACCTCCCCACTCCATCCAACCTCCGCACTCCACCCAACGTGCGCACTCAACCCAACCTCCCCACTTCACCCAACCTCCCCACTCCACCCAACCTCCCCACTTCACCCAACCTCCCCACTCCACCCAACCTTCGCACTCAACCCAACCTCCCCACTTCACCCAACCTCCGCACTCCATCCCACCTCCGCACTCCACCCAACCTCCGCACTCCAACCAACTTCCGCACTCCACCCAACCTCCGGACTCCACCCAACCTCCGCACTCCACCCAACTTCCGCACTCCACCCAACCTCCCCACTCCACCCAACCTCCCCACTCCACCCAACCTCCGCACTCCATCCAACCTCCGCACTCCACCCAATCTCCGCACTCCACCCAACCTCCCCACTTCAACCAACCTCCGCACTCCATCCAACCTCCGCACTCCACCCAACCTCCGCACTCCACCCAACTTCCGCACTCCACCCAACTTCCGCACTCCACCCAACTTCCGCACTCCACCCAACCTCCGCCTTCCATCCAAACTCCGCACTCCACCAAACTTCCGCACTCCACCCAGCCTCCCCACTCCACCCAACCTCCCCATTCCAACCAACCTCCCCACTTCACCCAACCTCCCCATTCCACTATGCCTCCCCACTTCACCCAACCTCCCCACTCCACCCAACCTCCCCACTTCACCCAACCTCCCCACTCCACCCAACTTCCCCAAATCACCCAACCTCCCCTCTCCACCCAACCTCCCCACTCCACCCAACCTCCCCACTCCACCCAACCTCCCCACTCCACCCAACCTCCTCACTCCACCCAACCTCCCCACTTCACCCTACCTCCCCACTTCACCCAACCTCCCCACTCCAAACAACCTCCACACTCCACCCAACCTCCCCATTCCACCCAACCTCCCCACTCCACCCAACCTCCCCACTTCACCCAACCTCCCCATTCCACTATACCTCCTCACTTCACCCAACCTCCCCACTCCCAACTCGGCACTCCATCCAACCTCCGCACTCCACCCTACCTCCGCACTCCACCCAACCTCCACACTGCACCCAACCTCCCCACTCCACCCAACCTCCCAAAATCACCCAACCTCCTCACTCCACCCAAGCTCCCCATTCCACCCAACCTCCCCACTTCACCCAACCTGCCCACTTCACACAACCTCCCCACTTCACCGAACCTCCCCACTCCACCCAACCTTCGCACTCAACCCAACCTCCCCACTCCACCCAACCTCCGCACTCCAACCAACTTCCGCACTCCACCCAACCTCCGGACTCCACCCAACCTCCGCACTCCACCCAACTTCCGCACTCCACCCAACCTCCCCACTCCACCCAACCTCCCCACTCCACCCAACCTCCGCACTCCATCCAACCTCCGCACTCCACCCAATCTCCGCACTCCACCCAACCTCCCCACTTCAACCAACCTCCGCACTCCATCCAACCTCCGCACTCCACCCAACCTCCGCACTCCATCCAACTTCCGCACTCCACCCAACTTCCGCACTCCACCCAACTTCCGCACTCCATCCAAACTCCGCACTCCACCAAACTTCCGCACTCCACCCAGCCTCCCCACTCCACCCAACCTCCCCATTCCACCCAACCTCCCCACTTCACCCAACCTCCGCACTCCATCCAACCTCCGCGCTCCACCCAACCTCCGCACTCCAACCAACTTCCGCACACCACCCAACCTCCGCACTCCACCCAACTTCCGCACTCCACCCAACTTCCGCACTCTACCCAACCTCCGCACTCCAACCAAACTCCGCACTCCACCAAACTTCCGCACTCCACGCAACCTCCCCACTCCAACCAACCTCCCCACTCCACCCAACCTCCCCACTCCACCCAATCTTCGCACTCAACCCAACCTCCCCACTTCACCCAACCTCCGCACTCCACCCCACCTCCGCACTCCACCCAACCTCCGCACTCCAACCAACTTCCGCACTCCACCCAACCTCCGGACTCCACCCAACCTCCGCACTCCACCCAACTTCCGCACTCCACCCAACCTCCCCACTCCACCCAACCTCCCCACTCCACCCAAACTAGGCACTCCATACAACCTCCGCACTCTACACAACCTCCGCACTCCACCCAACTTCCGCACTCCACCCAACTTCCGCACTCCACCCAACTTCCGCACTCCACCCAACCTCCGCATTCCACCCAAACTCCGCACTCCACCAAACTTCCGAACTCCACGCAACCTCCCCACTCCAACCAACCTTCCCACTCCACCCAGCCTCCCCACTCCACCCAACCTCCCCACTCCACCCAACCTCCCCACTCCACCCAACCTCCCCACTCCACCCAACCTCCCCACTTCACCCAACCTCCCCATTCCACTATACCTCCCCACTTCACCCAACCTCCGCACTCCACCCAACCTCCCCACGTCACCCAAACTCGGCACTCCATCCAACTTCCGCACTCCACCCAACCTCCGCACTCCACCCAACCTCCCCACTTCACCCAACCTCCCCACTTCACCAAACCTCCCCACCCACCCAACCTCCCCAAATCACCCAACCTCCCCTCTCCACCCAACATCCCCACTCCACCCAACCTCCCCACTCCACCCAACCTCCCCACTCCACCCAACCTCCGCACTCCATCCAACCTCCGCACTCCACCCAATCTCCGCACTCCACCCAACCTCCCCACTTCAACCAACCTCCGCACTACATCCAACCTCCGCACTCCACCCAACCTCCGCACTCCACCCAACTTCCGCACTCCACCCAACTTCCGCACTCCACCCAACTTCCGCACTCCACCCAACCTCCCCACTTCACCCAACCTCCCCACTTCACCAAACCTCCCCACCCACCCAACCTCCCCAAATCACCCAACCTCCCCTCTCCACCCAACATCCCCACTCCACCCAACCTCCCCACTCCACCCATCCTCCCCACTTCACTCAACCTTCCCACTTCACCCAACCTCCCCACTTCACCGAACCTCCCCACTCCATCCAACCTCCGCACTCCACCCAACGTGCGCACTCAACCCAACCTCCCCACTTCACCCAACCTCCCCACTCCACCCAACCTCCCCACTTCACCCAACCTCCCCACTCCACCCAACCTTCGCACTCAACCCAACCTCCCCACTTCACCCAACCTCCGCACTCCATCCCACCTCCGCACTCCACCCAACCTCCGCACTCCAACCAACTTCCGCACTCCACCCAACCTCCGGACTCCACCCAACCTCCGCACTCCACCCAACTTCCGCACTCCACCCAACCTCCCCACTCCACCCAACCTCCCCACTCCACCCAACCTCCGCACTCCATCCAACCTCCGCACTCCACCCAATCTCCGCACTCCACCCAACCTCCCCACTTCAACCAACCTCCGCACTCCATCCAACCTCCGCACTCCACCCAACCTCCGCACTCCACCCAACTTCCGCACTCCACCCAACTTCCGCACTCCACCCAACTTCCGCACTCCACCCAACCTCCGCCTTCCATCCAAACTCCGCACTCCACCAAACTTCCGCACTCCACCCAGCCTCCCCACTCCACCCAACCTCCCCATTCCAACCAACCTCCCCACTTCACCCAACCTCCCCATTCCACTATGCCTCCCCACTTCACCCAACCTCCCCACTCCACCCAACCTCCCCACTTCACCCAACCTCCCCACTCCACCCAACTTCCCCAAATCACCCAACCTCCCCTCTCCACCCAACCTCCCCACTCCACCCAACCTCCCCACTCCACCCAACCTCCCCACTCCACCCAACCTCCTCACTCCACCCAACCTCCCCACTTCACCCTACCTCCCCACTTCACCCAACCTCCCCACTCCAAACAACCTCCACACTCCACCCAACCTCCCCATTCCACCCAACCTCCCCACTCCACCCAACCTCCCCACTTCACCCAACCTCCCCATTCCACTATACCTCCTCACTTCACCCAACCTCCCCACTCCACCCAACCTCCCCACTTCACCCAAACTCGGCACTCCATCCAACCTCCGCACTCCACCCTACCTCCGCACTCCACCCAACCTCCACACTGCACCCAACCTCCCCACTCCACCCAACCTCCCAAAATCACCCAACCTCCTCACTCCACCCAAGCTCCCCATTCCACCCAACCTCCCCACTTCACCCAACCTGCCCACTTCACACAACCTCCCCACTTCACCGAACCTCCCCACTCCACCCAACCTCCGCACTTCACCCAACGTTCGCACTCAACCCAACCTCCCCACTTCACCCAACCTCCCCACTCCACACAACCTCCCCACTTCACCCAACGTCCCCACTCCACCCAACCTCCTCACTCCACCCAACCTCCCCACTTCCTCCTACCTCCCCACTTCACCCAACCTCCCCACTCCACCCAACCTCCGCACTGCACCCAACCTTCGCTCTCAACCTAACCTCCCCACTTCACCCAACCTCCCAACTCCACCCAACCTCCCCACTTCACCCAACCTCCGCACTCCATCCAACCTCCGCGCTCCACCCAACCTCCGCACTCCAACCAACTTCCGCACACCACCCAACCTCCGCACTCCACCCAACTTTCGCACTCCACCCAACTTCCGCACTCTACCCAACCTCCGCACTCCAACCAAACTCCGCACTCCACCAAACTTCCGCACTCCACGCAACCTCCCCACTCCAACCAACCTCCCCACTCCACCCAACCTCCCCACTCCACCCAACCTTCGCACTCAACCCAACCTCCCCACTTCACCCAACCTCCGCACTCCATCCCACCTCCGCACTCCACCCAACCTCCGCACTCCAACCAACTTCCGCACTCCACCCAACCTCCGGACTCCACCCAACCTCCGCACTCCACCCAACTTCCGCACTCCACCCAACCTCCCCACTCCACCCAACCTCCCCACTCCACCCAACCTCCGCACTCCATCCAACCTCCGCACTCCACCCAATCTCCGCACTCCACCCAACCTCCCCACTTCAACCAACCTCCGCACTCCATCCAACCTCCGCACTCCACCCAACCTCCGCACTCCACCCAACTTCCGCACTCCACCCAACTTCCGCACTCCACCCAACTTCCGCACTCCACCCAACCTCCGCATTCCATCCAAACTCCGCACTCCACCAAACTTCCGCACTCCACCCAGCCTCCCCACTCCACCCAACCTCCCCATTCCACCCAACCTCCCCACTTCACCCAACCTCCGCATTCCACTACGCCTCCCCACTTCACCCAACCTCCCCACTCCACCCAACCTCCCCACTTCACCCAACCTCCCCACTCCACCCAACTTCCCCAAATCACCCAACCTCCCCGCTCCACCCAACCTCCCCACTCCACCCAACCTCCCCACGCCACCCAACCTCCCCACTTCACCCAACCTCCCCATTCCACTATGCCTCCCCACTTCACCCAACCTCCCCACTCCACCCAACCTCCCCACTTCACCCAAACTAGGCACTCCATCCAACCTCCGCACTCTACCCAACCTCCGCACTCCACCCAACTTCCGCACTCCACCCAACGTTCGCACTCAACCCAACCTCCCCACTTCACCCAACCTCCCCACTCCACCCAACCTCCCCAATTCACCCAACGTCCCCACTCCACCCAACCTCTTCACTCCACCCAACCTCCCCACTTCACCCTACCTCCCCACTTCACCCAACCTCCCCACTCCACCCAACCTCCGCTCTGCACCCAACCTTCGCTCTCAACCTAACCTCCCCACTTCACCCAACCTCCCAACTCCACCCAACCTCCCCACTTCACCCAACCTCCGCACTCCATCCAACCTCCGCACTCCACCCAACCTCCGCACTCCAACCAACTTCCGCACACCACCCAACCTCCGCACCCCACCCAACTTCCGCACTCCACCCAACTTCCGCAATCTACCCAACCTCCGCACTCCACCCAAACTCCGCACTCCACCAAACTTCCGCACTCCACGCAACCTCCCCACTCCAACCAACCTCCCCACTCCACCCTACCTCCCCACTCCACCCAACCTCCCCACGTCACCCAACCTCCCCACTTCACCCAACCTCCCCATTCCACTATACCTCCCCACTTCACCCAACCTCCCCACTCCACCCAACCTCCCCACTTCACCCAAACTAGGCACTCCATCCAACCTCCGCACTCTACACAACCTCCGCACTCCACCCAACTTCGGCACTCCACCCAACTTCCGCACTCCACCCAACTTCCGCACTCCACCCAACCTCCGCATTCCACCCAAACTCCCCACTTCACCCAACCTCCCCATTCCACTATTCCTCCCCACTTCACCCAACCTCCGCACTCCACCCAACCTCCCCACGTCACCCAAACTCGGCACTCCATCCAACTTCCGCACTCTACCCAACCTCCGCACTCCACCCAACCTCCCCACTTCACCCAACCTCCCCACTTTACCAAACCTCCCCACCCACCCAACCTCCCCAAATCACCCAACCTCCCCTCTCCACCCAACATCCCCACTCCACCCAACCTCCCCACTCCACCCATCCTCCCCACTTCACTCAACCTTCCCACTTCACCCAACCTCCCCACTTCACCGAACCTCCCCACTCCATCCAACCTCCGCACTCCACCCAACGTGCGCACTCAACCCAACCTCCCTACTTCACCCAACCTCCCCACTCCACCCAACCTCCCCACTTCACCCAACCTCCCCACTGCACCCAACCTCCTCACTCCACCCAACCTCCCCACTTCACCCTACCTCCCCACTTCACCCAACCTCCCCACTCCACCCAACCTCCGCACTGCACCCAACCTTCGCTCTCAACCTAATCTCCCCACTTCACCCAACCTCCCAACTCCACCCAACCTCCACACTTCACCCAACCACCGCACTCCATCCAACCTCCGCACTCCACCCAACCTCCGCACTCCAACCAACTTCCGCACTCCACCCAACTTCCGCACTCCACCCAACCTCCGCACTCCACCCAAACTCCGCACTCCACCAAACTTCCGCACTCCACCCAACCTCCGCACTCCACCCAAACTCCGCACTCCACCAAACTTCCGCACTCCACGCAACCTCCCCATTCCACCCAACCTCCCCACTTCACCCAAACTCGGCACTCCATCCAACCTCCGCACTCCAGCCAACCTCCGCACTCTAACCAACTTCCGCACTCCACCCAACCTCCGCACTCCACCCAACCTCCCAACTTCACCCAACCTCCCCACTTCACCCAACCTCCCCACTCCACCCAACTTCCCCAAATCACCCAACCTCCCCTCTCCAACCAACCTCCCCACTCCACCCAACCTCCCCACTCCACCCAACCTCCCCACTCCACCCAACCTCCTCACTCCACCCAACCTCCCCACTTCACCCTACCTCCCCACTTCACCCAACCTCCCCACTCCAAACAACCTCCACACTCCACCCAACCTCCCCATTCCACCCAACCTTCCCACTCCACCCAACCTCCCCACTTCACCCAACCTCCCCATTCCACTATACCTCCTCACTTCACCCAACCTCCCCACTCCACCCAACCTCCCCACTTCACCCAAACTCGGCACTCCATCCAACCTCCGCACTCCAGCCAACCTCCGCACTCCAACCAACTTCCGCACTCCACCCTACCTCCGCACTCCACCCAACCTCCCCACTCCACCCACGCTTCCCATTCCACCCAACCTCCTCACTCCACCCAACCTGCCCACTCCACCCAACCTCCCCACTTCACCCAACCTCCCCACTTCACCCAACCTCCCCACTCCACCCAACCTCCCCAAATTACTCAACCTCCCCACTCCACCCAACCTTCGCACTCAACCCAACCTCCCCACTTCACCCAACCTCCGCACTCCATCCCACTTCCGCACTCCACCCAACCTCCGCACTCCTACCAACTTCCGCACTCCACCCAACCTCCGGACTCCACCCAACCTCCGGACTCCACCCAACTTCCGCACTCCACCCAACCTCCCCACTCCACCCAACATCCCCACTCCACCCAACCTCCGCACTCCATCCAACCTCCGCACTCCACCCAATCTCCGCACTCCACCCAACCTCCCCACTTCAACCAACCTCCGCACTCCATCCAACCTCCGCACTCCACCCAACCTCCGCACTCCACCCAACTTCCGCACTCCACCCAAACTCCGCACTCCACCAAACTTCCGCACTCCACCCAGCCTCCCCACTCCACCCAACCTCCCCACTTCACCCAACTTCCCATTCCACTATACCTCCCCACTCCACCCAACCTCCCCACGCCACCCAACCTCCCCACTTCACCCAACCTCCCCATTCCACTATACCTCCCCACTTTACCCAACCTCCCAACTCCACCCAACCTCCCCACTTCACCCAACCTCCGCACTCCATCCAACCTCCGCACTCCACCCAACCTCCGCACTCCAACCAACTTCCGCACACCACCCAACCTCCGCACTCCACCCAACTTCCGCACTCCACCCAACTTCCGCACTCCACCCAACCTCCGCACTCCACCCAAACTCCGCACTCCACCAAACTTCCGCACTCCACGCAACCTCCCCACTCCAACCAACCTCCCCACGCTAACCAACCTCCCCACTTCACCCAACCTCCCCATTCCACTATACCTCCCCACTTCACCCAACCTCCCCACTCCACCCAACCTCCCCACTTCACCCAAACTCGGCACTCCATCCAACCTCCGCACTCCAGCCAACCTCCGCACTCTAACCAACTTCCGCACTCCACCCAACCTCCGCACTCCACCCAACCTCCCAACTTCACCCAACCTCCCCACTTCACCCAACCTCCCCACTCCACCCAACTTCCCCAAATCACCCAACCTCCCCTCTCCAACCAACCTCCCCACTCCACCCAACCTCCCCACTTCACCCAACCTCCCCATTCCACTATACCTCCTCACTTCACCCAACCTCCCCACTCCACCCAACCTCCCCACTTCACCCAAACTCGGCACTCCATCCAACCTCCGCACTCCACCCTACCTCCGCACTCCACCCAACCTCCACACTGCACCCAACCTCCCCACTCCACCCAACCTCCCAAAATCACCCAACCTCCTCACTCCACCCAAGCTCCCCATTCCACCCAACCTCCCCACTTCACCCAACCTGCCCACTTCACACAACCTCCCCACTTCACCGAACCTCCCCACTCCACCCAACCTCCGCACTTCACCCAACGTTCGCACTCAACCCAACCTCCCCACTTCACCCAACCTCCCCACTCCACACAACCTCCCCACTTCACCCAACGTCCCCACTCCACCCAACCTCCTCACTCCACCCAACCTCCCCACTTCCTCCTACCTCCCCACTTCACCCAACCTCCCCACTCCACCCAACCTCCGCACTGCACCCAACCTTCGCTCTCAACCTAACCTCCCCACTTCACCCAACCTCCCAACTCCACCCAACCTCCCCACTTCACCCAACCTCCGCACTCCATCCAACCTCCGCGCTCCACCCAACCTCCGCACTCCAACCAACTTCCGCACACCACCCAACCTCCGCACTCCACCCAACTTTCGCACTCCACCCAACTTCCGCACTCTACCCAACCTCCGCACTCCAACCAAACTCCGCACTCCACCAAACTTCCGCACTCCACGCAACCTCCCCACTCCAACCAACCTCCCCACTCCACCCAACCTCCCCACTCCACCCAACCTTCGCACTCAACCCAACCTCCCCACTTCACCCAACCTCCGCACTCCATCGCACCTCCGCACTCCACCCAACCTCCGCACTCCAACCAACTTCCGCACTCCACCCAACCTCCGGACTCCACCCAACCTCCGCACTCCACCCAACTTCCGCACTCCACCCAACCTCCCCACTCCACCCAACCTCCCCACTCCACCCAACCTCCGCACTCCATCCAACCTCCGCACTCCACCCAATCTCCGCACTCCACCCAACCTCCCCACTTCAACCAACCTCCGCACTCCATCCAACCTCCGCACTCCACCCAACCTCCGCACTCCACCCAACTTCCGCACTCCACCCAACTTCCGCACTCCACCCAACTTCCGCACTCCACCCAACCTCCGCATTCCATCCAAACTCCGCACTCCACCAAACTTCCGCACTCCACCCAGCCTCCCCACTCCACCCAACCTCCCCATTCCACCCAACCTCCCCACTTCACCCAACCTCCGCATTCCACTATGCCTCCCCACTTCACCCAACCTCCCCACTCCACCCAACCTCCCCACTTCACCCAACCTCCCCACTCCACCCAACTTCCCCAAATCCCCCAACCTCCCCTCTCCACCCAACCTCCCCACTCCACCCAACCTCCCCACGCCACCCAACCTCCCCACTTCACCCAACCTCCCCATTCCACTATGCCTCCCCACTTCACCCAACCTCCCCACTCCACCCAACCTCTCCACTTCACCCAAACTAGGCACTCCATCCAACCTCCGCACTCTACCCAACCTCCGCACTCCACCCAACTTCCGCACTCCACCCAACGTTCGCACTCAACCCAACCTCCCCACTTCACCCAACCTCCCCACTCCACCCAACCTCCCCAATTCACCCAACGTCCCCACTCCACCCAACCTCTTCACTCCACCCAACCTCCCCACTTCACCCTACCTCCCCACTTCACCCAACCTCCCCACTCCACCCAACCTCCGCTCTGCACCCAACCTTCGCTCTCAACCTAACCTCCCCACTTCACCCAACCTCCCAACTCCACCCAACCTCCCCACTTCACCCAACCTCCGCACTCCATCCAACCTCCGCACTCCACCCAACCTCCGCACTCCAACCAACTTCCGCACACCACCCAACCTCCGCACCCCACCCAACTTCCGCACTCCACCCAACTTCCGCATTCTACCCAACCTCCGCACTCCACCCAAACTCCGCACTCCACCAAACTTCCGCACTCCACGCAACCTCCCCACTCCAACCAACCTCCCCACTCCACCCTACCTCCCCACTCCACCCAACCTCCCCACGCCACCCAACCTCCCCACTTCACCCAACCTCCCCATTCCACTATACCTCCCCACTTCACCCAACCTCCCCACTCCACCCAACCTCCCCACTTCACCCAAACTAGGCACTCCATCCAACCTCCGCACTCTACACAACCTCCGCACTCCACCCAACTTCGGCACTCCACCCAACTTCCGCACTCCACCCAACTTCCGCACTCCACCCAACCTCCGCATTCCACCCAAACTCCGCACTCCACCAAACTTCCGAACTCCACGCAACCTCCCCACTCCAACCAACCTCCCCACTCCACCCAGCCTCCCCACTCCACCCAACCTCCCCACTCCACCCAACCTCCCCACTTCACCCAACCTCCCCATTCCACTATTCCTCCCCACTTCACCCAACCTCCGCACTCCACCCAACCTCCCCACGTCACCCAAACTCGGCACTCCATCCAACTTCCGCACTCCACCCAACCTCCGCACTCCACCCAACCTCCCCACTTCACCCAACCTCCCCACTTTACCAAACCTCCCCACCCACCCAACCTCCCCAAATCACCCAACCTCCCCTCTCCACCCAACATCCCCACTCCACCCAACCTCCCCACTCCACCCATCCTCCCCACTTCACTCAACCTTCCCACTTCACCCAACCTCCCCACTTCACCGAACCTCCCCACTCCATCCAACCTCCGCACTCCACCCAACGTGCGCACTCAACCCAACCTCCCCACTTCACCCAACCTCCCCACTCCACCCAACCTCCCCACTTCACCCAACCTCCCCACTGCACCCAACCTCCTCACTCCACCCAACCTCCCCACTTCACCCTACCTCCCCACTTCACCCAACCTCCCCACTCCACCCAACCTCCGCACTGCACCCAACCTTCGCTCTCAACCTAATCTCCCCACTTCACCCAACCTCCCAACTCCACCCAACCTCCACACTTCACCCAACCACCGCACTCCATCCAACCTCCGCACTCCACCCAACCTCCGCACTCCAACCAACTTCCGCACTCCACCCAACTTCCGCACTCCACCCAACCTCCGCACTCCACCCAATCTCCGCACTCCACCAAACTTCCGCACTCCACGCAACCTCCCCACTCCAACCAACCTCCCCACGCTAACCAACCTCCCCACTTCACCCAACCTCCCCATTCCACCCAACCTCCCCACTTCACCCAAACTCGGCACTCCATCCAACCTCCGCACTCCAGCCAACCTCCGCACTCTAACCAACTTCCGCACTCCACCCAACCTCCGCACTCCACCCAACCTCCCAACTTCACCCAACCTCCCCTCTTCACCCAACCTCCCCACTCCACCCAACTTCCCCAAATCACCCAACCTCCCCTCTCCAACCAACCTCCCCACTCCACCCAACCTCCCCACTCCACCCAACCTCCCCACTCCACCCAACCTCCTCACTCCACCCAACCTCCCCACTTCACCCTACCTCCCCACTTCACCCAACCTCCCCACTCCAAACAACCTCCACACTCCACCCAACCTCCCCATTCCACCCAACCTTCCCACTCCACCCAACCTCCCCACTTCACCCAACCTCCCCATTCCACTATACCTCCTCACTTCACCCAACCTCCCCACTCCACCCAACCTCCCCACTTCACCCAAACTCGGCACTCCATCCAACCTCCGCACTCCAGCCAACCTCCGCACTCCAACCAACTTCCGCACTCCACCCTACCTCCGCACTCCACCCAACCTCCCCACTGCACCCAACCTCCCCACTCCACCCAACCCCCCAAAATCACCCAACCTCCTCACTCGACCCAACCTCCCCACTCCACCCAACCTCCCCACTCCACCCACGCTTCCCATTCCACCCAACCTCCTCACTCCACCCAACCTGCCCACTCCACCCAACCTCCCCACTTCACCCAACCTCCCCACTTCACCCAACCTCCCCACTCCACCCAACCTCCCCAAATTACTCAACCTCCCCACTCCACCCAACCTTCGCACTCAACCCAACCTCCCCACTTCACCCAACCTCCGCACTCCATCCCACCTCCGCACTCCACCCAACCTCCGCACTCCTACCAACTTCCGCACTCCACCCAACCTCCGGACTCCACCCAACCTCCGGACTCCACCCAACTTCCGCACTCCACCCAACCTCCCCACTCCACCCAACATCCCCACTCCACCCAACCTCCGCACTCCATCCAACCTCCGCACTCCACCCAATCTCCGCACTCCACCCAACCTCCCCACTTCAACCAACCTCCGCACTCCATCCAACCTCCGCACTCCACCCAACCTCCGCACTCCACCCAACTTCCGCACTCCACCCAAACTCCGCACTCCACCAAACTTCCGCACTCCACCCAGCCTCCCCACTCCACCCAACCTCCCCACTTCACCCAACTTCCCATTCCACTATACCTCCCCACTCCACCCAACCTCCCCACGCCACCCAACCTCCCCACTTCACCCAACCTCCCCATTCCACTATACCTCCCCACTTTACCCAACCTCCCAACTCCATCCAACCTCCGCACTCCACCCAACCTCCGCACTCCAACCAACTTCCGCACACCACCCAACCTCCGCACTCCACCCAACTTCCGCACTCCACCCAACTTCCGCACTCCACCCAACCTCCGCACTCCACCCAAACTCCGCACTCCACCAAACTTCCGCACTCCACGCAACCTCCCCACTCCAACCAACCTCCCCACGCTAACCAACCTCCCCACTTCACCCAACCTCCCCATTCCACTATACCTCCCCACTTCACCCAACCTCCCCACTCCACCCAACCTCCCCACTTCACCCAAACTCGGCACTCCATCCAACCTCCGCACTCCAGCCAACCTCCGCACTCTAACCAACTTCCGCACTCCACCCAACCTCCGCACTCCACCCAACCTCCCAACTTCACCCAACCTCCCCACTTCACCCAACCTCCCCACTCCACCCAACTTCCCCAAATCACCCAACCTCCCCTCTCCAACCAACCTCCCCACTCCACCCAACCTCCCCACTCCACCCAACCTCCCCACTCCACCCAACCTCCTCACTCCACCCAACCTCCCCACTTCACCCTACCTCCCCACTTCACCCAACCTCCCCACTCCAAACAACCTCCACACTCCACCCAACCTCCCCATTCCACCCAACCTTCCCACTCCACCCAACCTCCCCACTTCACCCAACCTCCCCATTCCACTATTCCTCCTCACTTCACCCAACCTCCCCACTCCACCCAACCTCCCCACTTCACCCAAACTCGGCACTCCATCCAACCTCCGCACTCCAGCCAACCTCCGCACTCCAACCAACCTCCGCACTCCACCCAACCTCCCCACTGCACCCAACCTCCCCACTCCACCCAACCTCCCCAAATCACCCAACCTCCTCACTCCACCCAACCTCCCCACTCCACCCAACCTCCCCACTCCACCCAAGCTCCCCATTCCACCCAACATCCCCACTTCACCCAACCTGCCCCCTTCACACAAACTCCCCACTTCACCCAACCTCCCCACTCCACCCAACTTCCCCAAATCACCCAACCTCCCCTCTCCAACCAACCTCCCCACTCCACCCAACCTCCCCACTCCACCCAACCTCCCCACTCCACCCAACCTCCTCACTCCACCCAATCTCCCCACTTCACCCTACCTCCCCACTTCACCCAACCTCCCCACTCCAAACAACCTCCACACTCCACCCAACCTCCCCATTCCACCCAACCTTCCCACTCCACCCAACCTCCCCACTTCACCCAACCTCCCCATTCCACTATACCTCCTCACTTCACCCAACCTCCCCACTCCACCCAACCTCCCCACTTCACCCAAACTCGGCACTCCATCCAACCTCCGCACTCCAGCCAACCTCCGCACTCCAACCAACTTCCGCACTCCACCCTACCTCCGCACTCCACCCAACCTCCCCACTGCACCCAACCTCCCCACTCCACCCAACCTCCCAAAATCACCCAACCTCCTCACTCGACCCAACCTCCCCACTCCACCCAACCTCCCCACTCCACCCACGCTCCCCATTCCACCCAACCTCCCCACTTCACCCAACCTGCCCACTTCACACAAACTCCCCACTTCACCCAACCTCCTCACTCCACCCAACCTGCCCACTCCACCCAACCTCCCCACTTCACCCAATCTCCCCACTTCACCCAACCTCCCCACTCCACCCAACCTCCCCAAATTACTCAACCTCCCCACTCCACCCAACCTTCGCACTCAACCCAACCTCCCCACTCCACCCAACATCCCCACTCCACCCAACCTCCGCACTCCATCCAACCTCCGCACTCCACCCAATCTCCGCACTCCACCCAACCTCCCCACTTCAACCAACCTCCGCACTCCATCCAACCTCCGCACTCCACCCAACCTCCGCACTCCACCCAACTTCGGCACTCCACCCAACTTCCGCACTCCACCCAACTTCCGCACTCCACCCAACCTCCGCATTCCATCCAAACTCCGCACTCCACCAAACTTCCGCACTCCACCCAGCCTCCCCACTCCACCCAACCTCCCCACTTCACCCAACCTCCCCACGCCACCCAACCTCCCCACTTCACCCAACCTCCCCATTCCACTATACCTCCCCACTTTACCCAACCTCCCAACTCCACCCAACCTCCCCACTTCACCCAACCTCCGCACTCCATCCAACCTCCGCACTCCACCCAACCTCCGCACTCCAACCAACTTCCGCACACCACCCAACCTCCGCACTCCACCCAACTTCCGCACTCCACCCAACTTCCGCACTCCACCCAACCTCCGCACTCCACCCAAACTCCGCACTCCAACCAACCTCCCCACGCTAACCAACCTCCCCACTTCACCCAACCTCCCCATTCCACTATACCTCCCCACTTCACCCAACCTCCCCACTCCACCCAACCTCCCCACTTCACCCAAACTCGGCACTCCATCCAACCTCCGCACTCCAGCCAACCTCCGCACTCTAACCAACTTCCGCACTCCACCCAACCTCCGCACTCCACCCAACCTCCCAACTTCACCCAACCTCCCCACTTCACCCAACCTCCCCACTCCACCCAACTTCCCCAAATCACCCAACCTCCCCTCTCCAACCAACCTCCCCACTCCACCCAACCTCCCCACTCCACCCAACCTCCCCACTCCACCCAACCTCCTCACTCCACCCAACCTCCCCACTTCACCCTACCTCCCCACTCCACCCAACTTCCCCAAATCACCCAACCTCCCCTCTCCAACCAACCTCCCCACTCCACCCAACCTCCCCACTCCACCCAACCTCCCCACTCCACCCAACCTCCTCACTCCACCCAACCTCCCCACTTCACCCTACCTCCCCACTTCACCCAACCTCCCCACTCCAAACAACCTCCACACTCCACCCAACCTCCCCATTCCACCCAACCTTCCCACTCCACCCAACCTCCCCACTTCACCCAACCTCCCCATTCCACTATTCCTCCTCACTTCACCCAACCTCCCCACTCCACCCAACCTCCCCACTTCACCCAAACTCGGCACTCCATCCAACCTCCGCACTCCAGCCAACCTCCGCACTCCAACCAACCTCCGCACTCCACCCAACCTCCCCACTGCACCCAACCTCCCCACTCCACCCAACCTCCCCAAATCACCCAACCTCCTCACTCCACCCAACCTCCCCACTCCACCCAACCTCCCCACTCCACCCAAGCTCCCCATTCCACCCAACATCCCCACTTCACCCAACCTGCCCCCTTCACACAAACTCCCCACTTCACCCAACCTCCCCACTCCACCCAACTTCCCCAAATCACCCAACCTCCCCTCTCCAACCAACCTCCCCACTCCACCCAACCTCCCCACTCCACCCAACCTCCCCACTCCACCCAACCTCCTCACTCCACCCAATCTCCCCACTTCACCCTACCTCCCCACTTCACCCAACCTCCCCACTCCAAACAACCTCCACACTCCACCCAACCTCCCCATTCCACCCAACCTTCCCACTCCACCCAACCTCCCCACTTCACCCAACCTCCCCATTCCACTATACCTCCTCACTTCACCCAACCTCCCCACTCCACCCAACCTCCCCACTTCACCCAAACTCGGCACTCCATCCAACCTCCGCACTCCAGCCAACCTCCGCACTCCAACCAACTTCCGCACTCCACCCTACCTCCGCACTCCACCCAACCTCCCCACTGCACCCAACCTCCCCACTCCACCCAACCTCCCAAAATCACCCAACCTCCTCACTCGACCCAACCTCCCCACTCCACCCAACCTCCCCACTCCACCCACGCTCCCCATTCCACCCAACCTCCCCACTTCACCCAACCTGCCCACTTCACACAAACTCCCCACTTCACCCAACCTCCTCACTCCACCCAACCTGCCCACTCCACCCAACCTCCCCACTTCACCCAATCTCCCCACTTCACCCAACCTCCCCACTCCACCCAACCTCCCCAAATTACTCAACCTCCCCACTCCACCCAACCTTCGCACTCAACCCAACCTCCCCACTCCACCCAACATCCCCACTCCACCCAACCTCCGCACTCCATCCAACCTCCGCACTCCACCCAATCTCCGCACTCCACCCAACCTCCCCACTTCAACCAACCTCCGCACTCCATCCAACCTCCGCACTCCACCCAACCTCCGCACTCCACCCAACTTCGGCACTCCACCCAACTTCCGCACTCCACCCAACTTCCGCACTCCACCCAACCTCCGCATTCCATCCAAACTCCGCACTCCACCAAACTTCCGCACTCCACCCAGCCTCCCCACTCCACCCAACCTCCCCACTTCACCCAACCTCCCCATTCCACTATACCTCCCCAATCCACCCAACCTCCCCACGCCACCCAACCTCCCCACTTCACCCAACCTCCCCATTCCACTATACCTCCCCACTTTACCCAACCTCCCAACTCCACCCAACCTCCCCACTTCACCCAACCTCCGCACTCCATCCAACCTCCGCACTCCACCCAACCTCCGCACTCCAACCAACTTCCGCACACCACCCAACCTCCGCACTCCACCCAACTTCCGCACTCCACCCAACTTCCGCACTCCACCCAACCTCCGCACTCCACCCAAACTCCGCACTCCAACCAACCTCCCCACGCTAACCAACCTCCCCACTTCACCCAACCTCCCCATTCCACTATACCTCCCCACTTCACCCAACCTCCCCACTCCACCCAACCTCCCCACTTCACCCAAACTCGGCACTCCATCCAACCTCCGCACTCCAGCCAACCTCCGCACTCTAACCAACTTCCGCACTCCACCCAACCTCCGCACTCCACCCAACCTCCCAACTTCACCCAACCTCCCCACTTCACCCAACCTCCCCACTCCACCCAACTTCCCCAAATCACCCAACCTCCCCTCTCCAACCAACCTCCCCACTCCACCCAACCTCCCCACTCCACCCAACCTCCCCACTCCACCCAACCTCCTCACTCCACCCAACCTCCCCACTTCACCCTACCTCCCCACTTCACCCAACCTCCCCACTCCAAACAACCTCCACACTCCACCCAACCTCCCCATTCCACCCAACCTTCCCACTCCACCCAACCTCCTCACTTCACCCAACCTCCCCACTCCACCCAACCTCCCCACTTCACCCAAACTCGGCACTCCATCCAACCTCCGCACTCCAGCCAACCTCCGCACTCCAACCAACCTCCGCACTCCACCCAACCCCCCACTGCACCCAACCTCCCCACTCCACCCAACCTCCCAAAATCACCCAACCTCCTCACTCCACCCAACCTCCCCACTCCACCCAACCTCCGGACTCCACCCAAGCTCCCCATTCCACCCAACCTCCCCACTTCACCCAACCTGCCCCCTTCACACAAACTCCCCACTTCACCCAACCTCCTCACTCCACCCAACCTGCCCACTCCACCCAACCTCCCCACTTCACCCAACCTCCCCACTTCACCCAACCTCCCCACTCCACCCAACCTCCCCAAATTACTCAACCTCCCCACTCCACCCAACCTTCGCACTCAACCCAACCTCCGCACTCCACCCAACCTCCGCACTCCTACCAACTTCCGCACTCCACCCAATCTCCGCACTCCACCCAACCTCCCCACTTCAACCAACCTCCGCACTCCATCCAACCTCCGCACTCCACCCAACCTCCGCACTCCACCCAACTTCCGCACTCCACCCAACTTCCGAACTCCACCCAACTTCCGCACTCCACCCAACCTCCGCATTCCATCCAAACTCTGCACTCCACCAAACTTCCGAACTCCACGCAACCTCCCCACTGCAACCAACCTCCCCACTCCACTATACCTCCCCACTCCACCCAACCTCCCCACGCCACCCAACCTCCCCACTTCACCCAACCTCCCCATTCCACTATACCTCCCCACTACACCCAACCTCCCCACTCCACCCAACCTCCCCACTTCACCCAAACTAGGCACTCCATCCAACCTCCGCACTCTACACAACCTCCGCACTCCACACAACTTCCGCACTCCACCCAACTTCCGCACTCCACCCAACTTCCGCACTCCACCCAACCTCCGCATTCCACCCAAACTCCGCACTCCACCAAACTTCCGAACTCCACGCAACCTCCCCACTGCAACCAACCTCCCCACTCCACCCAACCTCCTCACTCCACCCAACCTCCCCACTTCACCCTACCTCCCCACTTCACCCAACCTCCCCACTCCACCCAACCTCCCCACTTCACCCAACCTCCGCACTCCATCCCACCTCCGCACTCCACACAACCTCCGCACTCCAACCAACTTCCGCACTCCACCAAACCTCCGGACTCCACCCAACCTCCGCACTCCACCCAACTTCCGCATTCCACCCAACCTCCCCACTCCACCCAACCTCCCCACTCCACCCAACCTCCGCACTCCATCCAACCTCCGCACTCCACCCAATCTCCGCACTCCACCCAACCTCCCCACTTCAACCAACCTACGCACTCCATCCAACCTCCGCACTCCACCCAACCTCTGCACTCCACCCAACTTCTGCACTCCACCCAACTTCCGAACTCCACCCAACTTCCGCACTCCACCCAACCTCCGCATTCCATCCAAACTCCGCACTCCACCAAACTTCCGCACTCCACCCAGCCTCCCCACTCCACCCAACCTCCCCACTCCACCCAACCTTCCCACTTCACCCAACCTCCCCATTCCACTATACCTCCCCACTCCACCCAACCTCCCCACGCCACCCAACCTCCCCACTTCACCCAACCTCCCCATTCCACTATACCTCCCCACTTCACCCAACCTCCCCACTCCACCCAACCTCCCCACTTCACCCAAACTAGGCACTCCATCCAACCTCCGCACTCTACACAACCTCCGCACTCCACCCAACTTCCGCACTCCACGCAACTTCCGCACTCCACCCAACTTCCGCACTCCACCCAACCTCCGCATTCCACCCAAACTCCGCACTCCACCAAACTTCCGAACTCCACGCAACCTCCCCACTCCAACCAACCTCCCCACTCCACCCAGCCTCCCCACTCCACCCAACCTCCCCACTCCACCCAACCTCCCCACTTCACCCAACCTCCCCATTCCACTATACCTCCCCACTTCACCCAACCTCCCCACTCCACCCAACCTCCCCACGTCACCCAAACTCGGCACTCCATCCAACTTCCGCAGTCCACCCAACCTCCGCACTCCACCCAACCTCCCCACTTCACCCAACCTCCCCACTTCACCAAACCTTCCCACCCACCCAACCTCCCCAAATCACCCAACCTCCCCTCTCCACCCAACATCCCCACTCCACCCAACCTCCCCACTCCACCCAACCTCCCCACTCCACCCAACCTCCCCACTTCACTCAACCTCCGCAGACCATCCATCCTCCCAACTTCACTCAACCTCCGCAGACCATCCATCCTCCCAAAATCACCCAACCTCCTCACTCCACCCAACCTCCCCACTCCACCCAACCTCCCCACTCCACCCAAGCTCCCCATTCAACCCAACCTCCCCACTTCACCCAACCTGCCCCCTTCACACAAACTCCCCACTTCACCCAACCTCCCCATTCCACTATACCTCCCCACTTCACCCAACCTCCGCACTCCACCCAACCTCCCCACGTCACCCAAACTCGGCACTCCATCCAACTTCCGCACTCCACCCAACCTCCGCACTCCACCCAACCTCCCCACTTCACCCAACCTCCCCACTTCACCAAACCTCCCCACCCACCCAACCTCCCCAAATCACCCAACCTCCCCTCTCCACCCAACATCCCCACTCCACCCAACCTCCCCACTCCACCCATCCTCCCCACTTCACTCAACCTTCCCACTTCACCCAACCTCCCCACTTCACCCAACCTCCCCTCTCCACCCAACCTCCCCACTTCACCCAACCTCCCCACTCCACCCAACCTCCTCACTCCACCCAACCTCCCCACTTCACCCTACCTCCCGACTTCACCCAACCTCCCCACTCCACCCAACCTCCGCACTGCATCCAACCTTCGCTCTCAACCTAATCTCCCCACTTCACCCAACCTCCCAACTCCACCCAACATCCCCACTTCACCCAACCTCCGCACTCCATCCAACCTCCGCACTCCACCCAACCTCCGCACTCCACCAAACTTCCGCACTCCACGCAACCTCCCCACTCCAACCAACCTCCCCACTTCACCCAACCTCCCTACTCCACCCAACCTCCCCACTCCACCCAACCTCCTCACTCCACCCAACCTCCCCACTTCACCCTACCTCCCCACTTCACCCAACCTCCCCACTCCATCCAACCTCCGCACTCCACCCAACCTTCGCACTCAACCCAACCTCCCCACTTCACCCAACCTCCCAACTCCACCCAACCTCCCCACTTCACCCAACCTCTGCACTCCATCCAACCTCCGCACTCCACCCAACCTCCGCACTCCATCCAACCTCCGCACTCCACCCAGCCTCCGCACTCCACCCAACTTCCGCACTCCACCCAACTTCCGCACTCCACCCAACTTCCGCACTCCACCCAAACTCCCCATTCCACCCAAACTCCGCACTCCACCAAACTTCCGCACTCCACCCAGCCTTCCCACTCCACCCAACCTCCCCACTCCACCCAACCTCCCCACTTCACCCAACCTCCCCATTCCACTATACCTCCCCACTTCACCCAACCTCCCCACTCCACCCAACCTCCCCACTTCACCCAAACTCGGCACTTCATCCAACTTCCGCACTCCACCCAACCTCCGCACTCCACCCAACCTTCCCACTTCACCCAACCTCCCCACTTCACTAAACCTCCCCTCTCCACCCAAACCTCCCCAAATCACCCAACCTCCCCTCTCCACCCAACATCCCCACTCAACCCAACCTCCCCACTTCACCGAACCTCCCCACTCCACCCAACCTCCGCACTCCACCCAACGTTCGCACTCAACCCAACCTCCCCACTTCACCCAACCTCCCCACTCCACCCAACCTCCCCACTTCACCCAACGTCCCCACTCCACCCAACCTCCTCACTCCACCCAACCTCCCCACTTCACCCTACCTCCCCACTTCACCCAACCTCCCCACTCCACCCAACCTCCGCACTGCACCCAACCTTCGCTCTCAACCTAACCTCCCCACTTCACCCAACCTCCCAACTCCACCCAACCTCCCCACTTCACCCAACCTCCGCACTCCATCCAACCTCCGCACTCCACACAACCTCCGCAGTCCAACCAACTTCCGCACACCACCCAACCTCCGCACTCCACCCAAACTCCGCACTCCACCAAACTTCCGCACTCCACGCAACCTCCCCACTCCAACCAACCTCCCCACTCCACCCAACCTCCCCACTCCACCCAACCTCCTCACTCCACCCAACCTCCCCACTTCACCCTACCTCCCCACTTCACCCAACCTCCCCACTCCATCCAACCTCCGCACTCCACCCAACCTTCGCACTCAACCCAACCTCCCCACTTCACCCAACCTCCCAACTCCACCCAACCTCCCCACTTCACCCAACCTCTGCACTCCATCCAACCTCCGCACTCCACCCAATCTCCGCACTCCACCCAACCTCCCCACTTCACCCAACCTCCGCACTCCATCCAACCTCCGCACTCCACCCAGCCTCCGCACTCCACCCAACTTCCGCACTCCACCCAACTTCCGCACTCCACCCAACTTCCGCACTCCACCCAAACTCCCCATTCCACCCAAACTCCGCACTCCACCAAACTTCCGCACTCCACCCAGCCTTCCCACTCCACCCAACCTCCCCACTCCACCCAACCTCCCCACTTTACCCAACCTCCCCATTCCACTATACCTCCCCACTTCACCCAACCTCCCCACTCCACCCAACCTCCCCACTTCACCCAAACTCGGCACTTCATCCAACTTCCGCACTCCACCCAACCTCCGCACTCCACCCAACCTCCCCACTTCACCCAACCTCCCCACTTCACTAAACCTCCCCACTCCACCCAACCTCCCCAAATCACCCAACCTCCCCTCTCCACCCAACATCCCCACTCAACCCAACCTCCCCACTTCACCGAACCTCCCCACTCCACCCAACCTCCGCACTCCACCCAACGTTCGCACTCAACCCAACCTCCCCACTTCACCCAACCTCCCCACTCCACCCAACCTCCCAACTTCACCCAACGTCCCCACTCCACCCAACCTCCTCACTCCACCCATCATCATGCTGTCGGTCGCGAAGCGACAAAGACTGCTTCCATCACTTGACTGTTGCTCTCCATTTGTCTCTCTGCTGTGAGAGTGATGTCCATGAGTCGATCTTTATGTCTCTCATCTTCAGGTTTCTCTTGATGGTATCTTTGAACCGGAGACGAGGGCGCCCTCTCTTTCTGTGACCAGAAGACAGTTGCGAGTAGAGAACCTGCTTCGGTAGCCTGTCTGATGACATCCTCATGAGGTGTCCAGTCCACCGGAGATTCTTTCTGATCAGAAGATCTTCCATAGATGGCAACCCTGTTCGTTCTAGTATTTCCTTGTTTGTCACTTTGTCCATCCAGGTTATCCTCATGATCGAACGCAGATGTCGCATCATGAAGGCATGCAGCTTTTTTACCTGTCGTCTGTACACTGTCCAGGCCTCAGCTCCGTATAGGAGGGTGGACAGCACGATTGCACGGTATATCTTGCCTTTAACCCGCATGGACACATGGTGGTTGTTCCAGAGTCTCTGGCGTAGTCGGCCGAAAGATGCACTAGCCTTGGCCATCCTCCTCTGTATTTCATCGTCAATGCATCCATCACTTGATATAGTGCTTCCGAGGTAGGTGAATTCTAGAACAGAGTTCAGCTTGTTTCCATCAACCATGATATCCTCCTCTCGGGTTCTTGTAGAGTTGGATTGGTACAGCACCTCGGTCTTCTTGATGTTAATCTTCAGGCCGAACTTCTTTGACGCATCGGAGAAAGCATCCACTATTTTCTGCATCTCTTCAGCAGAGTGTGCAACCAGTGCACTGTCATCTGCGAATAGCAGCTCTCTCATCAGTATCCGAGTAGTCTTGGTCTTTGCTCTGAAGTGTGCGACGTTGAATAGGTCAGCGTTCTGTCTGGACTGTATGTAGACTCCATCCCCCATGTCTCGGAAAGCCTCGTCGAGCATTGCTGATAGGAAGATGGAGAAGAGCGTGGGGGCCAGTACACAACCTTGCTTGACCCCATTTGTGACACTGAACGATTCTGAGACTTCTCCTCCAACACTAACATTCGCCATCATTCCAGTATGTAGTGCCTCGATCATTGTTGTGAACTTCTCTGGGCAGCCATACTTCTTCAGTAGCTGCCATAGTCCGGTCCTCCCAACTGTATCGAACGCCTTACTGAAGTCGACAAATACCATGTACAGTGGTCGGTCCTGCTCAATGCACTTTTCTTGTAGTTGTCGGAGACAAAATATCATATCCACGGTGCTCCGGTTACCTCTGAAGCCACATTGTGTCTCCGGAACTACCTCTGGTGTTAGGTGGGTAGATAGTCTGTTGAGGAGGATCCTCGCGAAGATCTTGCCCGCTATGGAAAGAAGAGAGATTCCTCTATAGTTCCCACAGTCTGTTCGATCACCTTTCTTGTAGATGGTTACAATGCTGGCATCCTTCCATGTTTGTGGTACAGAACCCACCTCCCAGGCATTGGTGATTAGTTGGTGCAGTCTGCTGAACAGATTGTCTCCTCCGTGCTTCCATACTTCTGCGGGAATTCCATCTCCTCCAGGTGCTTTGCCATCTTTCAGGCCGGCGATTGCTCTAGCCATCTCATCCGTAGTTGGAATCTCATCGAGGCTTGTCTTGATAATGCGCTGCGGGATGTTGTCCAGAGCTTCGTGATCTATGTCGCCAGGGACGTTGGAAGTTTGGAACTCTCCCTATGGCTGGTGGTACTTAGTTTTTCAATGTTCAGCCTGGTCGGCTTACTTGTCCCTTGCCTGTTATGCTCTTTGACTCCACCCAACCTCCCCACTTCACCCTACCTCCCCACTTCACCCAACCTCCCCACTCCACCCAACCTCCGCACTGCACCCAACCTTCGCTCTCAACCTAACCTCCCCACTTCACCCAACCTCCCAACTCCACCCAACCTCCCCACTTCACCCAACCTCCGCACTCCATCCAACCTCCGCACTCCACACAACCTCCGCACTCCAACCAACTTCCGCACACCACCCAACCTCCGCACTCCACCCAAACTCCGCACTCCACCAAACTTCCGCACTCCACGCAACCTCCCCACTCCAACCAACCTCCCCACTCCACCCAACCTCCCCACTCCACCCAACCTCCCCACGCCACCCAACCTCCCCACTTCACCCAACCTCCCCATTCCACTATGCCTCCCCACTTCACGCAACCTCCCCACTCCACCCAACCTCCCCACTTCACCCAAACTAGGCACTCCATCCAACCTCCGCACTCTACCCAACCTCCGCACTCCACCCAACTTCCGCACTCCACCCAACTTCCGCACTCCACCCAACTTCCGCATTCCACCCAACCTCCACATTCCACCCAAACTCCGCACTCCACCAAACTTCCGCACTCCACGCAACCTCCCCACTCCAACCAACCTCCCCACTCCACCCAGCCTCCCCACTCCACCCAACCACCCCACTCCACCCAACCTCCCCACTTCACCCAACCTCCCCATTCCACTATACCTCCCCACTTCACCCAACCTCCCCACTCCACCCAACCTCCCCACTTCACCCAAACTCGGCACTCCATCCAACTTCCGCACTCCACCCAACCTCCGCACTCCACCCAACCTCCCCACTTCACCCAACCTCCCCAATCCACCCAACCTCCCCAATCCACCCAACCTCCCCACTCCACCCAACCTCCCCACTTCACTCAACCTTCCCACTTCACCCAACCTCCCCACTTCACCGAACCTCCCCACTCCATCCAACCTCCGCACTCCACCCAACGTGCGCAGTCAACCCAACCTCCCCACTTCACCCAACCTCCCCACTCCACCCAACCTCCCCACTTCACCCAACCTCCCCACTCCACCCAACCTCCTCACTCCACCCAACCTCCCCACTTCACCCTACCTCCCTACTTCACCCAACCTCCCCACTCCACCCAACCTTCGCACTGCACCCAACCTTCGCTCTCAACCTAACCTCCCCACTTCACCCAACCTCCCAACTCCACCCAACCTCCCCACTTCACCCAACCTCCGCACTCCATCCAACCTCCGCACTCCACCCAACCTCCGCACTCCAACCAACTTCCGCACACCACCCAACCTCCGCACTCCACCCAACCTCCGCACTCCACCCAAATTCCGCACTCCACCAAACTTCCGCACTCCACCCAACCTCCCCACGCCACCCAACCTCCCCACTTCACCCAACCTCCCCATTCCACTATACCTCCCCACTTCACCCAACCTCCCCACTCCACCCAACCTCCCCACTTCACCCAAACTCGGCACTCCATCCAACCTCCGCACTCCAGCCAACCTCTGCACTCTAACCAACTTCCGCACTCCACCCAACCTCCGCACTTCACCCAAACTCGGCACTCCATCCAACCTCCGCACTCCAGCCAACCTCCGCACTCCAACCAACTTCCGCACTCCACCCTACTTCCGCACTCCACCCAACCTCCCCACTGCACCCAACCTCCCCACTCCACCCAACCTCCCAAAATCACCCAACCTCCTCACTCCACCCAACCTCCCCACTCCACCCAACCTCCCCACTCCACCCAAGCTCCCCATTCCACCCAACCTCCCCACTTCACCCAACCTGCCCACTTCACACAAACTCCCCACTTCACCCAACCTCCCCACTCCACCCAACCTGCCCACTCCTCCCAACCTCCCCACTTCACCCAACCTCCCCACTTCACCCAACCACCGAACTCCATCCAGCCTCCGCACTCCACCCAATCTCTGCACTCCATCCAACCTCCCCTCTTCACCCAACCTCCCCACTCCATCCAACCTCCGCACTCCACCCAACGTGCGCACTCAACCCAACCTCCCCACTTCACCCAACCTCCGCACTGCACCCAACCTTCGCTCTCAACCTAATCTCCCCACTTCACCCAACCTCCCAACTCCACCCAACCTCCCCACTTCACCCAACCTCCGCACTCCATCCAACCTCCGCACTCCACCCAACCTCCGCACTCCAACCAACTTCCGCACACCACCCAACCTCCGCACTCCACCCAACTTCCGCACTCCACCCAACTTCCGCACTCCACCCAACCTCCCCACTTCACCCAACCTCCCCATTCCACTATACCTCCCCACTTCACCCAACCTCCCCACTCCACCCAACCTCCCCACTTCACCCAAACTCTGCACTCCATCCAACCTCCGCACTCCAGCCAACCTCCGCACTCTAACCAACTTCCGCACTCCACCCAACCTCCGCACTCCACCCAACCTCCCAACTTCACCCAACCTCCCCACTTCACCCAACCTCCCCACTCCACCCAACTTCCCCAAATCACCCAACCTCCCCTCTCCACCCAACCTCCCCACTCCACCCAACCTCCCCACTCCACCCAACCTCCCCACTCCACCCAACCTCCTCACTCCACCCAACCTCCCAACTTCACCCTACCTCCCCACTTCACCCAACCTCCCCACTCCAACCAACCTCCACACTCCACCCAACCTCCCCATTCCACCCAACCTCCCCACTCCACCCAACCTCCCCACTTCACCCAACCTCCCCATTCCACTATACCTCCTCACTTCACCCAACCTCCCCACTCCACCCAACCTCCCCATTCCACTATACCTCCCCACTTCACCCAACCTCCCAACTCCACCCAACCTCCCCACTTCACCCAACCTCCGCACTCCATCCAACCTCCGCACTCCAGCCAACCTCCGCACTCCAACCAACGTCCGCACTCCACCCTACCTCCGCACTCCACCCAACCTCCACACTGCACCCAACCTCCCCACTCCACCCAACCTCCCAAAATCACCCAACCTCCTCACTCCACCCAACCTCCCCACTCCACCCAACCTCCCCACTCCACCCAAGCTCCCCATTCCACCAAACCTCCCCACTTCACCCAACCTGCCCACTTCACACAAACTCCCCACTTCACCCAACCTCCCCATTCCACTATACCTCCCCACTTCACCCAACCTCCGCACTCCACCCAACCTCCCCACGTCACCCAAACTCGGCACTCCATCCAACTTCCGCACTCCACCCAACCTCCGCACTCCACCCAACCTCCCCACTTCACCCAATCTCCCCACTTCACCAAACCTCCCCACCCACCCAACCTCCCCAAATCACCCAACCTCCCCTCTCCACCCAACCTCCCCACTCCACCCAACCTCCCCACTTCACCCTACCTCCCCACTTCACCCAACCTCCCCACTCCACCCAACCTCCGCACTCCAACCAACTTCCGCACACCACCCAACCTCCGCACTCCACCCAACCTCCGCACTCCACCCAAATTCCGCACTCCACCAAACTTCCGCACTCCACCCAACCTCCCCACGCCACCCAACCTCCCCACTTCACCCAACCTCCCCATTCCACTATACCTCCCCACTTCACCCAACCTCCCCACTCCACCCAACCTCCCCACTTCACCCAAACTCGGCACTCCATCCAACCTCCGCACTCCAGCCAACCTCTGCACTCTAACCAACTTCCGCACTCCACCCAACCTCCGCACTTCACCCAAACTCGGCACTCCATCCAACCTCCGCACTCCAGCCAACCTCCGCACTCCAACCAACTTCCGCACTCCACCCTACTTCCGCACTCCACCCAACTTCCCCACTGCACCCAACCTCCCCACTCCACCCAACCTCCCAAAATCACCCAACCTCCTCACTCCACCCAACCTCCCCACTCCACCCAACCTCCCCACTCCACCCAAGCTCCCCATTCCACCCAACCTCCCCACTTCACCCAACCTGCCCACTTCACACAAACTCCCCACTTCACCCAACCTCCCCACTCCACCCAACCTGCCCACTCCTCCCAACCTCCCCACTTCACCCAACCTCCCCACTTCACCCAACCACCGAACTCCATCCAGCCTCCGCACTCCACCCAATCTCTGCACTCCATCCAACCTCCCCTCTTCACCCAACCTCCCCACTCCATCCAACCTCCGCACTCCACCCAACGTGCGCACTCAACCCAACCTCCCCACTTCACCCAACCTCCGCACTGCACCCAACCTTCGCTCTCAACCTAATCTCCCCACTTCACCCAACCTCCCAACTCCACCCAACCTCCCCACTTCACCCAACCTCCGCACTCCATCCAACCTCCGCACTCCACCCAACCTCCGCACTCCAACCAACTTCCGCACACCATCCAACCTCCGCACTCCACCCAACTTCCGCACTCCACCCAACTTCCGCACTCCACCCAACCTCCCCACTTCACCCAACCTCCCCATTCCACTATACCTCCCCACTTCACCCAACCTCCCCACTCCACCCAACCTCCCCACTTCACCCAAACTCTGCACTCCATCCAACCTCCGCACTCCAGCCAACCTCCGCACTCCACCCAACCTCCCAACTTCACCCAACCTCCCCACTTCACCCAACCTCCCCACTCCACCCAACTTCCCCAAATCACCCAACCTCCCCTCTCCACCCAACCTCCCCACTCCACCCAACCTCCCCACTCCACCCAACCTCCCCACTCCACCCAACCTCCTCACTCCACCCAACCTCCCAACTTCACCCTACCTCCCCACTTCACCCAACCTCCCCACTCCAACCAACCTCCACACTCCACCCAACCTCCCCATTCCACCCAACCTCCCCACTTCACCCAACCTCCCCACTTCACCCAACCTCCCCATTCCACTATACCTCCTCACTTCACCCAACCTCCCCACTCCACCCAACCTCCCCATTCCACTATACCTCCCCACTTCACCCAACCTCCCAACTCCACCCAACCTCCCCACTTCACCCAACCTCCGCACTCCATCCAACCTCCGCACTCCAGCCAACCTCCGCACTCCAACCAACGTCCGCACTCCTCCCTACCTCCGCACTCCACCCAACCTCCACACTGCACCCAACCTCCCCACTCCACCCAACCTCCCAAAATCACCCAACCTCCTCACTCCACCCAACCTCCCCACTCCACCCAACCTCCCCACTCCACCCAAGCTCCCCATTCCACCAAACCTCCCCACTTCACCCAACCTGCCCACTTCACACAAACTCCCCACTTCACCCAACCTCCCCATTCCACTATACCTCCCCACTTCACCCAACCTCCGCACTCCACCCAACCTCCCCACGTCACCCAAACTCGGCACTCCATCCAACTTCCGCACTCCACCCAACCTCCGCACTCCACCCAACCTCCCCACTTCACCCAATTTCCCCACTTCACCAAACCTCCCCACCCACCCAACCTCCCCAAATCACCCAACCTCCCCTCTCCACCCAACCTCCCCACTCCACCCATCCTCCCCACTTCACTCAACCTTCCCACTTCACCCAACCTCCCCACTCCACCCAACCTCCCCACTTCACCCAACCTCCCCACTCCACCCAACCTCCTCACTCCACCCAACCTCCCCACTTCACCCTACCTCCCGACTTCACCCAACCTCCCCACTCCACCCAACCTCCGCACTGCATCCAACCTTCGCTCTCAACCTAATCTCCCCACTTCACCCAACCTCCCAACTCCACCCAACATCCCCACTTCACCCAACCTCCGCACTCCACCAAACTTCCGCACTCCACGCAACCTCCCCACTCCAACCAACCTCCCCACTTCACCCAACCTCCCTACTCCACCCAACCTCCCCACTCCACCCAACCTCCTCACTCCACCCAACCTCCCCACTTCACCCTACCTCCCCACTTCACCCAACCTCCCCACTACATCCAACCTCCGCACTCCACCCAACCTTCGCACTCAACCCAACCTCCCCACTTCACCCAACCTCCCAACTCCACCCAACCTCCCCACTTCACCCAACCTCCCCACTCCACCCAACCTCCTCACTCCACCCAACCTCCCCACTTCACCCTACCTCCCGACTTCACCCAACCTCCCCACTCCACCCAACCTCCGCACTGCATCCAACCTTCGCTCTCAACCTAATCTCCCCACTTCACCCAACCTCCCAACTCCACCCAACATCCCCACTTCACCCAACCTCCGCACTCCACCAAACTTCCGCACTCCACGCAACCTCCCCACTCCAACCAACCTCCCCACTTCACCCAACCTCCCTACTCCACCCAACCTCCCCACTCCACCCAACCTCCTCACTCCACCCAACCTCCCCACTTCACCCTACCTCCCCACTTCACCCAACCTCCCCACTACATCCAACCTCCGCACTCCACCCAACCTTCGCACTCAACCCAACCTCCCCACTTCACCCAACCTCCGCACTGCACCCAACCTTCGCTCTCAACCTAATCTCCCCACTTCACCCAACCTCCCAACTCCACCCAACCTCCCCACTTCACCCAACCTCCGCACTCCATCCAACCTCCGCACTCCACCCAACCTCCGCACTCCAACCAACTTCCGCACACCATCCAACCTCCGCACTCCACCCAACTTCCGCACTCCACCCAACTTCCGCACTCCACCCAACCTCCCCACTTCACCCAACCTCCCCATTCCACTATACCTCCCCACTTCACCCAACCTCCCCACTCCACCCAACCTCCCCACTTCACCCAAACTCTGCACTCCATCCAACCTCCGCACTCCAGCCAACCTCCGCACTCCACCCAACCTCCCAACTTCACCCTACCTCCCCACTTCACCCAACCTCCCCACTCCAACCAACCTCCACACTCCACCCAACCTCCCCATTCCACCCAACCTCCCCACTCCACCCAACCTCCCCACTTCACCCAACCTCCCCATTCCACTATACCTCCTCACTTCACCCAACCTCCCCACTCCACCCAACCTCCCCATTCCACTATACCTCCCCACTTCACCCAACCTCCCAACTCCACCCAACCTCCCCACTTCACCCAACCTCCGCACTCCATCCAACCTCCGCACTCCAGCCAACCTCCGCACTCCAACCAACGTCCGCACTCCACCCTACCTCCGCACTCCACCCAACCTCCACACTGCACCCAACCTCCCCACTCCACCCAACCTCCCAAAATCACCCAACCTCCTCACTCCACCCAACCTCCCCACTCCACCCAACCTCCCCACTCCACCCAAGCTCCCCATTCCACCAAACCTCCCCACTTCACCCAACCTGCCCACTTCACACAAACTCCCCACTTCACCCAACCTCCCCATTCCACTATACCTCCCCACTTCACCCAACCTCCGCACTCCACCCAACCTCCCCACGTCACCCAAACTCGGCACTCCATCCAACTTCCGCACTCCACCCAACCTCCGCACTCCACCCAACCTCCCCACTTCACCCAATCTCCCCACTTCACCAAACCTCCCCACCCACCCAACCTCCCCAAATCACCCAACCTCCCCTCTCCACCCAACCTCCCCACTCCACCCAACCTCCCCACTTCACCCTACCTCCCCACTTCACCCAACCTCCCCACTCCACCCAACCTCCGCACTCCAACCAACTTCCGCACACCACCCAACCTCCGCACTCCACCCAACCTCCGCACTCCACCCAAATTCCGCACTCCACCAAACTTCCGCACTCCACCCAACCTCCCCACGCCACCCAACCTCCCCACTTCACCCAACCTCCCCATTCCACTATACCTCCCCACTTCACCCAACCTCCCCACTCCACCCAACCTCCCCACTTCACCCAAACTCGGCACTCCATCCAACCTCCGCACTCCAGCCAACCTCTGCACTCTAACCAACTTCCGCACTCCACCCAACCTCCGCACTTCACCCAAACTCGGCACTCCATCCAACCTCCGCACTCCAGCCAACCTCCGCACTCCAACCAACTTCCGCACTCCACCCTACTTCCGCACTCCACCCAACTTCCCCACTGCACCCAACCTCCCCACTCCACCCAACCTCCCAAAATCACCCAACCTCCTCACTCCACCCAACCTCCCCACTCCACCCAACCTCCCCACTCCACCCAAGCTCCCCATTCCACCCAACCTCCCCACTTCACCCAACCTGCCCACTTCACACAAACTCCCCACTTCACCCAACCTCCCCACTCCACCCAACCTGCCCACTCCTCCCAACCTCCCCACTTCACCCAACCTCCCCACTTCACCCAACCACCGAACTCCATCCAGCCTCCGCACTCCACCCAATCTCTGCACTCCATCCAACCTCCCCTCTTCACCCAACCTCCCCACTCCATCCAACCTCCGCACTCCACCCAACGTGCGCACTCAACCCAACCTCCCCACTTCACCCAACCTCCGCACTGCACCCAACCTTCGCTCTCAACCTAATCTCCCCACTTCACCCAACCTCCCAACTCCACCCAACCTCCCCACTTCACCCAACCTCCGCACTCCATCCAACCTCCGCACTCCACCCAACCTCCGCACTCCAACCAACTTCCGCACACCATCCAACCTCCGCACTCCACCCAACTTCCGCACTCCACCCAACTTCCGCACTCCACCCAACCTCCCCACTTCACCCAACCTCCCCATTCCACTATACCTCCCCACTTCACCCAACCTCCCCACTCCACCCAACCTCCCCACTTCACCCAAACTCTGCACTCCATCCAACCTCCGCACTCCAGCCAACCTCCGCACTCCACCCAACCTCCCAACTTCACCCAACCTCCCCACTTCACCCAACCTCCCCACTCCACCCAACTTCCCCAAATCACCCAACCTCCCCTCTCCACCCAACCTCCCCACTCCACCCAACCTCCCCACTCCACCCAACCTCCCCACTCCACCCAACCTCCTCACTCCACCCAACCTCCCAACTTCACCCTACCTCCCCACTTCACCCAACCTCCCCACTCCAACCAACCTCCACACTCCACCCAACCTCCCCATTCCACCCAACCTCCCCACTTCACCCAACCTCCCCACTTCACCCAACCTCCCCATTCCACTATACCTCCTCACTTCACCCAACCTCCCCACTCCACCCAACCTCCCCATTCCACTATACCTCCCCACTTCACCCAACCTCCCAACTCCACCCAACCTCCCCACTTCACCCAACCTCCGCACTCCATCCAACCTCCGCACTCCAGCCAACCTCCGCACTCCAACCAACGTCCGCACTCCTCCCTACCTCCGCACTCCACCCAACCTCCACACTGCACCCAACCTCCCCACTCCACCCAACCTCCCAAAATCACCCAACCTCCTCACTCCACCCAACCTCCCCACTCCACCCAACCTCCCCACTCCACCCAAGCTCCCCATTCCACCAAACCTCCCCACTTCACCCAACCTGCCCACTTCACACAAACTCCCCACTTCACCCAACCTCCCCATTCCACTATACCTCCCCACTTCACCCAACCTCCGCACTCCACCCAACCTCCCCACGTCACCCAAACTCGGCACTCCATCCAACTTCCGCACTCCACCCAACCTCCGCACTCCACCCAACCTCCCCACTTCACCCAATTTCCCCACTTCACCAAACCTCCCCACCCACCCAACCTCCCCAAATCACCCAACCTCCCCTCTCCACCCAACCTCCCCACTCCACCCATCCTCCCCACTTCACTCAACCTTCCCACTTCACCCAACCTCCCCACTCCACCCAACCTCCCCACTTCACCCAACCTCCCCACTCCACCCAACCTCCTCACTCCACCCAACCTCCCCACTTCACCCTACCTCCCGACTTCACCCAACCTCCCCACTCCACCCAACCTCCGCACTGCATCCAACCTTCGCTCTCAACCTAATCTCCCCACTTCACCCAACCTCCCAACTCCACCCAACATCCCCACTTCACCCAACCTCCGCACTCCACCAAACTTCCGCACTCCACGCAACCTCCCCACTCCAACCAACCTCCCCACTTCACCCAACCTCCCTACTCCACCCAACCTCCCCACTCCAACCAACCTCCTCACTCCACCCAACCTCCCCACTTCACCCTACCTCCCCACTTCACCCAACCTCCCCACTACATCCAACCTCCGCACTCCACCCAACCTTCGCACTCAACCCAACCTCCCCACTTCACCCAACCTCCCAACTCCACCCAACCTCCCCACTTCACCCAACCTCCCCACTCCACCCAACCTCCTCACTCCACCCAACCTCCCCACTTCACCCTACCTCCCGACTTCACCCAACCTCCCCACTCCACCCAACCTCCGCACTGCATCCAACCTTCGCTCTCAACCTAATCTCCCCACTTCACCCAACCTCCCAACTCCACCCAACATCCCCACTTCACCCAACCTCCGCACTCCACCAAACTTCCGCACTCCACGCAACCTCCCCACTCCAACCAACCTCCCCACTTCACCCAACCTCCCTACTCCACCCAACCTCCCCACTCCACCCAACCTCCTCACTCCACCCAACCTCCCCACTTCACCCTACCTCCCCACTTCACCCAACCTCCCCACTACATCCAACCTCCGCACTCCACCCAACCTTCGCACTCAACCCAACCTCCCCACTTCACCCAACCTCCGCACTGCACCCAACCTTCGCTCTCAACCTAATCTCCCCACTTCACCCAACCTCCCAACTCCACCCAACCTCCCCACTTCACCCAACCTCCGCACTCCATCCAACCTCCGCACTCCACCCAACCTCCGCACTCCAACCAACTTCCGCACACCATCCAACCTCCGCACTCCACCCAACTTCCGCACTCCACCCAACTTCCGCACTCCACCCAACCTCCCCACTTCACCCAACCTCCCCATTCCACTATACCTCCCCACTTCACCCAACCTCCCCACTCCACCCAACCTCCCCACTTCACCCAAACTCTGCACTCCATCCAACCTCCGCACTCCAGCCAACCTCCGCACTCCACCCAACCTCCCAACTTCACCCAACCTCCCCACTTCACCCAACCTCCCCACTCCACCCAACTTCCCCAAATCACCCAACCTCCCCTCTCCACCCAACCTCCCCACTCCACCCAACCTCCCCACTCCACCCAACCTCCCCACTCCACCCAACCTCCTCACTCCACCCAACCTCCCAACTTCACCCTACCTCCCCACTTCACCCAACCTCCCCACTCCAACCAACCTCCACACTCCACCCAACCTCCCCATTCCACCCAACCTCCCCACTCCACCCAACCTCCCCACTTCACCCAACCTCCCCATTCCACTATACCTCCTCACTTCACCCAACCTCCCCACTCCACCCAACCTCCCCATTCCACTATACCTCCCCACTTCACCCAACCTCCCAACTCCACCCAACCTCCCCACTTCACCCAACCTCCGCACTCCATCCAACCTCCGCACTCCAGCCAACCTCCGCACTCCAACCAACGTCCGCACTCCACCCTACCTCCGCACTCCACCCAACCTCCACACTGCACCCAACCTCCCCACTCCACCCAACCTCCCAAAATCACCCAACCTCCTCACTCCACCCAACCTCCCCACTCCACCCAACCTCCCCACTCCACCCAAGCTCCCCATTCCACCAAACCTCCCCACTTCACCCAACCTGCCCACTTCACACAAACTCCCCACTTCACCCAACCTCCCCATTCCACTATACCTCCCCACTTCACCCAACCTCCGCACTCCACCCAACCTCCCCACGTCACCCAAACTCGGCACTCCATCCAACTTCCGCACTCCACCCAACCTCCGCACTCCACCCAACCTCCCCACTTCACCCAATTTCCCCACTTCACCAAACCTCCCCACCCACCCAACCTCCCCAAATCACCCAACCTCCCCTCTCCACCCAACCTCCCCACTCCACCCATCCTCCCCACTTCACTCAACCTTCCCACTTCACCCAACCTCCCCACTCCACCCAACCTCCCCACTTCACCCAACCTCCCCACTCCACCCAACCTCCTCACTCCACCCAACCTCCCCACTTCACCCTACCTCCCGACTTCACCCAACCTCCCCACTCCACCCAACCTCCGCACTGCATCCAACCTTCGCTCTCAACCTAATCTCCCCACTTCACCCAACCTCCCAACTCCACCCAACATCCCCACTTCACCCAACCTCCGCACTCCACCAAACTTCCGCACTCCACGCAACCTCCCCACTCCAACCAACCTCCCCACTTCACCCAACCTCCCTACTCCACCCAACCTCCCCACTCCACCCAACCTCCTCACTCCACCCAACCTCCCCACTTCACCCTACCTCCCCACTTCACCCAACCTCCCCACTACATCCAACCTCCGCACTCCACCCAACCTTCGCACTCAACCCAACCTCCCCACTTCACCCAACCTCCCAACTCCACCCAACCTCCCCACTTCACCCAACCTCCCCACTCCACCCAACCTCCTCACTCCACCCAACCTCCCCACTTCACCCTACCTCCCGACTTCACCCAACCTCCCCACTCCACCCAACCTCCGCACTGCATCCAACCTTCGCTCTCAACCTAATCTCCCCACTTCACCCAACCTCCCAACTCCACCCAACATCCCCACTTCACCCAACCTCCGCACTCCACCAAACTTCCGCACTCCACGCAACCTCCCCACTCCAACCAACCTCCCCACTTCACCCAACCTCCCTACTCCACCCAACCTCCCCACTCCACCCAACCTCCTCACTCCACCCAACCTCCCCACTTCACCCTACCTCCCCACTTCACCCAACCTCCCCACTACATCCAACCTCCGCACTCCACCCAACCTTCGCACTCAACCCAACCTCCCCACTTCACCCAACCTCCCAACTCCACCCAACCTCCCCACTTCACCCAACCTCTGCACTCCATCCAACCTCCGCACTCCACCCAATCTCCGCACTCCACCCAACCTCCCCACTTCACCCAACCTCCGCACTCCATCCAACCTCCGCACTCCACCCAGCCTCCGCACTCCACCCAACTTCCGCACTCCACCCAACTTCCGCACTCCACCCAACTTCCGCACTCCACCCAAACTCCCCATTCCACCCAAACTCCGCACTCCACCAAACTTCCGCACTCCACCCAGCCTTCCCACTCCACCCAACCTCCCCACTCCACCCAACCTCCCCACTTCACCCAACCTCCCCATTCCACTATACCTCCCCACTTCACCCAACCTCCCCACTCCACCCAACCTCCCCACTTCACCCAAACTCGGCACTTCATCCAACTTCCGCACTCCACCCAACCTCCGCACTCCACCCAACCTCCCCACTTCACCCAACCTCCCCACTTCACTAAACCTCCCCACTCCACCCAACCTCCCCAAATCACCCAACCTCCCCTCTCCACCCAACATCCCCACTCAACCCAACCTCCCCACTTCACCGAACCTCCCCACTCCACCCAACCTCCGCACTCCACCCAACGTTCGCACTCAACCCAACCTCCCCACTTCACCCAACCTCCCCACTCCACCCAACCTCCCCACTTCACCCAACGTCCCCACTCCACCCAACCTCCTCACTCCACCCAACCTCCCCACTTCACCCTACCTCCCCACTTCACCCAACCTCCCCACTCCACCCAACCTCCGCACTGCACCCAACCTTCGCTCTCAACCTAACCTCCCCACTTCACCCAACCTCCCAACTCCACCCAACCTCCCCACTTCACCCAACCTCCGCACTCCATCCAACCTCCGCACTCCACACAACCTCCGCACTCCAACCAACTTCCGCACACCACCCAACCTCCGCACTCCACCCAAACTCCGCACTCCACCAAACTTCCGCACTCCACGCAACCTCCCCACTCCAACCAACCTCCCCACTCCACCCAACCTCCCCACTCCACCCAACCTCCTCACTCCACCCAACCTCCCCACTTCACCCTACCTCCCCACTTCACCCAACCTCCCCACTCCATCCAACCTCCGCACTCCACCCAACCTTCGCACTCAACCCAACCTCCCCACTTCACCCAACCTCCCAGCTCCACCCAACCTCCCCACTTCACCCAACCTCTGCACTCCATCCAACCTCCGCACTCCACCCAATCTCCGCACTCCACCCAACCTCCCCACTTCACCCAACCTCCGCACTCCATCCAACCTCCGCACTCCACCCAGCCTCCGCACTCCACCCAACTTCCGCACTCCACCCAACTTCCGCACTCCACCCAACTTGCGCACTCCACCCAAACTCCCCATTCCACCCAAACTCCGCACTCCACCAAACTTCCGCACTCCACCCAGCCTTCCCACTCCACCCAACCTCCCCACTCCACCCAACCTCCCCACTTTACCCAACCTCCCCATTCCACTATACCTCCCCACTTCACCCAACCTCCCCACTCCACCCAACCTCCCCACTTCACCCAAACTCGGCACTTCATCCAACTTCCGCACTCCACCCAACCTCCGCACTCCACCCAACCTCCCCACTTCACCCAACCTCCCCACTTCACTAAACCTCCCCACTCCACCCAACCTCCCCAAATCACCCAACCTCCCCTCTCCACCCAACATCCCCACTCAACCCAACCTCCCCACTTCACCGAACCTCCCCACTCCACCCAACCTCCGCACTCCACCCAACGTTCGCACTCAACCCAACCTCCCCACTTCACCCAACCTCCCCACTCCACCCAACCTCCCCACTTCACCCAACGTCCCCACTCCACCCAACCTCCTCACTCCACCCAACCTCCCCACTTCACCCTACCTCCCCACTTCACCCAACCTCCCCACTCCACCCAACCTCCGCACTCCAACCAACTTCCGCACACCACCCAACCTCCGCACTCCACCCAACCTCCGCACTCCACCCAAATTCCGCACTCCACCAAACTTCCGCACTCCACCCAACCTCCCCACACCACCCAACCTCCCCACTTCACCGAACCTCCCCATTCCACTATACCTCCCCACTTCTCCCAACCTCCCCACTCCACCCAACCTCCCCACTTCACCCAAACTCGGCACTCCATCCAACCTCCGCACTCCAGCCAACCTCTGCACTCTAACCAACTTCCGCACTCCACCCAACCTCCGCACTTCACCCAAACTCGGCACTCCATCCAACCTCCGCACTCCAGCCAACCTCCGCACTCCAACCAACTTCCGCACTCCACCCTACTTCCGCACTCCACCCAACCTCCCCACTGCACCCAACCTCCCCACTCCACCCAACCTCCCAAAATCACCCAACCTCCTCACTCCACCCAACCTCCCCACTCCACCCAACCTCCCCACTCCACCCAAGCTCCCCATTCCACCCAACCTCCCCACTTCACCCAACCTGCCCACTTCACACAAACTCCCCACTTCACCCAACCTCCCCACTCCACCCAACCTGCCCACTCCTCCCAACCTCCCCACTTCACCCAACCTCCCCACTTCACCCAACCACCGAACTCCATCCAGCCTCCGCACTCCACCCAATCTCTGCACTCCATCCAACCTCCCCTCTTCACCCAACCTCCCCACTCCATCCAACCTCCGCACTCCACCCAACGTGCGCACTCAACCCAACCTCCCCACTTCACCCAACCTCCGCACTGCACCCAACCTTCGCTCTCAACCTAATCTCCCCACTTCACCCAACCTCCCAACTCCACCCAACCTCCCCACTTCACCCAACCTCCGCACTCCATCCAACCTCCGCACTCCACCCAACCTCCGCACTCCAACCAACTTCCGCACACCACCCAACCTCCGCACTCCACCCAACTTCCGCACTCCACCCAACTTCCGCACTCCACCCAACCTCCCCACTTCACCCAACCTCCCCATTCCACTATACCTCCCCACTTCACCCAACCTCCCCACTCCACCCAACCTCCCCACTTCACCCAAACTCTGCACTCCATCCAACCTCCGCACTCCAGCCAACCTCCGCACTCTAACCAACTTCCGCACTCCACCCAACCTCCGCACTCCACCCAACCTCCCAACTTCACCCAACCTCCCCACTTCACCCAACCTCCCCACTCCACCCAACTTCCCCAAATCACCCAACCTCCCCTCTCCACCCAACCTCCCCACTCCACCCAACCTCCCCACTCCACCCAACCTCCCCACTCCACCCAACCTCCTCACTCCACCCAACCTCCCAACTTCACCCTACCTCCCCACTTCACCCAACCTCCCCACTCCAACCAACCTCCACACTCCACCCAACCTCCCCATTCCACCCAACCTCCCCACTCCACCCAACCTCCCCACTTCACCCAACCTCCCCATTCCACTATACCTCCTCACTTCGCCCAACCTCCCCACTCCACCCAACCTCCCCATTCCACTATACCTCCCCACTTCACCCAACCTCCCAACTCCACCCAACCTCCCCACTTCACCCAACCTCCGCACTCCATCCAACCTCCGCACTCCAGCCAACCTCCGCACTCCAACCAACGTCCGCACTCCACCCTACCTCCGCACTCCACCCAACCTCCACACTGCACCCAACCTCCCCACTCCACCCAACCTCCCAAAATCACCCAACCTCCTCACTCCACCCAACCTCCCCACTCCACCCAACCTCCCCACTCCACCCAAGCTCCCCATTCCACCAAACCTCCCCACTTCACCCAACCTGCCCACTTCACACAAACTCCCCACTTCACCCAACCTCCCCATTCCACTATACCTCCCCACTTCACCCAACCTCCGCACTCCACCCAACCTCCCCACGTCACCCAAACTCGGCACTCCATCCAACTTCCGCACTCCACCCAACCTCCGCACTCCACCCAACCTCCCCACTTCACCCAACCTCCCCACTTCACCAAACCTCCCCACCCACCCAACCTCCCCAAATCACCCAACCTCCCCTCTCCACCCAACCTCCCCACTCCACCCATCCTCCCCACTTCACTCAACCTTCCCACTTCACCCAACCTCCCCACTCCACCCAACCTCCCCACTTCACCCAACCTCCCCACTCCACCCAACCTCCTCACTCCACCCAACCTCCCCACTTCACCCTACCTCCCGACTTCACCCAACCTCCCCACTCCACCCAACCTCCGCACTGCATCCAACCTTCGCTCTCAACCTAATCTCCCCACTTCACCCAACCTCCCAACTCCACCCAACATCCCCACTTCACCCAACCTCCGCACTCCACCAAACTTCCGCACTCCACGCAACCTCCCCACTCCAACCAACCTCCCCACTTCACCCAACCTCCCTACTCCACCCAACCTCCCCACTCCACCCAACCTCCTCACTCCACCCAACCTCCCCACTTCACCCTACCTCCCCACTTCACCCAACCTCCCCACTACATCCAACCTCCGCACTCCACCCAACCTTCGCACTCAACCCAACCTCCCCACTTCACCCAACCTCCCAACTCCACCCAACCTCCCCACTTCACCCAACCTCTGCACTCCATCCAACCTCCGCACTCCACCCAATCTCCGCACTCCACCCAACCTCCCCACTTCACCCAACCTCCGCACTCCATCCAACCTCCGCACTCCACCCAGCCTCCGCACTCCACCCAACTTCCGCACTCCACCCAACTTCCGCACTCCACCCAACTTCCGCACTCCACCCAAACTCCCCATTCCACCCAAACTCCGCAATCCACCAAACTTCCGCACTCCACCCAGCCTTCCCACTCCACCCAACCTCCCCACTCCACCCAACCTCCCCACTTCACCCAACCTCCCCATTCCACTATGCCTCCCCACTTCACCCAACCTCCCCACTCCACCCAACCTCCCCACTTCACCCAAACTCGGCACTTCATCCAACTTCCGCACTCCACCCAACCTCCGCACTCCACCCAACCTCCCCACTTCACCCAACCTCCCCACTTCACTAAACCTCCCCACTCCACCCAACCTCCCCAAATCACCCAACCTCCCCTCTCCACCCAACATCCCCACTCAACCCAACCTCCCCACTTCACCGAACCTCCCCACTCCACTCAACCTCCGCACTCCACCCAACGTTCGCACTCAACCCAACCTCCCCACTTCACCCAACTTCCCCACTCCACCCAACCTCCCCACTTCACCCAACGTCCCCACTCCACCCAACCTCCTCACTCCACCCAACCTCCCCACTTCACCCTACCTCCCCACTTCACCCAACCTCCCCACTCCACCCAACCTCCGCACTGCACCCAACCTTCGCTCTCAACCTAACCTCCCCACTTCACCCAACCTCCCAACTCCACCCAACCTCCCCACTTCACCCAACCTCCGCACTCCATCCAACCTCCGCACTCCACACAACCTCCGCACTCCAACCAACTTCCGCACACCACCCAACCTCCGCACTCCACCCAAACTCCGCACTCCACCAAACTTCCGCACTCCACGCAACCTCCCCACTCCAACCAACCTCCCCACTCCACCCAACTTCCCCACTCCACCCAACCTCCTCACTCCACCCAACCTCCCCACTTCACCCTACCTCCCCACTTCACCCAACCTCCCCACTCCATCCAACCTCCGCACTCCACCCAACCTCCCCACTTCACCCAAACTCGGCACTCCATCCAACTTCCGCACTCCACCCAACCTCCGCACTCCACCCAACCTCCCCACTTCACCCAACCTCCCCACTCCACCCAACCTCCCCAATCCACCCAACCTCCCCACTCCACCCAACCTCCCCACTTCACTCAACCTTCCCACTTCACCCAACCTCCCCACTTCACCGAACCTCCCCACTCCATCCAACCTCCGCACTCCACCCAACGTGCGCAGTCAACCCAACCTCCCCACTTCACCCAACCTCCCCACTCCACCCAACCTCCCCACTTCACCCAACCTCCCCACTCCACCCAACCTCCTCACTCCACCCAACCTCCCCACTTCACCCTACCTCCCTACTTCACCCAACCTCCCCACTCCACCCAACCTTCGCACTGCACCCAACCTTCGCTCTCAACCTAACCTCCCCACTTCACCCAACCTCCCAACTCCACCCAACCTCCCCACTTCACCCAACCTCCGCACTCCATCCAACCTCCGCACTCCACCCAACCTCCGCACTCCAACCAACTTCCGCACACCACCCAACCTCCGCACTCCACCCAACCTCCGCACTCCACCCAAATTCCGCACTCCACCAAACTTCCGCACTCCACCCATCCTCCCCACGCCACCCAACCTCCCCACTTCACCCAACCTCCCCATTCCACTATACCTCCCCACTTCACCCAACCTCCCCACTCCACCCAACCTCCCCACTTCACCCAAACTCGGCACTCCATCCAACCTCCGCACTCCAGCCAACCTCTGCACTCTAACCAACTTCCGCACTCCACCCAACCTCCGCACTTCACCCAAACTCGGCACTCCATCCAACCTCCGCACTCCAGCCAACCTCCGCACTCCAACCAACTTCCGCACTCCACCCTACTTCCGCACTCCACCCAACCTCCCCACTGCACCCAACCTCCCCACTCCACCCAACCTCCCAAAATCACCCAACCTCCTCACTCCACCAACCTCCCCACTCCACCCAACCTCCCCACTCCACCCAAGCTCCCCATTCCACCCAACCTCCCCACTTCACCCAACCTGCCCACTTCACACAAACTCCCCACTTCACCCAACCTCCCCACTCCACCCAACCTGCCCACTCCTCCCAACCTCCCCACTTCACCCAACCTCCCCACTTCACCCAACCACCGAACTCCATCCAGCCTCCGCACTCCACCCAATCTCTGCACTCCATCCAACCTCCCCTCTTCACCCAACCTCCCCACTCCATCCAACCTCCGCACTCCACCCAACGTGCGCACTCAACCCAACCTCCCCACTTCACCCAACCTCCGCACTGCACCCAACCTTCGCTCTCAACCTAATCTCCCCACTTCACCCAACCTCCCAACTCCACCCAACCTCCCCACTTCACCCAACCTCCGCACTCCATCCAACCTCCGCACTCCACCCAACCTCCGCACTCCAACCAACTTCCGCACACCACCCAACCTCCGCACTCCACCCAACTTCCGCACTCCACCCAACTTCCGCACTCCACCCAACCTCCCCACTTCACCCAACCTCCCCATTCCACTATACCTCCCCACTTCACCCAACCTCCCCACTCCACCCAACCTCCCCACTTCACCCAAACTCTGCACTCCATCCAACCTCCGCACTCCAGCCAACCTCCGCACTCTAACCAACTTCCGCACTCCACCCAACCTCCGCACTCCACCCAACCTCCCAACTTCACCCAACCTCCCCACTTCATCCAACCTCCCCACTCCACCCAACTTCCCCAAATCACCCAACCTCCCCTCTCCACCCAACCTCCCCACTCCACCCAACCTCCCCACTCCACCCAACCTCCCCACTCCACCCAACCTCCTCACTCCACCCAACCTCCCAACTTCACCCTACCTCCCCACTTCACCCAACCTCCCCACTCCAACCAACCTCCACACTCCACCCAACCTCCCCATTCCACCCAACCTCCCCACTCCACCCAACCTCCCCACTTCACCCAACCTCCCCATTCCACTATACCTCCTCACTTCACCCAACCTCCCCACTCCACCCAACCTCCCCATTCCACTATACCTCCCCACTTCACCCAACCTCCCAACTCCACCCAACCTCCCCACTTCACCCAACCTCCGCACTCCATCCAACCTCCGCACTCCAGCCAACCTCCGCACTCCAACCAACGTCCGCACTCCACCCTACCTCCGCACTCCACCCAACCTCCACACTGCACCCAACCTCCCCACTCCACCCAACCTCCCAAAATCACCCAACCTCCTCACTCCACCCAACCTCCCCACTCCACCCAACCTCCCCACTCCACCCAAGCTCCCCATTCCACCAAACCTCCCCACTTCACCCAACCTGCCCACTTCACACAAACTCCCCACTTCACCCAACCTCCCCATTCCACTATACCTCCCCACTTCACCCAACCTCCGCACTCCACCCAACCTCCCCACGTCACCCAAACTCGGCACTCCATCCAACTTCCGCACTCCACCCAACCTCCGCACTCCACCCAACCTCCCCACTTCACCCAATCTCCCCACTTCACCAAACCTCCCCACCCACCCAACCTCCCCAAATCACCCAACCTCCCCTCTCCACCCAACCTCCCCACTCCACCCAACCTCCCCACTTCACCCTACCTCCCCACTTCACCCAACCTCCCCACTCCACCCAACCTCCGCACTCCAACCAACTTCCGCACACCACCCAACCTCCGCACTCCACCCAACCTCCGCACTCCACCCAAATTCCGCACTCCACCAAACTTCCGCACTCCACCCAACCTCCCCACGCCACCCAACCTCCCCACTTCACCCAACCTCCCCATTCCACTATACCTCCCCACTTCACCCAACCTCCCCACTCCACCCAACCTCCCCACTTCACCCAAACTCGGCACTCCATCCAACCTCCGCACTCCAGCCAACCTCTGCACTCTAACCAACTTCCGCACTCCACCCAACCTCCGCACTTCACCCAAACTCGGCACTCCATCCAACCTCCGCACTCCAGCCAACCTCCGCACTCCAACCAACTTCCGCACTCCACCCTACTTCCGCACTCCACCCAACCTCCCCACTGCACCCAACCTCCCCACTCCACCCAACCTCCCAAAATCACCCAACCTCCTCACTCCACCCAACCTCCCCACTCCACCCAACCTCCCCACTCCACCCAAGCTCCCCATTCCACCCAACCTCCCCACTTCACCCAACCTGCCCACTTCACACAAACTCCCCACTTCACCCAACCTCCCCACTCCACCCAACCTGCCCACTCCTCCCAACCTCCCCACTTCACCCAACCTCCCCACTTCACCCAACCACCGAACTCCATCCAGCCTCCGCACTCCACCCAATCTCTGCACTCCATCCAACCTCCCCTCTTCACCCAACCTCCCCACTCCATCCAACCTCCGCACTCCACCCAACGTGCGCACTCAACCCAACCTCCCCACTTCACCCAACCTCCGCACTGCACCCAACCTTCGCTCTCAACCTAATCTCCCCACTTCACCCAACCTCCCAACTCCACCCAACCTCCCCACTTCACCCAACCTCCGCACTCCATCCAACCTCCGCACTCCACCCAACCTCCGCACTCCAACCAACTTCCGCACACCATCCAACCTCCGCACTCCACCCAACTTCCGCACTCCACCCAACTTCCGCACTCCACCCAACCTCCCCACTTCACCCAACCTCCCCATTCCACTATACCTCCCCACTTCACCCAACCTCCCCACTCCACCCAACCTCCCCACTTCACCCAAACTCTGCACTCCATCCAACCTCCGCACTCCAGCCAACCTCCGCACTCCACCCAACCTCCCAACTTCACCCAACCTCCCCACTTCACCCAACCTCCCCACTCCACCCAACTTCCCCAAATCACCCAACCTCCCCTCTCCACCCAACCTCCCCACTCCACCCAACCTCCCCACTCCACCCAACCTCCCCACTCCACCCAACCTCCTCACTCCACCCAACCTCCCAACTTCACCCTACCTCCCCACTTCACCCAACCTCCCCACTCCAACCAACCTCCACACTCCACCCAACCTCCCCATTCCACCCAACCTCCCCACTCCACCCAACCTCCCCACTTCACCCAACCTCCCCATTCCACTATACCTCCTCACTTCACCCAACCTCCCCACTCCACCCAACCTCCCCATTCCACTATACCTCCCCACTTCACCGAACCTCCCAACTCCACCCAACCTCCCCACTTCACCCAACCTCCGCACTCCATCCAACCTCCGCACTCCAGCCAACCTCCGCACTCCAACCAACGTCCGCACTCCACCCTACCTCCGCACTCCACCCAACCTCCACACTGCACCCAACCTCCCCACTCCACCCAACCTCCCAAAATCACCCAACCTCTTCACTCCACCCAACCTCCCCACTCCACCCAACCTCCCCACTCCACCCAAGCTCCCCATTCCACCAAACCTCCCCACTTCACCCAACCTGCCCACTTCACACAAACTCCCCACTTCACCCAACCTCCCCATTCCACTATACCTCCCCACTTCACCCAACCTCCGCACTCCACCCAACCTCCCCACGTCACCCAAACTCGGCACTCCATCCAACTTCCGCACTCCACCCAACCTCCGCACTCCACCCAACCTCCCCACTTCACCCAATCTCCCCACTTCACCAAACCTCCCCACCCACCCAACCTCCCCAAATCACCCAACCTCCCCTCTCCACCCAACCTCCCCACTCCACCCATCCTCCCCACTTCACTCAACCTTCCCACTTCACCCAACCTCCCCACTCCACCCAACCTCCCCACTTCACCCAACCTCCCCACTCCACCCAACCTCCTCACTCCACCCAACCTCCCCACTTCACCCTACCTCCCGACTTCACCCAACCTCCCCACTCCACCCAACCTCCGCACTGCATCCAACCTTCGCTCTCAACCTAATCTCCCCACTTCACCCAACCTCCCAACTCCACCCAACATCCCCACTTCACCCAACCTCCGCACTCCACCAAACTTCCGCACTCCACGCAACCTCCCCACTCCAACCAACCTCCCCACTTCACCCAACCTCCCTACTCCACCCAACCTCCCCACTCCACCCAACCTCCTCACTCCACCCAACCTCCCCACTTCACCCTACCTCCCCACTTCACCCAACCTCCCCACTACATCCAACCTCCGCACTCCACCCAACCTTCGCACTCAACCCAACCTCCCCACTTCACCCAACCTCCCAACTCCACCCAACCTCCCCACTTCACCCAACCTCTGCACTCCATCCAACCTCCGCACTCCACCCAATCTCCGCACTCCACCCAACCTCCCCACTTCACCCAACCTCCGCACTCCATCCAACCTCCGCACTCCACCCAGCCTCCGCACTCCACCCAACTTCCGCACTCCACCCAACTTCCGCACTCCACCCAACTTCCGCACTCCACCCAAACTCCCCATTCCACCCAAACTCCGCACTCCACCAAACTTCCGCACTCCACCCAGCCTTCCCACTCCACCCAACCTCCCCACTCCACCCAACCTCCCCATTCCACTATACCTCCCCACTTCACCCAACCTCCCCACTCCACCCAACCTCCCCACTTCACCCAAACTCGGCACTTCATCCAACTTCCGCACTCCACCCAACCTCCGCACTCCACCCAACCTCCCCACTTCACCCAACCTCCCCACTTCACTAAACCTCCCCACTCCACCCAACCTCCCCAAATCACCCAACCTCCCCTCTCCACCCAACATCCCCACTCAACCCAACCTCCCCACTTCACCGAACCTCCCCACTCCACCCAACCTCCGCACTCCACCCAACGTTCGCACTCAACCCAACCTCCCCACTTCACCCAACCTCCCCACTCCACCCAACCTCCCCACTTCACCCAACGTCCCCACTCCACCCAACCTCCTCACTCCACCCAACCTCCCCACTTCACCCTACCTCCCCACTTCACCCAACCTCCCCACTCCACCCAACCTCCGCACTGCACCCAACCTTCGCTCTCAACCTAACCTCCCCACTTCACCCAACCTCCCAACTCCACCCAACCTCCCCACTTCACCCAACCTCCGCACTCCATCCAACCTCCGCACTCCACACAACCTCCGCACTCCAACCAACTTCCGCACACCACCCAACCTCCGCACTCCACCCAAACTCCGCACTCCACCAAACTTCCGCACTCCACGCAACCTCCCCACTCCAACCAACCTCCCCACTCCACCCAACCTCCCCACTCCACCCAACCTCCTCACTCCACCCAACCTCCCCACTTCACCCTACCTCCCCACTTCACCCAACCTCCCCACTCCATCCAACCTCCGCACTCCACCCAACCTTCGCACTCAACCCAACCTCCCCACTTCACCCAACCTCCCAGCTCCACCCAACCTCCCCACTTCACCCAACCTCTGCACTCCATCCAACCTCCGCACTCCACCCAATCTCCGCACTCCACCCAACCTCCCCACTTCACCCAACCTCCGCACTCCATCCAACCTCCGCACTCCACCCAGCCTCCGCACTCCACCCAACTTCCGCACTCCACCCAACTTCCGCACTCCACCCAACTTCCGCACTCCACCCAAACTCCCCATTCCACCCAAACTCCGCACTCCACCAAACTTCCGCACTCCACCCAGCCTTCCCACTCCACCCAACCTCCCCACTCCACCCAACCTCCCCACTTTACCCAACCTCCCCATTCCACTATACCTCCCCACTTCACCCAACCTCCCCACTCCACCCAACCTCCCCACTTCACCCAAACTCGGCACTTCATCCAACTTCCGCACTCCACCCAACCTCCGCACTCCACCCAACCTCCCCACTTCACCCAACCTCCCCACTTCACTAAACCTCCCCACTCCACCCAACCTCCCCAAATCACCCAACCTCCCCTCTCCACCCAACATCCCCACTCAACCCAACCTCCCCACTTCACCGAACCTCCCCACTCCACCCAACCTCCGCACTCCACCCAACGTTCGCACTCAACCCAACCTCCCCACTTCACCCAACCTCCCCACTCCACCCAACCTCCCCACTTCACCCAACGTCCCCACTCCACCCAACCTCCTCACTCCACCCAACCTCCCCACTTCACCCTACCTCCCCACTTCACCCAACCTCCCCACTCCACCCAACCTCCGCACTCCAACCAACTTCCGCACACCACCCAACCTCCGCACTCCACCCAACCTCCGCACTCCACCCAAATTCCGCACTCCACCAAACTTCCGCACTCCACCCAACCTCCCCACACCACCCAACCTCCCCACTTCACCCAACCTCCCCATTCCACTATACCTCCCCACTTCTCCCAACCTCCCCACTCCACCCAACCTCCCCACTTCACCCAAACTCGGCACTCCATCCAACCTCCGCACTCCAGCCAACCTCTGCACTCTAACCAACTTCCGCACTCCACCCAACCTCCGCACTTCACCCAAACTCGGCACTCCATCCAACCTCCGCACTCCAGCCAACCTCCGCACTCCAACCAACTTCCGCACTCCACCCTACTTCCGCACTCCACCCAACCTCCCCACTGCACCCAACCTCCCCACTCCACCCAACCTCCCAAAATCACCCAACCTCCTCACTCCACCCAACCTCCCCACTCCACCCAACCTCCCCACTCCAACCAACTTCCGCACACCACCCAACCTCCGCACTCCACCCAACTTCCGCACTCCACCCAACTTCCGCACTCCACCCAACCTCCCCACTTCATCCAACCTCCCCTCTTCACCCAACCTCCCCACTCCATCCAACCTCCGCACTCCACCCAACGTGCGCACTCAACCCAACCTCCCCACTTCACCCAACCTCCGCACTGCACCCAACCTTCGCTCTCAACCTAATCTCCCCACTTCACCCAACCTCCCAACTCCACCCAACCTCCCCACTTCACCCAACCTCCGCACTCCATCCAACCTCCGCACTCCACCCAACCTCCGCACTCCAACCAACTTCCGCACACCACCCAACCTCCGCACTCCACCCAACTTCCGCACTCCACCCAACTTCCGCACTCCACCCAACCTCCCCACTTCACCCAACCTCCCCATTCCACTATACCTCCCCACTTCACCCAACCTCCCCACTCCACCCAACCTCCCCACTTCACCCAAACTCTGCACTCCATCCAACCTCCGCACTCCAGCCAACCTCCGCACTCTAACCAACTTCCGCACTCCACCCAACCTCCGCACTCCACCCAACCTCCCAACTTCACCCAACCTCCCCACTTCACCCAACCTCCCCACTCCACCCAACTTCCCCAAATCACCCAACCTCCCCTCTCCACCCAACCTCCCCACTCCACCCAACCTCCCCACTCCACCCAACCTCCCCACTCCACCCAACCTCCTCACTCCACCCAACCTCCCAACTTCACCCTACCTCCCCACTTCACCCAACCTCCCCACTCCAACCAACCTCCACACTCCACCCAACCTCCCCATTCCACCCAACCTCCCCACTCCACCCAACCTCCCCACTTCACCCAACCTCCCCATTCCACTATACCTCCTCACTTCACCCAACCTCCCCACTCCACCCAACCTCCCCATTCCACTATACCTCCCCACTTCACCCAACCTCCCAACTCCACCCAACCTCCCCACTTCACCCAACCTCCGCACTCCATCCAACCTCCGCACTCCAGCCAACCTCCGCACTCCAACCAACGTCCGCACTCCACCTTACCTCCGCACTCCACCCAACCTCCACACTGCACCCAACCTCCCCACTCCACCCAACCTCCCAAAATCACCCAACCTCCTCACTCCACCCAACCTCCCCACTCCACCCAACCTCCCCACTCCACCCAAGCTCCCCATTCCACCAAACCTCCCCACTTCACCCAACCTGCCCACTTCACACAAACTCCCCACTTCACCCAACCTCCCCATTCCACTATACCTCCCCACTTCACCCAACCTCCGCACTCCACCCAACCTCCCCACGTCACCCAAACTCGGCACTCCATCCAACTTCCGCACTCCACCCAACCTCCGCACTCCACCCAACCTCCCCACTTCACCCAACCTCCCCACTTCACCAAACCTCCCCACCCACCCAACCTCCCCAAATCACCCAACCTCCCCTCTCCACCCAACCTCCCCACTCCACCCATCCTCCCCACTTCACTCAACCTTCCCACTTCACCCAACCTCCCCACTCCACCCAACCTCCCCACTTCACCCAACCTCCCCACTCCACCCAACCTCCTCACTCCACCCAACCTCCCCACTTCACCCTACCTCCCGACTTCACCCAACCTCCCCACTCCACCCAACCTCCGCACTGCATCCAACCTTCGCTCTCCACCTAATCTCCCCACTTCACCCAACCTCCCAACTCCACCCAACATCCCCACTTCACCCAACCTCCGCACTCCACCAAACTTCCGCACTCCACGCAACCTCCCCACTCCAACCAACCTCCCCACTTCACCCAACCTCCCTACTCCACCCAACCTCCCCACTCCACCCAACCTCCTCACTCCACCCAACCTCCCCACTTCACCCTACCTCCCCACTTCACCCAACCTCCCCACTACATCCAACCTCCGCACTCCACCCAACCTTCGCACTCAACCCAACCTCCCCACTTCACCCAACCTCCCAACTCCACCCAACCTCCCCACTTCACCCAACCTCTGCACTCCATCCAACCTCCGCACTCCACCCAATCTCCGCACTCCACCCAACCTCCCCACTTCACCCAACCTCCGCACTCCATCCAACCTCCGCACTCCACCCAGCCTCCGCACTCCACCCAACTTCCGCACTCCACCCAACTTCCGCACTCCACCCAACTTCCGCACTCCACCCAAACTCCCCATTCCACCCAAACTCCGCACTCCACCAAACTTCCGCACTCCACCCAGCCTTCCCACTCCACCCAACCTCCCCACTCCACCCAACCTCCCCACTTCACCCAACCTCCCCATTCCACTATACCTCCCCACTTCACCCAACCTCCCCACTCCACCCAACCTCCCCACTTCACCCAAACTCGGCACTTCATCCAACTTCCGCACTCCACCCAACCTCCGCACTCCACCCAACCTCCCCACTTCACCCAACCTCCCCACTTCACTAAACCTCCCCACTCCACCCAACCTCCCCAAATCACCCAACCTCCCCTCTCCACCCAACATCCCCACTCAACCCAACCTCCCCACTTCACCGAACCTCCCCACTCCACTCAACCTCCGCACTCCACCCAACGTTCGCACTCAACCCAACCTCCCCACTTCACCCAACCTCCCCACTCCACCCAACCTCCCCACTTCACCCAACGTCCCCACTCCACCCAACCTCCTCACTCCACCCAACCTCCCCACTTCACCCTACCTCCCCACTTCACCCAACCTCCCCACTCCACCCAACCTCCGCACTGCACCCAACCTTCGCTCTCAACCTAACCTCCCCACTTCACCCAACCTCCCAACTCCACCCAACCTCCCCACTTCACCCAACCTCCGCACTCCATCCAACCTCCGCACTCCACACAACCTCCGCACTCCAACCAACTTCCGCACACCACCCAACCTCCGCACTCCACCCAAACTCCGCACTCCACCAAACTTCCGCACTCCACGCAACCTCCCCACTCCAACCAACCTCCCCACTCCACCCAACCTCCCCACTCCACCCAACCTCCTCACTCCACCCAACCTCCCCACTTCACCCTACCTCCCCACTTCACCCAACCTCCCCACTCCATCCAACCTCCGCACTCCACCCAACCTTCGCACTCAACCCAACCTCCCCACTTCACCCAACCTCCCAACTCCACCCAACCTCCCCACTTCACCCAACCTCTGCACTCCATCCAACCTCCGCACTCCACCCAATCTCCGCACTCCACCCAACCTCCCCACTTCACCCAACCTCCGCACTCCATCCAACCTCCGCACTCCACCCAGCCTCCGCACTCCACCCAACTTCCGCACTCCACCCAACTTCCGCACTCCACCCAACTTCCGCACTCCACCCAAACTCCCCATTCCACCCAAACTCCGCACTCCACCAAACTTCCGCACTCCACCCAGCCTTCCCACTCCACCCAACCTCCCCACTCCACCCAACCTCCCCACTTTACCCAACCTCCCCATTCCACTATACCTCCCCACTTCACCCAACCTCCCCACTCCACCCAACCTCCCCACTTCACCCAAACTCGGCACTTCATCCAACTTCCGCACTCCACCCAACCTCCGCACTCCACCCAACCTCCCCACTTCACCCAACCTCCCCACTTCACTAAACCTCCCCACTCCACCCAACCTCCCCAAATCACCCAACCTCCCCTCTCCACCCAACATCCCCACTCAACCCAACCTCCCCACTTCACCGAACCTCCCCACTCCACCCAACCTCCGCACTCCACCCAACGTTCGCACTCAACCCAACCTCCCCACTTCACCCAACCTCCCCACTCCACCCAACCTCCCCACTTCACCCAACGTCCCCACTCCACCCAACCTCCTCACTCCACCCAACCTCCCCACTTCACCCTACCTCCCCACTTCACCCAACCTCCCCACTCCACCCAACCTCCGCACTGCACCCAACCTTCGCTCTCAACCTAACCTCCCCACTTCACCCAACCTCCCAACTCCACCCAACCTCCCCACTTCACCCAACCTCCGCACTCCATCCAACCTCCGCACTCCACACAACCTCCGCACTCCAACCAACTTCCGCACACCACCCAACCTCCGCACTCCACCCAAACTCCGCACTCCACCAAACTTCCGCACTCCACGCAACCTCCCCACTCCAACCAACCTCCCCACTCCACCCAACCTCCCCACTCCACCCAACCTCCCCACGCCACCCAACCTCCCCACTTCACCCAACCTCCCCATTCCACTATGCCTCCCCACTTCACGCAACCTCCCCACTCCACCCAACCTCCCCACTTCACCCAAACTAGGCACTCCATCCAACCTCCGCACTCTACCCAACCTCCGCACTCCACCCAACTTCCGCACTCCACCCAACTTCCGCACTCCACCCAACTTCCGCATTCCACCCAACCTCCACATTCCACCCAAACTCCGCACTCCACCAAACTTCCGCACTCCACGCAACCTCCCCACTCCAACCAACCTCCCCACTCCACTCAGCCTCCCCACTCCACCCAACCACCCCACTCCACCCAACCTCCCCACTTCACCCAACCTCCCCATTCCACTATACCTCCCCACTTCACCCAACCTCCCCACTCCACCCAACCTCCCCACTTCACCCAAACTCGGCACTCCATCCAACTTCCGCACTCCACCCAACCTCCGCACTCCACCCAACCTCCCCACTTCACCCAACCTCCCCACTCCACCCAACCTCCCCAATCCACCCAACCTCCCCACTCCACCCAACCTCCCCACTTCACTCAACCTTCCCACTTCACCCAACCTCCCCACTTCACCGAACCTCCCCACTCCATCCAACCTCCGCACTCCACCCAACGTGCGCAGTCAACCCAACCTCCCCACTTCACCCAACCTCCCCACTCCACCCAACCTCCCCACTTCACCCAACCTCCCCACTCCACCCAACCTCCTCACTCCACCCAACCTCCCCACTTCACCCTACCTCCCTACTTCACCCAACCTCCCCACTCCACCCAACCTTCGCACTGCACCCAACCTTCGCTCTCAACCTAACCTCCCCACTTCACCCAACCTCCCAACTCCACCCAACCTCCCCACTTCACCCAACCTCCGCACTCCATCCAACCTCCGCACTCCACCCAACCTCCGCACTCCAACCAACTTCCGCACACCACCCAACCTCCGCACTCCACCCAACCTCCGCACTCCACCCAAATTCCGCACTCCACCAAACTTCCGCACTCCACCCAACCTCCCCACGCCACCCAACCTCCCCACTTCACCCAACCTCCCCATTCCACTATACCTCCCCACTTCACCCAACCTCCCCACTCCACCCAACCTCCCCACTTCACCCAAACTCGGCACTCCATCCAACCTCCGCACTCCAGCCAACCTCTGCACTCTAACCAACTTCCGCACTCCACCCAACCTCCGCACTTCACCCAAACTCGGCACTCCATCCAACCTCCGCACTCCAGCCAACCTCCGCACTCCAACCAACTTCCGCACTCCACCCTACTTCCGCACTCCACCCAACCTCCCCACTGCACCCAACCTCCCCACTCCACCCAACCTCCCAAAATCACCCAACCTCCTCACTCCACCCAACCTCCCCACTCCACCCAACCTCCCCACTCCACCCAAGCTCCCCATTCCACCCAACCTCCCCACTTCACCCAACCTGCCCACTTCACACAAACTCCCCACTTCACCCAACCTCCCCACTCCACCCAACCTGCCCACTCCTCCCAACCTCCCCACTTCACCCAACCACCGAACTCCATCCAGCCTCCGCACTCCACCCAATCTCTGCACTCCATCCAACCTCCCCTCTTCACCCAACCTCCGCACTCCATCCAACCTCCGCACTCCACCCAACCTCCGCATTCCAACCAACTTCCGCACTCCACCCAACCTCCGCACTCCACCCAACTTCCGCACTCCACCCAACTTCCGCATTCCACCCAACTTTCGCACTCCACCCAACCTTCGCCCTCAACCCAACCTCCCCACTTCACCCAACCTCCCCACTCCACCCAACCACCCACTCCACCCAACCTCCCCACTCCACCCAACCTCCCCACTCCATCCAACCTCCCCACACCACCCAACCTCCGCACTCCACCCAAACTCCGCACTCCACCAAACTTCCGCACTCCACGCAACCTCCCCACTCCAACCAACCTCCCCACTCCACCCAACCTCCCCACTCCACCCAACCTCCCCACGCCACCCAACCTCCCCACTTCACCCAACCTCCCCATTCCACTATGCCTCCCCACTTCACGCAACCTCCCCACTCCACCCAACCTCCCCACTTCACCCAAACTAGGCACTCCATCCAACCTCCGCACTCTACCCAACCTCCGCACTCCACCCAACTTCCGCACTCCACCCAACTTCCGCACTCCACCCAACTTCCGCATTCCACCCAACCTCCACATTCCACCCAAACTCCGCACTCCACCAAACTTCCGCACTCCACGCAACCTCCCCACTCCAACCAACCTCCCCACTCCACCCAGCCTCCCCACTCCACCCAACCACCCCACTCCACCCAACCTCCCCACTTCACCCAACCTCCCCATTCCACTATACCTCCCCACTTCACCCAACCTCCCCACTCCACCCAACCTCCCCACTTCACCCAAACTCGGCACTCCATCCAACTTCCGCACTCCACCCAACCTCCGCACTCCACCCAACCTCCCCACTTCACCCAACCTCCCCACTCCACCCAACCTCCCCAATCCACCCAACCTCCCCACTCCAC